>OX578237.1:4872000-6090000 GCA_951216915.1 Tetheella fluctuosa
GCTTCTGCCCCACGGTTTTACCCGCGTTCCCGAGGGATGTTATGTTTTCCCGGTATAAAAATATAGCCTATAGCCTTTCTCGATAAATGGGCTATCCAACAATAAAATAATTTTTCAATTCGAACCAGTTGTTCCTGAGATTAGCGCATTCAACCAAACAAACAAACTCTTCAGTTTTATAATATTAATATAGATACTATAGCTGAAATTAGACTCTTATGTTTTATGACTTATTAACTCCTCATAAAAAATCATACTTCCTTATTACAGTGTATTCTTTAATTCATAGTATATTACGAGCGATGATGTCTGAAATAACCTTAATAAAATGTAGTTAAAAAACTAGTGTTGCTGAAAGCGTGAGAGAAAATTACAAAGCCCACAAACTAAACAAACTGGTGCTTTTGTAAGCTCACCGTGAATTCTGCATAACGTTTAATTTCATATGAGCCAAGGACAATCAAATATTAAACCTTGTACACACGTGGTGTAGAGTTGCCAGGCCTCATATATAAGGGAGTTTTTGCCAGTGGTAATTTAACATCAATTATATAATTATGTATAGCTCAGATCAGTAAAATACATCTCAAAGGTAGCACTAATCAATTTACTTTAAACGTATCCAACAGATACTAATATTATCAAATCAAATTAAGGTAGTGAAAAGTTAATATTAAATTCTTTTGAAAATAACATCTAATCACCAGTTGCTCTAAGTTAAAAGTTAAAATTTGGCATCTCAAAAGCCACCAAATTGCAGAAGAATAACTAATAACTTTTAAGTACACGTCACAAATATGTTTACGTGTAAACGTTCCTGAATTTCCTCGCTTTTGTTAACGCTTTCATTTATTTAGATTAAACATAAAGAGACGCGGCGAAACAAAAAGCTCTTGAAACATTTAGATTGCTCCTTGTCACTGATTAAATTTAGAAGAGAAAAATAAGCACGCAAATGAGCTTGATATCAAAGCAGTGCAAAGAAACTGGTATTATTTACAGGAAATAAATCATTGAGACATTTCTTCGTTTTACCTTTTACTTTGTATAATATTATTATGACGTAGTGAAATGGTTTCTTATAACTTATTATTTTTTAAACTTCACATTCATAACCTTACTAACATATAAATATTGTTAATATTGTTTTTAGTTCAAGACAGCGTTTCGAAACGCTGCTCTGAAAGATACAATATTAAAACTATAGCCCGACCGCTTAACTGAGACCGTTCTTGAGGTAGCTGCGCGGTGCGGGAGGAGTGACAGTTGTCACAAGTTGACGTATCAGTGAGCTCTCGCATCACGTCACCACAGTCCCCTTCCGTAGCGCGCACCTACCTCAGGAATGGTCTCACTTAAGCGGTCGCCACAGCAAACTTGCCCAGATGTTAGATGTACCAATCATGAAGTTGTGATATTGGAAACGATGGCTGTCAAAATAAAATTGTCATCGTTAATAGACGAACCGTTATCCCAGGATATTATAACCTTCCTCGGTAAATGGGCTATCCAACACTAAAAGAATTTTTATTCGACCCAGTAGTTCCTAAGATTAGCGCGGTCAACCAAACAAACAAACTCTTTAGGTTTATAATATTATAAGTATAAACAGTATAGAAGTATGTTTAGATAAAAATATAGGAAAAACCTTATTTTCAAATTCTTCCAATAATCAAATACCATCATACCATGAGGCAATAATAACTATCTAGATAAATATCAGGAAAACACTTAAAACGTTCATATGAGTCTCATATTCTGCTTACAAAGGCCTTTGCCTGCGGGTGCAATTATTAAGGAACCCTTTGCGAGTCTGTCAGTTGACATTGGATACTTCTTTTGATAGCGCCTTTGGCTTTGGTGACTTTTATATCGCAAATTTGTAAGCTGCTATAGCTTACCGCAGACGAACGGACTGACAGCGTCAGCAGTAGCAGTATGGTGCCGTTCTAAATCTTTGAGTTACCTTACCTTCACGAGTGAGACAGAGAATAGTCACTGCGTGATTTCACCGTCGAGTTTAAGTTCAGAATAGCCTACCTGAATAGTTTTTTATCTTAACTAAATTCAGTGGTACAAAATTCAGTGATGTCACACTGAAATTTCTTTCTCTTATAGTCTCAACATTATATGGTGAAAAGGAAGATCATTTATCTTGAATATAAGCAACTACCCCACTTAGGTACTATACTGATTTTCATTACACTGTGAGTACCTATTAAATATTATGATACGAAGTCGCGCACGTTAAAAGTTGTGCGGTACGAGAACGGAAAAGAAGAAAAACTTTCATACGAGTCTAATAAAATTATATATACACATTTGTTTTTCAAAGCATTGTTTTAGATATTTTCTATAATTCATCATAAAGTTACCTTCTCAAGATACATATCCTACTTCCTACTATTATTATGAATGTGAAAGTTTGGATGGATGGATGTTTGTTACTCAATTACGCCAGAACGGCTGGACGGATCTGGGTGAAATTTGGCACGGAGATAAATTATAGTAGATATAGAATAGCACATAGGCTACTTTTTATCCCGGGAAAATATAAGATCCCTCGGGACCGCGGGTGAAACCGCGGGGCGGAAGCTGGTTTTCTATAATTTCAACACAAGGTTACCAGTAAACACTTTGAGCACAAATTGCTCCTCATTATGGTACCTAATTAGTATTTCACATCCTTTGAAGTGTCTATGAATACTGGCGCAATTTTATTAGAAAAGCTTTACGCACATAATGTGTATAACATCATCAAATAGTACCTTACAGTACAGTATATTTATTATGTGTACATGTACCTATTACCTTAGAGGCTTAGAGTATACGTAAGCAAGCTATAGAGTAACAGTATCGCTCAGGTCCGATGTGAAAATTGTAAGCAAATGTTTTATAGATACTAAGTTATGGTATAGCGCTTTCATAGCGATGTTCCATACACGACGAAATGTCTGCACCCACCCCGCGTCTCCCGCATCCCCTTTTGATACCCTTTTGTGTTCATACTTGTGCTTTCGGTTCATACTTAGTATGGCATGCTCTATAAATTGCTTATGTATACTCTAAGCCCATTAATTACCTTGTATACATTTCTAGTCTACCTATGTCAAAGCACAACGGGTGCTACTTCACAGACAGACTCACCTACGAGGGTGATCGCTAGCCAGGTGGCTAGGTGGCGTAAAAATTATATAAGGCCGAAATCATCTTGCCTTTTGATCGATAGTGCACGAGCAGGAGACCTCTCAGCTAACTGTATAATAGTTTATGCTTACCCTTACATTCAAGACCTTTATCTTTTCAATTTAGTCTAAATTTTATACCTTTCGATGTAAAAACTTGAAAATCCATCATCGAAATTGATTTAACCCAATTAGATTGAACAGATGCCTGCATTTGTCTAATGAATTGGAATAAATTATATTATCAGAGTACCACCTGTGACTGATTCGTAAAATTTTACATCTTATTCATTTTACTTCATCAAGTCAATTGTTCTTATTGAGTTTTTTTTGAAGATTAATAAGATTCTGTGTTTGATATACCATCCACCTGTAGACATTTGCAATACCAGGGAGTTAGCTGATGTTTTGCTAATCTTAAAAAGAGCTCTTTAACACCTTTTTTGAATAAACCCATATGATAGCGCTGAGGGATAACCGCTATTGGTAATTTCATATGCTAATAGTCCGCAGTAGAAACGCCCAATTTAATTTTTGTGTGGAAGATCAAGGTGGTTCGAGGTTATGAGGATGAGCTCCACATTGCCGAAGAACTCACCGAAGAACGCCTTTAAGATGAAATTTTGTGTATTATCGCAAAAAAGTCATCCGTCATCGCATCCGCAAACATCCCAGCACTACAGTAGGATCGAGAGAGCCTCAACAGTGCTCTTGTAGGCTATAAATGTGAAGTTGGCCCACAGGCTGTTCGTGTGAATGTACTGACAAAAGGCCTACGAGTAAAGAGAGGTAGAGCATAATAGCGATATGTCACTCAAAGAGCCGCTCGACTGGTGAAGTACCTCCACCTTACAGAATACCGCAGCCAAATAACTTATAGTTGTTTTCCTGCGCGTGAGTAAGATCGCCAGAGCTCATCGGGGAGGGGGGAAGGGTCGACAACGCATGAGTGATACCCCTGGTGTTGCAAGCGTTCATAGGCAACGGTAACCGCTTACCATCAGGCGGGCCGTATGCTTATTTGCTGACTATGTTGTATAAAAAAAACCTCCAAACCAGCATATTACCTCGCATTGCCAATGCCCTGAGTTCTCTCTTGATATCCAGGTCATCTGCAGGGGTATCAGTTACAATATTAGATTTGGATTTGGACTTGTTTAATATGGACCCTTGCGACATAAAAAACCTTAATATATATATTCTGGGACATTCTGGGACATTATTCCTAACACACGGCCATCTGACCCCAAACTAAGCAGAGCTTGTACTATGGAAGCCAGATAACTGATATACTACATATAGTACTTTTCTTTTGTAAATACATACATATATAGATAATTACAACCAGACACAGGACAAACAGACATGTTCATGCACACAAATGTTTGTCCTGAGTGGGAATCGAACCCACGACCTGTGACGTGATAGATAGGGTATCTTACCAACCACGCCAACCGGCCCGTTATGTAAAAGCTTTTTTTGCAAATGATCGATTTTTATTTATATTCTGTCTACTTTATTTTTGTGTATTTTAGTCTGTGTTATATGTGAGAACTTTTAAATGGCCTTCATGTTTTATATCTATATTGTTCTGTCATGTTAGCTGTAAGTTTTCCTAAAAGAATAAAATAAAATAAAATATGACTTAGATATTTAAATCAAGGCACACGCTTAATCAAAACCCCATTTAATGACACAGGTGGAACATACCTAGACTTTACTATCCCACACTATACTACCTACCTACTACTATACCTACCTATACTATTTATTACACCTCATTACAAAAAGCTCGGTTTTATTTAGATTGTACTTCCAACCGTGTTTCCCTAGATAGGACTCGCATATATCCCCAGCAATTTTTTATGCCACCAACAGACTATATATTTAATTATTGGTCACATCTCTAAATCAATTGCAATATTAGTTGAATAGACATTGATTACACATAGCCTCTTTAGTATAGCTGCTGTGTAGATACTTTAATTAAATTCTCCTGAACCTTCAAAGAGACTTGTATAATTGCAATTAACAGCGGGTTACTTTAATTTATCGTTTCTTGAATATTCACTTTCCATAAAGAGATGATTCATTATAACGTATAAGATTGTATTAATATGAAAACTTAACTTTTTATCTATGTAAACTAACATTCCTTGCCAGGAATCTAGCGGATTGTGGTACACTTGCCAGGTGATCCTATTTCCATTGTTCATTGTTATACTCATACTAGCTTTCCGCCCCGCGGTTTCACCCGCTTACCCCTATTTTACCCCATTCCAAAAATCCTTTCCATCTAAGTATCTATGTGCAAAATTTCAAGTCTTTTGGTCCAGCGGTAAGGGCAGTGCGTTGATATATCAACAGTCAGTCAATTTACCATTTTATATATACAGATGACTACGCGAAAAAGTGTACGGCACCAAGAAAAATACGGTGGTCCTATCAATCAAAAGTAAATCAAATGTAACGTTAAAGGGCAAGCGTGGTCTAATCTTATATCATCTGAACGCAAACCCATTTCATGTACCAAAAGTAAATAAATTTGAAAACCTTTAGTTTAGTTTTCCAACATTATGACTCACGTTTGATAGATTGTGACATATGTTCAGAGCGTGTGGGGGTGCAATTTCTATGATTTTGTTATACACGTGAGAAAAAAAAATCCTTAATATATAAAATATCATTAAACCTCATGAATTTAAAGTATTAGTAATACCAGTAGGTATTAGATATAGAATATTAAAGCTTACTTTTACCCCGCAATTTTTCTCACGTAGAAAATATTTTCAGATACATAGTAAATTATAGTAAACCACGCCTTTATTATTTAGATTAAGTAGCTAAGAACTTAACTGTACCGGTCCTTTATGTAGTTTAGTTTTCACTTTAGTATACAGACTATAAAATATAAAAACAGTATGTTAAATATATAATATTTTACTATGAGGAAACAAGAAAATTTTACAATAAAAGTTTATAATACAGATACATCAAAGTATTATTAATTTTTTTAATAGGAACAAACAACTGTTACAGCGTAAACAAACAAAGATAAAATTGCAGTCTGTCTGTTTATTAATAGGATATCACAAAACTAACCAATCGGTTTTGATTAATCTGGGATAACTTGAATAAATGCGAAAGTAATTCTGTCTGTTACCTTTTTAGGCCTAACCCGTTAAACCGATCGCGATGAAATTTGGTACGCATATAGCTTATGGTATGGAGAAGGAAATATGGTACTATTTTTTGTCGGGAACACGGGTGAAACCGTGGGGGACAGCTAGTTATCATATAACTTCGTAGACAGAAATTTTGGACTGCATGATGTGGCACCCATAGGTACCTACTAAAGGATCCAATATAATAATTACAGTGAAATGACAAAGTTTAATCTCTTTTCACAAATAAATATTTTAAGAAAACTACCTAAGTATACTACTGCTGCGGAAGTTTTATTCCCACGTAAAAGCGTCACGTAAATTCTCCTTTGGGCAGTAACTTTTCGTGGTTTTACGACTAAAACTAATTAACAGAAAACCGACCATAGATATTCTACGCAACATCTTTACGGTCACGATTTTTATTTTCTAATGAAAATATTAAAATGTAAATAGCCAAATGCATAAATTACTAAAGAGCATTATGAATTATTCCAAAAAATTCAAATTATTTTGAACAACGAAAATGTTTATTGGATGTGCAGCTCAAATATATATATATAATAGTTTATGCAAAACTTAACCTTTGTGCAACGAATTTTACTGAGGCAGCTTCAAAAAGTTAAATAAAAAGGAGTTTCTTTTCCTAAGAACATTTTGTTCAAAAATGTTGCGCTTTAAAACGGGCAATTACATAAATTTTTTCGCTTCAATTTTACGCGCTCTCGTAAAAAGAAACAGGGATGAAAAAGGCCTATATTTTGTCAACAAAAAAGTGGAAAGCCAGGTTCTTTACGAGCTGCAGTACAAAAGGTGAAAAATCTTTGAAATTCAGCTAAGAGGTATACGGCCACAGAACAAAGGATTCCGTATGAATATTTGATATTATGGCAGATAATGTGATGTCTTATGCCGTATTCAATTTTCTTTGTTGCCTATAAGACTTATCTGGTGGAAATGGATTTATTTAGATTTCATTTTACTTTTGGAATAGAATCTTTTTGTTTGAGGAAATTGTGGGTGGAAAGTGTGTTTTTTATGCTACGTACCTACTCTACTGACTTTTGACTTCACTAAAGACCAGACAATTATTTTCAACTTCTTAATTAAATTCAATTGTTTTACGTTAGTAACATAACACATTTTTCATATTATAATGTAGGTATATTATCAGTTTTAATAACAAATAATGTCTCAATAAAATATTAATTTTATTTATCAAGACTTAACACTAACATATTTATGGTAAGTAAATTAAAAAAGAACAAGAGCCGCCTTCATGTAAAATAAATTTTAAAAGGCATAGGTTATAAAACATCAAAAATTACATTAAACTAAATCTAAATAAAATAATACTAAAAAAATAAAAATCCTGACCGACTGATTGATTCACTAAGAGTTTGCAAAGCCGATTAGGAAACTAGAAAATTATAAATTAAAACCACCCCAAAGTCTTCCACTGCAATTACAGAAACTAGAATGCTGTACCTACCATTAATATTTGGTTAAGCTTAGCTATTTTGAGGTAGATGGTGAAAGTAAAAATGAGTTGACCCATAGGACTGCGAAATTCTGAATTCAAACAATTTGTTTATTTACCTCGCTTGATTATATATGTCACCGGAAAATAACAAGAACCGCAAATTTATAAATTTACTAGGTTAGGATAGGTAAGTTTATAAATTTCCTTGAAATTTATAAACTCGCGGATCTTGTTATTTTCCGGTGACATATACAAATTTACTATATTTTAATTCATTAAATGCTTACGGAACCCTAAAAGATAACCACCCGCGGCACGCTAACTATAATTGCAGCTTCAGGGGTAAAAAGGAGTGAGATGAAAGGACACTCCTTCCATAAAGGCACTGAGAACCTATGAATGCCAACTGGCAAACCCGCCCATGCACTTCTTATCACCTTAATAATTACGCTTTAGGATTGAATTTCCTGTGATTGAAAGTTGTAGTAAAATTTTCCCCTCACAATGTCTAGTTTTCTGTCTGAATTGCCGTGTAAAAGGTTAAGTTGAACGATGTAGCTAAAACTGCTGAGTCTGTTGAAAGTCAATGAAATAAAACCAAGAGTCGTTTTGCTAAGTGTAATCTTAAAATTAAGTGATTTGATGTTGGGGGCTACAATCGGGATTAGAACACTAACATTAAGGTTTTATGTCTAGGTTAAGGTATTGGGATTTCGTTCAGACCCTCGTGGTCGATTTTACGGTAAACACTTACCGGTTATTTCCGGTAGTTGCACTTGCGAGCTAGAATGTTGTACTAAAAAAAGTTATAAATACCACAGGAATTTTTAACTTATTCAATATTGTTAACAGTAATTAATGATATGAATATCCTCGGTCAGTGACAAATTTTGAGAGGTATTAAATACATAAAAGAAACTCAAAATTTAATAATACAATTTAATATTAAAAACCTTTTAACAAAAAAATCATTGAGAAGAGTATTTTTTATCTTTAAATATAAAGAGGGGGCCCTCAAAATTCTTAGTTTTAAAACATTTCTGTTACGGGCTTTATCTCAAAAACTACACTAATTAGGAATTTATAATATCTGTATAATAAATACTATACGTATAATGAAGCTATGGCCCGAAACAATAATTTTTTTATCATTCTCGGAATATTTTTTAAAGTTTTATTATTATTGAACAGCACCCTTCATGCGCAGTCCCGACTCGCACTTGCCCGGTTCTTATGTGAAAAATAACTCATTGTCAACCAATCCTTTGAAA
Source organism: Tetheella fluctuosa (assembly GCA_951216915.1). Lineage (NCBI taxonomy): Eukaryota > Metazoa > Arthropoda > Insecta > Lepidoptera > Drepanidae > Tetheella > Tetheella fluctuosa. The sequence continues at coordinate 4,881,104 of OX578237.1, forward strand.
CCACCCTTTCACTTTACACTGTTTACGTAAACATTTCCTGATAAATCTCGGAAACCGAGTTCTTGGAAACCTACAGGATTTTATGTAGTCGCAAGTAAACAAATATTGAGCAAATATATAGGTGTATTTACAAAGACAATTCGAGGATACGATCTCCTGAAACCTCTTTGGTATTATATCAAAATATATTTGAAATTAGTTTAATCTTCCTACTAGTGTCTGTCTCACGGTTACCGATTGATATAAAACAACGTGTTTTCGAATAAAAAGGTCCTACTACATGTTTCTCTCTAGAGTACGATCTATCTAGATATCGAGTTTCAGAAAAATCCCACTGATAGTCAGCTGGACACCGTTTAAAATCACTTAACGGACATGCAGGTTTCCTCATTTGCTTATCCACTAGTCTTACAATCATTCTTATATTTTCCACTAATTCACATCAACTAACATTTAGATAATGTTATCAAGAAATTCCCTACGTCATGTTTTACTTTATTTTAGACTAGCTGTCCCCCACGGTTTCACGCGCGTCCCCGAGAAAAAAAGTAGCCCATGTCCTTCTCCACACCATAGGCTATCTTCGTTCCAAATTTCATTGTGATCGGTTCAGCGGTTTAGGCATGAAAAGGTTACAAACAAACAAACTCACATTCACATATATAACCTATATTTTAAGTTAGGATTTTGTTTCTAATCATATAATTGGAATGAAAAAAGTAAGTATTTACCTAAATGAATGATTTTAATTAAACTATCGAATAGGTTACGAATAATCTAAAATTTAATTACTATCTAAACCCTATTTAGTAATAACACAAAAGTTACATAAATCAACAGTAGGGCAGCAATCTAGGGTATGGCGGTATATAAATTTATTAACACCAAGCTGTAAGTTATGTGGGGTGCGGGATCTAATCCAAGTTATTGCATTTATGTTACAGTTTAGGACCTCTCCGACCAAATATCGAGGTGGTACGATTTATGCGAGTTATGTTTGATAACTTCACTTATTGATTTCGGTTTCCAATTACATTTGAATATTGCTTCTTGATATACTCGTATTTTATGAAATTGGAAGACTTTACAACTTTTTTATGGATATCTAGAATGCCGTGAAAACTTTATATAGTACCTGTCAATGGTCATAATTATCTATATACTTATATAATAGTAATTATAAAGCTGAAGAGTTTGTTTGTTTGGTTGAACGCGCTAATCTCAGGAACTATAGGTTCGAATTGAAAAAATATTTTAGTGTTGGATATCCCATTTATCGAGAAAAGCTATAGGCTAATTTTTATCCCGGGAAAACATAAGATCCCTTGGGAACGCGGGTAAAACCGCAAGGAGGCTAGTTTATAAATATCTCTTTAGTTCGTCTATTCTTTATTAAAAGCAGACTTAAGTGTGTTATGCTCGCTTTACAGCCCTTCGCTTTTAAGCGAAGCCGAGTTTTGAGTTGAACTTATGGAAAAGCGAGGTTTTTCTATTGAAAAGGGACAAGATTTTCCGCCAGGCTATGTCATCATGGCCGGGGATCGCAGTCCAACTGTTGATGTTGGAAACTCCAATTGCTCAGGAAACTTCGATAGCGCGATGTAGAATCTTGTGGCACCCTCTATCCACAGATAGTGAAAAGTGTCTAATTTACTTGATAGATATCACTCCTACTTAAATGAATACAATTTATTCGAAGAACTTTTTTCTAATTCTATTTCTCACTATACAATGTAGAATGATACCATTTGAAAAATCAAAACGGGCATCAACGACCTAAAGCTCCATTAAAAATCATCTTAAAATGTATTATATATAGCTACTAGCCCCGACTTTGCACGGGTTATGCATGTGATGGCGGAACTGTCAAACGATAGGTCCGCTACTATAATTGAAATGTCAATTCCCATACAAAATTTCTAAATTTTCTATTTTCCTAAGCCACCCCAGTATTGAAGCGAACTAAGCAAACAAAAAACATATCAGTCGAATTATTTGCGAGTTTTTGCGAGACTAACGCACGTCAATTGTTTTTTTAATATATATATATATAGATAGTTATACTTATACCTAACTTCTACAACTTTGTTTAGCACCTCAATTTCCGTAGCTTGAAAATCCTAGAATTATTTGCAGAAGTAGCGCTTAATTTATCTGCAAGTTAACCGCCATTTTTTCCCCCGAATATATCACACATTTTTTCCTTCCTTAGCAGAGTACGCTTATCTCGGCCTCTTATTGAAACTAAAGTGGCCCCACGGGGCAAGCGGGTATGAAAAATGACCTACTTTTACCCCCTATACGATGTAGGTAGCAAGGATTATCATATGAAGGATAATGACTGGTTTGCAAATGTTAGGGATATGAGAAAAATGCTTTAAGTAGATTAATATATTGCTGATACATATGTTCTATGTTTTTTTTTATATCTACTGCTTAACTTACGCTTGTCCGATTGATTACAACAAATGATCCAAATTCATCAACCAGGTAGGTGAGTACCTACTAATCTATACCGGTCGGAGTATTCCGATGTAGAAGAATAGAATGTTTTTTTTTTGGATTCATTGTAACGTTTCTGTGTAAGCGCTTTAGTGATAAGGCCGCCTAGGAAAAAACGTTACCTTTATACGATCACTCTCATTTCCGTCCGCCCGTCTGTCACACCAAATTTTTCTTATCTCCGGTCCGTCATTTGGTATCACACCATCACACTTATCCTAATCCTAACTTCCTAACTATAATATTATAAATGCGAAAGTGAGTTTGTTTGTTAGCTTGTTACCTTTTCACGCCTAAACCACTGGAGAACCAATCCGATGTTTGGTATGCAGATAGCCTATGGTATGGAAAAAGACATAGGCTACTTTTTTATCTCGGGAATACATAAGATCCCTGGGGAACGCGGGTGAAACCGCGGAGCGAAAGCTAGTATAACATTATAAAGGCGAAAGTTTGTGAGTGTGTTTGTATGTTTGTTACTTCTTCACGCACAAACGGCTGGACAAATTTTGATGAAACTTGGTATAGAGGTAACTGACACATTGGATTTACACATAGGCTACTTTTTATCCCAGGAAAACATAAGATCCCTCGGGAACGCGGGTGAAACCGCGGGTGGAAGCTAGTATGCAATAATTGTGTTCCATTCTATAACATCGAAAATTAATATAAATTACTCATGTTCAAAACAGTCGCAATTATACCATAAATCATCAACCCATTAAAGTTCATTACAGACTCATTGATTATGATTATATACTAATCTCACTAATTACCCTCACTTTAACAACACAAACAGCACTTACTTTGATTTCAGACAATATCCTTTACAAATCGTGATAATATTTCCCAAAAGTAATTTTAATATATAAATGTTTTGCCACGTTGGCTTTATACATATTACTTTGGTTAAGACAATTTTATTGTGCATACCTTACATACTGTATCCTTTTTATCATATATACTTTTTTTTTACAACATTGTCGGCAAACAAGCATACGACCCGCCAAATGGTAAGTGGTTACCGTAGCCTATGAATGCTTGCAACACCAGGGGTATCACTCGCGCGTTGCCGACCCTTCCTCCCTCTCCGATGAGCTCTCGCGACCTTACTCACGCGCAGGAACACAATTTAAGTCATTTGGTACTCTGTAAGGTGGAGGTACTTCCCCAGTCGAGCTGCTCTTTGAGCAACATATCGCTATGCTCTACCTCTCTTAAAGTAAAGGTACCCAAGTATTGTCAGTGAGACAAAATAAATAATTTTATGTAATAAATCAGAGTTGTTTTTTAAAAAAAGTTATTGCTGAGTTTCTTGCCGTCTCTTCTCAGTAAAAGCAACCTTCCGAACCGAGCGTTAGAGTCAGACTATTCATAAGTGCTTGTAAAAGCCTATTTGAATAAAAAATATTTTCATTTACCTATGTTGTTGGATTTGTCGGAAGGTTGCTGTTACTGCAAAGAGCCAGCAATTAACTCAGGAGTTTATCTTTTCAAAATATATTTTGAACTATAACATAAGGTGTATCGTCCTGCTACACCGAGCACTACAACCAAACATTATCTTTCTGGGATATTCTGGGACATTATTCCCCACACACGGCTATCTGACCCCAAACTAAGCAGAGCGTGTACTATGGAAGCCAGATAACTGATATACTACATATACTACTTTTCTTTTGTAAATACATAGGTACATATATATATAGATAATTACACCCAGACATAGGACAAACAGACATGTTCATGCACACAAATGTTTGTCCTGAGTGGGAATCGAACCCACGACCTACGGCGTGATAGGTAGGGTATCTTACCAACCACGCCAACTGGCCCGTCAACTTTATTCATAAATTCGTATATTTTCTAGTACACAAATTGACACTAGATCAAAACATATTAGGTATATGATGTCTAGCCTAATGGCTGGCTTATACTTACTATATTCTCCCTAAAAAAGCGTTTTAAATCCCTGCACCTATATTAACAATTTTAGAGATAAAGCCTTGAGGAATAAATCTATAATGGAACTAATAATAATATTAACTTATATGATAATAATTGCAAAATATAAAAAATAACGCTACATTCCAAATGCTTCATTGCCGACCTGAGTAACCAAATAACAACTGAGTTACGATATATTTCAAACTCGAAGGTTTACCAACATTTGACATATTTTATTTGTTCACTGCATAAATACAAGATGGAATAAAAATATTTTATGGCCTAAAAAAGCGGTCACCAACAATTTGACCAGCAAAAGATTTACCGCCGAACGAACGATATACGTACACGGCCATTAATAAAATTTATGATGGCAAAACAAAATAAAAACGTATAAATCGCTCCCTTTGTATGCTTCTACTTAGTTAAGTGGACAAGAAATTGTTTCTAAAACAAAAACTTCAAAGAAATACAAATACAAATGTACTTTATTGTTGACACTACATTACAAACAATTTACAGATTATAATGAAATCATAGTAAAAAAAATTAAGGCGGCTTTATCGCAGAAGCGATTTCATCTAGGCAACCTAGGGTAATTATAGGATATATTTATGATGGGGACAACACATACATACCTAGGTAAAATACATACACTACTTAATATTTTGTTTCGTTTGATTAGTATATTCGTAACGTAGTTGTACTTATATATTTTATTGCTTCAAAAATGATCACAACTTCTACACTTATTTCGCTGTGGCTATAAAATTCGTTTCCATTACCCATAAAGCATTTCACACCGCATTGGTATGAAGAGATCCCTGAGGCTTTTCAAAAGAATCTCGACGTTTTTTCGGTACGCACGGAATGTTTACGCTTATACCCTTATGCCGATGGTCAGAGAAAAATGTACCTCACGTTGTGAAGTCACGACCCGTAAATAAAATGTGGTCTCGCCACTTAGCCGCTTGTTCCGGACTATTAGACAACATTCTGTGAGAAATTTCCAGAGCCAGGGTCTTGACTTAAGTTTTTAAAGATTTATTTTTTGATGGACTTTGTTAATTTACAATTATATTCAAACTAGCTTCCGCCCCGCGGTTTCACCCGTGGCCCCGAAGGATCTTGGGTTTACCCGGGATAAAAAGTAGCCTATGTGCTATTCCAGGCTATAATCTATCACTGTGCCAAATTTCATCTAGATCCGTTCTGGCGTGAAAGAGTAACAAACATCCATACATACAAACATTCGCGTTTATAATATTAGTAAGGATGAAACTCATTGAATTAGATAAATGTTTTTCTAAATTATTTTTTCTAGAAACTACTATGATTCAATTACAAAAGTACCTGTATGGAATGATTATTATTGTTTTAGCACCACCTCGTTACTAACTGCGTGCTTATCTTCAATGAGGTTTAGTACAGAAGAAAAAAAAAACAATGAAACACAAGAAGCTTCTTACTTGAGACGCTTATAATAATATTCAAGTATTTTATTCCTGAAGAGTAGAACAGAGGTATTAGAACAGAACAAGATATTCCAAGTCCCAATGTGAGATGTGATACGCATAGTCGCCTGTATATCGGACACATAACTTGCTACATAATCATTCCATAACTCACTCCAGTTTTTAGCCAAATTTAAAACCATATAGACCGCCAAGGCAAATAACTAAAAATCTAATTTAATAGACAGTTCATCCAAGATTAAATAAAACGTAGGAAAAATCTAATCAGGACAACCTTAGTGCCAAGTTCTTTGTTCAGTATGAACTAGGTAAGATGTCGCAGACATGGCACAGATATGTCTGTTCCACGCCACAGATAATACATACCCTATTGTACTTGCTCTCGATGGCCGAGATTAAAATCTCTCTGTACTTCAGAGCTGCAATTATAGAAATGCTAGTTGACTTTGGTGTGCTTTCTTAAAAAAGTATGTTTTGTAAAGTAAGTTTCCTTGAAAAGTATACCTACATTCTGTTACTATAGAATAAAAAGTTAGAGAAATTATCAAATCAGTTTATTGCATACATTTACGTAATTTAGTTTATTCATTAATATATAAAGTGAATTAAGCCTAATACTTTTTGATTTAGTTTAAATGTAGAAATCACTTGCAATAAACACTTTTGAAAACAATTGCAATTGGTTTATACTTGGCAGTAGACAGACGCAGACTTATTATTATTATTAAAATTTAATAAATGGTAGTCACTTGGAAAGCGATGATATTGATCTAAATGATTTGTCAAATAGGTTATCAATATAAATGAAAACTGTTGAAAATTATAAGTTTAAACCGAATATTAAAGCAGAAAACCTCAATCTGCTAATATTAGAGCATTCACATATAACGGTACCGCAGACATATAAATCATTTCCCCGCATAATATCCCGGTTGGATCGTATGGAACGCAATTTCACGGGTGGCATTCAAAAATGGCGATACGGCCACAGATAAATAAAATTTAATTTATATTTAGACTGGACATTACTCATAATACACAACCAATAGAACTTATAATAAAAAAAATTAAAGTAGGTACCTAAATATGAAAAATATTTCGGTCTCAGAAATGCTTCAAGTATTAAGTTCAAAATTATATAATTATATAGTTCTTATTTATATTAAGATATACCTAACTACGATACCTACCTAGATATACGACAGAATAAAAATAACTGATCACAGTTATATAGGTACTCAAGTTCTGAGAAAAAAATCCAGGAAAATATTCTCAATTTCGCACTTGCCAGTCTGTTCTATAAATTTGATCTTTTGATATAGGAACCCTGGCTTATGTAGCAAAGGCGGTAAGGTAGGAATGTACCGAACTATTGTGCCACCCTTACGGGCGTGTGATTGCATTTTCCAGATGCAATCTTTCAAGGTATTTTCTGTTATTACTAAAAATACATACATATACAAGAAATTCTTTGTATTTCTGAAGAAATATTTTAGTAAAATGGAGATATTAAAGTTATGGTTTGCAGTATAGTTCATTTTTAGGGTTCCGTAGCCAAATGGCAAAAAACGGAACCCTTATAGATTCGTCATGTCTGTCTGTCTGTCCGTCCGTATGTCACAGCCACTTTTTTCCAAAACTATAAGAGCTATACTGTTGAAACTTGGTAAGTAGATGTATTCTGTGAACCGCATTAAGAAATTTTGGGGGTTCCCCATACTTAGAACTGAAACTCAAATTTTTTTTTTCATCCAACCCATAAATGTGCGGTGTCTATGGATAGGTCTTTAAAAATGATATTGAGGTTTAACATAATAATATTTTTTTTCTAAACTGAATAGTTTGCGCGAGAGACACATCCAAAGTGGTAAAATGTGTGTCCCCCCCCTGTAACTTCTAAAATAAGAGAATGATAAAACTAAAAAAAATATATGATGTACATTATTGTACATTACCATGCAAACTTCCACCGAAAATTAGTTTGAACGAGATCTAATTAGTAGTTTTTAATATTAATAAAGACCTCTGAGTTGTATCGGTGCTCATACAATTTAGAGGTCTAGCTTAATTGGCACCAACATCAAATAAGGTAAATAAATAAAATTGTGCATTTCCCTTGATGGACGAACAATGGACGAAGTTTGTACGGAACCCTCGGTGCGCGAGTCCGACTCGCACTTGGCCGGTTTTTTATTTTTAAACGAAACACAAGTAATTTTTTTTTCAGTGGTAAATGGCACTAGTATCTCGATTTCATCTCTTTATTACTTACAGAACTAGGATACGAAACACAAAGAATTAAATAAATACCAGGGCACTTCAGTTTCGCATTCCACCCTCATTGCATGATTTACGTTGACATCTAACAAAATGCGTTTCAAAGATATTATGAAACACGAGATTGTTTTCCTTGTTTAAGGGTGTTTAATTTTAATATTTGCCTGTTTGTCAAAAAGTCGGAAGTGAGTCGGAAGTAAAGTTATATTAAATTGGTTGATACTTTATATTACTTAACTTTTTATTGAGCTTTTCTTAGTTGCAAGCATGGATATCAATCCTACTATATCCTAATTCTACTTGCATTTATGCATATAGCCTATGGTGTGGAAAAGAACATAGGCTACTTTTAATCCCGGGAAAACATAAGATCCCTGGGGATCGCGGGTAAAACCGCGGGGCGGAAGCTAGTAATATTATAAATGTGAATGTTTGGATGAATGGATGTTTGTTACTCTTTCACGCAAAAACTACTGAACGGATTTGGATGAAATTTGGCACAGAGATAGATTATAGTCTGAAATAGCACATAGGTTACTTAATAATCCGGGAAAATATAAGATCCCACGGGAACGCGGGTGAAACGAACAAAACGATTCTATGGTTAGTAATGTTCAAACGCCATTAAATTTCATGGCAAATGCTTTTTATTTAGCTGTTAAATTGCTAAACGTAAATGAACTTAAGGTTGAAGACATATTGTGAAAGTTAATTTTGTTAGCTTGGTTCTCAGTTTCAACCATTCATAAGAACATAACTCAGAAACAACGTAATAAAACTTCATTTTATATATCCTAATCTTATTTTAAGCAAATCGTCTTTCACCTTGCTTGAAAGCCCAATTATTGAGATAAATCACGCTGGGGAGAATACAGCGCTCACTAGCCGATGCTTAAATTAGCTAGGTACCTGTCTACTAGCCATTTGTCTGAATTATTTTAAAGTCTTTGTTCGGGAAGGTAAATCGATCTTAGGTCCATAGTCAAAGCCATTTATTCAGTTTAGGCCCTAGAAAGGCACTTATGAACGTCAAAACTAAAGTTACCACCGGTTTGGATGTCGTCGCCTTCAACTGAGAAGAACCGCCAAGAAACTCAGCAAGGACTTTTTTTTTTTGGACAGTCTGACAATGTTTTTTTCCATTAAATGTTATACAATTTTTAAAGCAATATAAGTAATACGCATAGACACAAAAAAATAATACATACATCTAATCTTAAATTTTTCGTTGAAAGAAGAAAGAAGAATATTCTAGTAGACCCAAAATATTTATACAACAACAATCAGAAAACCCAAACATTTAATCATCTTGGTCATAATTACTTAAGTAGAACACCGACACAAAAAATGTGGAATAAATATATTATTTAAAATCTTCAAATTCGCCAAAGAGCTAACGTTTCATGGACCTATAGATCCTAACATCACTAGGTAATATTAGATTTTCGCGTTGGATAAGTGGAGAAACGGGTCAAATTTATGTCTACCAGATTCGCAAATATATTATCAAGACATTATTGATTTTGTGTCTAGAAAAATGGATTTAGGTTGATGTAAAAATATATCCAGAAAGGTTAGTGAGTTATTACTTGCTTCAGACTACCGCTGTGTAGTACATTATGAGAAAACTTTATGATTCATGTAAAAACTAGTATAGGTAGATACTGTCCATGAAGTTATACTTCATTCATATAATACGGTAAACTTAGTAATTACATTTCCAGCAAACTAAATACAGTATTGTACCTACGATTAATTTTTAATTTTTTCCAAGAATTTAATTAAGTAAAGTTTGAGAAATCGGTAGGTAGTTATTTAGTTAGACTATTTAAAAGTGCCTGCTTATTTACAAAATAAATTGTATATTTTTATTATTAATTTCACGTTTTAATACACGTTCTCGATGGATACAATATTTTTCCAGTATAAAAAATGCCTTATATTTTATTCTAGACTAAGATTTATAATTAAGAAAAATATATTTTTAACCCGTTCTGAAATTACGTCAACGTTTGCAAATGTACAGCCAAACTTTTGCATTTATAATAAATTATGTTTATCCCACTACTAGGAAAATGTTTTTTCCCCTCCTTTCATCATAAGTGCATGTCACGTTGGTTGCCCTAATAAAAAAAAAATGTTTTCACAAATATAATAGACTATTCAAAATATTCTTCGAAAACTGAAATACGAGTGTTTCCAAAATCATAAAGTCATTCCTTGTTTTAAAAACACAAACGCCTTTTGCATTTCACATAATAAATTGAATAGCGTAAACTATGTCAGTGAGAAAACTGCATTGCACAGTATTTATGCTCCCCACGGGCCATATATCACGCTTAGGCTGTACCTAGCGGTGGTAACAAGACCTAAGACCCGACTTGTTCAAACGTTTGACTTAGAAGTTCACGTAGTTTTCATATTTGCTGGTAGAATTTGCCTTGGAGATATTAGTATTTGGACTAAACTGAATTTATATGTACTTTGAAAATGTGTTGTATTATTAGACTAAGTGTAAAATCACGCAAAATTATCAGCTAATCCATACAAAAGTTCAATACCTACTCAACCAAAATGTATGAAACAACAATTTTATTTTACGCGATCTCAGAGTTGGTCCCATAGTAAAAGTTGTTCATAATGATGAGTACTTCCACCCATGCAAGTATTGCCAGTGACTAAAAAGTCACCCAGTATAGTACTAATAAAGAAATTTTATATTATATTTTATTTATTTATTTTATAAAAATATACTGGTGGATACTCATTACCCTGGGAGTTCCCCTGGGATATTATGTTTACCCGGAATAAAAAGTAGCCTATGTCCTTCTCCATGCCATAGGCTATCTGCATACTAAATTTTATCGCGATTGTTTCAGCGGTTTAAGCGTGAAAAGGTAACAATAAACTCACTTTCGCATTTATCAATTAAATAATAATATACTTGCTTTCACCCCGCCGTTTCACCCGCATTCCCCAAGGATCTTATTTTTTCCGGGATAAAAAGTAGCCTATGTCCTTCCCCATACCATAGGCTATTTGCATACCAAATTTCATCGCGATCGGTTCAAGCGGTTTAAGCGTGAAAAGGTAACAAACAAACAAACAAACAAACTCACTTTCGCATTTATAATATTAGTTAGGATTAGGATAGTTAAGAAAGTTACAATAACAATTAGAAAAAAGTCTATAATATATAAACATATTGAAAATATTATTAGTATATAGAGAGTACCTAGAAAAGAGTTGCCTAGCCCGAGGCTTGGTGCTGAATACATGGATCGAACGAACCTTGTCTTGAATATGTAATGCAGTCAGACGTATCAATAACTATTTATTGTAAAAATGCATTGCATTTTTATGTTAAAAACGATAAGTAATTCAGATATTTTTAAATTAGTATACTAGTTAGCTAATTAGAGAAAGATACATCCTACTATCCTAACTTAATATTATTTTTTATTTTATTCTAACTATACAATATGTAAAAAAAACCCTGTCCGATCCGAAAGGGGCATATAGGTATCCTAATGACATTGCAAAAAAACATAAGGAAATTAGATTATTCATTAAAATAAATATGTTATTGTAATTTATAATGCACCCGAATTACCCCAATTTACCTGAAATCTGGCAAATTTTTGAAGTGTAAGCGACACTGTCGTCGGCGGCGGTATGTTTAATCATAGCGCCGTGTTAAAAGCACCGCCGCACCGGCACATGTAAAGCGACAATACCTACCTTGCATAGGATTCATCAAAATTCCGTTTTTCCTTACTTGTCTCATTTGGTAGACAAACAGAAACAGTAAGTAGTGGGTATGAAAATCACAACCCTAAGTTAGGTTTGAACGTCTTGATTATTGGAAGAAACACGTGATATGAATTACACCAAAAACTGCCACCAAAATATTCAAAATTATTTCCATAAAATCAAAATAGTATCAGAATCTATTTCAACAGATTAAAAATGACATATCACACTTTGACATTTCTAAATGCTAGTTGCTCGTTTTATTTCTTTATAAGGAAAATATGGTTTTCAGAAATAATTTATTTGATCGCTCGTGACAATGAAGGATATTCTGGCAGCTTACTTTAAAAATATTATTAAAAACACTATTTATTCCCAGGGTTAAAAAAATAATAGTCAAATAAGACAATAATTGTCAATAAAGAAAAACGGACTTTTAATATTTCAGTTTCGCGTAAAAATTCCTTCCGTCGTTCTCCTCATTAACTGAAAAGGATTACATAAACAGAACTTAATCTCGATACCTAATAACACCTTAATGGATCGGACAGGGTTTTAATTACATACTGTATATTATATATATATATCCTTTTCATGCCTAAACCGCTGAACCGATCACGATGCCTGGGGAATGCGGCTGAAACCGCGGGGCGAAAGTAGTAATATATCCTAATCCTAATCCTACTAATATTATAAATGCGAAAGTAACTCTGTCTGTCTGTCTGTCTGTTACACTTTCACGCTTAAACCGCTGAACCGATCGCAATGAAATTTGGTATGCATATAGCCTATGGTATGGAAAAGAACACAGGATACTTTTTATCCCGGGAAAATACAAGATCCCTAGGGAACGCGGGTGAAACCGCGGGGCGGAAGCTAGTCGTAAATAAATGCGAAAGTGAGTTTGTTTGTTACCTTTTCATGGTAAAACCGCTGAACCTATCGGGATGAAATTTGGTATGCAGATAGCCTATGGTATGGAGAAGAACATAGGCTACTTTTTATCCCGGGAAAACATAAGATCCTGGGGAACGCGGGTGAAACCGCGGGGCGAAAGCTAGTAATACTATAAATCCGAAAGTTTGGATGGATGGATGTTTGTTACTCTTTCGCGCCAGAACGGGTAAACGGATTTGGATGAAATTTAGCACAGAGATAGATTACAAGTGAAAACATCATAAGAAAACTATAACACGATGTTAGTACCCACCTGGCCTTCTAGTTGAGAATCTGTCGCCAGGTACCTTGTAGGGTGTATATAGCTGCTTCTCTTGTAATTCAGTTCTCTTCTATGCTTTGTGTGGTCACCAGCTTTAGCCATATTTACTTTCCAGGAGTGACAGTGTGGCAAACCTATCGTATATTAACAAAAACGTAACTTATGAAAAAAAACTCCATCTATTTCGAATGTAAAACCTAAGGCTGTAAGTTCTATTTTTGGTAATAATTTATTTTATTTTTTATCGTCATACAATACATTTTATATAATAATTTACTCTTAATAGTATTAGTAAAACATCCCTTGTATTGCTGATATGGTAATAATTTCTGTACATTTTGCACTGTAACACATGCAGTTCCGATCTGCCTGGAATGACTGGTTAATACATATATTTTATCCCATCTCCATAGTTTATGTTCTATTATCCATAGAATATTATTATGCTCTGGAAGAAGAATAATGAAAGAAAAACATTGAGAACTTTCGTTTAGTATAGATAATAATATTCTTTTGAGAATAGATAGAATTTCAATTCCAACAATTACATTTAATCTTATTCACTTTCAGTTAAAAATCGATTGGCAAGCAACTGTTGTGTTCCAACACCTAAACATGAGATTCAGTTATCTATTTATTAGTTTTTGGTGTTTTCTACCATCGCAAACAAAACGACGGTAGGCAATGAAGTTTTAGAAACAGAAGCGTCATAAACCAACATTTCACTACAAACAAAACAGCGCAAATTACAGTACCTATCTACTTATGCAGAAATTAAACGATTTTTGTATATAATACATTATACAGATAATGCTAGTCGCATCGTCTATAAACAGAAAGTAATTTTATTCTCGCATAATGTTTCAAAAATTAAAAGCTTGAAAGCATCGACTTCATATCCAAAGAGAAGTTGGATACGACACTGGTTGGTGCATGACAAATTGAATTGCAGGCAATTCATTACCTTGTTTTAATATTGCCAACATTGAGTGCGGGCAACATCTACACTTATATAAACATTTTAGACGGAAGACCTTTGAATACTTCAATCAAGCAATCGCTATATCAGTTTGCTACAAACTTCACGTTACATAATTCACCTTGCATCATCAATAATTTGTACCCTGTTGGCCCAAAGGCACCAATACGGCTGGACGAAAAATATTTTATTCCCACCCCGCCAACTCAATTTTCTGTATCGAACCTGGTACCTGACTGGAATTTGTAATGTATGGTGCGCTGCCCGCGATAGGCGAGGGAGATGCAATAATTCAATTCGGGTTCTTGCAAAATTGCATGTTGCGTCTAAAAACCTAGAGAATTTTAGAGCGCATCGATATTTGTTTATTCAAAATCTTTCAGTTTTTTTACGCTCGATGTTTATTTTGAAGAAAATTTGTTGAAATACTTGCACTGCAAACTTTTCCTAAATCGATTTCTCAGAAAATCTGGTCATCTGTCACCAAGCTTGACACGGCATTGATATTGACTTGTTTGAAATGATAGGAAGCTCGGACACAAGATTGTATTGATTTGTCACATAGACAATTTTTAATTAACGATAATAGTCCAAGGTGACAAGATAGCCCAGAATTAAGAAATGTTATAGTCATAGCCATCATACCATGACGAGGTTGTAGGCTAAAATTTTACAATAAACTTGAGTTTTTGGTTAAAGAGAAAATTGTGAAGAAACCATAGCACGATGGAAGGGTAAAATAATCTATAGTACTCACCTTACTGGCTACCATCCTCAAGTTGGATATCTGTAGTTATGTACCTATCAGTGTATTCTGGCTGCATTTGAGAGTAAGTTCCAATACTTCCAATCAAAGCTTTGTGCGCTTATTTCCAACTACTAACAAATTAAGTAACCCTTTTATGAGCTTATCTACGCTTCACTTCTTACATTTAAGGCATACCGCGTATGGATGTGGAAAAGATGGTTGCCACAAATGTATTTCACATGATATGATATCTCGCACTATTACAGTCTTATTACTTGGTAAGATTCAATCGCTATCTTCAAATCCGCATTAACAGTATATAACGTTGCATTTTGCAATATAGCATTGTAAACTAGAATTGTTGTTGGTCCTGAGTCTGGGTGTTATTATCTAAAAAGCTATATATTTAGAAAAAGAAAAGTATTTCATGTTATGTATATATCAGTTATCTGATCTCCTGTTTAGTTTAGGATCAGATGACTGTACCTTTAATATAATATTTATTTATCAAGATTGTGTTTGAACACAATATCATAATGGGAAAACGACGTTGTTGCCCAAGATAGTAAACACACATAACCTAGAAATGAACAGGCTCCCAACCCCAAGTGCACCGCCATTGCTTGGCGACATATATTACAACTATTATTATTAAGTACTTACAAGTTTCAGCTTACAGACTGTAAAGGTAAAAAAATGTTAAACAAATATTTCAAAATCTATGTAATGTAAATAATTAAATTGCAGTAAAATTATATACTCATTTAAAAACGATCACAATAAAATGCAACATTATAGAAGAGGAAGTGAAATAAAATCTCCAACAAACACTAAAACAACTTATCCCAAGCGAAAGGTTAGTAAGTACGACCATTACGAAGACAAATGTTCGACACTTCGATCGGGATTCGTTCTAAATGCCGTTTGCAGGTGAAATCAGCGTGATAAGACCTGATTTCTAGCCGTGAATAAAATTTTATGTATCTTTTATTCAACTGGTTTTAAGCTGTATTAATATTTTTGCTAAAGAATAATAACTGCTAATTTGAAATTATCACAATAACGTAGAAAAGTAGACGAAATTTCATTCAAATGTTGGAATGATGAAGGAGTAACTTTAAGAATTTAGGTGTGATAGTGGGAAAGGTGTAAAGTATGTTCAAACCTGAATCTTTGTTATTATAATGCGAAAGTCAGACAATTTATCTACATTTTTACGTCTAGTACCGAACTGATTCTGATGAAACTTGGTAGAAGGAGTAGCTCAGAACCCGCTGTTGGGCATAGGAAACTTTTAATATAAAAAATAAATAGGACAAAAGCACTAACCAAAAAAAGAACTCCAAAGAGAAGCGGAAGATAATCTTTAGTCTGGCTTGTCGATAGAAATTCAGAGTAGGAACTTTTTCCTAGGAAGTAGAACCGGCGACATACTTCCGCCGTCTTGTGTCTTATTCGCAGAAAAAAAATGAAGCTTAGGATCTTTTCATTTTATGTTATAATTAGTGGTTTATAATGTCAATAATTTCTTCAAATTAAAAACCTTTCAAAGAAGTTAAATACGTCACTATCAACGCCAAGTCAAAATGATTTATAATAGCAAATAAATGTTTTTAAAATCAACGTATTTGTATATTAGAACATAATTTTACAAAAGTACCTATAAAAACAAATTTTGAATGTATTTAACCGTCAGAAAAAAATGCAAACAATAATTTACAAAAAACTTTGTATTAATAATTGTATTTGTATTTGATCAGCAACAGACTACTCGTTTAAAATGGAGTGTTTGATAAACTTCCAGTTATAAAATGGTATTTGTTCTATTTTCCGAAAAACTGTTTCAAACAGCCACACACAATCAGTTTAAATTTCCGTTGCGGATATGAAATTCCTGGCCACAGTTGCATTTAAACTGTGATACATTTTGGCTTTTAAAGTCTGTGGAATATTCGTTTGAAATGTTCAAGTTCGAATCTCAAATATTTAATATGATTTGAAGTATCCTAGTACACGTTTATCATAGTACAGTTTGGTATACTCAATGTCGGATTTAATTTGTAATAATGGTAACATAAATTACAAGGTTAGCTAATTAACTTATGAATTAATTATAATGGTAATTTCTGGACTCCAACTCCGGTCCTTTGGTTCGTCTCTGCTATCGAGAAAACTTGAAAGTTTTCATACAAAATAAATATTATGGTATAAAAAATGCTAGTGATAATTTTATTGCACCCACAGTCAGATGTACTAGGTCAACATAAGTTTTGAGAAGATCCTATACCAAAGTATATGAAACAAAAATACAATAAATACTAGTCATAATTTCCAAAGCCAAAACAACTCTTCTTCTATATTTATGAGCTGGGCTCTTGTCGGTGTGCTTTCTCCATTCTAATCTGTTTCCGCATCCTGTTGCTGCATCCTTAAATGATACGACAATAGTTTACCTAGCTAGATCTTCCTCACCTTCCTTCTATCTCTCTCTCTCTTTATAGTGACGAATTTACAATTATAAAAAAACTTCCCAAATAAATTTGAAATGAGTTTAGTAAATCTGGTCATAAGATCATTGACCTTATTGCTTAATATTGTACCAATGGCATATTGGTTTCCATTCCTTTTGCAAACTTTATGGCTTCATCCATAACTCACAGTGAATTTCTTCCTAGAAGCATAAAATGGAGTGAGATGCGTGATTCGTAAGCGTCATGCCGACGCCAAATTTTATATGCGCACATCAAATACAACGGTGCCCTGGCGCTTACCATACGTTTGCCTGAATTGATTTATCATGTTCTTGACAGTTTACTTCTATTTTGGTATACTAGCTTCCGCCCCGCGGTTACACCCGCGTTCCCGTGGGATCTTATGTTTTCCCGGGATAAAAGTAGCCTATGTTATATTCCAGACTATAATCTATCTCTCTGCATCCAAATCCGTTCAGTAGTTTTTGCGTGAAAGAGTAACAAACAATACATCCATACATCCATACTCACAAACTTTCGCATTTATAATATTAGTAAGATCTATTAAGAAAATAGATCCGATTGCAAATTGTTATCGATTATCTTGATATATCCTCAAATTCATAAATTTTTACTTGCCAGAGCATGAGCATGTGTAACTACCATCCATAAATGAGAACCAGGAGTCAAATAGGAACACTAACTATTATAATTATCTAATGATCACAGTTAGCGTGGTTTTTTCAACACGAACCAAAAGCTTCTGACTTCGGTTTCTCTCAATACCTTAATTTAGATATATTAAATAATCTACGATGAAAGAAAATATCAGGAGGACGCCTACCTTAAAAAATAAAAGAGACATTGGTGCTGATTTGACACCTATCAAACCTAACTGGCACAAATAATATGACCATTGTATTTTATTCCACTTGTGGACCCTTTTTCCACAAGAGAATGATATTATATACCTTAAAGTCTGTAACTAAAGTTACAAACTTAAAATCTCAAGTTTAAACTACGAGCTAGGACCTCAGACAAAAACTAGCCCGGTGGAAAATGTTCACGTCTCTTATTATTTTGTTAACAAGACAAAAGTTGAAAACTACATTTTACTTGTCTTAATGGTTCTTTCGATTAAAGTTATCCTCTATTCAGGACGACGTTGCTTCACTTCCACCTATTTACGTAGTCTACTACATTCAACTTTATTTAAATGCGTAAAAGATTGCACCTATACGATGCTATTTTTACTTCTTAATAAAGCTTATACTTATATATATTCTCTAGGGAATTTATACTTTAGGGTTATCAAAGAATTTAACAAATTTTCTTTTAAATCAATTGAAGAATGTTGAATATAACTAAGATTCAAGGAATTGTTATGAAACTTGGCACTCGTTCAGATCTCAACTCTTTTATCGGCGACGTCGACAACCCCGAACATCGTCTGCATCGAACTTGGCCCTCTTTTCACATTTATGTATTTGATTGGATATAATAAGTTATACTTATTTTTTTACCCTTTGAATTATGTAAATTTGTGTATAATTACATATTCATCAATGATCGGTTTCGACAAAGTTATTGCAGATTGTTTCATTTGTACACGTCTAATGATCTACCTTGATGCCAAATTTCAAGTTTAGCCTAGAAATTTCTAAGTCTGACAAAAGTGGCACTTATCAGATCTTAATAACACAAGAACTATTGTAGTTTAATTCATGAAATTTGGAATAATAAATGTTCAATAATAATTTGCAAGCCTAATATTCCCCCTATGCATGGGTAGATCTAATAGTTTTTGATTTAATTTCGTAAGTAGGTACCTCAAAATGGTTCGTGTAGTATCATACACTGGCAGCGCGTTGCCCTTTTGTTTTCCGACCTTGGCGGACACATTGCCGTGTATCTAGATTATCTCTCGAAGAAATTGTATGAATAAAATAAATATTATGTATTTTTTATAAGGTTCATCTGTAACGGCTGAAGTAAAAAAACGTGACAACCACTCGGACGGTGTTCCTTGCGTTACGAAGAAATCCAACCGTGAAAAACCGGTTTGCTTAGCTAGTAATCGTATAAAGTAAGGGTGTTGTATTTTGTGACTTTTCTGATATAAGGGCTATCAATGCCGAAGTCTAATTGAAAACAACTCTACCGTAATAAATTCCTATATAAAACTCCCTACAAAGCTCAAAGTGTCACAGCCATACATTTGAACGCTTGTAATAAATAGGGCGGTATTCTCATACATAAACATGTATGTTAACACGGGGATATTCGACCTTATCGAGTAGGTACTTAGCTGAATTAACTTCTTGTCGGGACCGTCCTTTATTCATTTTTCTACGGTATTGGCTGGTTCGTTAGGGTTGACAGTGACATTCCCAGTGTTTCAAATTAATAAGCATTCAAATATTATAAGATTATAACTACATCTATTTATACATGTCTTTTATGTTTGTAAATAAACAATTTTGGAAATTATTTTCATTGAAATTATTTTAGTTTTAGGTAAACTATATTTTATAGTTAGGAAATTCTAACTATAGTTTATAGTTAGAAAATTACTTATATTTTATCACACACTGTGATTTATAGAGTTTTAGAAGTATCATACAGACAAAGCATCACCAAAATTTAAGAGTTGACATGACAGCCCTATACAACCCTAACGAGTCGTTCTATACAGTAGAGAAAAGGAGGGAATAAAAAAGTAATCTACTCAGTCTATATAAGTACATACTCTAGGCATTGCATGTATGTTACGATACATACGAAATTTATAATCATAATGCAAAATTTATTGTATATAAAAACGAAATGTAAAAGTAAGAAGTGTAGGGCAATCGCGAAACTCATCGACCGATTGCCCATTCACTTACCCTCAGATACTACTCGTAAAATGATCGATATAAGTAAAACCAAGTAAGAATCTAAATTGAATAAATGATTAAATTATAATAATACAGATAACTAGCCACAATAAATAAATAAATAAATATTCTGGGACATTATTCCTCACACACGGCCACCTGACCCCAAACTAAGCGGAGCTTGTGCTATGGAAGCCAGATAACTGATATACTACTTTTCTTTTGTAAATACATACATATATAGATAATTACACCCAGACATAGGACAAACAGACATGTTCATGCACACAAATATTTGTCCTGAGTGGGAATCGAACCCTGCGGCGTGATAGATAGGGTATCTTACCAACCACGCCAACCGGCCCGTCAATAGACGAAATTAGTAAATAATTTGTATTATAACTTTCGTATTACTTGTTTGTGTTTCTTAGACGTTATTCAGTAATAAAACAACTTGACTTGACTATTTATTAATTTACTTATCGATAACACTTCAACTTGATGTTATCAGAATAACATAGGTTCACTACCTACCGTTTTAATAGTGTAGATAGATTTTTTTTATCAATAAAAAATATTATAGTCTATATAAAATTCTCGTGTCACAATGTTAGTTACCATTACTCCTCCAAAACGGCTCGACCGATTTTTATGAAATTTTCTGTGCATATCGGGTAGGAGAATCGCCCCACATCTATTTTTTAAACCGCTGTGCAAGCGCAATCACGGGGGACAGCTAGCATTTATATAAAGTCATCATTATTTCACATCGATTTACAATTTAAGAATCTTTTTCCTTTCTGAATTAGCCTGAACAAAAAGACCGTATACACCTACTTTCATATGCATTGAATAAATAACTGTTGTTTTGACATTACAAACAGACACTTCAATTTTATTTATGTACTTAGTTTAGATTAGAATTGGTGCTGTTTTTACATTAAATAACAACAAAAGTGCTTTTCACAACCGGATGTACAAGTAAGTTTCATCTGAAATAAACCAGTGGACAAAAAAGCGCTTTTATTTTTTATATCCGCGGAAAAAATCACCACCCGCCCCGATTCTATTGTATGTGGGCTGTAGCATTTTGGGAGGTTCAACGCGATAACTCGTTGTCACCAACCTATTGTAAGTACTGAAAGGGTATTGTTGGATGCCTTCAAACTTCAATGTTTTAACGGGGAAATTGAAATAGTATGTATTTTAATATTTGTAGGTACTTTTTTTCATTTATCAATCAATATTTTGAAACCCATAAACTATGTAGAAATATTGCATTGGTGATCATGAAACTGGTATATGTTTATTATTATTACCTATTTCATAAGTGAGTGTATTAACTACTGGATCTAAATTGTTCTGATACCAAATTGTTGCTGATTTCCATTTGAGAAGGATTAGAGAATAAAAACAAATATTGATTAAAAATTACGTAGAAACTCAAGTTTAATGGAAAGGTTAATGACATTACAGATTAGAGATTATTTGAAATAATACCCGCAACATGCCCAGCAGTATTAAAAAAACATTATATCAATTCCAGGAACTATATAAACAAATCCAGGTGAAGATTAATGTACCTGACTAAGCTGAATAAACAGTGAAATGTGGTCGGATACAAACGTACACTGCCACTAATAAGCATTTGGTTGAATCTATCAACTGTGGGAATTATTACCTAAAGCTTGTGGAATAGCGAGTTGCGATACCTAAGGGACTAATTTGTTTGTTAAATAACTTTGTCGAGCCTCTACTTACTTTCCCTTTTTATAATTTGAACCGACGTTACTTGCCTGGTAACCAAAATCAACTATTACTATCTCAATATACAATACCAAATCAAACACGGCTTGGCTTCATATGTGTGCTTTTGCTACTATTTATTCGTCATATTTTTTTACTTTGTATAGGCTTGTGTTTAACCACAATCTCACTCACAAGTGATGATGTGGCCGAAGGTGGTAAGCACACAAAGCCTAGAAAGAACTGGCTCTCAAGTGCAGCTGCCGGAACACACCAAACTTGAGGGTGGTAGCCAGCCAGGCGGGTACTACAAAGTACCCTACTACCGTGCTATGGTTTCCTCACGATGTTTTCCTTCACCGAAAGCTCAAGCTCATTGTAGAATTTGAACCCACGACCTTCGCCGCGGCATCCGACGTCACTACCACTGAGCTATCATCGCCTTAAATATATCTAACTAATAAACCTTGCTAATTAATCAATCTATCTAATTGTCTAAACCGTAAAGTTATCCGTTCAATAGCTACGGAAAAATCGTACATAAATAGAGAGAGGGATAGAAGTGGCTTCATTTATAAAATGTAATTAAAGAACAACATAAATACCATCTCATTAGAAGTAGGTAAGCTAACGCAAATAGTCACAGTCTATTAAGGCCGCGTACACATGCACCGCGACACTGTATGTTTTTATGCCAACCCCTGATTGAAAAGGCCTAATTGGAAACACCGCACCGGCTCGGCAATCAATGTCGCTCGCAAATGTAAACTCAGCTGAAAGCGTGACGTCGCGAACACAGGATTTAGCTATAATTAAAGCACCTACGACGGTATTTATCCATACATCACTCGATAAAGAACGCCCTGTAGCGCGTGTCATTTCGGTGCGGTGACTAATTCAATCAGTGTCAATCACTTGGCTTAATTAAAATCTGTGTTGTGCTTGTCAGCTGTTATTTATTTAGTCTATACGTTGAGCTAAAGTTTCGTAACAATAATTTTGTTTGATTCATAATATAAGTTAAATTTATGTGAAGGTTTCAGTTTCAGATTTTTCCTACCAACTTGTAAATCATCAAAAAAAAAACAACCTTGCTCGACCAAAATACGTGTTATTTTTTGCCATGTTAGATTGACTTCCATAGTAAACGTTGTTCAGTTTGATGATCCAAATTATGGTTTTGAAACGATATCTGGGAATATTCATCCAGTAGAAGGTAGTTCCACACGAGTAAAAAAGCTCGTCTCAATAAAGGAAAGCTCTTTTAAAATAATTCACTTTAAAAACATAGCGGACCCTTTTCAAACTAGCCGTCATACGTTTCAAGACTGAAACATCCTTAATCTTTAAGTAGCTTACAGCAAGATAAACTCTATGGAGTTCAAGATATAGATCATATTTCAGTGTGCGTTGTTAAGGACTCAAATGGGTATGCTAGGTAATGAAAGAAAGACCACACGCGGCGAAGCAAATTGCTTTCAGACGACAATTTGCATTGCACACATTGCATTAGGAGACGCTACATACACGCTCTGTTTGGTAGTTCAAAATGATTATGTATGTATTTGTAATGACGTTTAAGTCAGTTAAGCATTTAGATGAAATTCTTTATTATGACCAGAATTTTTATAATTTGTGACGGCTAAAGATAATTTATTCAGATTATATCCTACATTTATTTATATTGTAATGGTACGTTAGTATTAAATATTATCGACTATTTTTAAGTATTAATATTAGGGTGTAATTTTCTATATATGTATGTATTTACAAAAGAAAAGTAGTATATGTATTATATCAGTTATCTGGCTTCCATAGTACAAGCTCTGCTTAGTTTGGTGTCAGATGGCCGTGTGTGAGGAATAATGTCCCAAATATTTATTTATTTATTTATTTATTAATGTTTTTCATAGTAAGTAGGTATATTTCTTTAGTATTCGTCAATTTTTGATAAATAAACGCCATATCTTTATGTAGGTATATATAATATATATATATTTTTTACTTTGTATAGGCTTGTGTTTGACCACAATCTCACTATGGTAAGTGATGATGTGGCCAAAGGTGGTAAGCACACAAAGCCTAGAAGGAACTGGCTCTCAAGTGCAGCTGCCAGAACACACCATGGGGCAACAGATTTTCAACAAAAATAATTAACAAGTACCTATCAAATTCTTTACAATTTTCTGATTATTAACATATGCATATATCTAGAAATTATAATGACATACGAGTACAGTTTCAAATTAGCTATAAATTAATTGCATCTGAACGGTGAGTAAAAGGTAATAATTTATTGATTAGTTAATCGAAAATTCTTATTTTCAAATACCTTGTACCTAACACATTGTAAGTAAACATAAGGTAACGCAGCGAGTGCATCAGACACAGTTTTAAAGTCGTGTTCATCCGAACTATCCTAACTATATATATATAATATTATAAATGCGAAAGTGAGTTTGTTTGTTACATTTTCACGCTTAAACCGCTGAACCGATCGCGATGAAATTTAGTATGCAGATAGCCTACGGTACAGAGAAGAACATAGGCTACCTTTATCCCAGGAAAACATAAGATTCCTCGGGAACGCGGGTAAAACTGCGATGCGGAAGCTAGTAATCAATAAAATGTCCGAGACTAGACTTCATCGTCAAGAAATGTCTATCACACTAATTAATCCTCCTATCTAAGTTTGTGAGTGTGTGTGTTTGTATGCTTGTTACTGCTTCACGCTCAAACGGCTGAAACCCAGGTATAACACACAGGATACTTTTTATCCCGGGAAAACATAAGATCGCTCGGGACCGCGGGTGAAACCGCGGGGCGGAATCTAGTCCATATATATAAAGAAACGCGGACGAAGAAGACTTGTGACCTTGTGGTTGACAACTATCCGTTAGGATGTGAAAAGCCTAAATGATCGAACAAGACGCTCAAAATCCCCCGATCACATATAACGGGAAAAATGAGGAGGAAGAAAAAGAAACTGGGCATTTTGTCAATCAATGAAAGCATTTTTTTTTAATATTCTGAGAACATAAAAAAATACAAAATCCAACAAACAAATATGACTGTAAGCCAGTTTACACGAAACGGCAACAAGAACAGTATGAAATGTATAGTCACTTGACCAAACTCGATGCATACCGGGAATTTCAAAAATTCCTATCGCGTTGCGACCAGTGAACTGATTGCAAAACGTCACCAAAACAAGTGACCACCTCGATGTGGGCTAGAGTGCCCACATTCACTTATAAGAAAAAAAAATGTTCCTATTCTGTGTGTGCTTACCATATTCGACCATATTAATACTTTTCATGGCAAAATTGGACTGACAAGCCTATCTATAGTAAAATCCGGCCATGTGCAGATTTGGACTCGCGCATGGAAGGTTTCGTACAATAATAATAAACCCAACTCAATTTCATGGCTCCGTATTTTAACTTTACTGTGCAATTTTGGTATGAAATGACTGGTAGGCGCAACAAAATATAATTAAACGACTTCAAAATAGGAGGAGGTTCTATGTTCCACTGTATTTTTTTTTATTAAACTGTTTTAATATTTCACCAAAGGTGCGCAACAAAATATTTATTTATTAATCTGTTTTCATATTTCACCGATGGTAACTAACTGTATGTGTTGTTTAATTTGAATAATATAAGAAGTACCTACAACTTTTAATGTAAAGGCGATTAGAAAATACAGTTCCAACATTAAAAAAAAAAATCTAGGCAGTAATTACAAACCTGTAGCAAGGCTCCGGTCTCCCTAAAACCAGTGATCTTGCGGAATTTATCAGAAAATAAATATATTTTTTAGTCATCAGAAAAGCAATAAATGAAATATATTTTCCGTTATTTTAAAGTGTGAGATTTGAAGTTTCCAAAACATTTTTTTTTTATTTGACGCTACTTTTAGTAGCTTTGTGAGGCTTAAAGCATACTTACCTGTATTTACGTTCCACGCGTAGAAGGTCTCAATCATCTACACGCCACGAAAAAATATAACAAAAACAAGAAATGTATTATATTAGATTAAACTTTTCTTTAAATCCTCCACAATATTCTTATCTAGTTGCTCTTTTTCAAAATACTTTCAATTTTTTATTTAAAGTGTTTTAAATAGTTATAAATTTCTGAATTCGACCCGATTTGAATGTAATGGTATAGAGAAGTCACACTTCAACTACTCTGCAAACAACTATTTACCGGGAACGCGGTAAATAATAATAAAGCAATAGTAAAGAAACCTGTCAAACGAACAATGTGGTCACTCTCGTGTCCGTGTGAATGATCGCCAGTCCGTGGTGTATCGAATAGTTCGGGATAGAGAGGCACGTGTAAAAGAGTATCAATACCAGAGCAATATAGGTACATTTTTAGGGTTCGAATTGAATTGAATGCAAGCCATTTTTTCAATGGGAAAAAAGAAATCTTTTTGCATGAAAGTTTGGTGTATTTTTAAAAGTTGTTTTACTGTCATATTTCTTTCCTTTAATAATATTAATAATGTGTTTTACTATATGTATTTTTAACTACATCATGTTTTTTTTCTTCTATTTTTTGCTGTCAGTGGTCATTTCAGTTCATTTGTTTGTTTCGGTTTACCTCTACGTAGTCTAGGTAGGTATATATAAATATAGACAAGATAGTTTGCTATTTTCTGTTATGTTTTTGAATCGTTTTCTTATGCTTTTTTTTGTAGCTATTGACGAGCTTTAGTGTGTTATTAAATGAAATGAATTAGTTAATATAAATAGATCCATTAAAAATGATTAAAATAATGATTTCTTACTTACATGTTATAAGTTCGACGGAAT
The DNA here is from genome assembly GCA_951216915.1 of Tetheella fluctuosa. Taxonomy (NCBI): domain Eukaryota; kingdom Metazoa; phylum Arthropoda; class Insecta; order Lepidoptera; family Drepanidae; genus Tetheella; species Tetheella fluctuosa. Next base: position 4,907,922 of record OX578237.1, read on the forward strand.
TGAAATGCTATATTTAGAATTGGTAAAGATAAAAATATTAAGATTATCCTCGCTCCAAAAGAACCTTGATAGAGTTTGATATTTGAGAGCAATAATTTTAAAGTACAATATTAGACAAACTCGTAAAATGAAAAAAATATATTTACCTACTTTATTGACATTGAGATTATGATTAGTACATTTTTATAAGTAAGGCTGATAGACTTTAAGTAGATATATGCTCAATCTAGCTTTACCTATCTGGAATCGGAAATTGGAAGATTTTAAATCAGGCTTTGTGTGCTTACCATCTTCAGCCACTACATCACTTACCATAGTGAGACCGTGGTCAAACACAAGCCTATAGAATATTAAAAGTTCAATCTCCAAAATTATTAATTCACTAGTTTCCTGCGACTCGATTTCCAAGGGGATCCAATGCTTTACAAAAACGAAAAGAAGCTTATTATGCTAATCTATAGTACGACCTGTGTGCCAATTTGAGTTTCATCAAAAACCGTTTAGGTAAATTGTTAATTTAAACATTCCCACAATCACGCTGAAATGGCTGAACGATTTTAGATAAAACTTAGTATGTAGATATATAAAATTATTACATTGAAACAAAACGATTAATAATGCAAAATTTTACCCGAAATTAATAAAAATCTTTCATAAATGCGGGTATAATCGCGGGGCGAAGGGTAGCCTATAATATAAATAGAGCTAAACAAAATAGTGTAATAGAAAAAAGCAATTTACGCAGCGGATAACACCTAAGTAGATGTACCTACCTAGCTAAAGACAAACATACAAACAAGGTGAGATTTCAACAATCTTATTTTTCTATGATAGAATCTCAAATGTTTTGAAAAATTTTTTTGCTAACTGATATAAAATAAGATCAAAATAATAAATTTTCTTCTATAAAGTGCATAATCAAATTGAAAGCTTTTCAACTTGAAATAGAATATTCATTTCATCGGATTGTAACACCGGAGCTTTTGCGTTGAGCTTTACTTAAACATTTTTAAACAAAATTATTTTTTGAGACACCACGGATTTAGTCTCGTAATCATATTTAAACTGGAAGACTTTGGACAAAATGTCTAGACATATTTGCTTTCATGGGACTAGACTTCTAAGTCTTTCTTAATATTATTATTATGGCGACTCATTTTCTTTTTTGTTTAATTTCTTCCAACGTTTGGAATCGAAATTTAACGTATGGTATTTGGATGACGGTACCCTAGGCGGCGAAATTTAATCTGTTTTAAGTAACCTTAAAAGTATTATTCATGATTTTAAACAAATAGGACTTGAATTAAACCTGTCAAAGTGCGAATTATACATACCCGATTGCAATACATCAAAAAATGAAATTTTAGATATTTTCGCGGCAACTGCACCAGGAGTCAAAACAATAGACAAATCTTCGCTTCGTCTCCTTGGTTCTCCGATTCTCGACGAATCGTTGCCGGATTTCATCCAAGATAAAAATCAAAATTTCAGAGACAGATCGTCTGCTCAAAATTAATACTCATGTGGCTTTTGTTATTTTACGTTTTTGTCTTTTTGTTCCAAAATTCACGTATTTTCTTCGATGTTCCCAACTCTGGAAGTACCCAAATCGCACACAGCAGTTGGATGACATCATGAGCGACGCACTAATTTCTATCTTTAACACTCCTTTGGATGATCGCGCTTGGCGCCAGGCTTCACTTCCTATCAGAATGGGAGGTCTGGGTGTCCGCAAAATTACTAGTGTATCAATTCCGGCTTTTTTATCATCTATTTATGGCACGCAAGATTTGATCCAAAATTTTTATCTAAAAGTTTAACCAAATTCCAAATTACAGGTTTTAACCAGTGCGAAGCGACATGGAAATTAGCCTGCTCCGATACCAGCGTGCCCAGGGTCCTATCCTCTCAGATACGGTAGGACGAGCCGCTTTGCCTACTGGATTGGAATAACCTTCTTGAAACGTCCAGTAGTCCGTCAGAGCGTGCTCGTCTCCTCGCTGTCTCAGAGTGGGAATCGGGACTTTGGTTGCACGTAATTCCCTCCAAAAACATAGGTACACTTTTAGAAAACAATACTTTTCGGGTGGCCATCTCCCTTCGTTTAGGAGCTCCCTGTCAGGTCGCAAATCGGTGTCAGTGTGGTGACACAGCAGACCGCTTGGGACACCACGCCCTTGCGTGTGTCTTCAGTGCAGGACGTGTGCCCCGTCATAATTCTATCATCCGTCGGACTTTAACCAGCGTCAGTGTGGCCGCCACACTCGAGCCCCGTGGCCTCATGAGAGATACGGAATGACTCTCATGCCCTGAAAGTTGGGACGACCCTTGGTTTGGGATGCCACCTGCGTTGATACCTTGGCGCCGTCTCATCTTCAAGGCACATCAGAGAGAGCCGGCTCCGCAGTAACATCAGTGGAGTGCCTCAAGCGGCGCAAATATGCACATCTTGACAGAGGGTACATGTTTGAGCCGTTTAGGGTAGAAACTCTCGGCCCGTGGGGGGCCAGGGGCACACAGCATATATAGGACTTAGCGGAGCGGTTAAAGGAACACACGCGTGACCAGAACGCTGACTTTTATTTCGGTCAACGGATAAGCTTAGCTATCCAACGTGGAAATGCAGCCAGCATTCTGGGCACGCTCCCATTTGGTGACGGTCTTCCTTTTTAGTTGTAATTGTTTATTTTTATTTTTTTATAGCGTGTAACTTAAGTAATTTTCTCATTTTCGTTGCATAAATCTAAATATAAGTTATCTTAACAATAAAGTTCTTCTTCAATACATATAATAAAACAGCAGAGTCAGGTGTGTCTGTATATTGAAGTAAAGTAATATTAATAGAAAGAAGAGTAATAGAACAAAATCCAGTTTTTTTTTGGATTATTTTCGGTCTGTCTGTCTGTCGGTTTGTCTCTCTGTCTATCTGTTTATTCGTGCACATCTCCGGAACTACTGAACTAATTTTCGTGTCGTTTCGAGTCCGTGGCTCATTACTTTTTTTTAATGAACCACCGAATAAACCGCTCCGCACCGGGCAATCCGCTTCCCACGTGATAGTATTTTATTGTCAGTGCGGTCAAGTGCGGCCTGGTGCGGCCCTTGATATCACGGGTCGCACTTTATTTAGTCAGGATATGGTTGGACCTTTATTTAGTCTGCCAGCATACGATTTTTATTTCGATCAACATAAGTGATATCCTTTCTTGCCCGTGTCGATATACAAACAGAGTTTTCCCTAATTTATCTATTTTTTCTTTTAATTATTCTAAGGTTTTCAAAAAAATTCTCTCTAATTGTTCGTCAACACCTTTATTCGATGAAGAGCATCCGCGGGCACCACTTTGAAGTTTAAATACCTCAATTCAAATAAATGAAACTTTAGTCTGTTTTGTACAGCTCTCGAGCACCAAACCGTTTTCTTATTGAGTAATATTATTTCGTTAACAATTAACTTACTTTGTTCATTAAAGCTTTCAGATTGTTTTGTTTTTGATGGCAACAAAAAATAATGATATATTTACAACAAAAATACAATAATATATTGTTATATAAAAAGTCCTGGAAGCTGCCGCCGCAGCCAATGAACAAGGTTCCCAACAGGTTCGAAGCATTTCTTATTACCTAGTATGGTCCAGCTAATGCGTTGGTGGAAAGCCCGTCCACCATCTTCCCGAAGCCTTTGATGATAAAATTCTTGTGAATCAGCGAGCTTCGGACCCACACGGACCCGATAAGTGATAACACTTATCGGGTCGTAAAATAATAAAATATTGTTATTACGTTAGTTACGTTAGTAATAATATAAGTAATAGTAATATCTATACTAATATACTAATACTAATACTAATATACTAATACTAATATACTAATACTAATATACTAATACTAATATACTAATACTAAATACTAAATATATTATAAAGCTGAAGAGTTTGTTTGTTTGAACGCGCTAATCTCAGGAACTAATGTTTCGATTTGAAAAATTGTTGCTTTCAGTGTTGGATAGCCCATTTATTGAGGAAGGCTATAGGCTATTTTGTATCCCTGGGAAACACAAGATCCCTCAGGAACGCGAGTGAAACCGCGCGGAAAAGCTAGTTGTTTAATAAAACAAAATTAGTTGTACCAATTTTTTTAACAAGGAGAAAGATTTTGTACTCAAACTAGTTTGAAAAACCGTCGAATCAATAGTCCTATAACTAGGATGGTAAACACATAATAAACAGAAAAATAATATACCGTTTTAAAAATAAACTCGCAGTCAAAGCTTGAAACGAAATATTAGCAGCACTCCTTTTGAAAAGCAATACACAAAAAAATACTCAGACCCGGCTCATTTGGCATCGTCAATCGGCGCTGAGAATCAACAGTAATTTTATTCACATCAAGCAAAGCTAACGAGTGTTTGCATAAGGAAATTAACTCAATAATGGCCATCTATAAATATTTTTTTTTTCTTGATTATTAGGTACTTAAGAATTTTTTTTATGAAAATAAAGAACGTTATATTCGTTTTTTGGATTGCATCAAACGAATATAAATAAATAGTTAAATGCGGAAAACTATATCTCCATACATAGGTAGAGGCATCAATCAATAGGGTATAATAAACACAGGGTGGGATGATGATGATGAAGACTGATTATATTTGGTTCACGCTCTGCGATGGATCAAGTATCCAATCATTCATAAACGAAGTCACAACCACGCTTTTGTTCGTTGCACTTTAATAAATCACCTACGCCAGTTTACAATTTTGGTGTAGGTATACTTGTTGAACTAATTTCAGATTATTATAAAGTAAGAAAAACCAATGAAAGTCCATCTACAACCAAATTGGCCAATAATTAATCTCAAAATTTGGATGGAACGACAAAAAATATATCAAAATATCCTATTTCTGTACGAGTATTTGGAGCATTGAACCAATGTAAATTCAATTTGAATAAGGGTTTGTATAGGCACTTAAGATGTTATCGAGCTTTGTGACGCAAAAAACTGATTTCAAATTCAGACAAATTGAAAAGGGGAGTCGAGAGCGTTGGTAACAACCGAGCCTTGGGTTTTAGGTACCTACCTTCGTCACCTGCCTAAACATCAGAGTGATAAATTATGAAGCACTGACAAAACGCATTGGAGCAAAATGTTAAAGGATAAAGTGAAATGTAGAAGGAATTATTTACGTAGCTACCAAACTATGTAAAATACAAAGGTTCAATTCTTTCAAACAATATGATTAATTAAGAAATAGTTACAACAATGTTAAAGTAGCTTTCATTATTTAATAAAAACGTAATAGGTATTTAAATGAGTTAACAATGTCTGTTTGACATGAAACAGTTAATAAAATATGATAGGTAACTCTCATGTTTTTAATTTGGATAAGCCCAAAGCTTTAAAAATATTGATTACCGAACTAAATAATCATATACAGTACAATTTGTAAAAGTGCATGAACTTATTTCATCCAACGCTCTAATTGAATTTCGCGATAACAAAATTCCAAAATATACCTATAATTTTGTTATTCATATTGAAAATTTCATATTAATATTATTTAGTAGGTATCCTTGGTATGCCAAGTTTTACTAAAATCCATCTCAAATAGACAAATTAAAAATAAATAGTAAGTACGGTATAATAGAAGTGTATTTTATGTGTATTTTACATAACGATTACGATTTCATAATAAAACTACATAATAAAAACCTATAACCTATAAGAGGTTTTGACCGGTTATGAGTTTTGACTGTAACATAATAATATAGAATGTAAAGAAAATCACTTCACTCAAATAAAAACTCTTTTCTTTATTATCGACAAAGCACTGACAGTGGTGACATGTGCGAGTGTGTGTCAAACGCATGGTAGTGTGTGCAATGTTTTTTTTTATTTATTTCTAATGCATATTATATAAAAATATTAGCTTTCCTCACTCCTTCCCCATATAAACTTTAACTGTTACTTTCATGGTCCACGTAATTTTCGTAAAAAGGTGTTCCTACTAAAGTTTTTGCATCACGTATTAATATTATAATTAGGTAGCTGGTACTTTTCCGAAACCTTTTTTGGGTTTCTCATGCTGAACAACTTTTACGGGACCAACTCAGCTATTTGCGAAATGTATTTTTTTTGTTAGAAATTATTTTCGAGATTTTATAGTTCGTCCCATGGTAAAAAATACTAATGTCAACACTATGTATCCACTATTTGTTCAGAGAGTAAATAAATAGTCATTGTGATGTATTTCGTTTTATTGTAATACGTGAAGGTTGTCTGGGACGCATAGCATTAATTACATTGTCACAGTTAATATCTACCCACGTGTTTTTCTGATGAAGCTTTAAAATACTTCAACAGTGCGGCCGCTGAGAAAATGCATTACTGACAACTGTAAAAAATGGGGCTAATCAAGCTAAACTATACTTAAGAAATAACTGAATCGCCCCGTGACAATCCATTTTGAATTTTGCTAAGACCGACAGAACGGAACCCTAAATAATGATTTTCACCACTTGCCTCGTTTTACGGGCCGGTTGGCGTGGTTGGTAAGATACCCTATCTATCACGCCGCAGGTCGTGGGTCGATTCCCACACAGGACAAACATTTGTGTGCATGAACATGTCTGTTTGTCATGAGTCTGGGTGTAATTATCTATATATGTATGTATTTACAAAAGAAAAGTAGTATATGTAGTATATCAGTTATCTGACTTCCATAGTACAAGCTCTGCTTAGTTTGGGGTCAGATGGCCGTGTGTGAGGAATAATGTCCCAGAATATTTATTTATTTATTTTATTTATCGATCAACTTAATATACCGACCAAGAACTCCAAAGTTTTACGGCCTCCAAGAGGCTCTCAAAATAATAAGAGCCAAGTTTTAAGCTTAAACCCCAAAACAAAACGTTGATTTATTCATCTTCAGTATAAATGAGGCAAAGATTAATTTAATTTCCCGGCCCACCTGATGGTAAGTGGTTACCGTCGCCTATAGACGCTCATAGTACCACCGGCAAAGAAAATACAATATTATATTTTCCCTGCCATGGGTATCACTCACGCGTTGCCAACCTTGATACATGAAGTTGTTAAGTCTCCTGTGCCTGTAATTTCACCTGCTCCCATACCCTCCAAACCGAAACACAGTAATACAAGTGCACTATTATTTTAAGGCGAAATTAAATATGGTGGTAGTACTTCTCTGGGCGAACTCTGCACTAAGAGTTCTACTACCTTCTGAAAACTTTTTTTACGTAAGGTACATTGACTTATTCGTACGGTACGTTAGAGTAGTGTCAATAGAAATAGTTTGCGTGATAATATCGCCATATTGTATGGACATAATTAAAACTGGCGAGAAAGGCGATGATAGCTCAATGGTAGTGACGTCGGATGCCGCGGCGAAGGTCGTGGGTTCGAATCATACAATGAGTTTGAGATTTCGGTGAAGGAAAACATCGTGAAAAAACCATAGCACGGTGGTAGGACCTACTTTGTAGTAGGCCTGGCTGGCTACCGCCTTCGTGGAAAACCTGTCGCCAAACACCTATTGGTGTGTTCCGGCAGCTGCACTTGAAAGCCAGATACTTCTAGGCTTTGTGTGCTTACCACCTTCAGCCACATCATCACTTACCATAGTGAGATATATTGTGGTCAAACACAAGCCTATACAAAGTAAAAAAAAACGCATAACCACGCCAATTATTATTATTATTATCGTTAATTCCAAATGTAGCTAATTAAGTCGGTGACATTATTCACAAATAAATCAACGATTATCATTTTAATCAGATGTTTTATTATATTTTTAGAGTTCCATATCTAAAGCTACCATCGGGACCTTATTACTATGCCTAATATTAGACATTAATTAAATTGTCATCTATATTGTAACGATTATCATTTCAAACTCAACTACAACTTAAAACTCATTTATTTAGTTTAGGCCCTGAACGGCACTCATGAACGTTACTATTATGACTCTACTCACTGACTGGGAAGACACTTAAACTGAGTTTTAATCGATTACTATGATATGAAATGGGTACAGCTCTCACACACCTCTAATCAATCAAAAGATTAAACTAAGTGGTTTAAACATTATCCTAGACATTTACTAAATCGCGTAGACCCTAAATCAACTGATAGACGCCTAATTCCCCATTCGCTATTCAGTCATATCCAAGACAAGTACAAACTTGAGAAGCATTATCTATCAATATTATGTAAAATTTATGGCACTATGGGGACCTATGTGATTATGAGGTGGTTTGAGGACCAATAAAATGTGAAAGGTGAAATAAAATGTCTGAAGTGTGTTTAACATAGCTGCTTACTACCTGTTTAAGAGCAAGGGTTCGATGGTAATCAATATATTTTAGTTTGTTAAATTTATAGATAGTTCTTGAATGAGAGTGACGTGAGAAGTACTCACGATATTCAAAAACTATCTGTTTATAGATAATTAGTATGTATTTACAATAGAAAAGTGGTATATGTAGTATATCAGTTATCATGAATCCGGCAGCTGGGACCATAGTTCCAGTTTATTGCGGTCCCAGTGCCGGAAGCCTCTGGCTTCCATAGTACAAGTCAGATGGCCGTGTGTGAGGAATGTCCCAGAATATTTATTATTAATTTAAATTTCAATAACGGTAAACAAATGAAAGTAAATAAATTTTCACACCTAAAAATAACAGGCAGAAGTATCCATTATACGTTGAATATTTTGAGATGTATGTATGTATATTAAATATAATAATATGTATATTTCAGTTTCAAAATGAAAGGTTGTAGCATTTTCTATGGTTCAAAGGCTTAAACTGTATAATTTATTATTTTTCTTTGTAATAATCTAGAAAGCTTGTTATTTTTCCATGACATTGTTGTCATGGAGATAACTCAATGTCACTATTTTTATTTTTTTATTACGTGTAAATGGAGAGGTTGCTAAAGAAATCATCTCATTGGCCTGAAAAAGAGTCTGGCATTTATAATATTTTAATTTATTGACTGATTCGCTTCAAATTTTAAATTCAAAATTACTAAATCGTTCTCCAGAGGTTTCTTTAGCAATCGATCCGCAGTGAGTGGTCAGTTCCTTCGTAAGCTTCCAACAAGAAGCATCTTGAAGTCCATTCCTGGGACAAGCAGTCCCAGGAATACAAGACTTACGCGCCGATAACAAAGCCAGAAGCGGCTCAAATAAAAGTGTCCGCGTACTAAACATACGTCGCGTTGCAAAGTTCATAGTGTCTGCGTACTAAATATACGTCGCGTTGGCTCCACCCTGAGCCACTGTCCTGTCTCCTCATCCTGACGGGTTTCGCTGCTCCTGTTCCTACCGATTCTGCCTGCCTTTAGCTGACCTGGACCATCTTGATCCCTTCACCTTGGCTCCTACACCCGAGGCCCTACACCTTGGTCTCTACACCGAGGCTCCTACACCGGGAACCCCGTCTACCTGTGCCAGGTGCTCGGGCCTACACCAAGGCCACTTCAGCTGAGCACCTGGTCCTCACCTGCCTGCTTTGACCCATCTTGCACCCGTTCTATATACTCTGTGTCTTCCCCGTGACGTTCGGTAACACATAATCTTCCCCACCTGGACTTACTCTTTTTTTATCTAATTCTGTATTTTGCATATCTTTCTTTTATTGATAATGAACCATAGAAAATAAACTCCATTTATTTATTCTAATTTTAATGTTAGGTACTTTCACGTATCATGATAAGATACCAACGGATGTTTCTTTTTAAGCAAAGAAAATGTCAATAGAACTTATTTATTTATTTATGGTTTGCCAACAGGTGGAATTTAGACCCAATATTGTACGTTACATTACGGTACTTATGTTTTTGTTGTCATAAGTAGGTACCTATTTATTTTCCTTGTTGTTATTTTTTTATTTTTTTGTGTTTATATGTATTTCTTTAAAAATTGTTAAACATTTAATGGAAAAAGCCAACATTGCCATAGCCTTGCTGAGTTTCTTGCTGGTTCTTCTCAGTTGAAGGCGACTTCCGAATCGGTTGTAACTTCAGTCGTTTCGACGTCCATATGTGCCCTTCTAGGGCCTAAACTGAATGAATGGCTTTGACTTTGACTTTGTACTAGACTAATCGAGGACCACTCGTGTGTTACTCTTAGATAATAATTTAATTACGAAACAATCAAAATTGTGAGCTCTATCTTAATTCTATAACTCTATTTTCGGATTATTTCAGAAATCATAACTACTTTTCGTTAATAATGTTGGCACATAATTGAATATCAAAACAATATCAATATAACCTCATCAACTGTATCAACGAAATATATTAATGTTATTTACATGAGAATGTTTAATAAACAACTTAAATAATTATTTCATTTTATTTCATCACTACATAGTATAAAACGAAGTCGCTCCCGTCTGTCCCTATATATGCATAGATCTTTAAAACTACGCAACGGATTTTGATGCGGTTTTTTTTAATAGATAGAGTGGTTCAAGAGGGAAGGTTTTAATACATAATTTGTCTTCTACCCGTGCGAAGCCGGGGCGGGTCGCTAGTTTCGTAATAAAATTTAGGCACACTTCTAATTTATAGTCCCCATATACTGATTAAAGAAGAAAAATAATGCTGTATTTTCAGGTGAAAAAGCCGATATAAATTCGAGCCACGTAGCCACATACGAGGCTGGGAGTCTGCATTGCCGTACATCGAATTAAGTGAATTAGAGGCCAAACTGCGGAAATAAAAGGTTCCACTGAATCCAGTGGACTTCTGTATTGGAAACTTGTGAATTTTTAAATTTGTTGCCGCTTCTTGTGAGTTTGGGAAACTTTTGTTTATTGTTGCAGACTGCAGTATCTCGCTTAGTTTTAAGTGGATTTAGTTTTCTAGTTCCACTGACAACAATCCGTTGTAGTTCTTGAAACAGGCATTTGTATAGGTTTATTTTGGTCACAACGTTGTACAAATTTTATTTGTTACTAATATTTACATTATATTATTTTTTTACCAGTTTTGATACTTCATTACAATCCACTGATCAAAAACACATATTAATCCTTCATAGAAAGTGCAGATTCAAATAAAATCACGAGTTATATTCATATCATCCAAACGTCATATTTTAAGATAATATTTATTAAATAAGGCTTCACAAATTCCATCAAAATTAACAAAAACAAAAACAAATTTCATTTTGTGTATATCATGATTTTCTTGGGCACTTTTCTTTAGCCTATAAAAACATTGTTACCAAGAACAAAATCAAAATATTCAATACTAATCCTATTCAAAATGCAAACGGCCTAACAGAGAATGGAGTACTCAAACCGATTTACAAGCTCAATCTCGCTACCGTAGTTGAATAAGTAATGGAATCGTCAAAGTTTATTGTATAACTATGTATGTACATTGTCACCAGCCTGTAGTTAAATAACAATGTATACCAATGACTACGAATGTTTTAAATGTAGGCTTTATGATTTGGTTAATTTTACTGAAAATATATTTAGGTATGTCTTGGTAATTAGGAACTTGCCACATTTCAATATTGTCGTAAGTGTTTCATAGTTTATCTCGGTTGTATTTATCAATTCTCAAATTTAGATTCCATTTATCGCAACAGTACACATACCTCAAACGTTGACGTTTATACATAAAAGAAAGACAATAAGAAAACTTAGAATATTATCACTGCAATTTTCCTCGCTCATCAAAAACATCGGTAATCAACTACCATAAATGTATTATGAATTTTAAAACAAAAGTCCAATGAGTTAAACAGTTGACGTTGGCATCCCACACAGAATGCAAATGTTACCACCAACTGACTGAATAAGCAATGACTACAATCGATTATCGCAGTATGAATGGATGACTTTAAAAAGGACATGATTGACACTTTAACCCGATATTAAATTATCTTTTATTGGCTCTTTGACATGCAGAGGTGATATTGACGTTTACATTAATTCTTTTGAGCACCCATAGGGCTTAAAGTGAAACAGTAAAATTTATAATCGTTATGATAACGCTCATTACAATGTTTTGCTCAAAATACTCGATGGTTCCTCAATTTGTTATCATACTAAAATCACATATCACAAAAATTATTCGTTTGTTAAGAGCCCTGATAGCTTATGACTAATGATGACCTAGAATAAACAATAACAATTTACACAAGGTACCAGCTTAAAGTATACAAAAAGCTCGGTGTGCTCAATAGACTAAGCAGTAGGTATCTACCTACTTCATATCGGGACCAAGACTGTGACTAATTTGTACATCCAACCCCGAATGGAGTAGGTACTGCTAGGTTATTTGTAGGAGCCTTGGGCCTTTTGACTTATTTCAAATCAAATCAAATCAAAACTCATTTATCTAAACTGAATAAAGCCCTAATAAGGCACTTATGAACGTTACAATACAAAAATGTTTGATTGAAAAATCAATGATTCTACCACCGTTGATGAATTGACCTCAAAACTTTCCACCATTCACAGGGCTGCTATTAGAATTATCGACGATCCCGAGCTCACAGGCAGTTTAGAGCCCCTAAGTCTGAGCAGTGACTTTGCTTCTGTGTGAGTACTGTTACTTGTACAACGGACAGTGTTCTGAGGAATTGTTAGACTCAATGCCCACAGTTACCTTCCAACATCGCATCTCTCGTCATCGACGGAGAATTCATCCTCACCAATAGGAACCAAAATGGTCCTGCACTATGCGATTTCAAGAGCATCCTAACGCGATTGCCAAGGTCGTGGAATGAGTTCCATGATCATTCCAAGGGAGCACAATATGAGGTTCTTTTAGAAGGGTGTAAAGAGTTTTTTGCAGTGTCAGCAACGCGCGAGTTATATCACTGGTGTTGCAAGCATCTATAGGTTACGCTTACCATCTGGCGGATCTTAGTAGTATGAAAAAAGGCAATCATAGGTACCTATTCGTCTACTGTTGGTATAATGTAGGGTTTATTTCATATTTGAGTACAGTCTTGGTGTTAATAAAAAAACATAATAGGCAATGTTTCTATGTTACAGTCTTACATATATATGTTCAAATAAAATTACAGGACCTAGACAAAGCGAGAAAATCACAATAAAATTGACCTCAAAACTTTCCACAACAATTCACAAATTAAAGCTCTAAATTAATTTAAATTCAATTACACTAAATTGCGAGAAGGTAAACTAACAAACAATAAAATCTAATAAAACAAAACACAATTTAACTTTCTAGGTGAACTTGTAAAAGCTGTTAGCACCTCCAAGGTGAGTGCGTCAACGGCAAAATTTCCATGTGTTAATCTCATAAGTCCCCCTCAATTCAAGTTAACGAGCCTGCCTAACAGTTTGATCGCTCCTGGCATTAGGGCAATGGTAGCTGACATTAACGAAAACCCCATTTAGGGGATGGCAAAGAGAAATTGTATAATCTAAAACGATAAAATAAAGAGGGTAAGTTTATTTGTTCGGCGTCTCAATTCAGTTAGACATGGCGCCTAAAGCATTTTTCAATTCGCAGTGAATGCCACTGTATGACGTGCATTCCCAATACAGTAGCATATATAATAAATCATTTCAAGCATTAAAAATATTATCATCGATGAACTTATTATATGTAGGGCCATGAAAATTCAATAAAAACTGTCTTGATTTGTCAACGTCTTTCTGATGATTAAAAGATTGAAACACCCAAACTTATTGAGAACTATGACAAAAAAATCTACTTTTTCTACAACTAAATATCTACTAACACTTATCAAAATTATTATATATAAAATAATGGAGCTCATAATGAACACACCTTAAATGTTACTAGGTCTTCAATAAAATGCAATGAGATGGGACTTGTTAAAATTGTATTATTCAATTAATGTAGCAACACAAAGCAATTTGTCAATACCACAGACCTCACTGTTAACCATAACGTAAATTTGTTAATACATATCATCGTCATATGTCGGTACGTTTCGATAAAATTTTGTCGATACGGTAATTACATTTGCGTACGAATCAGTAATGCATGTTTCCATTTTGTTTGATTGCTGTAAAATTGTATGATTTGTATGAAGCACTTTTTATTTATTCCTCTAGATAAATGGTTTTGAACCAATTGTTGCATTATCATTATGTTATTTCTGTGCTTTTGACTTTCAAAAGAGAGAAAAAATTAAGGAAAGACAACAAGACTTTTTAGACAATAAAAGCATAGCGTTTAATGTCGTGACGATGCTCAAAGGATTGAATACTATAATCAATCATGTTGAGCTTTAGATAAAGGCAAATATCCTGAGAAACCATAGAATGGTTGTAGGGTCTCTAGTTCAAAATATGTCGCCAAGCAATCACCGGTGTGGTCCCACACACACTTAACACTTAACGTTTATCTCAATTTCATCAAACAACAACAAAAAAATATTATCTCAATCAATCCCTCAAATATTCACACTGTTTGAATCCGGAATATAAAGAACGTACAAGAATCACTCTCCCAAATTTTTTTCCACGTCGGTAACAATCCCAAGATCTCAGTTTGACACGACAAACTCAAATCTCTGGAGATCATAAAATATTTAACAATCACATGGCAGAGACGTAAACGTTTTATTTTCGTTTAACCAATGCGTCGCAATGCGGTCCGATGGTTGTCTCGCAACTACGGAGCTTAAGGTATTTACCTCACTATAAGTTTTCTCGCCATTTTTCGCTTATTTTGTACTAGCTTTCGCCCCGCGGTTTCACCCGCGTTCCCGAGGGATCGTATGTTTTCCCGGAATAAAAAGTAGCCTATGCGCTATTTTAGACTATAATATATCTCTGTGCCAAATTTCATCCAGATTTGTTCAGCCGTTCTGGCGTGATTGAGTAACAAACATCCATCCATCCATCTAAACTTTCACATTTGCCGGGATACCCCAAGGAAGCGGATCTTCAAGTGCAGGTGAGTGGTTGATACATTTCATCTCAATTTTTTTTTCTCATACAATAATATTAGTAGGATAGTAGGATTAGTTACCGTTACCATCAGGCGGGCCGTATGCTTGTTTGCCGAATATGTTGTATAGAATAGTGAACCTATTATTGCTGACATTTGAACATAGCTATATGGGTCAACGTGAAAATGCATTACGGGGTTTAAAACGCCCAGGTGCAACACTTTTATAACTGAGCCACGCAACCTCGTACTGGAAAGCACCGAATTGGAGGAAATCCCACCAGGTGGATCGATGGCCTGGTCAGAGTTAATTCATTGGAATTGATATGTCTCTTTCCATACTGGTTACTTGCGCACCAAATTTCAATGCAATCGGTAGTTTTGTCGTGAAAAGATGACAGACAGACAAGAGTTACATTCTCATTTATAATATTACTAGCTTTCGCCTCGTGGTTACACCCGCGTTCCTCTGGGATTTTATGTTTTTCCGGGATTAAAAAAATGTCCTTCTCCATACCATAGGCTATCTGCATACCAAATTCCATCGCGATCGGTTCAGCCGTTTAAGCGTGAAAGTGTAACAAACAAACAAACAAACTCACTTTCACATTAATAATATTAGTTAGGATTAGGATAGGAAGTTAGGATTAGGATAGGAAGTTAGGATTAGGATTAGGAAGTATAGTGCAGACTACAAAAGTAGTTTTTAAATCAGATTAGTGTGGATAGCATTGGACATTTTGTCCTTTATGTTCCCTGAATATTATTCATGTTTTTGTTGTGTCAATATGGAAGCTCATAAATTTTCAATTTTCAAATGTCATCGATTTAAGGTCTTGTTCTAGACTATTTTTTTCTGAACAATTTATGATGATTTGAGTATCTCGTACCCAGCCAAGCCTAACGGAATCCAACAAGTTTAGAATTTTATTTGTAATAAGCAATACATGCAAATATCGAGGTTAATAGTTCAAATTATTTAATTCCCGTAGGTATGAGCTCATGCAGGTTCTATTAGAATAGAGCAATATTAAAATTGAATTTACGCGTTCAACCCAGAGCGTGTTGGTGAAACTTTTCGAGTCGACTGGAAATACTATAAATCGACGCGTGAATGAGATCGACCAAGTTTGCGATATATATTTTAGGAGAGGTACCTTCCTACTTGCTTCGCTGTCGTTTTAAGGTACATAGATTTTTAAAAAATATTTAAAACAGATATGTAAGCCAAAATAATGATAATAATTTTCATAGATATTATTTGAAAATGCTTATGCAAGCACGTGTCGATCGAATATGAAGTTATAGTTGAACGAATTTGGGTGAATAAGAAGTTAAATATTTATGATATTTTTCATTTCAAGGAAATTTAAGAACTCTCAGAAACGCGGGTAAAACTAAGGCCCAGAAAATTCATAGTTCACGAAAATAGTTACTATCCTATGTCTAGCAAAAACTACGTTTATATTTATTTGCGAATAAAAATATCTGTTTAGTAAGTAAATCTATATTATATATATTTAAAAATGAATGCTTGCCTGTCTGTTTGTTTGTTTTTAAAGTGTGCGGTCCTATACCATTCATCCGATTGCGATGGTGAGTTATCCGCGGCGCCGCGCTTTATCTATTAGTTGATTGAACATTTTTCGTTTCACGGCTAAAACACGCGGGGGGTCCCCGGCCGTTTCTAATATTAGTAGTGTAGATTATAGGCTAAGGTTAAGGCTTTCGCGCACGAATGTTAAACTAATACCCAAAAATTACATAAACTACCTAATCAGGTACATTATGCATTTTATCAGATATAAAGTAGGCAATGCCACTGGCAGAAGCTAGTAAATTGACATACATATCGGATAAGATTTATTTTTATCGCCAGAGAAATATCGATATTTTTTAATCATAACCAATAGTGTGCAACTCCCTAAAACTGACACAGATGACAGACCACAAACTAAAAACTATATTTTAATTTGAAACTTATATTTCATAGGTACATATTAAGGAATAATATCATAATACCTGACATTGTCGATTTGGACTAAAAAAAAAAATTATTGACTCAAAAAAAACTGTCAAAAATTTTTGAAAAAAAATATAATGAGCTTACACACACTAAAATCTCGAAATGGTTTTTTAATTTTAGTGCTTTATCAAAATGAAATTTCCAATATATTTTCCGGGTTTTTTTTCCTTTTTTCTAAGATGTTCCTTTTTCATATTTCAAAGGAGATGTTTATTGCACTAGGTGTTTGATCAAACTATGAGTTGTACTATTTTGTCTCAACATTAATATAATAAGTTGATATCATTTCCTGCATTAATAACTCTATTTTCTACGAATATGTGCACTCACTTGAGAATCAGAATCACATAACATAAGGTGGAAAAATAGATACTTAATTTTATACCTTATTGTTTAAAAACAAAGATGAAAATCCCTTGTTATGAGCGTTTCGAGTTACATGGCTCGAATACTACAGGGCGATTTAACCAAAGTTTATAAGGCGGTAATGTTTAATCTCTGTTACGTATAATTCTACCTACTTTGGGTAGGTTACCATTTTAAATTAAGAATTACGATTTAAAATAAGACCTACAATTTACTTACTACTGAATTTTATATTTAGATAAGAGTTTTATTACCTTGGGTCCGTGGGGGTTCGAGGCTCGCCGATTTGCTCGGATTTTATCATCCAAGCTCATCGAGGCTTCGGGAGACCGACGGGCTGGGAGCTTTTTCCGCCAACGCATAAGCTTGGCCATTCAAAAAGGGAACGCTGCCAGTCTGTTGGGACCTTGCCTATCGACAACAGTGAGGGCCTTGAGGATGTTTTCTTTATATCATAGTTTGTATTTTATACATTGATTGTAAATACTTGTTGTAAATAAAAACAATATATTATAATAAATAAGAGTGACGTACATTTAAAAATAGTATCATGAAGTTTCTCATAAAGATACAATTATTATGTTGTTTGTAGAACGACAAACGGTCCAATAAACGTGATAAAAATCCGCAGTCTCACATCTAAACAATTCCATTGTACTAACTGCAACTGAAGAATTTATTGTTTTTAACTCCTCAACTTCTAGTTCTGAAGATGAAATCTCTTGGTATCAAGTTATTGTGCTCCATTTTCCTT
This sequence comes from Tetheella fluctuosa, assembly GCA_951216915.1. Taxonomy (NCBI): domain Eukaryota; kingdom Metazoa; phylum Arthropoda; class Insecta; order Lepidoptera; family Drepanidae; genus Tetheella; species Tetheella fluctuosa. The sequence goes on from OX578237.1 coordinate 4,926,011, forward strand.
TGCGGAATAAATACAATTCAGGACACTTTACTACTTGTTTTGATACTGCTAATTTTATTCTCAGAGAAAAAACTTGGCGAGGTTATTTCTTAGTCAGTTAAACTATTTAAACTGTTGTTACAATATTTTTGGAATCATTTGCATGAATGGGTCGGGCTCCCTTTAGGAAAGAATCGCTAGGTATAGCAGGTTGAAGACCTACATGGTTATTCTTGGATGATAAAATAAATCTATACTTATCTATCTATGCTATAGTATTATGAAGCTGAAAAATTTGTTTGTTTGAACGCGCTAATCTCAGGAACTACTGGTTCGATTTGAAAAATTCTGTCAGTGCTGGATAGCCCATTTACGAGGAAGGATATAGGCTACTTTTTATGCTGGAAAAACATTAGAACCCTCGGGAACGCGGGTGAAACTGCGGGGTGGAAGCTAGTAAGTAAATATTCTGGGACATTATTCCTCACAAGGCCATCTTACCCCGAACTAAGCAGAGCTTATGCTATGAAAGTTAGATAACTAAATACTATATAATAATATACTACTCAGGACACACATGTTCATGCACACATGTCTGTCCTGAGTGGGAATCAAACCCACGACCTGTGGCGCGAAAGATAGGGTATCTTACCAACCACACCAACCTGCCCGTCTTGATGATGTTTATATATTATATTATATCATCAGCAGAGGATATAAATTAATTTAAAAAACCGGTTGTTGCAAAAACAAAGTTGCCTTATAGTATAGGAAGGAAAAATTATAGAAGCAACAAAGCATAAATATTATTGTTACAAAACAGTATATTGTAAAAAAAGCATGATATTATAATTAACAAGCATTCAGTATGAAAGTATGTCATCGATTACAGCTCCAGTCAAATGTGTCGTTGTAAACTCGTGCAATTTTTATTTTCAATTTTCCACGACAATAAATACAATGCAAGGAAACGTAGTCACTACCATCCAAATGGAAGTGGCAATGTTCATTCGTGACTCTACATTCTTTGTAGTAAGACAAGGAAGGGTCGAGACACAGAGAATGTTCGGTTATAGTGTTATTGTCTGTTTTTTTAGGGTTCCGTACCCAAAGGGTAAAAACGGGACCCTATTACTAAGACTTCGCTGTCTGTCCGTCCACCTGTCTCTCACCAGGCTGTATCTCAAGAACCGCGATAGCTAGACAGTTGAAATATTCACATAATATGTATTTCTGTTGCCGCTATAACAACAAACACTAAAAACAAAATAAATTAAATATTTAAGGGGGGCTCCCATACAATAAACGCGTTTTTTTATCGTTTTTATAGATAATGATACGGTACCCTTCGTGCGCGAGTCCGACTCGCACTTGGCCAGTTTTTGAATTTTATTTAACCTCTATTTGCAAAATTAGTTCTAAAATTACTTAAAATCCAACCACCACCACTATCTACCCTGTATTACTATAAAAAATATTACAGAGTGGATGGATACTTTGAGATGTCTTATTTACACACACGAAATCTATTTTGAGTTTGTCATGCTGAACAGCTTTTACTACGTGTTGAATTAAAAGTAAAATAATATCTTAGGTTTCAAGAATATGACATCTCTTATTTTAAAGAGGTATTTTTGATTAATTATTTTGTGTTATAAAAGTTAACCAATCGTGTTATGCAATGGACAAAATAAAGTCAAAGACATGATGAATTCTTACAATTTCGTTCGCTTTAGTCATTGTTGAGAAAAATCGGTTTCCTTGCAACCAAAATCTTCAATGCGTCGTCTTAATGCGTTTATTGCAAAGATTTATTGAAATCACTGAAACGTTACGTAAATCTTATTTATAAAGCTATCTATTCCGACGCCTATTGTAACTTTTTTGCGGCTAGCAAATTATTAAGATTCGCTTACATTTTTTTTAATTTTCATGATAAAAACGGTTGCAATAAAAAATATTTGGCATCGATATTGCTGTACCGATTTCTATGAGCCACTAAGCTCGTGACTCTAAAGAACTGCTATTATTGTGTTGTACAATACACTATTATCTATCAGATACTTTTGTTAGTTGCCAAATATAATAGGTCTGTTTTTGTCCATGTGACAAAAACCTCAGTAACATAAGTGAAACCGATGCGAAAACGCAAGTTCAAGATACTATAAACACTTTTCCATAAACGTGCACGTATCGTTGCAGCAATTGTGTATTTAAATGACTATTGCTAAGAGTACGGGAACAGTAGGCAGTTGGCGTAATCTCCACAATAGGTATGACGGAACAAAACGCAATCGAGAGTGCACCGTTTGTGCAAGTTAACCATCGATCCGAATAAGTGAACGATGCGCGACGACGCCTGCTCACTCAACAGAGATCGTGTTACACGCTGAAGCGATCGATAACAATTTATATTATAACCGACTTAAAAGAAAGGAGGACTTCAAAACAGTCACAATTAGATTGCAGTTCCAGTACATCATAATTTCATTATTTTTTGTGCAAACCCACTTTGAAGTTGGTAGAAAAATACCATAAACGACGCATGAAGTTAATGGAATTCATATCTGTATACTTACTATATGAACAAGTCCTGACTGACTGATTGATTGATTAACTGAAAGTGGTTCGCAGAGCCTTAACTACTGGTCATAGAACCATGACATTTGTAGGATATATTCCTTATGTACGCTAATACTTTTACTTAATTCAATCTTTAAGGGGGAAAATAAAGGATTGCGAGTGACATTGCATGTCGGAAAATTACTCAGAGTTAATACTATAACCTTAAGAATTTTTTAAATGTTTACTCACTCAAGATAGAGAAGAAGTGAATTATCTCATCTAAATGACCATGAAGTTTACGTTATTTTATTTGTTTTTTTTATGTCTAGATTCTAAACAAAATATATATCATTTTAAAGTGTACATTTTTAGATCCCTCATCTCTTTTTCCTTAATAAAACGACGGAAGGTTTTTTTTATGTAATGTTAACTTTTATTCATAATATCGTTATCGCTCCCTCTCATCACTCAAGCTGCCACGTTTACCGCAATCGACGTGTGGTATGAAGAGCGAATCGACTTAATTACTGCACTTCCGATTTCATGGCTCGATGCCATTTCGATTCTACGAACAGATTAGCCTTATATAACATGCATTTAATAACTACTATTATTTAATATCCCTGTGAAATGCATTGACAGCTTTAAGGTCATATGTTAAGACAGGGTTTAGAATGTTAATAAGTCAAATTTAGGAATAAGTTTAGTTTTGTTGAAACCATTCTGCAGATAAATTAATTAAAAATTATGTGAATATTTGGGAAAAATACATTGGCATGCCTTTTCTCATTATAATATCATTGCTGTCATGTATATTACATAACTTTATACTAACGATAATAACAACTAAATAACATTATTTTAATGGATAATTTATTTAAATGAAATCACATAGGTACTCATCCTTTTATACACTGTTAGACCTAGTCCGCATCATAGTATGTACAGTATAATAACAACAAATTTTCCAATTGAATCTAGCCAAATCTATACCACAAATTCTCAGTTAATTCGACCATCCAGATCTAGAAGGTCGGCTGATCCCACGCTCCACATTCTAAGAGGCAGTCTTCTTAGTTATTTCAGATATAGACAATATTAGCTTAGTTTTAGGTGACATAACACTAAATTCACTTTTATCATATTCAGTTCAGTGACGCCCAGTGCTGAATATAAGCCTCACCTTTAGATGAGTTGCTCCCAACGGCTTTGACACAGGTCATTCTGCTAAGTTGCATAAGTAATACATAAATTCCGCCGTGAAATATTAGTGCACTTGTATTACTGTTTTTCGGTTAGGAGGGTATGGGAGCCGGTGAAATTACAGGCACAGGAGACTTAACAACTTCATGTCTCAAGGTTGGCAACGCGTGAGTGATACCCCTGGCAGGGAAAATATAATATTGTGTTTTCTTTGCCCGTGGTATTATGAGCGTCTATAGGCTACGGTAACCGCTTGTCATAAGTTTGTTTGCCACCAAAAAAGTTATTTTGTGAAAAAAGTTATGTGCACTATCAATACTAGAAATAAGATCAAACTAGTGCCTCAGCGCATAGACTCCAAAAGGTGCAAGGTTTATTTTTAGGACTAAGTAGGCATACAAGTTTTTATATCGTATAAAATCTGTTGTAATAGGAATTGCTCACAAATTATAAATTATTTAAAAGGCTATAATAAAAGTGCTTGGTTTTTTACTTTGATTTGTTATATTATTATAATCAATTAGCTATGTTATTTAATGTAGGTTCACAATTTTATTTTGCTTTGTAAATCTGTTAATGGCAACGACTACACAGCCTACTCGTTGGTTAATGGTCACAGTGATAGCATATAGTTTGCTTTATTCGTATTCTTTGTTTTTTTTTTAATTATTATTATTATTTGTAGCAAGCTTAAATGCTCGTTTTAGGTCCTTTGCTTGCGCCGACAATCGACGTGTCGCGAGTCGCTCACTTCCCTACATTATGCACGAGGAGGTCGATGGCTGCCACATGCGTCATACTTGTGAACAGGTTCAGTTTGTATGGGCTGATCTGCTTAACTTCGCTATTTGATTTTTACTAAGTTACTCATATTTTTTATTTGTTTTCTACCATTGCGTGTACTGGACACGCAAATATTGTTAGTGAAACTGGATAAATCATTTAATTTAATGAAATGTTTTGATGAGTCATTGCTGAGTTTGTTGACGGCTCATCTCGGCCAAAGCAACCTTCCGAGCCGTGCGATAGACCATTCATAAATACTTGTGGACGCTGTATAATTTTTTTTTCCTTTTATTTAAGTTCATGCATACACCGGTACCTACTACGCTGAATTCGTACCCTATGACTCTTTCTGCAGGAAATGGAAACAAATTTCCCACGTGTCCGATCACTTTTTTATCTTTAGTTCCCAAGTGTAGCTAATAAAGTGCCTATATTACATCGGCATTAGCGATTGTTAGAATGTAGGTCATGTGACAAAGTTATCTATTGTATGAATACTTAATAAGGGTGCCTACAAAGTAAGAGATCTTTGAGTTGTTAGTAAAATGGTTATATCGCTAACCAGCAAGCTGAAAATTTGTTGTTAATCAATTAGTGACAGAGTCTTTATTATCTTATTTTACCCTCTTAGGGGATTGAATTTTGTAAAATCAATTCTTAGCACACCCCCAAGTGCAAGAATTACTAAGTGTACAACATATATTGGTCACCATTAAATTTATCATGCATAAGACTTTTCAAGCTATTACGAGAAATTTAACGGTATCTCAATCATCAAAAATTCAAAATCCACCAGTCATAATCGCAATAATAAAAAAAAACCTACAAAATGATGTTGATAGATTTATGTTACTTAAGATAATATAATTAGTTGAATTGAAGTTATGCTATTTTCTTTTGTGTGTATTTCTTATGATGGTATTTAATCATTTTAAGATTTATTATCACTCTAGCTATTCCCCACGGTTTCTTTTTTTTGGGATAAAAAGTAGCCTATAACCTTACTCAAGAATCTGACTATCAAATGCAAAAAGAATATTTCAAATCCGACTGGTAGTTCCTGACACATTAGCGCCTTTAAACAAACAAACAAACTTTTCTGCTTTATTATATTCGTATAGATTACGCATGTGACTAGTGTCCTAATTGGAAAGTCGTTCTTATTATAATTAATTATTCTCATATAAAAGCCATAAGAAATCATCGCTAAGTTTGCAAAAAATCTTAAATAGTAGTTTAATCATATCGAATTGTCTATCCATATATTTTAATTGATAGTTTTCCTATACAATTATACGTTATTATACTTCCCACTAATTGCTGGTTAGTTTAATTGTTACTAGAAATTTTAATTAAAAAACGTACGTACCAACAAAAAGTATTTCAGATCCCAAATGAATTCCACAAACCGAGTAAAGTAATCGAAGCTAATTAAAATAAAGTGTTTTATTTTAAAGAACATTATATTTAGGTATATATACCTAAATATATATATATATAACATTACTAGTTTTTCGCCCCGCGATTTCACTCGCGATTTTCTGCGAAATTTTATTCTTTAATTTTTCGATGTTTTGAAATAGTTATTCTGCTATTCGGGGCAGAGACAAATCCAACAAATGAAAAATTATAGAAATCAGTTCAGCCGTTCTTGAGTTATAAATGGTGTAACTAATTCGTCTTTGTATAACATACCTAAATTTAGAAATGGCATATGTATTTTCGAAGCCTATTGATATACATTGATTCCTCATGCAAAACTTTTACTGTGGGACCAACTCTGAAACAGCGTTGTATAACATATCGGGTTCCGTACGTCTTATGAAAAAAATTAACCCTTATAACATCAGTCTCATGTCTTTCTGTCGGTTTGTCACAGCTTAATTTAGATATATTTTGCTACAGTTACAGTAATTATTTTACAGTTGATTATAGTAAATGATCACTTTCGTAATAATTTATTAACATTATCTTGATAGTTTATTATCTACTTTTGGGGCTGACTGTACAATTATTTACTTATTCGAATAACCTTGTAACGTGTTCAATACGCATTATTACCTTTACCACATAACTACTGTAGGTATTATTTACTATCTCTAACCTTGAACTAGTGAATTAGGAAATACCTTGAAGTTTATCAACGCAATTAATTAATTAGTATTTATAGTAGGTTTATTAATCGTGAGAGTCGTGTTGAAAACAAAATGATTTCTATATATTTATTAATACTAATACTTGGATTCTTCTAAGTGTTGACATGTAGACATTTGAGTTTGTTATTGTACGACTTTATTATTCCTACATATATGGGCTGGAGATTCCTTTATATTCCTTCACATATCTTTAATATTTAATAGAATTTATATACATTCGTTACTGTAAGACAGAATTTAAGAAAGTTGATACAAAGAGCTAGATTTCAATTTTCCAAGTAAAAATAATGATCTCTCTCCAAATCCGAACATAAAAATTCTTCTAAAATTTCTTCCCTATTTAAGAGCTCCGATCAAAAAAAATATTCATCACAATTGTACATACGATGAATAATATATTACAATATTTCCGTAGTAAGACTGGAGCGTAATCGAACCTTATAACACACACTAAATTTACAATTCTAAATCCCAAGCTGTATGGAAACAGACATGCAATCCCATTCCGTCGGTGCTTACATAAACATGTAATAACGTATGTTTTAAGTATAATATACGTAGTGTTGGTAGATAAAATGGAGCAATACAGCTCTGCAGTAAAACTTTCATACAACTAGAGCACGTAGAAAACTGAATAGAGCTAAATTTATCGGTACCTTAACTTACTTTCGGGCATGTGTATTGAGAGATAGCAAGGCGAAATGTTTCTGTTATTTTGCTTCAAAAATAACTTTTCCTCAGTTATTATCATGTTACATTTTCAGGCTAGAAACGTGTTTTGCAGATCGAATGGTCTATTGTTTACAAAATGGCTAGATTACCAACCAACTTTCGCATCGCATACAAATTTATCAGACATTTTTCCCTAAAACAAAGATAAACAGGTTGAAATATTTTTTGTCAAAATAATAAGCAAAGACCTGATAGAAGATGAGCTGGGGGAAAAACCTTGCCCATCAGCAGCAGCGAGAGCTTTGAGGAAATTTTCTACATATTATAGTGTTTATTTTATACTATAAAATACTATTATTGTTAATACCTTGTTGTAATCAACTTTAATATATCTGGAGATTTTTTTATATCTTTAAATACTGTCTAGTCTCCTAAAACAATAAAGATGGGAGTCTTTCTAAGATAAACAAAGATGTTGGAAGAACATTGAATACTTCCACTAAATGAGAGCGGGTAGTTCTATAACAAGTCGCTGGCGTTCAATTACAGCTCAAAGCTTGGTGCAGGTGCACACTATCATATATACCGTGGGGAATAAGTTGTAAACGTTAAGCGTATGTCCCCAATGACAATGATGACGAGTATAAATGACAAAATGGAGGCTTTCATTTTGTAAAAGAATGCGGGTCTAAAGTAACTTTTTACCAGAAATTATTTGAAGTCGGTCGAATATGAAAGTCTTGCGATTACATATTAATGTTCTGACAGTCAAACTGGAACAATTTTTATATAAGGTATAATAATTCCACGGATAAGCAGATTATATTAACTATAGTCAGTTTGTAACATATTATGTAGTTACATGATCCACATACTTACTCGCTCACGTGTATAGTATTTTAGTAATTTTGGAATTGATATAAAGGACATGTCTGATTTAGTGAGATTTAAAAAAAAAAAACAGCTAATGAATAGTCTAATTTTCGCAAATTCTTCTGAATTCCACCACATCCATAGTCCAGCATCGCATCCATTAGTCGAATGCACAGTATTGTTCATGGAAATAACAAGTTTGCATTGTACCAACAGTCATTGTTTCCAACAAGCTCCGTATGGGGAAAAAATGACAAATTAATCACTGGAAAAACTCGGAATACAGGAAGGAAAGCTCTTATAATATCAGTGAGGGTAATGGAGGCTGAAAATGTGTCGTGTTATGGTACTAATAAGCAAAATGAAACTGAAGATAATTACTCAGGTTTTGACTACGTACCGAAGAACGACTAAACGAGGCGTAAACATAAACAACTACTGATAGAGACCGCTGAAAGCAGTAGTTCCATCTCATCTATCGGTCTTTTCTCTTGTTTGTCTATGTTAATTATGTGTTCATTTTACATCTAAATATATTTACTTGGAAAAATTTTAAAATATAATACACAGTGCTGCAATTAAAAAACAAATTATTAGGTATAATGTGTCTTTTAGTTCATGAGCTATAGTCAATCAAGTGTCCTGCAGACAATAAATTGCGAAACAACTCTCGAAACAAAGTGTTTGCAACGATATCAAATGTGGCTTAAAATAACTGTGTCGTCTAATGGCTTCGGAAACCTTTAAATTATCTTACTATCACATAGCCAGATTAATAAAGATAAGCACATGGGTCACTTGATGTTTAAACAGGAATCGTTGCCTGTGGCTATTTTCTATTTTTTATCTTATATTGAGATATAAAATCCAAAACAAAGCCACGTTCACCTTTTACGGCAAGCTAAACTTTGGCTTAAACTTTTGGCAAGTTTTCTTTATAAAAACCGTACGCCTGACTAAATTTCTAAAGATAGACCTGCTTCTATGGAACATTTCAAGGTTCTCCATTTCCATCCCATCCATTCTTCGTAACCTATATACTTTTTTGAATTGCTTGAATCTTCATTTTGATGTTTTTGATAATGAAGTTCCTTTACGGAGCTTGCGATAGGAGTTAATTGACAGAAAAGGGAACCGTAACGAAAAAGCAGTGTGTGTGAATTACAATTCACACGCACACGCGCCTGTGTCTTTAATAATAAAAGACAGACGTGACGTCACCAATTTTATTATGCCTCCTCCATGCGACTTTCTCGGAGGTGCAAAATTTAAAAAATAAAACTAATATAATAAAACAAAAGAGTTTTTTGTGTTTAAATCCGCTTAATAAAGGTGGTAATCTCTGGAACTACCATCGTCGGATTTGAATTTTTTTTTTTTGAGGAAAGTTAGGCTATTTTTCATCCCGGGAACGCAGGTGAAACCACAGCATTTTTTATATAAAATTGCTTGCAATTGCAAGCTTCCGACCCACGGTTTCACCCGCGTTACCGAGGGATATTATGTTTTCCCGGTATAAAAAGCCTTCCTTCATACATGAGCTATCAAACACTAGACAAAATTTTCAATTCAAACCAGTAGTTCCTGAGATTAGCGCGTTCAACGAAACAAACTCGCTTTATAATATTAACTAGCTTTCGCCCCGCGGTTTCACCCGCGTTCCCCAGGATCTTATGTTTTCCCGGGATAAAAAGTAGCCTATGTTCTTTTCCATACCATAGGCTATCTGCATACCAAATTTCATCGCGATCGGTTCAGCGGTTTAAGCGTGAAAAGGTAACAAACAAACAAAGAAACTCACTTTCGCATTTATAATATTAAGTTAGTATATTATAGATTGAACTTTGTTTTTAGCGGGGGTCCCCCGACCACACATTACTTTTTTGACAGCAAAATATATAAACGATACTACATTTATTTTCTAATACGCTTATCACTAAAATATAAAATTACAGAGATGAGATCTTTAGCTAAATAATTACTTACAGTGGTGAGATGGTGGTCCAAGTCAGGTGTATAAATTTTTGATCATAATGAAGTCACGCTGTGCCTCAATTTCAAAAAGATAAATAAATCATTTGCTTTGTAAAGAGGTAGATCAATAGCTTATTTCGTAAATTTCTCGAAATTATTTGTTTGCGTTACCTAAATCAAAACAAATGTATTCCTTCTTGTAACAGTGATTGGTTCTAGATAACAGGATCAGCGCATAATTAATTTTCCTCGAAGACTGTAGAGTGGAAGATTCAATTGAAATGGAGATTATGTTCTATCAAAATATGAAATTATGTTTGGCTAAACAACATTGAACAGCTTAGTCTGACAAAAGTAGTATTGTATCAACTAGGATTAATTTTAAAATGTGTCACGCATTCTTGTTAGTAAGAAATTCTTTTAATGTTTGTGGGATAATATTAAAGAATCTTGATATTGTCTAAAAAAAAGTACTAAAGGGTGCGGGAAATAGCCTAAATTTTTTAAAGATTTATTCATATACATCAGTTCCATCATGTCTCCGGTCAGTCACGTCAAAAATAGAGTTCTGTACATTTTCTTAGACTATATAGATTACTTTAACAGAATCAGTGCTGAATATTTATATGTAGGTACACGGCATCAGATGTCTGTGATGTTCGTCCTAACACAACTGTTCGTCGAACTTAGTTGGTAAGTAATTTAGGTCACGCAAAAAATTCACAGATATAAACTGGTAATTGGCAACATTTTTATTGATATAAAAAATAATTAAACTCGTACTCGTAGAGTCATAATAAAAAAAAATGTGTAATAAAAAAGCTTTTATTTTTATACATTATTACGACTGCACTTGTATCTTCCGTATTAAATAAGTAAAGTAAAATTTCCGGTTTAATGAACTGACTAAGTTAGTCTCACGCATGGAGGGTTTCGTATAAGAGTACAATATTATTTATACAATAACAATGAAACTAGTTATAGTTATTTTTAAGGCTGCGTATCTCAATCTAATATATAAAATTCTCGTGTCATAGTGTTTGTCTGCAAACTCCTCCAAAACGGCTCGACCGATTCTTATGATTTTTTTTGTGTATATTCGGTAGGTCTGAAAATCGATCGTTGGCTATTTTTTTCATACCGCTACCGGGTGAAACTGCGGGGACAGCTAGGTTCACTGTAAAATTTGCTTTTACTTTGGTAGTAAAAATACATTCTTTTTTATTATGACGTTTTAAGACCATTTCAAAAAAGATTTAAAAACTGTTACTGTAAAAATATATAATGTTTTTTATTTTTGCTTTTGAAGATCTATTCAACAATTTTTTTATTACTACCAAAATATTCGGTAAATGCTTGCAGAAGAAAAAATATAGTGTACTAAATTCCTTTCGTGTATAATTTAAAAACTGGCTAAGTCATCACAATATATTATTTATTCAAATTAAAAGTTATGTTCGGAAAAATTCACAAAAAAATCCTAAAACAGTGACAGTCATAACTTGAACACTAGAAATAAGCACAAACTTGCTGTACCTGTAACTCGGCTCAGCAAAGTGAGGGACTTATTCAAGGGGCAATGTATTGTACACGTTTCTAGAACAAAGTACCCAACGAAATTCAAGAAATAGCTATTTGTACACTGAAAAAGTTGGTTAAACAGAAGTTATGTAAGAAAGGGTCCTGTTTCTGATTTTGTAGAAAACAGGAACACCTTTGAATGAAATTTTCACTCAACAAACTGAGTTTCTTGCCGGAGTCTCTTAAGTCCAAATATATTCAGAACTGGTGGTAGAGTCAATCGTAATATTCCTAAGTGCTTTATCTGAGGAATAAATAAGTTTGAGTTTGACTACGGAACCCTAAATAAAACACTAAAACTGCTAAAACAATAGCAATTAAAAATAAAAATTATTAAACGAATAATGTAACTGAACACAATCTATATTCAATAATTTTATGAAATACAAACTATAAATAGAAAATATCCTCAAAGCTCTCGCTGCTGTCGATAAGCAAGGTTCCCAATAGGCTGGCAGCGGTCCCTTTTTGAATGGCCAAGGTAATGCGTTGACGGAAATAACTCCCAGCCCATCGGTCTCTCGAAGCCTCGATGAGCTTGGATAATAAAATCCGAGCAAATCGGCGAGCTTTTTAAGGTTTCTAACGCGAACGGCATGAACAAATAATTCGGACCAATACAAGCGTATTTTTTTAATTAAGATATTAGGTGTTAATTGGATAGATGAATGTAGTTTCATTATTACCAAATATTCATCATCATATCATGTCACTAACAAACACAGTCTTACAGTTAATCTGCGTGCCTTTGAAATTAAGTTGTATGATTTAATAGAGGATTTCATACCGATAACGAGAACCTTATGAATATTAATCCAAACCGGAATATTTCACGGAACATGACTTAGATATAACATCGGATGTGTAGGAGCTACATAATTATTAGCTGTATTTGATTTTAGGAATATTTCGAAGGATTGGGTTTAATGTTGTATAGTAAGTGATTCGCCACTCAAGGCAGCAGAAGACTTTATGGCATCCAGGAACTCTAACAATGTTATTAGTCCTTAGGTTCTCTCTACTGGTGCATAGACACTTAATTTGTCAGTTCTTCAAGCGATATTTTTTTCTATCGATAGGCTATATATATTTATTGTATTTAAATATATTTTAGGCTTATATTTAATCACAATCTCACTAAGGTTCGTAATGATATTACAGAAGGCTGTAAGCAACAAAGCATAAAAGGCTTTCAAATACAGCTACCGGAACAAAGTGGTGCTTGTGGTCTGTCTGTTACCAATACACCAAAACTTGCGAGATCATATCTTTATTACCTACACGAGATTTTTTACACGCATAATGCATTTCGGCATTTTACAATTTCCAACCAATATTAGGTCACACTCCTTACTACATGCTTCTGAATAGATGAGGCCACTAATCTGGTGACAATCATGAATATTCAGGGCCATAAATTACTGTAAGCGATCAGCGATGTGCATGAATACGCATTGTGGCGACCAATTGTTGACCAATGTAACTGGAGTATTGTTTCGTTCCTATTGCAGATGGTATTGATTACCCAGATAAATACAAAATACTGCAGAAGGGAAATAGAGGAAGCTTGTAATTTCAAAACTGGTTTAAGCAAAATGCTGGGGAAATATTGGGGGTTTAAAAAGTTTAATTTTCCAGTACTACAAAAATATTGTCTGCCTACGCTACCTTGAAAGCTTTCTTTTCTGTCTTGGAAGCTATATTTCTTTGTTCATCAAACTATAGCCTTGCCAAAACCACACACAATATTGAATTAGTTCAAAGCGCTGCAGCTCTAGAATAATATAAACCAGCACATAATTTTATAAACAAAGAAAACACCTCTGCATGTGGGGTAACCAAAATTTGAAGCGCAAAAACAACGCAGTGCAGCCTCGGTCACATGTGTCGTGTTCGTGTAATGCGAGATCGTATATCATTTTTACGATCCCCCTTAGTATTTACTGAGCGTTAACGTATCCTTACCGGTATTTAAGTTCATAATGTCACCTTTGGTTAATATGTGGCTGAAATTTCTGTAGTAGGTGAATTAATTTGAAATACACCTACGAGTCCACAAAAGTTTATTACCTCATAATTTCTAAAGGAATCTAGTTATTAATTTTTAACATAAAAATACGATAGTTGTTTGAATGCTAAAATGGTATGACTATTTCATGTTAAAAAACCCTGGGATAGTGCAAAAAATATAAATTAAAAAACCGGCCAAGTGCATTATTTACCTTATTTGAGGTACGTGTCAATTAAGCTAGACCTTTAAATAGTATCAGCGCCCATACAACTCAGAGGTCTTTATTAATTGGCGTTACTATGTATGTATGGGAATTTTCCCATTATTTGTGCTGTAAGACCTTGTTTTTTGCCAAATTTCGTGATTCTCGGTCAACGGGAACTACCACAAAACAAATAAAAGGGCAAAAAAATCGTGTTTGTTGTATGGGAGCCCTCCTTAAATATTTATTTTATTTTGTTTTTAGTATTTGTTCTTATAGCGGCAACAGAAATACATAATTTGTGAAAATTTCAACTGGTTAGCTATAGCGGTTCTTGAGATACAGCCTGGAGACAGACAGACGGACGGACAGACAGCGAAGTCTTAGTAATAGGGTCCCGTTTTTACCCTTTGGGTACGGAACCCTAAAAAAGCACGGCAATAAAAAGTAAAAAATAAGTAGTCTCTTATTATTAAAGCTCAGAGGTAAATGGATTGTTATTTGAACCTGCACCAATGAGTGTAAAATGTATTCACCACTACCACAGTAATTATTATCAAGGCATTTTCTCAAATATTCTACAAGTATAAATTACTATCTCATGTTTTGTAGGAAGTATGTTTCAACATGGCGTAATCTTAATTAACCGTTGAATAATTCTGATTACATTAATTTTGCAATAATAATCCTGTACATTAGTATACTACAAACGCGCGTTTCGAATTAATTACCTGCATTATTATTTTAATTCTGTTAGTCTACTATTCGATCTTTTAAAATAAAAATTACATTTGATCACCTAGTGTGAGGGTGTTTGCCATGGTGCTTAAGAACTAACACAATACATTTAACCTACGTTTGACCACAATCTCACTGTTGTAAGTGATGATGTGACTGAAGGTGGTAAACACACAAAGCCTAGAAGGAACTGACTCTCAAGTGTATCTGACAGAACACACCGACGGTGTTAGGCGATAGATTCAACTCTAGTGTGATAGCTAGCCAGGCGGGTACTTACTACAAAGTACCCTACCATCGTGCATGCGCCACTATTTACTCGTACTGAGCATATAAACGTTATAAGTCTTTCATGTCCACAGATTGTTGAACCAGGATCATGACCAGACTCTTCATTGTACGAACTGTCTCCATGATAATAGCATATTGTTTAGGTGCTGATCAGCTTAGTTGGTCTATTTATCAGTATATATAAAAGGAAAAGGTGACTGACTGACTGACTGATCTATCAACGCACAGCTCAAAAACCACTGAACGGATCGGGCTAAAATTTTGCATACAGAAAGCTACTATGATGTAGGCATCCGCTAAGAAAGGATTGTTAAAAATTCCACCTAAGGGGGCTAAATAGGGGTTCGTGGGTGAAACCGCGGGGCGATAAGCTAGTCTACTTATAAAGATACCGCCCTTTTTCTCGAAGACACAATACAAGAGGCACTTATAAAGGAAACTGTAAGCTGCGCTCAAGTAAAAACAGTTTTAACCGCTATTAAGCAGAGTGTAGCAACAAATAGCGTCAACCGCAAACACGCCTGTGCAATAGGTTTTTCTCCCACAACATTTGAACCCACAATAACAATATTGGAAGCACCGCAATGTGGATACGGCCTGGTTTATGACCCTCGAAATGTACCTGGTCTATAGAGTTCAAACTGTTATGACCGCGTTATGGCAGAGGTTGGGAATTTTTATACCGCCCTGTACGGTATGAGGTTTCTTATAATACTTTGCCATGAGATTATGAAATTGGCTGTTGTTATGTGGTTACTTTGGTGCGAAATGAAGGCTTTCAGTATAATAAGGTTGGTGGTTTGATGGGTAAACAAATAAATCTAAATACAGGAAAGATACTAGAAACTCATAGGGAGCTTGGAGCCAGTCTCAAAAATTTTAATTCATCTTTTTTTTTTAAGTTTTCTAATACTTTGTAGAAGGTTCTGACGGAAACAAAAATTAAGAAAATAGTGTATAAAATTGGAAAATTTCAGAAAACTTAATAAAAAGGGATTGCGAGTGAAACTGCGGGGCGGAAGCTGGTCAACAATAAAATTAAATCATGACTTGACATTCTATAAAGAACCTAAGTACCTAAGTACTGCCAACATTAAAAATATAGAAAAACCAGTACATGCAATCATAACAGCAGAATATTTCGTAACAGAAAATTCAAAATCCAAATATCATGCACATATTCACGCTAGCTGAAAACAATGTGTATCTTTCAAGCGATGTGGCATTCGCTGACATGTAATTTAAGTTTTTGCATACCACTAACATGAGGAAGGAATTGTGTAGGTACGAGAAAAATGCATCATCTGTAATGACCATTTTTGAGCTATGTATGTACCTTTTTTTTTTTTTTATTTGTATAGGCTTGTGTTTGACAACAATCTCACTATGGTAGGTTATGATGTTGCTGAAGGTGGTAAGCACAAAGCCTAGAAGGATCTGGCTCTCAAGTGCAGCTGCCGAAACACACCAATAGGTGTTTTGCGACAGATTTTCAACTTGAGGGTGGTAGCCAGCCAGGCGGGTACTACAAAGTACCCTACCACCGTGCTATGGTTTCCTCACGATATTTTCCTTCACCGAAAGCTCAAGCTCATTGTAGGATTCGAACCCACGACCTTCGCCGCGGCGTCCGACGTCACTACCACTGAGCTATCATCGCCTTAAAATGTACCTAATGTAATTTTCTATCATGTGCAAATGACACGACCTGAAGAACCTATTTATAGTGATGATGTTAATGTTCCTATATTATAGGTCTGAACAATTTATTTCTTTTTAAACAAAAATAAAATTGTAGTAAAGTCGAAAATGTAGGAGAAAAGGTGGAGGTACTTCCCCAGTCGAGCAGCTCTTTGAGTGACATATCGCTATGCTCTACCTACCTCCCCTTCTTACGATATAACATAGTGGTTATTGAAACAACATTTTACTGAGACAATTCTAAGTGGACTTGCTATGTTACTCTTGATCCCCTGCTATTTGTATCAGTAATTTAATAAATTGTATTTATTTATTTACATATTTACAATTAAAGTAAAAAATACAAACTATGATATATAGAAAACATCCTCAAAGCCCTCGCTGCTGTCGATAGGCAAGGTTCCCAACAGGCTGGCAGATTAAATTAATTTTTATTTATTATTAATTAATTTATTTTTTTATTAATTAGATTAATGGCTAATTAAATAAGCCATTCATGAAATTGATAACAGACTAACCTTACTTAGAGGTTAATTGGTCAAGTAAAGCGATTCCTAATAACATTTTAGATTAGAAACAATTAAAAATATTTTTAAAATGATTGGTATGTATCTGCTAAGACCTTATTGAATTTATGCATGCAATTATATTTAAAAAAAACACAAATCCTTACGTGATTTTTTCCGACACGTACGTCAATTGCATCTATCGGTTTCAAGTTATTTATTGATCTACCTAAGAAATGCTACCGACTGTCCCAGTTTAATGTTTTATCTCAATTTATTTTTATTTCCACAACCTATCGTACTTTTCCTCCAACGTGGTTTTTGTTAAAATGACTCACCCGGAGCCACTTTGGTATGCAATTTATTGCGTCCGGTGGCTTTGTTTGCACTATCTCACGTGAATTTTTTAGACCAGAAAATTATATTTAAGTACTAATGAACTTTTTGTCGAAATCATTGTGAATAAGCCTTAAATTACATATTTTAACTAGCTGTTCCCCGCAGTTTCATCCGCGTACCCGGTATAAAAAAGCAAAGGAAAAAGCTATACTATTTTTAATTTGGAATAAATCACACATTTTGAAAAAAAAATGCTAAGATCGGACAAGTATTTTCGGAGTTAATCAAGGCTCAACATCGTGACACGGGAATTTTATATATTAAAATAATGGATTTAATTAGTCTCTAAGTATTGACAAATTAGTGTAATTTCCTTGAGACATAAGTGATTTATAAATAAAACGCAAGGACAATAAAATTTAATTTCTACACTTTTATAGGCGCGACCTTTGACTTAATTTTTAACTTGAAATGTTTTTGGTGGGATATGAAATACTCGTAATATGTCTTGCTAGATGTCTAGATGCTACTAATGTCTGTAAACCATGAAAAAATATCTATATATAAAAAGATATCGTTATTTTATGCATATTAGAGCATAATCTGTAACTCTAATCTGACTTCTGCATCTTTATTTATTTTATACGATTTGGTGCATCTTGTTAGGCCCTTTTTCAATTAAGTGTTTCACTTGTTAAGGGTTTTTTAACAAATACTTCTCAATATTAATTATTAATCGAGGCCTTGCATATTATTGATAAATATTGAATATCAGTAAAATAATCATAAAAATTGATCGTGTAGTTAACAAAAATTGCTCACAAACAAACATAACGGGGAAACAGAGAACCTTTCTTTTTTTAAGCCTGTTGAAAACAAGTATCGTTTTCCTTCTCATAGATAAAAAAATGTGGAGTGGTCACGTTGTAATATTTCGTGTCTGGCACAATGGATGTCAGGATGCCCTAATGAGACCGGAGAACAATAGAACACATGTGAACTAGCAAGTATGTAGGGGTGAGGTCAACGAACTATATGCTCTTGAGTATTTTTATGCAAACTTGAATAGCTGGAATTTTATTTTGGAATGACCTGAATTTAAGAAAAACAATAAATTTCTTCAGACATCAAAGTGAAATTAGATGCTGAATAAATAAAATCTCTGGAAAATAAAACAGTCTTCACTTTCTGTATTGTGATATAGTAGGTACCTATTGGTTCAAGAAGCACGTAAATTCCTATTTTTATTTCTCATATTTTCTTACCAGATCAAACTATGAAATATTTGTGAGTAAATCTACTTACCCTAGAAAACCATTTGCATTCCACACCCAAAAAAAAAAAAAATTTGTAAGTTTATTAGAAATCTTATCTGGTTACAATTTGGTAGATATTTAATTTTGATTATATCTAAATACCTTTAAAGGAAATTAAAGACAAGATTTTCATAACTCCATATTGCCAACTTTTCAACAGATACTCTAGATTCAAGTACCGATAGCAAAACTGATATAATATTGGAAAACTTTTTGCAACAACTTTAAAAATTCCTCGATCGCCGACTCGGTTGCTTGACGATCATAAAATACAAAGTCACATTCAAAGTTGTCGTACATAAATCGCGAACAGCTGATATTGAAAATACTAGAGTTGGTATCATAAGCTCGGCTCGCTCGGCAAGATAAACTTGTAAATTTTTTATTCGTTTTGTAACCACACTAGCATGCCCATTTATGTTATTTGAATTAGATACCATACTAAAACTCACCTTAAAAAAAAAATCCTGGCTACTGGCAAGTGTGAGTTGGGCTCACGCATGGAAGGTTCCGCACAATAATACTTTATACTTGTTTCACTGTTCATACGATTTCATATGCACGCCTTAAATGCACCTCAGCTAATAATGTTAGACCCAAATTTATAGTATAAAAATATTCTTCCCAGTGAAATGCTGTTTAAATTTATTTTGTATGATTAAATAATATATAATATACCTAAATTTATTTTGTATGATTAAATAATATATAACCTACCAAATTAAAGGATTATAGGAGGAAAGGAGATAATAATTGCTAAAAGTTTTATTTGCTATGCCTAATTGTAGAACAAATTACTCTGGAAATCGATTTATTGTAAGAGCTTGCAGTAGATATAATAAACATGATTTCCACATCGACTTATTTAATGAATTAATAAACAGATACAAGAAGCACATACATAATGTTACGTATGATGAGTAGATTACTTAATTATTTTTCTAATCTCTTGTTACCTTTTGGCTACTCTAACTATATTCTTTTTTTTTATTTTTGTTTATTATTTGTCTCTGTTGCCATTCTATGGGTTTAAACTTAGTTTGCTGAACCGTTCTTTTTCGTTATCTGCGTAAATGTTAGTATATATTTGTGGAAACTGTTTTGGCTTATGTATTATCTTTATGTATAAGTTATAATTGTATTATTTATAAGCTGTTTGTTTCCCTTAATAAATAAATAATTATAAAACTTAATTTTATTTCTCCTGGAAAATATAGTAGGTAATTGTTTTTTTTTTTCAATTATTCCTCTCTCCGAACCGACAATTTTTACGATGGATATCAGAATATTTTTTTGTGGGACGAGCTTCCTAAAACCCGAGTAAATTATCTATCAGTCTTAATTATTTAATACTACACAAACTTCGGAGTAAATTTTTATGGTCCTACCCAATATTAGTCAACACATACCTATGTGTTGATAAAAACAAATTTACCAAAGTATATCAGCAAGACTTCTCTCCGTGAGCGGATTAACAAATAGCATATAATCCGCTTACCGTATTGGAAGTCGGTGGGTAATAAAACTCAACCACATAACATTTATACATGTCCCCCCAACCGAATTTGTTCGCAAGAACAGTTGTAAAATACTTTATTTATTTCTTTAACAGATTATTATTTTGTGTAGAAGTAAATATATTAATAGAATGTATCGTATTACCCTAGGTTGCCTGGAAGAAATCGTTTCAGCGATAAAGCCGCCTAAATTGTTTTCACTTTAATGTCTTTTGTAATTTGTATCTTCTATGTTATAATGTAGTGTCAAAAATAAAGTAAATTTATATTTTATTCTATTATATTTTCTAGAAGATAACAGATTGGAGACACTGTTATTTTCTCTCAAAGTCAAAGCTAAATATTCAGATTAGGCCCTAAGAGGGCACTTAAAAACGTCAAAGCTACTGAAGTTACTACTCTTCTACACTTTATTTCCTGGTCGCCTGTGAATTACTAAATAGATAAATCTGTCTTTCATTATATTAGGTAATAGTTATATTCTGGGATATTCTTTTGTCCCAAATTATGTAGAGTTTGTGCTATGGAAATCAGATAACTGATATGTTATATATATTACTTATTAAATATATACTTATGTAGATAATTTACACCGAGACTCATATAAACTTGATTTTGTAATTCAACGTAGACTAGGTACTATTGCAGTACGCATAAAAATAGGGGTGCAATTGGAAACTACCACTGGGGCGGCTACAAATTAGAACTTGGTGCAGCAATATGTATACCAACTGAATCTACTCGATGTTTTGCTTTTGGCACAGTTTGTACTTCGATTAAATGAAAAAGGAATATACGGTAGCTTTTACATAGCAACGACTTATTCGATATTCGAACATAATTGACACGCAACAGACAGCAAGACGTACTCAGAACTACGAACGAGATGGCAATAATAGTAGTTCATGTTCGAGAATCCAAATCTACCTTAGGACTTCCATAAGTTTTGTTGCTTACTCTGCCTAAATTTAATTATGTTTTATTGTACACACAAAAAGTAGGTACATAAGCGAAATGAAATTATGTTTACTTACTCCTATAATTTCATTTCATAGAATTTTCTAATAAAAATAACCTCTTCACGTCGCAAATAAAAAATCACTTTATAATATTAAACTCAATGGGCATCAACCTTAGAAACTTTGATGTACTTATGAAATGAAATTTTCATTCAAATAGACCTTCACAGGCGCTTAAGAATAGTCAGACTCTAACGCACGGTTCGGAAGGTTGCTTTTGCTGAGAAGTGCCGGCAAGAAAGTTAGCAATTACTCTTGTCTAAAGAAACTTAGATTTATTACATAAATATTATTGATGCATTCACCATTTAATTATTTTTATGTGTAATATTAATGCTTAGTAATAAGCTGAATGTCAGTAATTTCAGTTTTGCTGACACGTACAATTCTGTATAAAATTTAAATTATACGAACAATAAAGGCAAACATAAAATGTCGAATTTTGCCGTGTAAAACATTGTAATTATGGCTTCAGTGAATATTTATGAGTTTACGTTTATCAGTGTTATTTATGCTATTAATGTTACCTCTGTTTTATTATGTGAATTAAATTATTTTTTAGATTAATTAATACTAGAGTTCGCCCGTGGTCAAAATTCGACCATAATTTAAACGAAAGAGTATTAACATAATTAAGAATGTAAAGAAAATCACTTCACTGATATATGAACTCTTTTTTTAACGCACGACGCAAAAACGAAGGGGTGTTATAAGTTTGATGTGTCTGTGTGTGTGTGTGTGTGTGTGTCTGTCTGTGGCATCGTAGGTCCCGAACGGCTGAACCGATTTTGATTTAGTTTTTTTTTGTTTGAAAGGTCCCAGAATATTTTAGTGTTTTTAGCTATGTTTGATGATAATCGGTCCAAGATGGCCGCCGCCACAAAATGGCAGATTACATACTTTTTCACAACTCCCTCAATATGGGTATCAAATAAAAGGGCTTGACTAGTAGAGCACTATACATTAAGATAAAGTTCAACCCCAGATGGCCACCGCCACAAACTGGCGGGTTACAATTTTTTTTACAACTCCCTCAATATGGGTATCAAATAAAAGGGCTTGACTAGTAGAATACTATACACTATGATAAATTTCAAATCCAAGGTGGCCGCAACCACAAAATAGCGAATTACATATTTTAGCGTTATCGACAAAGCTCTGACAGTGGTGACATGTGTGTGTGTGTGTGTGTGTGTGTCAAACACACGGTAAGGTCTGTGTAATGTTTTTTTATTACTCTCATTTAGTCCTAATAAATCTTCTAATATATAATATTCTCGCGTCACATTGTTTGTCTGCAAAATCATCCGAAACGGCTTGACCGATTCTTATGAAATTTTACATGTATATTCGGTAGGTCTGAGACTAGGTCGTAAGCTATTTTTTATACCGCTTTGCGGGTGAAACTCTAGTCTAATATATAAAATTCTCGTGTCACAGTGTTTGTCTGCAAACTTCTCCGAAACAGCTTGACTGATTCTTATGGAAATTTAAGTGCATATTCGGTAGGTTTGACAATAGATCGTAAACTATATTAATTTTATACCGCTACGCGGTTGAAACCGCGGGGGACAGCTAGTATTATATAAAGCTTTCTGCTAAAGCTAATATTTTTATATAATACTACTCTACTACTATAATACTACTCTCTAATATAATACTACTTCTCCATATATACTTTAACTGTACCAATTTGCATTCTTGCAACACTTTCATGGTCTAGTAATTTTCAACACAATGCATCTTGACAATAATCTAGATGTATTGAAATTGCAAAATGTTAAGTATTTAGGTCAATGAATAGACAATTTCATTTTCTAATATCGTTGAGAGAAGGGAAGGCACGCAAGTAGATTGCTGGTGGTGACTGCATGGGTGACGATTTTGAAAAAAGAATGTTAAGCATTTATTGGTATGTTCTAGCAACTGCACTTGAGAGCCAGTTCTCTTCTAGGCTTTCTGTGCTTACCACATACAACCACATAATTGGCCAAATTACAATAAGATAATAATTTTATTATAAGATGAATGTACTACAAACAACACAGTTCAATATCCTTCCAGGAATTATACCGTTGCTTTGACAAATAACATAGAGGAACAATTTGCATGATCGAATCCGAAGCAAATAGCTGAGCAAAAAGCATACTTAATTTAAGGGAATGACCTCTTAATTCTAAGGTTAAAGTCCATAGAAATATGTTCCTTAAAATATACAATCAAGTTTTCATAATTATTTCAACGCATTGTTGGAAAATATATAATCTCTATTCTTAGTCATAAAACCTTAGAAATAACACATCAACCTGTTATAAAGTTAAGCCCTGCTTAGTACGGGATCAGGTGGCCGTGGGGGAAGGGAGGGGATATCTTAGAATATTCTACTGAAGATAATCCTAACTATTCTTACTAATCCACCGACCATTCGTAATCTGAGCTAATATAATAAGAAATATAACAAAAAAAACAATATCAAACTCAATGCTTTAAAAAATATAGTGAAAACATAAGAACTATTGAGAAAACTTACCTAAGTGTCTGGCACCGGCTAAGTTCTTTAGAAATTAATATGCGTGCACCGTGCAAATATTTACACGACCCTAGTTTCATTTGACAGTTACGTGACGTGACATAAATAAGACAAATTTTCTGTACAATAAACTGCAGTGAAATCAGACTGAACGTTGTCTCACAATGAGCTTGCACTTCCAGTGTAGGTAAATATTGTGAGGTAACCATAACATGGTAGTAAGGCTCTCTATTAGTGTCAGTCTGCCTGGCTACAATTAATACCAAGCACCTACCGTGCGTTTCAATAACTTCACCGTGCGTGCTATGTACCTTCAGCCACATCAATACTTATTATTAATAATAATAATAATTACAGCCTATATCTGCCCACTGCTGAGCACAGGCCTCCTTTCACGAATAATGGTGAAAGGGGAATAGGCAAATACTCCACCACGCGTGCCCACTGCGGATTGGTGGAGGTAGGCTAGCGGTCAACCTACTGTTGGAGTTGTCAATCCACCAAAGAGGTCTCCAACTAGCTTAATGACTATCACAATTAAGTAATAACCGGGACCAATGGCTTTACGTGCCTTACGAAGCACCGAAACGCTTAAGATGAAAAATCACTAGGCGGTCACCTATCCAGGTACTGGCCACACTGGCCATTGCTTAACTTTGCCGATCGGTTAAGAACGGCTAATCAAGCTACACCACGAGCGCTTCTACAACGATAGTAATATTGCAGTTAAAATACTTACCATAGTAAAACTTAAACTTATACCTACACCAAAAATAATAAAGCGGTGGTAGGATACTTTGTAGTACCTGCACCACCACCTAATGGCTGGCTACCATCCTCAAATTAAAAATCTGTCGCCAAACACCTATTGGTGTGTTACGGCAGCTGCACTTGAGAGCTAGTTCCTTTTAGGCTTTGTCTGCTTACCACCTTCGGCCTCATCATCACTTACCATAGTGAGATTGTAGTCAAACGACCCAAAGTAAAAAAAAAGTGGAATAAATAAGTGAAGCCACACGAAAACAGTAGTAGTAAATTGTAAATATTATGCAACAATCGCATGTTTACAACACATCGTTAATCTGTGTAAACTCATGATGTAACTTTAAATAACGTTAGTTAAAATCATGATTGAATCATCTTTACGGAAATGAACGTGCTATATAACTAAGAACTGTGTACGAAATTCATAAGCTCTTTAACATAATTAATAATGAAAATGAAAATGAAAATATTTTTTATTCAAATAGGCCTTCACAAGCACTTATGAATAGTCTGACTCTAACGCTCGGTTCGGAAGATTGCTTTTACTGAGAAGAGCCGGCAAGAAACTATTATTCTGGGTATCTTAGGATCACGCTTAAGATAGGATATTTTCGAAACCTGTTAGTTACGTCATGAACAACTTTTACTTTTGGGACCAATTTTGTAATCAATTCACGATTCCGGAGTTTGTCAAAATATACCAACTCGATATATTCAACCGATAATAGTTAAATCCACGAGATTAAATGTATGCTACGCCTGTGTCCGAGACCCAAATTAAGTATTTTCATCAAATTTTGATTGGTTGTTAAGTTGTGAAAAGGTATCAAACGAGGTAGCAGGTATTTGTAATGACTCAAAATAAAGTTGAACGCTATATAAATAAATATACATCCTGAGACGATCTTCAGACAAGTACATCTGATTCCTAACTAAATATAGAGCTAGCACTACTGAAACCAGATAACTCATGTCTATATACCAATACTGATTACTATTTACTAATAATAATATTATAAAGAGGAAAGATTTGTATGTAAGTATGCTTGTAACGAATTGGCTCAAAAAGTATTGGACTGATTTTAAAAATTCTTTCACCGTTGGAAAGCTACATCTTCACCGAGTGACATAGACTATATTTTACCCCGGGAACGCGGGAGAAACCGCGCGGAAAAGCTAGTACTAAATATACGACTAGTAAAAATATACTTAGGTACTAGCTAAACCCTGGAGTGCGTTGCAATGCCTCTTTTTAGGGTTCCGTACCTCAAAAGGTAAAAAAAGAAACCCTTATAAGATCACTTTCTTGTCCGTCTGTCCGTCTTTTTGTCTATCTGACTATTCGTCTGTCCGTCTGTCCGTGTATCACCACCGATTTTCTCAGGAACGGGTGGACCTAGCAAGTTGAAATTTATACCAGATATTGAGGTTTATAGTCCCTATTAGGTGTATAATAATCAAGGTCCTGAGTCAACTCAATAAAAAGATATGGGCAAATTTAGATTTTAACGAAAACTTGTAAGTACCAAAATTTACAACTGAGCGCTTACATAATATTAGTATAGATTGAACTTCGTTCCTGGCGGGGGTCCCCCGACAACAACTTACTAAAGTTTCATCGCAATCGGATGAATAGCAGAGGAGCGCATACGTTACAAACAAACAATCAGATAGACAATCGTTGATTTTTATACATAAATAAGATATAGGTATTTACACCCAGACTCAAAACAAACAGACATGTACATGCATAGATGTAGAATGAACACCCTATTACGGTTTTCCCTCAGCGCTACGATATGAGGTTCTTCAAAAAGGCCGTAAAAAGAACTTTGGCAATCTACATAAATTTGCTAATTTTCATAGGCGGCATAACCACATACCATCAGATCGACAGTCTGCCTGCTTGTCAACCTGCTGATATTCAATACACATAAGAAACTAAAAATGGAAAAATAAAATTAGCATTTAACAAAAAAGTAAAACCAACTTCAAAACGGGTTTGCACTAAAAAGTATAAAATAACGATATTAGAACTCGTTTTGATTCAGCAGAGTAATCACGTAACAAACATAAAAAAAAAACATATACCTACAGTGGAATTGAGAACTTTCTCCTTTTTTGAAGTCGGTTAAAATTTTTGTTATTCTTTCCTAAGCTTACACTAATATTTGTACTGTATACTATCTATATATATATAAGAGACAGTATTTATGTATCTATGTAATGTATTTATGTTCTTTATAGACTCCAAAATAGGTGAACCGATCGCGATGAAATTTTCAGACATTCTTCATATTAGCCCCGCGGGTAATCCTATAAGGTTTGGTGGCGATCAGAGCACTCGGGACCGCGGGTGAAACCGCGGGGCGGAAGCTAAGTAGCAAATAAAGGGAATAAGATATAAAATGATTTTTCCTCTTTATTGTATCAAAAGAGCGGTGTTTGTTGTAATGCAATGGCAGCACCCAACGGATTTCCTTACTTCCTTTAGTCGGGGGCTTTCGCAAATTTTTATTTAATCCTTTTTCGATTACAACTTTTACATCCGTCATGGGTTTTTTCAAAATGTTAATGTTTAGTTTTTATAAATTATTTTCTTAAACAATATTAAAGGTCATTATCAACTAATATAGGTAGGTAGTATGTAGTTAAATGTACTTCCCATGACTTTATAATAGGTATCTACATCTTTTGGATGAATGTATGTATTTTCACGAAATGAAATACCTAGTGTCTTCAAACTTGGAGGTGGTGGGTCTTACGATTTTGCTTTGAACTTTCTTGTTCAATTTAAATTGGCCATTTTACTTTTATGATCAAGTCCAATCGGAACTATCATTTACTTTGATAGATTGTTACACATCAACAAATTCATAACGGCGAAACAGAACGCATATTTCTCTAATTATAACATACGCACATTACCATAGTCATACACTATTTATAAATATTATGAGATGATTGAAGCCTTTACGTTATAATATGTAACAAATAAATTAAAATAATCGATAATCGAAACAAACTACAATTTGTTGAAAAGAATAGCATTTAAAATACTTGGAAGCTTATTTGAAACAAAAATTATATTCTTAATACAAAACTTAAGCCAATACCTTGACCTGAAAGGTACCTAAACTAGTTTTCATAAAAAAATCTATAATTAACCTTAGTGCCAAAAATGTTGTAATTAATAAGAAATCTGTTACCTGGCTTGAACGGTTAAGGACACCCAAGCATCGAAGACAACGCAACATTACTACTCCCACTCACTTTCGATACCACAACACCACAATTTGCCATTGCGTTGCCGGTAACCATACCGATAAGATCGATAAATACGTTAAATATAAATAAATGGACCGCGAGTGAATACAAAAAAATGACATCGCAAAATTGGATACCACCGGACATAGCCGATATTTGTCTTGAACAATCAGCGCCTTTAACACAATGTTCTCAAACAGGATTCATGTACTTAGCTTTACTCGCCCAATTATTCGGGAAATCAATTGACAATATATCAAAAAATCCGTATGCAGATAGTATTCAATCCTTATATTCGAGTGGTGTTTCAAGCGAATATGCATCGTTAACGTCTCCAGGTTTCGACTTGGGACCGACACGGTTCAGTTCACATACAGATTTCGATAGTTCTCCCGGTTTTGATCATGTAATACCGACTGATATATCCAGCACAAAAATACAGGCAATTAGTCACGGACCGAAAGGCAGTCGTGGTTTTTCGGAAACATCATTTTATTATAAGCCGGACAATTTTCACAGACCGAGTGATTTTAAAATTGGAAGTGATTTTAATCCATTTTCTAAATATACATCGTCACCGGTTTATGATTACAATTATAGAAGAAATTTTCATGAACCTGATACAGCTGATTCGAAAAAAGTGACAGTGAAAACAAATAATAAGAAAAGCAGGAAGAAGAGGCATGCAATAGAAGAGTATGATTTCATTGTCGTTGGAGCAGGATCGGCAGGGTGTGTGGTTGCCAATCGCCTTTCGGAAGTCAGGAAATGGAAGGTATGTAAGAACATTCATTGGTAACTTATAATATAGGTATCTAATGTTTTTTTTTTTAACTGATATGAATTAAAAAAGGAATGCGTATTATAAAAAGAACAAATAAAATCCAGTCTAAATAAAAGTCGATAATTTTAATATTTTTTTCACAAAACGATTAGATAGTCACCCCTATTTATAAAACTCTTTTAAATTAAAACCAAGTACTGTCATTTTATAACAATGTGACGTTATTTACGTAACCACTTAATCAATATATAATTTAAATAGTTATTATTATTTATTTAGTTCGTTACAGGTTGCTTAGATATATTTTTTTTAACTATAACATGTAGGTTTTGTAATGCTTAAGTCAGGAAAATAAAATAAAACTTTTCATACAAAAGATCAACATGTAGGTATGTATATGTGTTAATTTGTATCGCTGTTGATTTCTCTAATAAATAAATAAAAAAATATATATTTTTAACCATAATTGTTCCGGAATGAAATAAACCGTTTTAATCTGTCAAAATACCATAGAAAAAATACTTGGTAATGCCTAGAAACTATGCTTATTATAATTTAAAACACAAACGCTCTGTAAATTGACCCACATTTCACAATTTGACATCCATTCAGTTTCATTTAAGGTCAAGCGACAAGGTTGCGCGTTCTTTCAAATTAATCACAAAAGACAACACTTTCGCATTTTACTATAAATAAGAGGAAACTTTAACTTCTGAAACAATGTTTTTCCTTATCACTATTATGTTTAGAGAAACACGACTTGGGAAATTATGAAATCTAACCCATCGAACAATAGCGAAACAATGTATAATAGCTTAGGAGTTTTTTATTGACTCGTGAGAAAACGTATGTATATTTTTATCTGAGAACGTAGATTGTATTGCGATATTTATAGTATGGTTGATATATTTTTTACTGACTGTTCATTAGAATCGGTTCCTTATTGTTGTGAAAATACTTTAACTAACCCGGAAATATTCACGGCTTAGCAATTGTACCATAGATTATCAAGAACCTAGCTAGTCCATTTGGGAGACTTTTCTTGTTTATCTATCTAGTATAAAAAGTATGTATACAAAACAAATGGCTCTACTGAAAATCAGTTCTGAGGTATGTACTATTTACCTCAAGAGTACAACTCGGTCACAATCCTTTTTGACATCACACATTATTACCACAGCGTAATTACATACAGTGGTCTATCGTGTTTGAAGTTACGCGAAATGTATAGGCATTCGTAATTGCTCCATTGTGTCCCAAGCGAGGGTATGGCAGCTTGGGCTCGCTACCGCCCCTTCCTCACCCCGCAAGCCCCG
Organism: Tetheella fluctuosa; assembly: GCA_951216915.1. Lineage (NCBI taxonomy): Eukaryota > Metazoa > Arthropoda > Insecta > Lepidoptera > Drepanidae > Tetheella > Tetheella fluctuosa. The sequence continues at coordinate 4,956,102 of OX578237.1, forward strand.
CACGATTGCTCTGTCTAGACGTGCCCGTTAGCCGACTGTAAGAGTTACATAGAATGTGTTATTACAGTATGTTGAGTCAATAATTTTTTTTTTTTAAGTAATATTGTGTGTCGAAATTTTTTTTTAAATTTCAAATATCATTTCATGTCGAAATCCTGGTAATTGGTTTGCCTTACCGCACAATTCTAAAGCCTGTGATATGATCAAAACTATTGCCGTCTTTGTTATTCTATATGTCATTGAGAGTGAAGGGTATACTTTAAAAAAAGATTAGAGTAGGTCAAAGCTTCCTTTACTGTATTATATCTGTGGATAGGCCTGTGTCGGTGACACAGACAGTGTCGCTGAAAGCAAGTGACCCAAGATTGTTCGTTGTGTAAATCAAGATGTTGAACATTGAACTTAATGAGGCTGGATATAATGATTGGATTAGTTTGGAATAATCATCAGGACATCATGAACAAGGAAAGTACCTAATACAGACATATCCTTATACTAAATGGTGGCCTCGGCCACTAACTACCTATAACCACTGAGACATGGATCGCAACTGTGTACCTTATCGTTAATTAATGACATCATAATTAATCCAGTCCTCTTATTGGACCAGAACCATTTCTCAATGTCTCTAATCGGTTTTAGAAATCTTCATTACGTTAAGGTTTGTTACCTTGCTTCTTTTTTTTGTTATCTAACATAATTTTTATAAAAAATAAAGTTATAAAGTTAGTTACATTTGTATTATAACTTTAAACGAGCAATTCTTGTATTGTTTATAAATTTATTTTGTATTTAGATATGGTTTTGCTTTTTATGTTTATCTATATGTATGTAGATCTCTCTCTCTCTTGAAATAACGCGATTATACAACAAAAAAACACCAAGCAAAGTTCAATGTACAGGTACTGTATATTAAAGTAACGTTTTCATGATTAAAAAGTTTATTTATCAAATTTAGTCCCTTTGTAACAAGTTAAGTGTTGCTTTTATTTTGTTAATAAAAGATTGAAGATGAAAAACAAAAATTGAATGGTATCGTACTTGGATTCTAACAGTTTTTACTGTTTTTGTAATTAGTTTTTGTCAGTGAAAAAAATCTATGAACAGATTTAATTTCGTGGATTTATATTTTACTGTACCTAATAAATGTGTAATTTTCCAAACAATTATGTTTTTGAGGGTCTGGTTTTAAAAATATGAAGTCTAGCCAGTTTATTAGTCTACTTAATGCTTGGCAGACAACCAATTTTTAATTCTTAAACGTGAGAAATTTAATGTTTTTATCAGTTTATATAACATTTTCTATTTTTTTTACGTCAGTCTAACACCCATATTACACCAAGTATTCGAGGTAACCTATTACTTCTCTAATGATCTCTATCGCTATCTATATACTATGGTATTGAGTATCATAGATTTGTTTGTACAGCATAGAGGTTTCAAGTATATATCCACTTTGCTTGCTATACACCATCTTCAAACGATCAATTTGTCGCCAATCTCTTATCGGTGTGCTAGAATAGCTTGCCAGTTCCCTTTATGCTTTGGGAGCTCATTTAACTAATATCGTCACATTCCTCATTAATTGTAGAAGTTATTATGGTAAGCTATAGAAAATTAATTGGTTCAAAACTATTTGCACTGAACTTTTAAATTTGCCTTTTCATACATTTAAGGCATACTATAATATTAATGAATATTTAAATGACGACAATGCTTATGTGTTGAGCTCCCTCTTGCAGGATACATTTTATATAATATATCTAAGTTTGTTTTGAAAAGAGTATGCTATGCTATGTATTTGCTGTGTTTATTATCGGCTCTTCTCAGCAAAAGGAACCTTCCAAACCGTGCGTTAGAGTCTGGTTTCATTAGTGCCTGTGAAGGCCTATTTGAATGAATAACATATTTCATTTTATTTATATTCGTTGTCATGAGAGAGTTATATTGAATCATAATTATACCTTTCCTGATTTTTAACACCTTTAAGATAAGAAGTATCTTCTACACTGGTGCAATGAATTGCTATTTGTCAGTATATGTTAAGTGACCTTATTATTATCAGTTACGAAATAGTACAACGTGCATTCAATACTGAGATTATTAAAAAAATATTATAATATTACCTATTATAACAATGTTGAAAGTCACGTTTGTCGACGCAATCAATTATAAACCAAAGTTGATTAATAGATATGTATGTAATGAAAGAAATCTATATTATATTGAAAGCTATTGTTATTTTGATTACATCTACTTACCTTCTATTTTCAAGATAAAACCATTACAAAATGCTTTTGCTCTCTCTAAAAAGACTAGTAACAGCGACATTGATGCCCTTGCCTAATTTACGTCACAATCTCATAAAGAAAACTCCTGCAAACAAAGGACTACTAACAATGTAGGTATTGTGATGACTTCTAAAACAAACTTTAATACAATTTGTGTCAGCGCAAATAAATTGAATGAAAGATAACAAACTCGTATATACAATCTGAAAACAAGTGGAGACACGCAAACTTTCATAACGACAATAAAGCCAGTAAAAACTAGTGAAAATTCTATAAATCTCACTCGGAACATCGCTTACTACAATCATCGTACTGCGATCGTCTTTAAAATAATATTAGCATACAAAATTGGGATGGGAATAACTAGTCTACCTGATGTTAAATAAGCCATCGCTTTGCATTAACATGGGACTGTCATTGTTTTGCGGACCTTTTCACAGCCTTGAAAGCACTTGAAGTGCAGTTGCTGGAACACACACATAGTAGTAGCCAGTCATGTACGTACTACAAAGTACACACACAGCAAATAATAAATAATAGTAATTACAAATATTAGTATGTACCTTACAAAAAGTGCTCTGTCACCCTAGCAGAGCAAAGTAGTCAAAATTGGATTTAAATATTTTATAATCTAAAATTAGGTGCTCATTTTTTTTTGTTGTTAGTACCTACCTAACGTTAACAGCCTGCTAAGGATTAAGCAAAAAAAAATTAAAAGCACCTAATTTTAATAATTTTTAAATTCAGTTTTGAGCACATTGCTCTGCTAGGTTGACGTAGCTTACAAAAAGTGGGGTAATGTTTTTAATTTCGAAAAGCTTATTTTTGACCACATAAATAAACCCATTTATCCTGTGGTTTTTCTCAGAACTGACGTGGCATTCTGTAAATTAACATGCAGACTCATTGCTTATGAGTGTACCAAACCGTCGTTTATCGCGCAATCTGTTCGAAGAATAGTCACAAAGAAAGATTTTCAGCGACTAGCTAACTACCTAAATGTAAATATCTCAACAATATTTCTGTAAGCATCTATTACAATTATGCTTGAATTTTATACAATAGTGCAAAATCAGTTTAATCCCACTGGACTTCACAGGTTTATCGGATGCAAACTCAATATCCTACTTCGGAAACTTTCTCTTTGATTGAACAACTAAACTTGCGAGTTATTAATTTCACCACTGTACCCTACTGAAGCTAAATTTTACTCAGTTGTAGTGTCTTCGTGGATAGAGTTTGAAACAAAATGGTTATCTTTATTTTAATTAAATATGTATTGTAATGATTAATGTTGTTTTAAATATGGCGTACGTACCCTAGCTGTATTTGCATAAGAGCAAAATCAACCTAAAATAATAAAATATGCTTAGTTAAGGGTCTTATGTTTTCCCGGGATAAACCATTTAAACCATTTATTCTACACACATGGGTTAAAAAAAAGTATAAAAAGTACCCTATTATGTTATTCCAAGGTATGATCTATCTATGTGCCAATTTCATCCAAATACATTCAGCTGCTTATGCGTGATTGAGTCACAAACATCCACACATCCAAACATTCACATTTATTATATTTATATCTATCTATATAAAATAATGTCGGGTTATTTACACCATTTACCTATAACTCAAGAACGACTGGACCGATTTTTACGATCTTTGATTTGTTGGATTTGGCTTCGCCCCGAATAGCAGAATAACTAAAAAAGTATACCGTGAACGCGGGAAAAATCTATATATATATATAATATAGAATATATATATATAACTAGCTATTCCCCGCGATTTTATATATATATATACAGGGTGATTTTGTTATCACTGGCAATACTTGCAGGGGTGGAAGTACAACTTTTATTATAGGGCTAACTCTGATATCGCGTAAAATAATATGGTTGCTTCATACATTTTGGTCGAGTAGGTATTGAACTTTTGTATGGAACGGCTGATAACTTTTTCATGATTTCATAGTTAGTCCCATAATAAAAGTTGTTCATTTTGATGAGTACTTCCACCCTTGCAAGTATTGCCAGTGATAACAAAATCAACCAGTATATATATGTATAGTAGGAAGATAGATACGAGGGATATATTTTTTATATCCTGTTATCATTATTAACTCCACATAATCTCTTTATTTTTCTATTAGTTAAGACGATGAAACCTCATTGGTAGTGACGTCGGATGCCGCGGCGAAGGTCATGGGCTCGAATCCTACAATGAGTTTTATTTGTCGGTGATGGAAATCATCGTGAATGATAGCACAATGGTAGGGTACTTTTTGGTACCTAAACTTACCTAGCTGAGCAACTACTGGTGTGTTGCGGCAGTATTTTTTAGGCTTTATAAAGGTCAGCAACACATTGGTACTGCACTGTGGTATTGCTAATGTCCATAGGCCCAAATTATTATGAGGTGGACCGCCTGCATGCTTGTCACTAGTCAGCCCTCTGACATAAAAAAAGGCACTAACTTTAATTACTATCTAAGATTGTCCTTGGCTTTTCAATCTATTTTCTTTTTACAAGTTTTATTTAAATTAACCTGTAAATATATTTGGGCGGAATCTGACAATTCTTTAAACCAGTTCCACCCAACCGATTGAGCTGAAATCTTGCACATATATTACTACTTTTGGTTCAAAGAAGCTTTTTTCTAAAAAAAATAATAATTTATATTTGTAATATGTAATCATCGTATTAAACTAGAAGTAACAAACAAATAACGACTGTGGAAGGGAAGATGAAAATACAAATAGTATCTACCAGTATTTTAGTAGAGACGGAACCGGCAGAGCTGCCAATTAATTATTTTTTAATAGTTTAGACTCAATCAAACTTTTCAGCGAGTACGATATTATTTTGTTTTTATTTAAGGGAAATGTTGCCGTGTTTTCCTTGTTGTTTGACTTTATTTTCCACTTGGGATTTGTACAACCAACCTCGTAGCTACGAGTCTGGACAAACTTTATTACCTGAGTTATTTGATACCACTATTATTAATAACATGTTTTGTTCATAATTTGTTTTCATATTTATAATAATCTTCGATAATATGAAAAGAACCTTTGAAGACTAACATTAAGTAGATTATCTTTAGTTTAAAAGCAAATCAGACACTAAGCCTCAACTTTTATTAATAACCTTATTCCTACAGGTACTGCTTCTAGAAGCCGGTCCAGAAGAGCCAGAAGTCACAAGCGTGCCAGCTCTAGCACCAGCTCTCGACAGTACCAATATAGACTGGAACTATAGAACCCAACCTGAGGAATTAACGTGCCGAGCGCAGAGGGGACAGACTTGCGCATGGATTAGGTAAGAGATCATTACAAAATTTATCGTAGATCACCGAGTTACTCATTTAAAGGTTGTGGGTTTGAATTATACAAAGAGCATCATCACTTACCATGGTAAAATTGTTTTTTTTTCGGCCCACTTGATGATTAGTGGCTGTCGTCGCCTATGAACATTAACAATACCAGGGGAATTGTCAATGTGTTGTCAATTTTTGCAGAAAGGCACAGTAGTTTTTTACAGCTGGTTGGTGCTTTAAATCTGTGCGACAGTTTATACAGTCATCCAAGTACTGCAAAGTACCTACCCTATTTACCATACTTGGGTTTCCTCACGATTTTTTCATTCACCAAAAGCTCAAGCTCTTTGTAAAATTGGAATCCACAACGCCAACGAATCCGACGTCATTCCCACTGAGCCATCATCAAAATCACTTACCTAAAATAGAGCCTTTGAAATAACATGAACATTTTAAACACTGCAATAATGTTTGGAATATACTACTGCTATTTTAGTCCTATCTCGATATCTCACCATACCTACTTTGCATACATAAATTCAAGAATATTGTATTATAATGATAACATCTAATGAAATTGCCAACTATAAACTGTTCAGCTGTTCTGCTGTTTACTTATAATTTTAGCTTGGATATTTAAAACGTTGAATTGTTTGTGTGTTTAATTATTATGAACCAATATATTGAGAACTAGCTGTTCTTCGCCATTCGTTTAGGATAAAAATAGCCGGGGTTTTATAACCTAAAAAATATTTTCAAATTGGATCAATAGTTTCGGAAATTACCTCCAACATCCAAACATACAAACCTATAAACTTAACCTCTTTTTATTTGTGTAAATATTTATAACTTTATAACACATTCTAATGCATGTCGAAATTCTCATAGTGAATACAGGTATACATTATTGGACTATGTTTTAGTTCTTGAATGATATATTTTAATTACAAGAAATATTATTTGTTTCATTAATTATAATGTTTAAGTAGCCGACCCCCTCCCCGATGAGCTCTGACGACCTTACTCACGCGCAGGAACACAACTATAAGTTATTTGGCTGCGGTATTATGTAAGTTGTAGGTACTTTTCCAGTCAAGCTGCTCTCTGAGCGACATATCGCTATGCTCTACCTCTTTTAATATTATCTCCTAGATCATATGTTTAATCTCGATTGTTTTATTTATTGTTCTAATTTTGTGTGCGAAATTTCATCAAAATCCGTTCAGTAAATGCGTTATTGAGTAGTAAACATCCAAACTTTAATATTTACAATGTCACATTTTTAATATTATTATGTGGTGATAAATTTGATAGTAGCTTAGGTACTAAACTAGATAAACTTAATTTTGCATCACTTATATCTTTCAGTGTAATTTTTTCTCATGTCTTTCAATATTACAAAGCCCATGCAGTGTTTTTCGTTTATCTTGATTTAAGTCACTACAACATTTAATTAAAGTCTTGTTTAGAATACTGTAGGGTATACAGATAGCTTATATCTATATTAATATTAATTTTATTTGGAAATTACAAGAGAAACTTGAAACGAGTAAGTAGCAATTTTATTATTTTAAGATTTTGAAAATAAGTTTAATGAAACCACATTATGTTAAATTTATTTCATGAAAATTTAAAACAGGAGTAATTACAAATACTAGTATTGGTATATACATTCGCATCTAAAGCACGTATTAATTAATTTTGATGAAATTACAGCGGTCGAGTAATGGGAGGATCAAGTGCTATAAACTATTTAGTGTACATGAGAGGTAACCAACGTGATTACGATGACTGGGCAGGTTTAGGAAATCATGGCTGGAGCTACAGAGAAGTAAATATCAAAACTCAGATTGATTGAAATAAGAGCCAGTTAAATAATCCTCCAAAAATCTTTCAGGTACTACCATATTTCAAGAAATCAGAAAACAATCGCGATTTAGGACATATCGACGAAAAATACCACGGATCAGATGGGCCTATGAACGTAGAACGATTTTCAAATTTAGACAAAAATGTAATCATGTTAGTAGAAGGATTTCACGAAACTGGTTTACCTCTAGTCGATTTTAATGGTGAACAACAAATAGGTACTATGACAACGCAGAATACATCGGAAAATGGTAAAAGAGTTTCTACAAATACGGCGTTTATTAGACCAATAAGAAGAAAAAGGACCAACTTAGTTATAAGAACAAACGCTCGAGTAACTAAAATACTGATTAAGTCGGATACTAAAATAGCTTACGGTGTAATGTATGTTAAAAATGGTACAAAATATGAAATACACACAACAAAGGAAGTAATTATTTGTGCTGGTGCCTTAAACTCACCTAAACTACTAATGTTGTCTGGTATAGGACCAAAACAAGAATTGGAATTTGTGAAAATACCAGTTTTAAAAGAATTAAGTGTAGGATGTAATCTACAGGATCATGCAACAACAAATGCTATGCTGATGAGGCTGACTAATAAAACTTCTACTCTTATAACAGGGAAACAAATTATTAGTCAAATTAATCGATATTATAAATCTAAATACAGAGATGGACTATTAGCAGCTACTGGTCCTTTACAACTAACAGCTTTTATACGAACAAAATACGCCGATGAAGACGAATCAGTACCAGATATACAATTTCACTTTGACGGTCGAAATCGAAGAGAATTTTACTCTGATCCTACAACGTACTTGGCTACAGATACTTTACCTCTATCTTTTTATGATAGTATTAACGTGAGACCAATTTTGTTGGTACCAGAAAGCAGAGGATTTTTAACTCTGAATAAAACTCATCCAGTAACCGGACAACCATTGATTTACCCAAGATTTTTCACGATGAAAAGAGATTTGCGTACTTTAGTAGAAGCTTTAAGATTTGCTACAAAACTAGAAAAAACGAAAGCCTTTAGAAGAAATGGGGTGAAATTCATACGGAAGCCCGTACAGGCTTGTTCTAGATATAAATGGGGAACATATAGGTATTTCGCTTGTTTGTTCACTAGATATACAGGTACCATTTATCATCCAGCTGGTACTTGTAAAATGGGACCACATTGGGACAAACATGCTGTTGTAGACCCAAGATTAAGGGTGTATGGAATAAGTAATTTACGGGTAGCAGATGCCTCAATAATGCCTCAAATTGTCAGAGGCAATACGAATGCACCTGTTATAATGATTGGAGAGAAAATTTCAGATATGATAAAAGAAGATTGGGTGCATTATTCCTAAGTAATTTCGTTAAGTTTAACATATATTTGTAATTGTATTAAAAGATGTTGAGATATTTCTATAATTTTACTTACTCAGATACATACTCATTACATATTATACCTATTTACTGACTTCAGATTATGTACACGAATAATACAACAACCTAAAACACAAATTCATTGGTAAGTCCATCCATACGCATATCATTAATGAATATTTCACGTTGATTCAATGTACATGTTCCACGAAATTTGATTGCACACATCACACGGTACAACAAATGCACTGTTTATACAAAATACGTCACACAATTTTACTAACAAATACCGTACTTAATCACAAATACTCTTAACGTGAATGTAGGTATATTGATAATACTCTGACGCAACCAGCACAACAAAAGTTCAAATAATTGTCCACCATACTTTGTATAAGAGAACAAAAACACAAAAAATCTATCATATCCAACCCATATCCCATATTTTCGACCCAATAATCCTACCCTAGATCAGATATTCTCCAAATATTTTCACTAAAAATATGTGCCTATGGATTATGAAGCACTTTATTTATGATTTGTCTATGTCTTTGTTTTGTATTATGGTTACGCTTATTAGTCTACATTTATATGCTATCAGGGTAAACTATTTATATACAAAAGTAGTTGTAACTATCACTCATTATTTAACCCTTTCCCTCCGGGGTATAGAATTTTCTCACTTTAACTGTATTATATTCATAGGGTAGATAAAAAGAAAAGCATAAATATTTTTTTGACTTTTATTATACCTCGAAGTACTATTTCTAATACCTAGACTTATGAGTACCGTCCCAACTTTATGTAATCACAATGTTAGGAACTTCAGTAAAAAAAAATACAAAACTAGTGAGATATCAGGGGCAGTATTACTTGAAATGTCCATTTCAAAACATCTAAAACAACAAGAAGAATATTATATAAGAAAATAATAATGACAAAAATAAGTTGAGTATTTGAATTGCCTGAAGGGACAGTGAGACTAAAATTGCCTGACGGTACTTTCGAGTCCTCATTAGTTTTTCATATGTATAATTCATATGTAATAGTGTAGTTATATATCATTTAAGTTGTTAGTGGTATAATTGGGTATTTGACTGACATTCAAATCAGCAACTTTTTTATAAAATGTCAAAACGATAGCTTTATATAGAGTTTTGTATGAAATACAAGCATGTGACGACATAGTTATATAGCATACTCTTTATGGTTAGATTGGTCATTAAAAATGATAATAAGGATAAATTTAATAAAATAATCATGGTTTCCCCTTTTTTAGATGTTTTATACATTGTTTAGTGTTGGATAATTTATTTTGTATACAGGCTACCCTATTGAGGATATAATCATGCTAAATAATCAAAAATATCGGCACTTACCTATTAAATTCTATTTATAAAACTTTAATAAATACACAGCAAAGCAAAGTGACTGAATGTCCGACGTGCTGTAACTTGCTGCTCCAATCACTCGGCAATTTCTCGCGGTAATTCAAATAACGCGCTGTGATTGGCTTACGCAAACGGTACTCTAAAGGATCGTCAGAAATTATAAACACAAAGTGTTTTCATATTCAATATAATAGACGAGAAAGAACGTGGTACTTTTTAGTACCCTAAGGAGGGAAAGGGTTAACTCACATATTCTTTCACCATCTTGTGTAGTTAGAGCTTTAATCCATAGTAATATTATAAAGCTGAAGAGTTTGTTTGTTTGTTTGAACGCGCTTATCTCAGGAACTACTGCTTCGATTTGAAAAAAAAAAATCTTTCAGTGTTGGATAGCCCATTTATCGAGGACTATAGGCTACTTTTTATCTCGGGAAAACGTAAGATCCCTCGGGAACGCGGGTGAAACCGCGGGGCGGAAACTAGTATAATATATAATAATTTATGTTATGTTATTGTATTTTACAGGGGCAGAACAATGGGAGGCTCCAGTGCCGTAAACTATCTTATGTATATAAGAGGAAATAGAAGAGATTACGATGCATGGTCCGAGCTGGGCAATGAAGGATGGAGCTATCGTGACGTGAGTAAAACTTAAACTTTTTTTTTAATGTGAAATAGGCTTGCGTTTGGCCATCGACTGACCCCAGGAGGAGTTAAGACAAGGCCGAGGATGTAGCACGCTTGCCCCGAAAAAGCCTATTCACTCTGGCCTTGAAGACATCTAGGTTATAGGTGTCAGGAAACACAGACCCCGGAAGTGAGTTTCTGCTTTCTAGACATTAGCAGTAATAATTATTTTAACTGAAAATTAACTTTTCTTAAAAATAGGTGGATTGGCAAATACCTATATAATAATAACTTCGACCCACACGAACTAAAAACAACCATAAATCTAAAAAAAAAACAATGACTACCTACCGTATTTTGTAAAAAAAAAGAACTTAGAATTTTTGAAAATGTTTTCTTTAAAAATTAAAAACTTGGTGGTTTAATGCATTGTAGGTACATACTGAAATCCACACCCAAATTTACTTTCTTTGTTCATAATTTAATTGTATTTGGTATAGTATCATATTCAATCAATATTCTTTTAAATATTTTAAAACTTTTTCCAGATACTACCATTCTTCAAGAAAGCGGAAAATAATCAAGACATCGAGTCACACGACGAAATCTATCATTCCATCGGTGGACCTCTGAATGTAGAAAGATTCTCATACGTAGATATCAATGCATTAATGCTTGTTAATGCTTTTAAAGAAAAAGGTCTACCTATTACCGACTTAAATGGTGCAAACCAAATGGGTACTGATATATCTCAAACAACTTCAAGAGATGGCCGTCGAGTATCCTCTAACGTTGCATATATTAGACCAATTCGGAACAAAAGACCAAATTTACATGTCGTCACTGAAGCTTATGCAACAAAAGTTCTAATAGATCCAACAACTAAAATTGCATACGGTGTACAATACGTCAAAAATGGTGTACCTTACATCGTCAATGCTAAAAAAGAAGTGATTTCAAGTGGTGGTACTATAAATTCACCTAAATTGCTCATGTTATCTGGAATAGGACCTAAATATCATTTACAAAATCTGAATATCGCTGTGTTGGAAGATTTAAATGTAGGTCATAATCTACAAGATCATGTTACCACAGATGCATTGATCTTAGCTCTGTCAAACAAAACTTCAACTGCTGTAAGTGGCCAGGAACTTTTAAATGAAATATATAAATATAAAAATCAGTACCCAAAGAAAAATAGTGCTTTAGCATCAACTGGCACATTAGTTGGAACGGCGTTCATAAAAACTCAATACTCTTATGAAAATGTACCTGATGTGCAGTTTCATTTCGATGGCAGAAATGTTAATGAATTCTATTCAGACCCAACGACATACATAGCTACCAATGTTTTTCCATTGGCTTTCTACGATGGTTTAGCAGCCAGACCTTTGTTATTAACACCTAAAAGTAAAGGATTCATATTATTAAACAATACTGATCCAATTTTTGGTCCACCACTGATTTACCCAAGATTTTTCACCGTAAAAGAAGACGTTGATATTTTAATAGCAGGCATGCGATTCGCTGTAAGCCTTGAAGAAACCGAAGCATTTAAATTAAGTGGTGCTAGATATGTCAAAATACCTGTGGAAGCTTGTGTTGGTTATCCTTGGGGTTCTGACGAATATTTCACATGTTTGCTTACACATTACACTTCGACTATCTTCCATCCTGTAGGTACATGTAAAATGGGCCCAGAGTGGGACAGAGATGCAGTGGTTGATCCAAGATTAAGAGTCTATGGTGTCAAGCATTTGAGAGTAGTTGATGCGTCCATAATGCCATTGATAGTTAGAGGTAATACAAATGCACCTACAATAATGATAGCTGAGAAGGCTGCTGATATGATCAAGGAAGAGTGGCTTTAACGAAGATCTTTATATGGTTGATGTCTTAGTGTCATTCTAGGTAATTACAGTGTAAACTTTTATTTAAGGAATTATACAAACAAATTTTAATGTATTTATTCTATTTAATGTGTTAGAAAACATTTGTATTCATACTTTACACTCAGTATGCATTAATTATAAGTTAGTTTTTGTACATAACTGATAGATAAATAAATATATTTTTTTACTTTTACTGTGGGTACCCATTTATTCAGTTGCATTATTTTGGTTCATAGTAAGGTACTTAAATTAAGTAATATAATTTTGATGTTTTTGGAACATTAATAACGTTTTCAAATCTAAAAACACAATGAGCAATGTTATTAATTTCCAAATCTTAAGTACCTACTCTAAACACGATATAGAATTATAAATGGCGACTATTCCATTTCTCTGCTAATGTTTACACCGCACGCTACAGAAACGATGTAAATGTGAAATGAAACATTTGCCGGGAGAAAATTACAACTCAAAACGTGGCTAAATAAATACATGCAACATAGTTCGTATTGTACGAGCTTTGAATTTAGCATTCGTTGAAGACACAGTAAAGTGAAACAAGAAAGTTTTGAAACAAAGACCAACGGAATAATATCTTGTGCTGACTCATCTACGGGAGGCACGCGGATATTGGAGCCATTAAAAGCGAAAACTTTAGTTTATATAGTTGTTCTTACTTAGATTAACGATTGGTTTTAAAATAGATATAATATTTTATTCACCAGTCATTCCAGACCAAGGAGACTACGGACAGGTCCAAATTCACGCGCTTTTTTATATTAATGGCAAACTCGAATTAATTAGCAACTTGAGCCCATAGGTTGTTTTCACGCCTACGTTATGACGTAGGCGTGAAAATTTGGCCCCAGTAGATATGGACACGTTAACGTTTCAACTTGATTTTAATTGTGTTTATGATCAGATACAGTTATATTTTTCGGAATACTGATTTGCTGAATGATATTTTGTATTATGATTTCTGTTTGTAAAATTTTTGATATAGAATCCCAGAAAATATTGTAAGCATTACAAAATATATTTAAAAAAATCCTTATTCCGTATAAATAATCATAAACCCCGCTCATTTCATGGCTTACTTCAAGACCCATCTGCCGTTCCTACGCCCCCATTATCTGCTTCCATAAACCGCTGAGACGCAAACAATCTGTAGCAAGACTCTGTCCTCACTCTAAAATCACTACCATACAACATTGGCCTGCCCCTTTCCTCCCATTCCTCAGTGGGAAACAATTCAAAAGGCATCGATGTTAGATCTAAGAGATCTAAATAAGCTGGTCATGCTTAAAATTTTACAACGCCATAGACTTAAAACTTCATCAAAGAGCTATAAATAAACAGACGTTCCACCCAATTGCTAGCTCTGAATGTTGAGAAGCGCAGAGCTCACTGTTTTAGTACTTGTACACATAGATTAAGGGGCGATAAAGTTTAAAAGTTTCTCATAATGGGTTAAAGTAGAATTATTATTGCTCTATCCAGACAAGTAATGAATTTTAATGATAATGAGGGTTCTGATTCATGTGGAATATTTTTTGGGAAATATTTATAATTATTTTGGCCGTGGCATCGATTGTCTAGTTTGTATGTAATTAATGAAAAATATATTTTCAAATGTAGCTTCTGAAACATACCTACTAGTAGCAAAGAACATTAAATATTACTCCATTGATAAACGACACTTTTCTTCCAATGCCATGTACGAGACTGGAGGCACGTTACGTGAGCAATTGACACTTTATGATAGAAAGAGTCTTGTTAATTTTCGAATAACATTGTCCGTCTCAATTGGGCATTTGATGCAAACGCCCGTACGCACATAATGAACTATGCGGAGAAAACAAAATAATATACATTGGCTCACTTACACATTGTCCACCGCCACCACAAAAATACTTACACACCCCCCTCCCCCACACACACCGCTACTCACACTCACACTCACTCACACACACTTCCACCTTCTCATACACACTTCACACTTACATACATCCTCTCTCACACAACTACTATAATTTTATGAGTATTCTTTAATTTTGTTTTCCATTCCTAGGACGAAGGTGTCTTCCACGACACAGGTGGCCTAATGTGACTTAGCCAATAATCATTAAGTATGCTTTCTCGAAATAAAGATATTTTGAATTTCTTTGCAAGTGAGAAAAAATTGCCCCATATCGCTTTCCTACCATAGGCTATCTGCGTACCAAAATCGCGAACGGTTCTGGGATTTAGATGGTAAGTAGTCACAGCCGCCTATGGTCATTTACAATACCAAGGAGATTTCTAATGTGTTGCTGACCTTTTATTATTTAGGTTATCAAATCCATAAAATATTAACCCGACCACCATGATTCCTCACGAGGTATTGTTAAACCGGCAGCTGAATAGCGGTGTGTCCCTCACTCGTGAGTAGCCTCGTTTGAGGCCCTCGTGATAGCAAATTGTAAGAGTTCCTCAAATTTTAAATATGAACCACCTCACTCATTCTTCGCTCCTCGTTCTCATTCGATTGCGAGTCGATCGCGGTTTCGAGGTTGCGAGTGCGAACGAACCGAATGAAATTAATGAATACGCTAATATTACAGTTTCCGTGATCATTATTCGGTTAGATTACGAGCTTTAGTGAGTTTACATTAAAGGTTTGTAATCAACTGTCATTGTTTTGGCGCTCAAACATCACGAGCGAAAGAAAATGAGGTGTGTGAAAATGAAAAATGAAAATATATTTATTACTGCAAAAGAAACACGTAAAATATATGTGCATTGTGTGAGAGGGATGTCAATAATATTGCGGTGAGCCGCGCCTGACCTCGCGCATGAGCGCCTCATTCGCGTTGAACGAGTCAGATGGCTGACTCGTCCGATTCGAATGAGGCGACGGCGTTTCAAGCAATTCCTCACCTCAAATGAGAGATCCCTCATGAGTACCTCGCGAAGTAAAATGAAGTACTCCCTCATTCTCATTTCAAATTGGCACGTTACCCATTATTGCAGCTGAAGCTGAATAAATAATAAAAGTGTGTGACATCTGACGAAACTACTGACTAAGCTATACTTCCCTTCCAACATTTGCATAATAAAACCACATTATTTAAACAGTGAAATGTATCTTGAAATTGTTTATACTATGTACCTATTCGCTAGAAGGAATGTTGATTTTGTTTTCACTAAGTACTAAAGTTAGAATTTACTGATGCAATGAAGTAGTGAGGAGTATGTGAGGAGAAACTCTTCAAACTCTTAAAAATAAATTTTCGTCCATTTTTCTGAATTGGATTTTGGAACATCGAACATTTACGTCGTGATGTCTGAGTCGATAAAAACTGAGCGGTTTCAAGAAAACAATTTTCTTCTCGACTTTCACTCGGGATGTGAATTGAGTTTTCCTCTAAAAAAAAATTAAAATGTCTTCAGTGTTGCAGGTGTCCAAAGGTGACCATTAATCATCATATTAATACAGAAAAATCCATACTTAATTGTATTAATTAAGTATCAAAATTACTAAGCTACATCTCTAAGCAGTGATGTATACTATTCAAGTTTCAACATAAATTAAACAATAAATCATACTAATAATATTTAAAGAGGAAAGATTTATGTATTTTTTTATACAAATAAACTCAGAAATTACTGGACCGATTTCAAAAATTCTTTCGCCATTAGTATGCTACATTATCCCTGAGTAACATGGGCTATATTTTATCTCGGAAACATGGGTGAAACCGCGCGGAATAGCTAGTATTTTATAAAATCCTTCTAAAAAGAATAATTTAAAGATAAACAACAATTTTAGGAATTTAATAAAAATACAGAAGAAAAACATTATCAAAGCTTAACCCATCACTAGAAAATTTTGTTATAAATCCACTCCTTGTCAACTTATTTAAAAAGCAATATTATAATTTTAAATGGCAAAGTTTGAAATGTTCTGTAGAACTAGAAACTCTGTTAAATGTATCCTAAGCGAGCCGTGACTTTCCTTTCCTTTTGTAGCGGTTGGAGTCCTATCTACTTATATGTACTACGTATGTACTACGTAAACAACATATTTTATAATGAACTTGGAAATATTTCATGGGGTAACACATCATTCATATTCGTTGTCGCTGCAAAGTGAGATAAGCAAAGAGAAAGAGAGAATGAAGTGCATAGTGATTGCAAGTCTACTCAAGATTTCACATTTCTCGGAATTGCACGAAATCTTTTATGTTCAAATATCTATGTTCAAAATTTCATGCAAATCAACAATATATACCTACTAATAATAATAATAACAATAAAAAATATGAAAATATATATGCTCTGAAATATCGCTTGGTGACGTCTGAGGTACCGTACTACAGGTATGTGCCAGAACCGGTTCTCGAAGATGGCCATATCACACTATACTGGGATCGATCTATCATCACTGACAGGACTATGGTCGCCAATAAGCCTGATATTGTGGTGATAGATCGCCAAGAGCGCCGTGCAATGATTGTCGACATTGCTGTCCCTCATGACGAGAACCTTGTGAAGTCGGAGAAAGATAAAGAAAGCAAATATCTTGATCTGGCACACGAGGTTGTTGACATGTGGGATATTGACTCGGCAACCATTGTACCGATAATCGTTTCAGCCCATGGCCTTATGGCCAAGAGCCTCGATAAACACCTCAAGAGGCTCTCGTTAGGCGGCTGGATCAAGGGCCAAATTCAGAAGGCAGTGCTCCTGGAGACGGCACGCATAGTGAGGAAGTTCCTCTCTCTGGAGCCTTGACCACCGGTAACTAGGACCCTGTTCCCGATACCGGTGGGGTACTGTTTTTTATATTTTTAAATGTACTTTTTTTATAACTTATATTTAAAAATGTAATTTATAGGAGTATATATTAATAAATGGAATAACAATAATATAATAATAATAAAAAAAACGTTTATTTGTACAATTTCACAGACAATTTTAACAATTCAGATATAAATTCCTATGGCCGAAATTTTACCTATAATTTAATTAACATTAGATCAAATTGCATAAAAGTTTAAATAGAACGGAGTCGGAATAACAAAATTCTGTATTTTTTAACGTGAAAAAGGGCCATAATGAACAAAAATCTTGACAGAAACATAATTGATAGTAAAATTAGGGCCCCCATCTTGATTTTACAATGTGAACTCTTTAGGGTTCCACTCAAAACAATAGATGCACATCACACTAATAAACTTTTGTATGACAGGACAAACATTCTGAATTGAAATGGAACCCACAGTTAAGTACGTGAGAAATGGTAGTCAGAATATTTAATCCCCAAATGAACCGACCGCTCGTATCGTCAAGCAGTATTTATTTTTCCAAGTCCATTGACTCTCATCCAAATAAAATTAGTGCACAGACATGGTGTTAACTTTTACCAATAATACAGCAGTAAATCTAAGCATCTTGACATCTAACGAGATAAAACAAAACACAATGTTGCACGGTGGTACCCGTGCGCTCTCCTAATTGTGTGCTCTTGTTAAAGTTTATTGTGGACCTAGAGATGTCAGAAGAGCTTATCGGGTTACATAGCTTCTTTATTGTATTGTCAGATTTAAAATGCGGTGTGACTTTTTGGTCCTCCTAACATCTTTGTATAAACAATTATTAAAATTAAAGATTTCGGCAGCAACAATATTTTAAAATAATTTCCTCATAATAACCGGTTTGCTTCCAATCTTTGTGTTTAACATCTTTGTCCACATCAGCACTCTAGGCTAGAAGATCCTTTGAAAAAGAAATAGACTAGGTGGGCCGTCTGCTAGCTTGTCAACCTATGAACATAAAAGCCATTCAAAAAGGGAACACTGCCAGCCGGTTGGGAACCTTGCCTATCGACAGCAGCGAGGGCTTTGAGGATGTTTTCAATATATTATAGTTTGTATTTTATACAATGATTGTAAATACTTGTTGTAAATAAACCTATTTATTACCAATTAAACAAAACAAAAATCTCTTACTTTCATCCATATCACTCGTGTGATTAAATACGATCCTGTACCATTATAATATAAGTACAAAATAAAATGTCAAACAGAGTCACATCCAGTACTTGAGTACCCGGTGTGTCCACTCAGTCGCTCGCTCTTTGATTTATGTGGCCCCGGTGTCATGTGGCACACAACTTGAAAATAAGAACAACACACTCGTTAATCTGTTCGCTGTCAACTTTCTTAATACACTTTAAATAAACGGCTGAGAAGCTCAATCGCCGCAATAGATTTTTTTAATAGGATCTGATGGTTTTATATTATGTATAGTTTTATATTAGTGCACGATACAAATGTTTCGGTAAGAACAACCAATATATCATCCTTAAATTTTATCGTCCCTATTAGCTAATCCTGGCCTGCGTTACAAGGCCTCTTTTTTAGGGTTCCGTACCCAAAGGGTAAAAACGGGACCCTATTACTAAGACTTTGCTGTCTGTCCGTCCGTCCGTCTGTCACCAGGCTGATTCTCAAGAACCGCGATAGCTAGACAGTTGAAATTTTCACAAATTATGTATTTCTGTTGCCGCTATAACAACAAATACTAAAAACAAAATTAAATAAATATTTAAGGGGGTTCCCATACAACAAACGCGATTTTTTTGTTGTTTTTATAGATAATGGTACGGCACCCTTCGTGCGCGAAGGCACGCACTTGGCCGGTTTTTTGTTAGAAACCATCGCGTGCGCACAAGCATAATAACTCACAATCAAAGTTTCATTGCATTCGGATGAATGGTTTAGCATACAAATTTAAAAATAATAATAATAAGCTTTTATAATTACTTGTATAAAACGAACGAACGTATAAAAAGTTAAAAATAATTTTATTGTGATAAAAATATAACATTTTATAGATATAAAAGATTTTTGATGACTTTCTTCGTCTACGTTATAATAAAAGCGTGTTACGTGTTTTATTTCTCCTGCCATCAAAAGATCTTACTTGCAAGATTTGATTAACGACGCCGGACAGGTGAAAGTAAATTAAAGCTTGTAATATAGGTACATAGATCAAGTTGAAAATCTGTCGCCAAACACCTATTGGTGTGTTCCGGCAGCTGCACTTGAGAGCCAGTTCCTTCTAGGCTTTGTGTGCTTGGCACCTTCGGCTACATCATCACTTACCATAGTGAGATTGTGGTCAAACACTAGCCTATACAAAGTAAAAAAAAGAACAGGCAGTCATGGGGACTGCCGATAGAAGTGAAAACTATTAGCATGAGCATGTCGGTGACGCTAATGTCGGTGACGCGAACCTATAAGTTTTTCCCCTCCAAAAACGCTCAACGCGGGTAAAGAAGTTTTCACTTCAAATACTATTAGCATGAGCATGTCGGTGACGCGAATGTCGGTGACGCGAACCTATATAACTTGTTCCCCTCCAAAAACGCTCAACGCGGCTAAAGAAGTTTTCACTTCAAAAAAGAAGATATTATTATTCGATTAGCACAGGTGAAGATTTGCCCATAAAAGGTAACGAAGAAGCCGTAGACGGAGTATGTTAACCTAGAAATAACTCATATAGGAGTCACGATACACAATATTATTGTTTGTGATGGACATTAATTATGTGATACAAGCTTATTAAAGTTGTTTTTCTTCCAAAAATAGCACTAAACCATAGGACCCAATTAATTCCTTATCAATGTTGTATAAACAAATCGGTTTCTATTTATTAGGACCGTTTGCTTAATTCATACGACCGCATTTACTAAAATATCTGCAGATGACAAAGTAAACGGGACCCCTAGTAAGAGTTTGGGCCAAATATTAACTAATATACTGGTTGCTTTATTTATCCCAAGTTAAAAGCGAGTTGCATAAAAGATAGATAACACTATCCCCTTTTTAGGGTTTCGAAATCTAACAAGGAACCCTTATAGTTTTGTTAATTCCATCTGTCCGTCTGTCTGTCATGGTCCTGAGATATTACATAGTATTTTATTAGAATTGTGACCCGCTAAACTGCTACTTCTTGCCAGTTTTTTTGCTATGGATAAGTTTGTGTTTGTCCAAAATCTCAGCATGTTATAAACCTGTTGTGACGCGAGCCTAGAGTAGAACACGTTCTCAAGTTCAGTTGTCAGAGCAGACAGCTAAGTACCTACTTGGCAACAGATTCTCAATTTGAGGGTCGTAGCCAGCCAGGCAGGTACTACAAAGTATCCTACCACAGAGGTTTCCTCTTGATGTTTCCTTCACCGAAAGCTCGAGCTCATTGTAGGAATTGGAATCACTACTTTCGTCACGGGTTTATTATCTCCTTATAATTGATAAATTATACATAATTATATAAAGGACATAGATACCCATTAAATTATTATAAATACTGTTATCTCAAGCCTACATTTTATACCACACGCTATGACAAGGCGCATATAGAGTAAGCGCGTATCTCTCCGGAGGCAAGGCGCAACTCTGGCCAAATTGCTTAGAAGTTCGCCTCCTCGGCCCGTCGCTTCAACACACAAAGCTTAATGGATTACTTGTCATGTTTTACTTGACGAATGCCGTAGGTCTGTTCTATTTTAATGGATGAATTATCTATAATGCATTGGCATTATCATTCGATAAGATAATTAAATTATCGGGCAGTAGGTAGGTATATTAATGGCTTTACGCTGAGTTTTATTAACTCAGCTGAAAAATGTCATCCAGACAATATTCACAACATCTCAGAGACTTCAAATGTCTTTGCAGAAGTTCATAACTTCGTACACGTGTCAGTCTACACCCAACTGACACAATTCTGAACCAGACGTTTTAAATTGTTATTCTCTTAGATCATGGGCCTCAGAGAAGACTTCATGGAAGACTGTGAACTGAAATAACCGGTGCGAAATATTAGTGGACTGAAATAAAATTATGGTAATATCAACTCCGGCATCGTAATTATCAATCAAGATTGAATAAGACTGAATAGAGAAGTACTATGAATGCGTGTTAATAGATGATGGACTTACAAAGTACCAGGAAATGAAATTCTTAAAAATCTTTTTCACTAATAGCTCTTTAAGTATAATACGACTTCAAATAGGAATCGGTCATTAAAAAATACATAATTCAGATAAAAATTAATTCCAGCTAGGTTGAGAATCCGAATAAAGTTTCAAAGGATGTTGCGAGGAACTTAGAGTACCTTCCTGAACAAGTCTCATTTAAATTTCATATCGAAGTTGCACCCGCCTTTATTCCAAGCAAACTTTATCTGAGTCTGCATTAGGATGGAGTGAATTTCTTTTTACGGCTTTTTTAGCATAATAATTGGCTTAGTAATACTTTAATGCTATCCTGGTTTATTCGCATATCTTGCGATAATGTTGTTTTATAGTATTTAATACAAGTATTTACAATCAATGTATAAAATACAAACTATGATATATAGAAAACATCCTCAAAGCCCTCGCTGCTGTCGATAGGCAAGGTTCCCAACAGGCTGGCAGCGTTCCCTTTTTGGATGGCCAAGCTTATGCGTTGGCGGAAAAAGCTCCCAGCCTGTCGGTCTCATTATGTGTGTGAGTTTTGGAAGTTTTACCAATGAATTGTTAAACATTTAATGGAAAAAAGCCAATATTGTCAGACTGTCCAAAAAATATATATAAAAAATGTAACCTTGCTGAGTTTCTTGCCGGTTCTTCTCAGTTGAAGGCGACTTCCGAATCGGTGGTAACATCAGTAGTTTCGACGTTCATAACTGCCTCTCTAGGGCTTTGACTTTAGTTTAGTATTATTTTTTTTAGTTTAGTTTAGATTTGTTTAGTTTAGTTCAGATTTTTATTTTAGTATAATCTGTTTTATCATCATATCCAAATCTATAGTCTTTACTAAATAAGTACTGTAGTTTTAGCTTTTATGTTTTATTAGTATGAATACTGTTAAAGATCAGAATAAAATAAAATCTGGACCAATAACAATCATAAAAACAAAATACGTCCCATCCCCTTACAATAACATCTACATAAAACCCGACAGCAGTAAGCGTAGGTGCCATAATTTTAAAAAAATATCGCAAAGAAAGTTTCAGAATACCCTTCGGCCGATGTACAGTACCACGACAGCTTAAAACTTCTGCCGGTTTAAAGAAAACAAAACAGGAGCAAAATTGCGTCGCCTTGTCGTTTACTCAGGAAAATTGCTCCAGTACTATGCAATTTCACTGAACACTTCTATTCAAGGTATTTTCTAGGCTGTCGTTTCGAATATGCGGCCATATACTACACATAGATAAGTGCTGTATTCGGCAATTCTTTTGTTTTGTTGCCATTTTGGGATTTATATTTTTGATTTAATAGTCCCATATTGAAGCTAAAGCTATTTATTGTTAAAGTCAATTTATCATTAATTGGCCCACCGATCCTAAAAATATACGAGACAGACATTAAACAATGAGGCAACATCAAACAAACACAATAATCAAAATTAAATAAAACTCGCATTTCGAACCTAACAGACAATAAAATAAAAATAAAACGCAATAGGTAGAGGGCGCTTGACACGATGATAAAATAACGCGGTCGTGGTGGAAAATGAGCGAAGTGGCGGACCATTAAGGTGTCGTCTACGGAGGCACGCGAGCTGCAACTTAAATAGTGAGAGGAATTACTAGATTAAATTTGTCGATAATCACATGAACGTCAAATCCTTTATGGCCACTTAGTTTGTATGATTTTCAACAATTGTTACAGTGATTGTTTGCAATTTTGTGATGTTTTTGAATTTATACACTAGGTTACCTAATTGTATGTTTTTTTTACCATGAGAAAGTTTCCATCTCACCATGGTTAGGTACATCTATAGGTATATATGTAAGCCAATATCTGTTTGCTTGTTTATAGCGTATGTGTATCCTATACCATCCATGGCCTGCGATGGAACTTTGGTGAGACGTAGTGCGCATTCTGGCAAAGGTTACTGACATAAAAAAGAGGTATTCAAACGCACACCAGAGATTAACCTGTTCAATGTTATAAAATACTATGATAGAATGTCTGAAAATTATACATTATTTAACACGCGTACAATTCTAGCTATGTACCTACCTAAAAATATTTATATTTTAATAGCATTAAACTGTCAAGCAACATATTATTTTCAAGTTGTCCCTATAAAAATAGGTAATAACATTTATCGATACACTTATTATCGACATGGTAGCAGCAGCAACTGCACTCCTATGCAACCGAGCGTAGGACAATGGTCTCGGTCGGGCTAGACGCAAATTGGTGAGAGGGAACTAAGATGAGTGCAAAATACAGACACTGTTCTTCTGAAGTTACATTAAATATCAATAGATTTAAGCGGCTTAATGGCTTTGAAGGCAAGGATAGCTCAGTGGTAGATACGTTAAATGCCGTGACGAAGGTCGTGAGTTTGAATCAGGTAATGAACTTGAGCTGTCAGTGAAGGTAAATATAAATAAAATATATAAGGTAAATATTCGTAAATATCGTGAGGAAACTGTAGCACGGTGGTAGGGTAGTTTATAGGACACTCCTGGCTGACTATCAACCTCAAGTTGAAAATCTGCTGCCAAGCACCAACTGGTATGTTCCGGCAACTGCACTCGATAGCTAGTTCCTTCTAGGCTGTGTGTGCTTACCACCTAAGGCCTCATCATCACTAAAAAGAAAATATATTTTAGAAACCTCCAGGATTTTGTTTCTCTCTCTGTGTTGCTGTTTATCTAATTTGTGATGTATGACTTGTGTTCTAAATAATTGATACTGTAACTTGAAAATCTACGACACTAAAGTGCGAACTGTGCATTATTTACACGAACCATTTTGAGATCTTTTCGACCCCTACATCGCGACGTTTTGCGAAACGATTCCCATTGACTGTTTTTTTTTTAAATAATCGTTGTATTTCTCTCGAGTTCATCATACTAAGCCTTCAAGATATATAGTAAAACAATTTTATTTATAAAATTATTGAAACTTTTAATAGAGCAGATAAAGCCATCTTGCTCGAATAACGACCTGAATTATATAAATGGGATAAACCAAACTTTCTGTTTATTCATCACCTCAGTTTAACAACGGAAATATTTTAAATTCAAGACTCAAGTCACAAATTTAATAAAACGTTACGCCAAGCAAAATGTTCCCCGGAGCGTCGAAACAAATCAGCTGTTCTCCAAAAGATATTCCTCTAAGGCTTTAGGATTAATTTTGCAAATGAGCTACTCGTTGGCCCCTCATGAATATGCAAACATTTTTGTTTTACCTTCTTTGTTTTAGTTAGATGAACGCTTTATGATGAAAGATTAAAGATAGTTAACTTGTGTCCAAATAATATTTGTCCATTTGAGATAAACCAGCCAAATAAAGGGCTGACGTGTCGGGAAGTGAATCACAAATCACACGACAACTCTGTCAAGGCTGAAACGCATATTTTTGTCCTATCCAGTTCAGTTTTTGATCTAATACGTTTATAGCAGCCTATCCAACCGTAGTGGTGAGCCCGTTGCACATCCTAATTCGCAAGAGTCCTACTAAATCATTGGTTGAATGACCGAGGTAGTTCGAGACTATGATGATTATCGCCACTAGCGTTCGATGAAATCATAATGGTAGAGTGGTGATTTGTGGCATCAGTTTAAAATGTTCTTGAAGATGGTCATCAGTCATCAGTTATAGACATAGGTAAAATTACATTTCGCTGCAATCTTTACTCTATGCTTACACTGACAAAGCATGAGAATGATGATTTTTAGTTCTGCAAGATTTATGTATAAATTTATTTATTTTATTTCAAGGTCTACCAGTTGTTGTTACATTAGGGGCCGTCCATTAATCACGTGATGTTTTTTTAGCATTTTTAACCCCCACCCCCCACCCAAAATCACGTGCATTTTTTAGAATCTTAAAATTTTTAGAATTATAAAGTATAATCTAATTAGTATATAAATTAATAAAGTTAATAAATTTACCGAGACTAAACATATAACACAACGAACGCTGTCAATTTCCAGCGAAATTGAATGGAATTTTGATGCATTTTATGTTTTATTTGTTTAGTTTCGGTAAATTTAGTTCAAATGATTTTTTGAATGCATATATTTTTTATTCGACAGATAAGTAGTTGCTTTCGGAGTGGTTAAAGTGTAATTTCTCTAAACTATTACTTTGTAATAGAAAAAAATATATGTTGCAAGGGTCAAATTCAGAAATTTATAACTTTTTAAAGCAATTTAAATAAGAAATTGAGACAATTTGGAAAAAAAATAACTAGATAAGATTATTGTAGAGGATTTGCCGACAAATGTAATCTGAATACATTTCTTGTTTTTGTCATACTTTTTTCGTAGCGTGTGCATGAATGAGACCCTCTACGCGTGGAACGTAAATAGAGGTATGTTTAAAGCCTCACAAAGCTAATAAAAGTGGCGTCAAATTAAAAAATAAAATATGTATTGGAAATTTCAAATCTCACACTTTAAAATAACGTAAAATATATTTCATTTATTGCTTTTCTGATGACTAAAAAACAATATTTCTTTTCTGATAAATTCCGCAAGAACACTGATTTTAGGGAGACTGGAGCCTTAATAAAAGACGTACACATTTATTTATTAAAAAAATGTACATGGATTTTCAGCGGCATAAAATCTCTTTGTTGTTACTAAAAAAAACTGTATAACCCGGTTAAATTGAAAACACTCGCATATAGTGCACATAACTTTGTAGTAAGGTACTAATTTAACTTTGTAGGGATAATTCTATTGCGCACGTGTGCGGTAATATTATTACGCACGCGTGTGTTATAGCTCGGTTTATAGCCCTAAATGCGATGTAATAAGGGTCACTTTACGAGCAAGTGTGTTGAAAGTATTATTACCCAATAACAACGTTTAATAATAAAGTTTCAATAATTATAATACCGTTATAAAGTCTTTATTTCTATTTTACATCCATATTTATCTTTGAAATGTTTTTACATGTGCTTTCCTTTTGTTGAAACTGACATAATATTGCATTATTTGATGGAATTCTTGAATGATACTACCTACTTATATCCATTTAATAAAATAATATGATTCAAAACATTTTCTTCGTATTTTTTCTAAAAATTGCTTAAACTTATAGACTCCGTACTCGACCACGAGTACGTTCCTTTGTGGTAGAATACATAGAGTTTATTAGTTTGGGATCAGAAGGCCGTGTTTTAGAAATATCCGAGGGTAAAAAATTGTACATTTGGATTTGTGGTAATGACGTCGAAAGCCATGGGAAAGGTCGTGGGCTCGAGTCCAGTATTCGAATACTACAATGAGTTTGAGGTTTCATTGATCGAAAACATCGTGAAGAAACCATAGCATGGCCGTAAAGTTCTTTGTAGCACCTGCTAGACTAGCTACCAATCTCATGCTAAAAATCTGTCACCAAGCACCTACTGGTGTGTTCCAGTAGCTGCAGAGAGAGTCAGTACCATTCTAAGCTTAATGTGTTTACTACTTATGGTACCATGGTAAGAAGAGTGTTGTCAAACACATAGTAAAATAAAAACCGGCCAAGTGTGAGTCGGACTCGTGCATCGAGGGTTCCGTACAAACTTCGTCCATCGTTCGTCCATCACGGGAAATGCACAATTTTATTTATTTACCTTATTTGAGGTAGGTGCCAATTAAGCTAGACCTCTAAATTGTATGAGCACCCATACAACTCAGAGGTCTTTATTAATTGGCGTAACTATGTATGTATGGGGACACCGTTTCATTTTCACCTTTTTTATTTTTTTGGAATTTTCCCTTTATTTGTGCTGTAAGTCCTTGTTTTTTGCCAAATTTTGTGATTCTAGGTCAACGGGAACTACCACAAAACAAATAAAAGGGCAAAAAAACACGTTTTTTGTATGGGAGCGCCCCTTAAATAATTATTTTATTTTGTTTTTAGTATTTGTTGTTATAGCGGCAACAAAAATACATAATTTGTGAAAATTTCAGCTATCTAGCTATCGCGGTTCTTGAGATACAGCCTGGAGACAGACAGACGGACGGACGGACGGACAGACGGACGGATAGACAGCGAAGTCTTAGTAATAGGGTCCCGTTTTTACCCTTTGGGTACGGAACCCTAAAAACCATATCTGAGAAAACTGACCCAAATTTAAGTCATAGAGTTCCGACCATCCTACATACATGGCTTTATTTACTCTTTTATTGAATTTTAATTTCATTCATCTATAAGCGAAATAAACTGGTTCACAAACCAGTGTAAAATATTGCGGTGAAGGCAAGATAAACAGTGCATGGTATAGTGTTTTGGACACAACAGTGAATAGGAATTCCATTAAGATGTCTCCACCACTGTTTTCTTTTCTTTTTCTATTTACATTTAGCCAGTGTTGGGACTTTATCGATATGGATACGTTATATATTTTATTGATTTCTTTTTTAATAAGAGGGTAAGTAGCGTGTCAGCTTTGTCAATAAAGTGTGGTCGTTAAAATATGAATTATGTTTATTTAATTTCGATGAGAAAAGTCCCTATATTACCGATATATTTTGCTGTAAATATTCATTAAATTAATCACCATCCAATAAAATTGTAATAAAATTAGATTATTTTATTACACAAAACATCCGTTTTGTTATTTTAACATGCTCTTTTACTTGTAATCTAACAACAATTTTACATAATGAAGTTTATTTTTAACCGACTTTAAAAAAAAGGAGGAGGTTCTCAATTCGGTTGTATATATATTTTTTTTTGCGATTATTGTCGATATGAAAACATACAGCACTATTTTGGGATCTTTATCCCGGGCAAGTTAAACTGGATATTTTGTTGCGTAATGCCAACAAGGTCTAGGTGTAGTATTTTTAGATTTAAAAAAAAATATAATTATGTACCTGCACCAAAAGTGTGTGTAAGATATCGACTTAATTTATTGGATGGAACTAGTTTATAATTCCTTTGCAAGATTCGATCTATACATACTAACAGGTGATAAAAAATACTAAAAGTTTCTAAAATAAAATAATTCACGTAAAAACTCTCGAGAACAGACGCGGAAAGAAAAACTTGCTTTGAAAGGATTTGGCTTTTAGGCTATTCATCAACTAATTTATACCTACCTACTATTTTTTTTATTTCAAATATAATTCCGTTTTTACACAAAATACTGACAAAGAAACAATTAACTAAAGTGCGGTCGCGGAGGAGGAAGAATTAGCGGAATTTAGCGCAATAACCCGACATTTTGACGGGCCGGTTAGCGTGGTTGGTAAGATACCCTATCTATCACGCCGCAGGTCGTGGGTTCGATTCCCACTCAGGACAAACATTTGTGTGCATGAATATGTCTGTTTGTCCTGTGTCTGGGTGTAATTATCTATATATGTATGTATTTACAAAAGAAAAGTAGTATATGTAGTATATCAGTTATCTTCCATAGTACAAGCTCTGCTTAGTTTGGGGTCAGATGGCCGTGTGTGAGGAATAATGTCCCAGAATGTCCCAGAATATGTCCCAGAATATTACTTGTCTCTGTCACACGCGCATAAATATATTGCCGTCACGCTTGCACTGATTGCCATCATCACAGATCTGGACCATTTTTTATTGGCAGTGGGCACAAAGGTCATTGCACTAAATTCTTCCTGCTCCATGATTGCACTTTAGACGTTGTCGCATAAGGCTGTGATTATAATCATTCAACGTTCCTCTCGATTTTCTTTACCTATTTCCCTCAGCTAAATCTGAGGTTTAAACCTAAAAAATGCACTCCGGGAGTGCCGACAGAATGAAAACATTTTTTTTTTGAGAGATTGAGTTTGAGATTGAGATTGAGCTCTTATATCATCATAATTATCATTACAATTATTACAATCTGAAATATGTTTTTTTTCTGAGTGAGTGTTTTGTTATGGCGCCAAAACTACTGACAGCGACTAGCGACATTACTGGCTGCAATTATTTTAATGGGAGAAAAAAAAAGAAACTAAACGTCAAACTGCGTCTCGGTGTCGCGAGTCCAGAGGTTTTACCTCATCTAAAAATATGCGTACCGCGCTAAAAGAAGTTTACACTTCAAAACGATAGTAAAATTAACGTGTCTGTGATTTCAAAATAAATGCCAAAATTTGAGTGCTATTTATATAATCCGTAATCATAAATAACGATTTTTTATTTAAACTTTTTTTAATTTAGACTTTTTTGTTTGTCTGAAAGTTTACCTCCGAAACGGCTCAACGTATTTCAAAGAAAATTTTAGATTCAAACAAGAATTAAATTTTTTGTATAATTATGTTCCATTACGATATCTTTATTGGGGGGTTCACAATATAAGAATATAAATATATCTTTTTCCACCTGAGGAAACAACAGATCGCTCGGGAACGCGGGTAATAATACCACGGGGCGTAAGCTAATTGAAAATAAACATATTTACGATTAAAGTGCGCGTATCTTAGCAGTGGATATATTGCATTATGCAAATGATGCAGAATATATTATTATATTAAAATTGGGGAATGTTAGAACTGTTGTTAATATTTAGGTTCCTAAAAGATAATAAAATTAGCTATGGAATTAATTCAAGCATAAACTCACGACAGAGATCTCTAAAGTTTCATTATAAGAACTTTGTATTACCATAATTAATTTTAATATAATATACATAAGTATAATAATTATGTCTATTTTCGTCGTGACGTATGTGACATGGCTTACTGTGTATATGTCACGAACGTCTGTTCTTCTATGGAGCCATATATAGCAAACTGGAATTGGAATGCAAAAAAAGTCAGGGTGGGTAGAAATTATAGCTACTACTACCTACCACAGGCTATGATGTCGTTTAATTTTTAGTCGTTTTTGTTCCGGCTTTGCCATTCTGACTTATAATAAACGCCGCAGCCGCCAAAAATATATATCTGTTATTTTTTTTTTGTTAATACCCGTTAAGGCTATGTTTTGTTTTTTACACGTCAATCTATAGCGTATCGTCTATTCTTTAAAATACCGGGTGGCTATTTTGATATGGCTTCTTTTTGAGACCCATGTTTGGTTTTTCAACCTAATCAACAAATACTCTCGAAAACCTAAAGGAAAAACTAAACTATGAATAATACTATTCGTATATTATGAAATTTCAGATTTGGTCTATACTTATCCATCCAATAGTGTTTATTTGGTTCAAATTATCGAATTGAACTGAGCGGTAACCGCGTACCACCTTATTTTCATTGCTCACTTTCGCGGTATAAGCGTCATCTTAGTTGAAAAATCGTCGGCTAGAACCTACCAGTGTGTTCCGGCAGCTGCAATTGAGTGCTAGTTCCTTGTAGGTTTTGTGTACTTAGGTACCACATCTTTACTTATTATGGCGAGATAGTGGTCCACCTGAACATAGTAAAAAAATAAATAAAAGGAGTCAAGGGAGGGTCAAACAAGTAAATTTTTGAAGACACCGATTTAATCTTTACGATAATTTACGTATTACTTTTCTAACTATTAATCTTTAGTAATTAGAATCTCTCGTAAGTACCTACATACTTTTCGTTACACAATTTTTCTCGGATGTAACGTAAGACGGTAATAGAATTATCGTCAAAAATCATTCGAGTAGATTTCTTAAATGTTTTTTTACCCACGGTACGGAATGGAAGCAGTAGGTATAGTATGCATTCTGGGTAAGAGCTTGTGTGTATTTATATGTAAGTATCTATATTATGAATCTCTAAAATCAATTTAATGCAGATTTTTTCAACAGTATAGAATAACTTCTGAAAGCGCTATAATATGTATAATAAGAATATCAAAAGAACAACAGAATTGTACCCAAATGTACAAAATTCAAACGGTTTAACCATATGCGTAGAAGCAAATTTTTTTTTCGACATACTTTGACAAAACCTTATGTACATTCTCTTTCCTATAAATATTCGGAATAAAACGAAGCGTAGTTTTCTGCCAAATTTCAATACAATCTGTTTAGAGATTTAGTCGTGAAAAGGTAACATACATACGGAACAACAGAGTTACTTTCGTATTTGTAATATTCAACAAAAAAATGAACAACTTTTATTATGGGACTAACTGTGAAATCATGAAAAAATTATCAGCTGTTCCATACAAAAGTTCAATACCTACTCGACCAAAATGTATGAAGCAACCATATTATTTTACGCGATATCAGAGTTAGCCCTATAATAAAAGTTGTTCACATTGATGAGTACTTCCACCCCTGCAAGTATTGCCAGTGATAACAAAATCACTCTGTATAAGCTTCTTACTTGTGATTAATTATAATATGTTAGGTACATATAAGTGCTTACAATTATTAACAAATGAAATAATACGATTTAAGCTTATAGTATATCTATTGTTATATTTACAATTTGTTTTATATGCTCAATAAATAATAAATAAAATAAAGGAAAAATAAAACCAACAATGAAAAAAGTCTATAAAGACATAGTAAAAGTTTTGTGAGCTTATATAGGTATATTACATAATAACTTCTGCTCCACGGTTTTACCCGCATTCCTTTCTGATTGAATATTTTCCTTGTATAAAAAGTACTATGTTTTATTTCAGGAGATAATCTATCTGCTTGCTAAGCTTAGTGATTGAGTAGGAACAATTAAGACATAACATTACTGTGCTATCACATTTAACGATTAGAACTCTTTCCAGTGCACAACAGAATTGCCAACCCACTTAATGAAATGAACTCTTTACAAAAGTCAATTATTATAAAATGAAAAGCGAAACGTTTTCTTTCCCGGGTAAATTGAATACAGTCTCAACTGTACATTAGTCGATTAACAGCCTTTCTGAATATTTATGGTTAGTGAGTACCGTAATTTGCAAGATATTAATCCGGCAGATGAAAGAAGTAATTAAACTGGTATTGCGTTTCTAGCTTAATTTTATATTCTTAGATAAAGCACTCACTTTAAAAGATTTTACTGAGGAAATTAAGTTGAAATAGCACCAGTAACTTTATTCCAGAACTTATCCAACTTTGTCCTCTTTTTTTTCCTCTAAAACTGTGAATTTCAAATCCCAAATGTCAGTCTGTAGCTGTGGTAGTCGCCAACGTGTCAACTGATCTTTATGAGTTATGCTAGGTAGGTTGTTCCCAATAAAAACTTTCTAAAAATAATTGACATAGCTAGTAATAAAACAGTACATTGTAACTATTTTTTGTGCTGTTTTTAGAAATGCTTAACTAATACTGCTTCCCATATAATTCAAGCATCCTCACGACTTTAAACGTGTATGATGGAATTCCAATTTCGAAAGTCGATTTCAACTCGTTCAAATTTTAAAATAGCCGAAGTTCAGGAACTCATCATTCAACTTACTTTATACGTATGTACGTGATCTTTAGTATTCGAATCACTTATTTTATTTCCTCGTTCAAATAAAAAAAAACTGACTTGATCGTGATTTTACGTTTTCCGTACCAATTTGTTGAATAGAAAAATAAGTTGATTCAACAAATAGAAATATGGGCATTCATGGATTATTTTAAAATAGTATTTAACATATTATATCGTATCTTTATATTTAGACACTAATTGAAACCCTTCGCTAAATTAAACTTAACAAAATAAGAAATAAATGAAGTAATCGCCACTTCAGTTTCTTTACTATGTTGGTCTTTACTACGACCTTTTTGATATTCCGGCCATCTCGAAAAGTTACTTCTTTGGAGCCGAAATTTGATTAAAAACTTGTGTTTCAAAATCTGTTACTTTATCAATTACACCTCAACGCTTTTAAAAATACGTAAAGGGTGCAAAAATTTCTTATTTTTAGACAGATCATTTTGAACAAGTAATAACCTGGATTTAGTGACAGAATCAGAGAATACCCCATGTATTCTATTGTAGCATAATTATCACCTAAAGATAGCTCAAACGTTTTAAAAACTACTATCTTAATTTACATGTTTTAACGTATAAAATAGAATGTGCGAACATAAATTGCATCCATTATACTGCCGAAAAAGCGCATCAAAGAACGTGCGCCGCCTAAGGAGATAAAGCAGTAGTGTGCTAACGACTCTAGAAGTTTCGCCTTAATTTACTAGCAAATTAAGGTATCTTCCACTTTGTACTGTTGTATTAGAGCTTAGCAAATCAGTCATAGGTTTTTACAAAGATATTATCCAAAGTCACATCCCGAAATGCAATAAAATATTGTATTCTATATTTGGCATAAGATTTTTTAAAATCTCCTTTTAAAACTGAAAGAAAAAAATATATTGGAAGGAGGAAGGAATATATGTGGAAACATTACATTACATCGCATAAAACATAATTAATTAAATATAAAGAGGATGAGTGTAATGATGAGCCCCTTCCGGTGATCTTGTGATTCCTATCATTCCTTTATCTTTGGAACAACGTTGCGATCCAACAACTTTTCATTTATTTATATAATATACTAGATTCTGCCTCGCGGTTTCACTCGCGTTCCCGAGAAATCTTATGTTTTCCCGGGATAAAAAGTAGCCTATGTACTATTCCAGACTATAATCTACCTCTGTGCTAAATTTCATCCAAATCCGTTCACCCATTCTGGCGTGAAAAAGTAACAAGCATCCATCCATCCATCCAAACTTTCACATTTATAATATTAGTTGGATTAGGACCCTTTTCTGGATCTCGACAAGAACTTGAATCCAACTATAGCCAATAAGGCCATCTAGGCGAACTCACAAGTAAAAAAAAAAAATCGGTCATGCCGTTGAGGAAGAATTACGAATACACGTACACCGGTTTTTTTTTTTTTTACTAAAGCTACATTATATCTCGTGAAAAAACAAATATAATATGTAGGTATATGACAAGAGGTGTCTCTTTTTGTTCATTGTCCTTTATGCCATATGATCTGTCATTTTTAATATTTCAGGATAATTGGGAACGAAAACACCGGTCGTAAATGGAGGAACATATTTTCAGAAAACCAAAGTAAACAAACGTACAAGTTTAAAAAATTCATGATAAACTCTTGGCTTAGTCTCGAAGCTTCCGATAAATCATTACAATGTGTAATTTGAAGTTTAAGTTTATGGTTCTATTTGAAATGATTCTATTTCATTGTTCTTGTAAAATGAACATTTAAACGGGGTCTCAGGCAATTCCTAAAACTAGACCCATGGGCCTAGAAGCCTAATCATTTTTTAACCGTTTTATTTAGCTTGCCCTGTTTATTTGGGTCAAATCTAGTAATTGAAAGTTTTATTTATTAATTTTACTGGGACAACTAGTCCCATAAGAAACATTTGATCTAAAGAATATTATATTCAAAAATGAAGTCATAATGTTACCCTACCGGAGCAAATCTGAAAAGGGTTAAAACTTTATTTTATATTGTGCTTGTGCGAATTTCGAACAATGGGAGACCCATCTTTAACGGGTAAATTGGCTCAGTTTAGGAGGAAAGAGAAAAGAAGGAACCACCTCGTGTGGAAACATGAGGAAACATGAGTAAAATGATATTGATAACAGATATTTACTGTTTTTACAAAATTAATTGCTTATGTTCGACTAAACTTGAGCTAAGTGATGAAGTTAAAGTTGGAAGACACAAAGTCTAGACGCTATGAACATACGAGTAACCGACTCATACGTTTTTCTTTCCAATAGTTACAAATGCTATCTATATACTAATAATAAAGCTGAAGAGTTTGTTTGTTTGTTTGAACGAAGTAATCTCCGGAGTTACTGGTCCGATTTAAAAATCTTTCACTATTAGGAAGCCACGTTATTCCCGAAGATTATAGGCTACTTTTTATCCCGGGAACGCGAGTGAAGCCGCAGGGAACAGCTAGTTTCTAAAATAAAAAGAATCGTATTCGTTATTACATATAATAATATGATGGCTATACATATATTTATATAATGTCTGTCTGTTTGTAACGTCTGCGCTTTCCCATTCATCCGACTGCAATGAAACTTAAAAATGTATAATCTATCTATCTGTGTGCCAAATTGCATTCAAATCCGTTCAGTAGTTTTGTTCGTGAAAGAGTCCATCCATCCATTCATCCATCGTCACAAACATTCTCGAAGATCATAAAAATATGTACCAAGTTACATTTAAATCCACGGCATTATGTCGTGCTTGAATAACAAAGATAATATATGCAAACTTTTATATAATTAATAGTAGGATAAACCCCTGATATACCACCCAGGCCTTGTTTTTTGTTTACAAAACAAAATTAATAATACCTTAACAACAACTCATATAAAAACTGAATAAAACAATGGGAATTAAATTATAGCATAGGTAGGTATCATGTCTAAACTTGAGAATGGTACCATTTGCCATACCATAGAGGGAGATAGCAGATTTCTGATGTAAGAATGAAAGAGCCAACATATATATACTTGTGTGAACCAACCATTAAGGAATTCATTGGAAGCCTCAAAAGTTTCATGTTCCAAATATCCTTTTGTTATCATACAGTTGGTAACAATGCTGGACATCCCTTTTGTAATAGAGTTAATGATCGTTATTAATTTACGGGAATACTACTAGATTTTCCAGGGATATTTGACTAGGGTAAACTCAGAGCTGGATAGAAACTGACGTAGGAAAACGTTGAATAGGGTTTTGAAGGTCAAACTTAATTGAACTTACATCAATAAAGGACAGATTGATAAAGAGTAGGTACTGTTTTAAATTATAAAGGACAAGCTTCCGCCTTGTGGTTTCACCCAAGTTCCCGAGAGATCTTATCCCACCAAAAACATAAATGTAAAAAAGGAGAGCCAAGTTCAATACAAAAATTATTCTCATCTGTGGGCTTCGCCGCAAAAAGAATGGAGATCTGAGATTGAGTGCCAAGTTCTATGCAAAATCCAAATATGTAGTCTAAGGGCTGACTTGGCTGGTTTTCCCATACGAATTATTATTAAGTACCTACTTTTACACAGTCATGGAAGAGCCTTATGTTCGATGGGTAGTTTCTACCAGCAAGCCAAATTTTCGGAATAATAAAATAAGAACCGAAAGGTAACAGGTTTAGAACATGCGAAGGCTATATAATTCGTATAGGAAAACCAGCCAAGTCAGCCCTTAGACTACATATTTGGATTTTGCATAGAACTTGGCACTCAATCTCAGATCTCCATTCTTTTTGCGGCGAAGCCCACAGATGAGAATAATTTTTGTATTGAACTTGGCTCTCCTTTTTTACATTTATGTTTTTGGTGGGATATCATTACTTTTTGTAGGTAAGTACATATCCTCGTAACGCCGTGGGTCCTTTTAAAAGGACAAATTCAAAACTAAAACTAGACTTTATAAATATAAAACAATTGCATTGCCAAGCCCACAGCAGAGAATAATTTTTGTATTGAACTTGGCTTTCCTTTTTTACATTTATGTTTTTGGTGGGATAATATAATAATATTATTTTATCATTATTTATGAGTAGGTAATGTTTTTACACTATTGATGTGCGCTAAATATACAAATAATAATGAATCCCAGTTAATAACGTAGGTACCCTAAGTAATATTAGGTATTTATGTTAAGCGTTCATAATAGAATCTAATTATTTAAAAATTGCCAGTTTTTTATTTATTCCTTTGTATTCATCTAATTACCTATCTGCATACCAAATTTTAACTCTCTAGGTCATCTGGAACTGGGTTAGAGTTTTGGTCTATAGGTCAGTCAATGATAAAAATGAGGAATTTTGGACATTAATATCTAAATAACCGTTTGAGATAAGCTTATGAAATTTAGAACACATATGTATCTCGCAAGTCTCAATATATGAGCCAAATTTGATACGTTTATGTCAAATAGTTTTTGATTTATGAGGGGGTCAAAAGTGGCTCCAAATGGTTCGTGTAATATTACACACGGTGCGGCTCGCCAGTTCTGTTTCTTGAACTTGGCTTGACACGCTCCCGCGTGTCTAGATGTTTTTCTGGGATAAAAAGTAGCCTTTTTGCTAATCCAGGGTGTCAGCTACCTCCTTACTAAATTTCATCAAAATTGGTCTTGCCGTTTGAGCGTGAAGAAGTAACAAACATACAAACACAAACACTCACAAATTTTCGCATTTATAATATTGTGCACCTTTGAGATTAACTGAAAATGATTGAATGAAAAAAAATTGCCGTAGGATTGACACACACACAACACGCTTGGGAGATTGGTGATTATAAGAATTTAATATACCTACGCGGTTCCGTTATTAGTATATAATGCGATCGCGTCTCGTCCTTAATTTATAAACTAGAAAGGTATTATACGATCTAAAGGAATATTTCCGTACACGGTTCATATATTAAATTGAAGGAACCATTATTGTTTAGGCGTGTATTGGAAAGGCAAAGGAAAACGTGTGGGTAGCTTTTAAATTTCTCATTATAAAACCTTTGAGTATTAATGTCTACATACTTTCATGACGTCAGCGATCTTGAACCGTGGGTTCTCGCAGGTTTTTTTCTACTATGTATATAGGTGTGTTTTGACCACAGTCTCACTATGGTAAGTAATGATGTGGCCGAAGGTGGTAAGCAAGTCTAGAAAGAACTGGCACTCAAATGTAGCTGCCGGAACACACCAGTATGAGTTTGGCAACAGATTTTCATCTTGAACTAGGTACCTACTACAAAGTCCCACGGTAAAATGGTTTTCCTTCACTGAAAGGCCAAACTCATTAATGTAGGGTTCGAACCCACGATTTTCGTCACAGCATTCGACGTCACTACCACTGAGCTCACAAAGCCTTTCCGTGGGGCAATAGATTATAATATACATCTCCAGATTCTTAGTCATCCCTGTTAAATTTGGGTAGGTAGTTAACATAGCAAATAGGACGAAAACCGGTGAAGGCAACTATTTTTTTTTGCATGTGCCAATTTCCTGCGCTCACAATATTCTAAAAACCGGCCAAGTGCGAGTTGGACTCGCGCACCGAGGGTTCCGTTCAAAACTTCGTCCAGTGTTCATCCATCACGGGAAATGCACGATTTTATTCATTTACCTTATTTGAGGTTGGTGTCAATTAAGCTAGACCTCTAAATTGTATGAGCGCCCATACAACTCAGAGTTCTTTATTAATTGGCGCTCCTATGTATGTATGGGGACACCTTTACTCTTCAACTTTTTTTATTTTTTGGAATTTTTCCTTTATTTGTGCTGTAAGACCTTGCTTTTTGCCTGAGTTTCAGTTCTAAGTATGGGGAACCCCCAAAATTTATTGTTTTTTTTTCCTTTTTTTTGTGTGAAAATCTTAATGCGGTTCACAGAATACATCTACTTACCAAGTTTCAACAGTATAGCTCTTATAGTTTCGGAAAAAAGTGGCTGAAAAACGTGACATACGGACGGACAGACAGACATGACGAATCCATAAGGGTTCCGTTTTTTTCCATTTGGCTACGGAACCCTAAAAAGAGCTTTAAAATCTGTATTTTTGTGTCTCCAACAAAAAATAAATAAAAGTAAAACGTTTTAAAAGCAGACATTTAAGCAACTAAAATTACAAAACTCAATAGTCTATTTTAAATAAAAACCAATCAACTTCTATTGGAAAGAGTGGAAAATAATTGAATAAATAAACCAATCGTGTTTTATTGGAAAGTGTAGAAAATAATATAATAAATAGGTGGATAGTCCATTGGGAAAATTAATTTATTTATCGAACTCATTCTTTAATAAAAGAAGCATACCTACATCATCCGCCGACTCCAACAAAAAAAATATTTTTCTGATAAGTAAAATCGACTTGTTTTTCATTTCTTTTAATGAATTTACAGAGTTACTGCCAATTTAATCCAGCATTCACTAATATGATAACTGTTTTATGACATTAATTAAAACTCAAATTTGGAATGGGGTGTACAGAAAATCGTTTTATACGAAAAAAATATTAAGCAATTTACCGACTCAATTAACTCGTTATAGCGTGTAAAAGCAGATATTTTAAGCGCTTTATTGTCATTCGTCGTATACTGCAGTGCTTTACTGCTCAGTTAAAAGTTGTCACATATCATGAAACAATCGTTTTGTTTTATTGTTGTGCGTAAAATTATTTAACTGCGGGATTAAATCGAGCAATTCTTTTAAGGTATAGTTTCAGCTGAAATCATTGTCGTTTAAAAATTACATAGGTACATAATAATTTATTACTAATGTGAGACTATAGACATTCCAATAAGCCCTAGGGTTCAAGATTTTATTATACTAAGATCTACTAAGTACCAGTAATTACGTGCAATTGTCTACAATGCGATGGTCTTTGAACACCATAATCTTCTTGACTCACACGTTCCTATTTCTTTAATGCATAAGCCAAAACCATTGTAAAATAATCATTATTACTTTTTACTATAGTTACATTACTTTGTGTGTTTACCACCTTCGGCAACATCATCACTCCTACAAGAAGATAATAATATATTAAGAGTCTATCCCTGACACATATATTATAGAACTAAAAGTTCGTTAGCTAATCGATTGTGCCGGTCATCCTTCAAATGTGCCAACTAGGAGTACATAAATAATGCTATCGAGGCGAGTATGCCAGTCACCGCTCTCTCGTTCGGATCATGATCGGACAGGAATTAAAGTTTCTGGCACAGTCATTGTTGGGGAGATGATGCTCTGAGAGCTGATGAAAATTATCTGAAAGTATATATTTATATAGGGAAAGCATAACTTAATTATTGATTAGGCCTATCGTCCGTAGTGCATACTTACCTTCTTTGAGCACGTGTAGAGATTTTTCCATACAGCAATTGGTACAGCAGGGAAAAATTTAAGGCGCTAGATTGCGTCGTAGATCACTCATGAAATGGACCGTCCAAATTAACCACTTCTAATGCTCCTTTTGCACTAAACAAATCCTTTAAGTATAATATTTTCTTATATTGTGCTCCGACAAGCCATCATTACTGTAATTTAAATAACAATATTGTGTTACAAGTTGTTAAAATTACTGAGAACTAGCTTCCGTCACGCAATGAAAAGTGTCGTAGGTATGTGTTATATTCTATCTATGTGTTCAAATCGTCGTTAAACAAAGTTTCGTTCAAACGCATAAAGCGTGATTCAGTCACAGCCATGCAAACATCCAAACATACATTTATAATATTAGTGAGATTATCATTGATATCTCATTAAATGGAATAATACATGCCACAAATTACTCAATTTTCTCTTAGTGTACCTTAACCTTTACCGTGGATCGGTTCAGCAACTTTTGTATTGTAATCAGTTTGGGTTAATCACTGAAATTGGGATCTATCTTTTTCTATAATGTTGCAGCGATCTTTACTTTTATTCCTGCGCTCGCTATATTAACATAATGTAATTGAATCTTAAATAAATATCAGCGAAAGAAGTTACAGCTATTAAATGAAATGAATGAAAATGAATGAAAATGAATGAATGAATGAATGAATGAAAATGAAAATGAATGAAATGAATGAAAATGAAAATGAAAATGAATGTACAGCTAGAATATAATAGAAATATTTACTAAAATAAACACTTTATAGTAAGTAAATAAAATACTTGATTTAATTTCTTTTTTTTAAATCTTTAGATCTTATAACAATATTTTTGAAAAAGTTCTATTACTTTTATCCAAAGTAAATAAAAGAAAACTTGTTAGTATTACTTAGTCAAAATTTCAAAATCAATTTCCCATTAATTTAACGGGATATTAAACATTTCATAGTCAATTTGAAAAGTCAATAATTCAGCCAGTGTCACCACCTGTCGGTTGCGGCTTTTATTAAAAAAGTTCCCTTTGTTCAAGGATTTAATTCAGAATTTTTGACCTCGGATTTTTTTGCAAATTAATTCTTTCAGCCAGTGTCTGAATAATTCAGTCGAGACACTTCAGCTTTTGAACGAGGCGTCTTTAACACAGATGGGGAATTTATATTTCTTTTCAGTTCATTATCACTGAAATTACAGTACACTGAATAATAGAGATATAAAAGATGTAAAGTCTAGTTTTTAGGTATACGTTTTTGGATATCGTCCTCATCGGGAGCATTCGTTCGCGATTAATCGCAAATTATTTCATAATAATTATAATTCTTGGCTCAATATCCTATATAACCCAAATGTTTGACTTCGAATGCTCATTATATAAATACTCTCGGTGAGGACTGTCTTTTAATTAAACTGTGTATATTCTAAAGTGACCTGGGAAATAATTTCTAGTAATTTTTGTAAAAATTGGGCCTTTAAAACTCACAATTAAATCTCAAATCAATCTCAGGTATGCACAAACTTCTACACTTTCGCATTCATAACTTATTACTAGTTACGATACATTGATCATATACGAAGGTATGTGATAAACAGAAAACGTTGCGTCACTTTACGTTACTTCTGCTAAGTCGACGTGCTAACTGTGTAAGTTATATGTTAGACTGCCGACAAGTTATCAAGGATATATTTATTCGCCCAAAACTAAATATGATGGTTTCATACTTTGGAAGTAGTTTGAGTATACGAAATAAACCGAATGCATTAGAACCCATCTAAAAATAAGGACTGATAATGATGCTATATTTTTCAACATTGTCTTGAAAAGGTCACAGTTTTTAGTATTGCATAGACACCCAGGTACCTGCACCACCAATGGTACGACAAAGGCTTATCGAAGACCATGGCAAGGTGGAGATAAAATTATTATCAATCGAGTCGTTTGTACAAAAAATCGAGGATTGGTATAACATTATCAAAATAAA
Organism: Tetheella fluctuosa; assembly: GCA_951216915.1. Taxonomy (NCBI): domain Eukaryota; kingdom Metazoa; phylum Arthropoda; class Insecta; order Lepidoptera; family Drepanidae; genus Tetheella; species Tetheella fluctuosa. The sequence continues at coordinate 4,998,596 of OX578237.1, forward strand.
CTTTTAATTCAGGTCAAACTTTCTCCTGAAACTTTTTGGGTTGAAATATAATACCTAGATTAAAATCTATTATGTATGCTTCATTTAAATAAAATAGGCTTCGTGCTTACAGTAGGGGAAGAGTGTCCTCGTATTTATCGGATCTGTTCGCGCATTATATTAGATAATAACAATATACATAAATATGAGTATTATATAGTTCGCAATTGTTTAAGAAGTACCAAAATAGGATTTAATGCAAAATAAACATATTCACATTTTTAATATGAGATCACTTATCACTTGTCGGTCATATTACCGCCGCATTTGGACATTCGAGGAAATCAATGAGTTCATTCTCTCGCCGGTCGTGAGGCATACGCCTTAGGCACTTCTCCACGTCACTGAGGAAGTCCGGTAAGTCTACGAATAAGTTAAAGCTGGGATTCCATCGATCGCAGCATAATATCCTCGCCTGCTGTAGGTGGTGTCCCATATCGGTATTATTTTATCGACGAATTGTTAAAAAAATACTGTATGATGATAAAAAATGTCGTTTATTTAATTCGTTTTATACTAATAAATGGGTTATAAATTATTATCAACTGATTTGTTTAAAACGATGACATAAATAGTATGGCTAGATTCATATATTTATTTCTAAATTATTTGTACATATTATGCGACTGAAATTCTACGCAAGAGGTATAGCCTCAACTGAAGCGTCAAATATACCAAGTAAATATAAATTGCTTCTTACGCACTCTATTACAGTTGCTATGAAAATATACCCGAGCATGTTTTATTCATAGAAAATATTACTTGAGTCCCTTCTAAGTCTCATTTTTACTCGCTGTTACGTAAATAGCTACAACATTTTTTAATATTCATAGCGTACACATAAAGTTATGCAAAAGGTTCAGTAAAAATTTGGTACCTATAACTACCAATTTTATAATTTAAACGAGAACTATTTCGTTCATGATTTTTACAATCGTTCTGTTATTACAATATAAATTATTTGTTCTTAATTATTATATGCGATAGTTTAGAATTTTTTTTTACAGGTGGGTCGATGTTTTCAGTCAACTCTTGGTATTAACACGGGTGGACATGACTACAATCTATGGTGCTTAAAATATTGAGTAAATAAATCAGTCGGTTACTATTACTATGTTGGAAGTTTTTAATTAATTCTGAGAGTTTATGGGTAATTGAAAAAGTTATAAACTGACCTGAATAATATTTATTAATTCTAATAAATAAATTCTAACCTTTACCAAATCGATAATTGCCGAGGAGGGAATATCGATAGGGAGTTTGAACTGAATTCTTATGAAAGTTCGTACGTACGTAACCTATCTAGGTATCCAAGCAGAATATTGTTTAAGTCGAACGAATGATATAGTGTGCCTCGAGATTTTATCATATCACATTACTTTTTTTATTTAAATATCAGTATATTCTGTATAATTAGTTCTAACATCTACACACAAATAGCATACCAGTTCTCTCATGAAAGAAGATTTAAATATATAGTTAGGCAAGCCAATTACAGTATTTCAACGCCTTTGATCTTTGCATAAAAGCTGACATCCATTAATATCCAGAAATATAAGGGACTCGTCCCACCTGTGTCTCACACTCCGCATGGTTTCCCTGTCCAGACATCTCCGTCCACCGACTAAATAGGTTGTGCCCTTACGGTCATCTGAAGTTTTTAAGGTATAGAACTTGGCCAGTTTTCACATTTATCTTTTTGATGTGTACAGAGTTGAACTGACAAATATCTGCTTCCCAGATCAATGTTAACAAGAACATAAAGAGACAATCAAAACATACTTAATTTTTTTAAAGAAGGTTCCTAGTTGCAGTTCCAGAGGGATCTAATTTTTAGGGTTCCGTACCCAAAGGGTAAAAACGGGACCCTATTACTAAGACTTCGCTGTCTGTCCGTCCATCTGTCTGTCACCAGGCAGTATCTCAAGAACCGCGATAGCTAGACAGTTGAAATTTTCACAAATTATGTATTTTTGTTGCCGCTATAACAACAAATACTAAAAATAAATATTTAAGGGGGCTCCCATACAACAAATGCGATTTTTTTGCCGTTTTTATAGATAATGGTACGGAACCCTTCGTGCGCGAGTCCGACTCGCACTTGGCCGGTTTTTTTACCTACTATGTATCAAGGTGCATCCATTTGCCATTACGGCGTAATTTGATAACAAGCAACCACATAAACTTTCGCATTTTATAATAATACTAGCTACTCCCTGCGTTTTCACCCGTGTTCCCGGTATATTTTTTTGTTTTAATAGTTATTCTGCTGTTCGGGACGGACAAATCCAAAAAATCAAAGATCATAATAAATTTCCTTCGCGGTCGACCTCTTGGCCATCTCTGCTATAGCCTATAACCTTCCTCAATGGAAAAAGCCAATATTGTCAGTCTGTCCAAAAAAAACGAAATAAAATATGTAAAAAAAATACCTTCCTGAATTTCTTGCCGGTTCTTCTCAGTTGAAGGCGACTTCCGAACTGGTGGTAACTTCAGTAGCTTCGACGTTCATAAGTGCCATTCGAGGCCCTAAACTTTGACTTTGACAACAAACGGCCATCTAACTGTAAATGTTTTTTTTAAGTTGGACCGATAGTTCCTGAGATTACGATCTATCACTGCCGATCGATGCCGTGATAAAATTACATTCCAACTCTCGCCTTTGCTTTTACGACCCTAATGTAAGTAAGAAAATAAGGTTTAGTAGAGAAAAGTAATTAAAGGAACAAAATCAAGTAATTAGCCACTCAGTAAACAAAGTTCTGGCAAATAAAGTACTCTGATCTGACCCAATAAGCTTGAGAGAAGTTGAACAAATGGAAACTCATACCAATCTATTGGTGAATGGTTTGTGCAATGAGTGTGAGCATTCAAATTACCCAATAGGGTTATGTAAGGAACATAAAGTATTTTTTTTCATTCGTTAGTTCAAATAATCTAATATAATAGAACTGAAAAGTCTGTATTTTTGCATTTGATAGCCCAACTCTTGAGGAAGTTTATAAATTATTTTTTATCCCGGGAATGCGGGTGAAACCGCGGGGTAGTAGACATATATTTGACGAAACGTAACATGTTTTGCTTTAGTATATACATCAGCATCAAATGGCCCATAATTTGGGCCAAAGCAGGAATAAATCACGCATCGAGAGACGAGAACCAAGTTCCGTGTATTCTCGAAGGAAATACGAGAGATATTTTTATTACGATGTAGGTATGGTACGCACAAATAGTCAAAGATATATAGAAAAATATGAATTGACATAAAACTGTTCCTATTTCCTACGCGAACATTTGTCCTACACGTGCAAAAACATGTTTATTTTGGTCCGTTTTATGTTTTTGTTTTTTTATTCGTCAAAAAATACCAGAATAGGTACAAACCTAAATCATTATAATATAACAATGAATCCCTGTTTCCCTTGGTCATCGCATCACGGGTGAACGGATGGAACAATTTCGCTAATTCTTTCTTGTTGTGCTAATTATTGTCAGAAGAAGGTTCTCATGAAAAAAAAAAAAAGAAAATTGCGCAAAAAAATTGGAAAATTCGGGAAAAACTGAAAGTAGGGGTTTTTGGTATGAAATTAAGACACTGTCATTTTTGCGTTAGATAGGCAGTTTATTGAGGAACATAGGCTACTATATTACTATATATTAGGCTACGTAATTATGTTGAAAACGCAGGTGAAACCGCGGGGGACAGCTAGTTCAAAATAAATATAGTTGTTTATCGTAAAATATCGATAAACGACTCCTGTCTGATCTCATCCAAATTATTGTGCTTCACTGACGATATGAAAATTTATATATCATCGACTGCGGACATGACAGCATTTCAAATTAACTTACAGTGTCTTGAAGTATACTGCCAAAAACGTAAGCTTGATCTCAATCCCACAAAATGCTCAGTTGTAACGTGTTCTCGTGGACGATCAGTCTTAGCCACAACATATACTCATGGTGGTCATATATTACATGAAGTACTATCCGTGATCTGGGGATTCACCACGATTCCAAACATAGTTTTGATAAACATTTTAATGCCATTGTCACTAAAGCATTTAAATCCCTGGGTTTCATAATGCGATTATCCAAGTGCTTCACACAAGCCAAAACGTCAAAAATTCTATACTGTACTTGTCAGAAGCCACGTGGAATACGCATCTGAAATATGGAATCCTGCTATCACAAATATATTGACCGTATAGAGCGCATACAAAAAGGTCTATAAAATTACTATAATAACTACCTCTATCTCTGTAAAAAAAAAAATGCACTCCGGGAGTGCCGACAGAAGTGAAAACTTTTTTTTATTTTTTGAAAAAGAGAGAGAGAGAGAGAGATTGAGATTGAACGTCAAACTGCGTCTCGCTCGTAACGGTGTCGCGAGTCCAGAGGTTTTACCTCATCTAAAAAGAAACTAATCGTCAAACTGCGTCTCATCATAACGGTGTCGCGTCTCAACGGTGTCACGAGTTCAGAGGTTTTACCTCATCTAAAAATATGCGTACCGCGCTAAAAGAAGTTTACACTTCAAAATAAACTAAACGTCAAACTGCGACTCATCATAACGGTGTCCCGTCTCAACGGTGTCGCGTCTCAACGGTATCGCAAGTCCAGAGGTTTTACCTCATCTAAAAATATGCGTACCGCGCTAAAAGAAGTTTACACTTCAAAAAATATCTCCTACCATTGAATAATCGTCGTGAGATCTCTGACTGTATATTTTTATTGAAAACTGTTCAAAGGGACATAGATTCTTCCGATATTTTGTCAACTTTCTATTACGGGTGCATTTTGCAACTACAAACTATAGGCAAAATTCATATGTTGTGCGCGTAAGTATCTAATCTAATACCTTTAAACGAGCAATTCTTGTATACATATATATATATATATATGTAACCTGAATCTCGGAAACGGCTCCAACGATTTTCATGAAATTTAGTAAGCAGGGGTTTTCGGGGATGATAAATCGATCTAGCTAGGTTTCATTTGTGGAAAACGTCGTTTAAAAAAAAACCGAGCAAAGCTCGGTCATCCAGGTACCTACTTTTAATAAGGTGTGCAAGCAGTTCGACTTTATACTTTTTAAAACAAATGCGTCCTCGGTAAAAAAGTGTTTAGCAATGCATTTCTTTGAAACTTAGATTGTAAAGACTTTTGTCAATAGGATTATAATTTCTTGGTTCTCATATGAAACAACCTGTCGCAATTATTTTAGTTTTTACATCTTAGGTGATGTTCTACTTACATACATATTCTTTTTTTAGCATTATTTGGCGGTGTATATATTTTGTTCCATAGTACTTTTATACCATATAAGTATAAGTTCTAGACGTGAAGACTTGTAATTGGCGGTCAGATAAACATCCTGTTATTTAATAACATTGTATTTAGCTGTATGTCTTCCAAAGTCTTTTAAATAAAAAATAAAATAAAAATATTAATATGAATGTGCATTGAAACTAGCGAATAAATTAAAAAATAAGATCATAAAACTATGTAACAGAAATATGCATCAAAAGAAATTATATCTGTTTCTTTTTTACATAAAAGATTTTTCAACAAATACCAAGCTAATGAAATTGCGTTTTAATAAAATTTTAGAAGATTAAAGAAAAAGGCAATGTTAGAGGAAAATTTCGTGCCAAAATTAAATCATTTTTTAGGAATCAATGACCGAGATCATTGCTCTGTAACAATTGCATTATAATAAAATGTTTAAAGAAAAAAGCAATGCTTAAATTAAAATTTTATGTCAAAATAAAAAAATATTTTTAGAAATCAATGATTGAGGTTATTGCTCTTTAAGAAATTCCGATAATAGCTTATATATGAATCCTACAATGAGCTTGAGCTTTAGTTGAAGGAAAACATCATGAAGAAACCATAGTACGGTGGTAGAGTACCGCCTGACTGGCTACCCTCAAGTTGAAAATCTGTCGCCAAACCTACCGGCAGCTAAAGAGCCAGTTCCTTCTAGACTTGAGATCCCATGGGAACGCGGCTGAAACCGCGGGGCGGAAGCTAGTACTATTAATAATGTTTATTTATGCAAAGCTTGCCACCTAAAGTTAATTGACTTAATTATTATAATTATATACTAATTGACTACCCTTACTTACCTACAGGAGAGAGATATAAGTTCATTAAGGTCATAGAATATTTATTACTTGTTGAAATTTTTATTTCTATCGTATTGCACTAAAATATTTTATTGAAATCTTGGTTTTAATTGTTTTGTCACCTTTATATTGCTTTTAGGAGCACAATATTAAAATCTCCTTTGTTCCTCTGCTCTGGGTATTAGTTTCCACAATGCAATAACCGATTGAAGAGTCATCCAAACTTTATTCAGACCTACTCGATTTCCATTCCGAATAGAAACGATTTTATTTATGCTGATGCTTTGTTAGATGCAGTCTTTATTTACCGCGATCGTGTCATCGACTGCCTCATTTAATAATGGAAGTTTGAAATTGTAATAAGAGCTATTCGATTCGGCAGACTATACAACAATCGTTTCGTCAACCGAATAGAGTCAATAACCCTAAATATCAAGATCGTTTTCGCTTTGTTTGATATGATAATTTTGTTTTCTTTTCTGTCTGGCAAATTCTGAATTTCCAAAAGTAAACAATTCAATATAATGAAAAAAAAAACAAAAAGAAAACTATTGTTTTTTATTTCAAAATACAACTGCATTTTAAATACAGTTATTATTTCACAATAAAGAGGTTGCTACTACTAAAAATTTAAAATATTAAATTTTAGGTTTCTTACGGTCCCAAACTAAGCAAACTTGGCTCATGGGTATCAATAATAATTCCAATTAATTAGATTTCCAATAATCATATATATTTTTTTGCAATGGTAGACAACTACATTATTAAAACTATATTACAATAAAAAAATCATTCGCAAAAATAATGCTTTTTCGAGAACATTCATTCTTTCAAAATGTCTAAAATAACGCTTGTAATTGAGAAGGGTCTTAAAATTAATTAAAACAGATACGGGAAATCCTTCTAATTGCCGAGAATCGTTTTAGAAACTGTACCCTAAAGGCAAGTTGGATTTCTTCTACAAACATACTGAACAATTTGCATTGGATATTGAGATAATTGGATTTTGTCTCAGCGTTTCTTTTACTTTGATCTATTTCTAAATTAAACCGTCGTTTAATATTCCTTTGGTTTTTCTCGTGAATAATGAATAGTTTGATAGCGTGGTTTCTGGATAAAGTAAAGGTATTCTTGTCGAGGAAAATGAAGCACAGGAAAGAATTATTAGGATGAAAATTTAGCTTAGTTTCACGAATATTACTGTTTCAATTCTGAGTTGGATGAATTTTGATAGTTTTTTCAAGCATCAAGCGCCCACTGTACAATATTTTTAGACGAACCATGATTAGGCCTTTTCAAACTCTATTTCTGTGGTTTACACGAGTTGCTTGAAAATTGTTGTTTTATAAATTACCTACTTACATTTTGACTGAGCCTGCTAAGTTGGAACCATAGTTCCGTGTAAAATGACCGTGTAGACAGGTAGACTGGCCACCCTGAAATTGAAAATCTGTCCCCAAGCACTTACTTGTGTATTAGAACAGGATTTGTGTGCTTACCACCTTCGGCCACATCATTGCATACCATATTGAAACTTGTCACATATATTACAGATGATACTTAAAAAAAAATATTATAAAAAATAAATATTATAATATTTTATATACCGGTAAAATATTAGGTACCACGGGAACGTGACTAAAACCGCGGGGCGAATACTAGTTCTACACGATATAGTGGTTGTAGTGAAAAACAAATTTTGGCTATGACCACCTATTGCCACATCGTCACAGTATTGTCTGATATTGTGGTCAAAAGTAAGGTTATACAATGATGAACGAACGTAGACGAGATGATTTAATTCTCTGTCTGTAGCTAAAATTATTCTCGGATTTTTGTATCAATCAAGCTTCAGCGGCTACACATAATGACATAAATTTATCAGAATATTCCAAGGTATTATATTATTATTATATTCATATTCATGTTTCTTAGATTGTGATAAGCAAATAATTCATAAACTGCTTCTTATGTGACATGCTTTCATGTTTCTGCGACGCGTATTTTTACCCGCGACGGAACTGAGACCGTATATGCGTTTGGGGTGAGAGGATGTTTGTTTTTCTACCTGAAGTACCTATCGATGGATCCGACTATTAATGCTTAATTATTTATATATTTTCTACTATAGCCGCTAATTTGTTTATATTTTACATTTTTAAGGAATAATATGAGAGATACTGTAGTGGTCGGAGGTCAGTCAACTACAGGCGGGTACCACAAAGTTACCACCTGAAAGCTTATATACACTTAAGGATATGATCCTATGACTTTCATCATCTCTTTAGACGTCAACTAATAATAACATAGGTGGACGACCCGCATTTTGAATTTGAACGAACTTTTCTCGCGTTTTAATTTATTACGTCAATAGATGCTTGAAGCATCTATGTTACGGAAATTTGTAAATTATGTCTGTCATTATTATGTTTTGCATACGATTGCGAATATCTTTTAGTCACAAGGTTCCACTTCAGCTGAAAATAATGGCCTATATGATGTATCTAAAGATCATGTAATGTTTCGGTAACTTATTTAATTAAAAACATACTTACATGTAGGCCACAAGTTTTCTTACAAGAATAAAACCGTTTTGCGAGTAATATGGCCTGCTTAAATTGGCATTAGCTCGTGCACTCAGGGCCATATATAATGTTAAGTGCGCCAACTCTGGAGCAGCACCGGCTGGATTTATGTGAGGTCGAGTTTAAATGTCTTCGCCTTAATCCAGGCCGTTTTGTTTGGATTTTCAAAGATTTGAGAAAGTCCGCGCGAGAGGTTTTTATTTAATGGCCTATGTGAGTTAAATCGCTCCGTCGAACAGATTTGTTTTGTTTTGTTTTTCATCATGAGCATTCACTATTGTTATTTATTTGGATGTTAGTCTTTCTTAGCAAACCTACGAGCTAGAATATTTCCACGCACAGCCATCGCTCTGCGTTCTCTTTCTATGTCACAATCGTCTCTAAGGTCTTCTGTAACAATATGTCCTAGATGTTACATAAATTAAATAAAAAAGAACAAAGATCTATAAAAATGTCACTTGCTGAGTTTCTTGCCGGAGTCTTCTCAGTCCAAGTGTATTCCGAACCGGTGGTAGAATTAATTGTAACGTTCATAAGTGCCTTATTAGGGCTTAAACTGAATAAATGATTTTTGAATTTGAATTTGAATATTTAAATTGTGATACCTTCTGCAAAAGTGAACCATTTAGCATAACTGGAGAAACATATGATGGACCTTTATTTTTACCTCTAAATACCAACAGTTCACTCTTATTTGAGTTATATTTTAATCATTGACCTATGAATTTGAAATATGGTGATAATGTTAACCTAACCATACAGTTAAATGACTTAGTTTATAAAGTTTAGTACCTTTTATAATACTTAAAATATTTCCTTAAGCGGAAAATTTCACCAGAATTAATAATTTTAAAGGTTTAACGAATTGCAAAACTTTAGTGAAAAGCTTTATTATTTCGTTAAAACTTAGTTCCAAGGAAAGTCCAAATTATTCACTGAACGTGAAAATTTGTTTACATGACATTATTACAAAAGGCTAAAGCTTTTGTTAACCAAAGTATTTGATTAGTATTTTAATTATTTACGGATTTTCTTATAACAATTGCACAAAATTAACCCGAGTGCGAATCCGATTCTAGCACGGAGGATTTCGTACTATAATAATGAACTCAACTGTGTAATTTTGTTTTGATATTTAATTAGGAGCAACTAACAATATATTAATCTTATTACATATTTATTTACTTTCTTTTTACTTTTAAACATTACGTACAGGTAGTGTTTATGTATGTATGTATGTACAATAATGTTACTAAATTGTACACTCATTATATAACTAATTTTATACATTATAATATGTCTTGTAAGAATGTTTTTTTAGATAAGCACTATGTCTTACAAAACGCAATTACGTAAAATGTATTTTAAAAACGCTCGAAAGAAACTTAAACTAAAACTAAAAAATAAATACTTTAACATCGCTAAATAGTAGTTTATTTTAGTTGATTAGTAAAACACTACTAAAACCAATTTTACCTACCATTAATTAACCATCCATACATGAATAAATACAATTTACAAACGTTACCTTATGTTATCATACCAAATAACGTCACGCAAATCATATTAACTGTACATAAACAAATGTTCCAGTTAACATTCACGTACTAACTAATAGTTAAGCACAATCACAACTAACTCATAGAGAAGCTGTGTTAACTTCATTGTTTGATTAAGTAAGAAATAATTGTTAGAGGATTAAGGTATTACTACGAGTATTAAATAGATTCTGTGAGGTAAATGTTACAAGCTCTACAATACTTCAGTTCTGTTATTATGCTCTGTCTCTATCGTTAACTATGAAATGACGTGAGATGTTCATGTTCACCAACTTTCCTGTGAAAAGTATCCCTTATCTATCTCCGGCTATCGTACTGCCATTTTTTCCCTGTGACATCCTAACAAACAAACAAACAAACATGAAACTCGCCCACTATGAAAACCATTGTATATAAGATTTATTTTTCATCAACGTCATCTCAGCCACAAGACTTCCACTGCTGCTGGACATAGGCCTCCAATAAGACCGGTCTTAGGCGGCTTGCATCCATCTTTTTATTAGCTTAAATTATATTGAAATTGTTAACAATGTAATTTTTAAACATAATTATATAGTAACCTTGCTGAGTTTCTAGGCTGTTTCTTTCGACTTCAGGTACTTCGATCTTCATAAGCGCCTTCCTATGGACTAAACTGAATAAATAAATGGCCTTTGAAGAATAAATTTGAACATAAGTATTGCACTTTTTTTACTATGTGTTTGACCACAATCTCACCATGAAAAGTGATGATGTGGCTGAAGGTGGTAAACACACATAAACCATCGTATAATCATCATCAACAGTAATAGAATAATTTAAGACGATGATAGCTCAGTGGTAGTGACGTCGGATGTCGTGGCGATGGCCGTGGGTTGGAATTCTACAATAATCTTGAGCTTCGATGAAGAAAAACATCATGTGGAAACTATAGCACGGTGGTACTTCTAAGATCTGTCTCTAAACATCTACCGGTATGTTCCGGCCGGTGGCTGCGCTTGAGAGCCAGTACCTTCTAAGATTAAGCCACATCACTTACCATAAATGTTTAAACAAAAGTAAAATAAAAAATTATATTCATAAAACTCCAATATACGGTGACGCGCTGACATTTATGCCTATATTAATATTTTAGCTATTCACATTATTGCTTAATCTTTTAATAAATGCGTGGGCAAAACTGCCGGTGGTATCTGCTGGTTATTAATATACTTAATTTAAAAACCCGTTAACCGTAAACAACATTTAAAATACAGTTGTATTTTAAATGTTGTTATAAAAAAATATGCAATTCGCTATTTTGTGTTGGCGGCCATCTTGGATTTGAAATTTATCATAGAGTATAGTATTCTACTAGTCAAACCCTTTCATTTGAAACCCATATTGAGGGAGTTTTGAAAAAATATGTAGGTAATCCGGCGGCTATCTTCGACCGATTTTATCAAACATAGCTAAGAACACTCCCGACTAATTCACCTTTTAAACAAAAAAAAAACAAAATCAAAATCGGTTCATCCGTTCGAGAGTTACGATGCCACAGACAGACACACACAGACATGTCAAACTTATAACACCCCGTCGTTTTTGCGTCGGGGGTTAAAAATAAGGAACCTTTGTTAAACTTAGGTAACTTTGTCCTACATTTGTATTGTATAGCTATGACACAGGACTGTAGTCTCTATGGCCATCGTAATAAGAGTTTATCCATGCCCTAGGCGGCAGGCACATTTATTGGCTTTCGCATAAAATTAAGTAGTTTCAGAATATACCGTGATAGATTTTGAAAAATATATATAATAAATGTCATATATAAGTATTTCTGCATTTTAGTATGGGGATATTTTATTTTCGTATTTAATTGTAATAATAATAATGATTCCATACTAGATGTAAAATTATACTTTATTATTCTTAGCGTGTTCGATATTCATAAGTTATCTTAAAAAACGTAACTTTCAAAGTAACCTTTGCCTATGTTAGAGGTATAATAAAAATTTAGTCTTCATATGGGCACTTTTTATAAAACTTTAACTTTACAAATGATAAGTGGCTGACACATGTCCGATGAAATAGGCTTTATATGTTTGACTTTGTTAAGTTCAAATAAGCCGTCAAATAAATGTGATGTAATTTGCTAAAGTAATAGTTTTTAAGGAATAATCTGGATGGCAAAACTGAGCCCTATTGCTATTACTCTGCTGTCTGTTTATCTGTGTGTCGTAGGTCTCTAGCACGTACCTAAACGTAATGTGTGAAATGTGAATATTTTGTGTGGAATAAAACCAAATATTGTATAAGAAATTCAATTAATTTTGAGGGAGGTTAAATGAAAATAAAAATAAAAAATATTATAATAGGACGGATTTGTGTAGAGTTAAATACATTTTTTTTTAAATCTCAATCATGATTATATCAATAAAAGACGTATAAATTTAATAAATTATAAAGCTATATCAGTCATATTACGACTTACTTGAATCCTACATTAAGACTTCACCAAATAATATTATCCAAATATGAAACAATCTAGAAAGTTACAAGAATTCCATAGAACTTACAGACTACCTCTTTGCCAAATTCTCTATAAGAGCAGTGGCAAAACAGTATATCAAATGGATAAACAAATCTACTACCACGTTGTAAAAAAACGAACCTCCAAGCTATGGTTGAAGTCTCTCAGACAGTCTTGGACGGATTTTTATTACTACCATAAAAAATGTATAAAAACCACTCAAATATTATGAGCTGTCACATAAGTTAATGTTATATTATGAATAATCTAACAAATATCTAAATATTCAACCAGAATTTCATTTAGTGCAAAGGTTGAACGATTGCTGTATTTATAGGTATGTTCTATGTGGTATGGTCTATGTTATAGGTATGTAGGTAGGTAGGTAGGTTCTGAATACATATACTGTCATAATTATTTTTCTGGATATCCAATTTATAGTATATTTTATGCTTAGTCGCATGACTGTATCAACATACTCTTTAATAGTTAACATATCTTACCTACTTGTGTTTAAAAAAATTGCCCTTGATTTTCATAATTTTATGATAATTCTCCCGTTAACTAAAGCCTTCGATGTGTATTGATAAAACTATGCTCTCCCCTTTGTTCCTGGATTAAAGTATTCTATCTATCTCCAGGGTCAAAGCTACTCTTCTGCTAGTTTCAATCGAATTTGGTAGCGTAACCGTGAAATAGATAGACAGGCATGTCCAGGGTCACTAGAGGTGCCAGCTGACAATCAGCGCTGTTGATTTCAGCAGCATAATATTATGCTGAGCTGGTGCCCTTTTGGTAGCACACCGACCATTTATGACATTCATTACATTACATATTAATTATAATTTGTTTTTTTTATCCAACTTCTTTTTGTAATTATTATTATTGTTTTTCTGTTTCGTGCTGTCAAATAAATATGTTTCGTTCTTTCTTTCACATTTGCTCTTATAATGTTAGTAGGATAATAATATTACCCCCACAATTTTGTTCGTAGTTTTTTAGATCTATGTGTACTCGGGGCTATTTTAAAGGCATTGACCATAGATATTATTGAGTTATTTCAGGAATGAAAGGCTGGAGATTCGATTATCTCTGATTTGTGAGATTTTCCTACGGTCGTATTTAATAACGAGTTAGACACGTGTGAACGCATATTTTAAAAGTTACGCTAGATTATTATGATTACGTCGTTTCCAATCAGTAAGAGTACCTAGACAGTATAAGAATCTTAATAATCTAATATCTAATATATAAAATTCTCGTATCATAGTGTTTGGCTGCAAACTCCTTCGAAACGGCTCGACCGATTCTTATGATTTTTTTGTGTATATTCGGCAGGTCTGAGAATCGGTCGTAGGCATTTTTTTTTATATCGCTACGCGGGTGAAACCGGGGGGGGACAGCTAGTAATATATAAAATTCCCATGTCACGATGTTGGTCCGCGATGAACTCCAAAACTACTTATCCAATCTTAGCGTAAATTGTTTTTAAAATGTGTGACTTTTTCCAACTTACAAGATTAGTTTTTATCCCGATAATTTCCTCTTTTATTGCAAAATTTGAACGCACTATAAATGTGCCACAGCAACGCGTGGCTGTGTCGGCTAGTTTTATAAAGGACTAGCTTCAACCCCGCGGTTTCTCCCGCGTTCCTGAGGGATCTTATGTTTTCCCGAGATAAAAGTAGCCTATGTGTTATTACAGACTATAATCTATCTCTGTGCCAAATTTCAACCAAATCCGTTCAGTAGTTTTTGCATGAAAGAGTAACAAACATACATCCAGAGATCCAGACATCCATATTCACAAACTTTCACATTTATAATATTAAATAGGATTTTGACTTACGCGATTTCAAAGTTGTCCATATTTATTTAACTATTTATTCCTTATAAACGTATACAAAACAAGTTGCAAAAATAAATCTTACCAATATTTAAATAAGATGTGTGTGCGTGTGTGTATTATCACCACTTAGCTCCGTAACGGCTAAAAGGATTTGGATGAAGTTTGGCACACTAATAGAATATTTTTTGAATTAAACCGCGGGGCGAAAGCAAGTTGATTATGAATAGAAATATTGCAAAAACATAAAGACACTAATTAATATTACAATATTATTCACCATAATAATTAATTATGTGATTTCGTCGGAAAATATATAATAGCAAGGAAGAAAACAATAATGTATATTTACGTACCAATTTATTATTATGGACATCATTGTTTGCCCTAGGGATGCTCCAAGAATACATATTGCTCAAGCGTAGTAGAGCTCATTAAATATAATGTATGTAATGTTTGATAGACCGAGAATTAATGTGACAAAAGCATGTAAGTATAACGCTTCTGAGAATATTCAGTTATAAGCAATAACATGTTGTTGATAGCTATCGGATTGACAATATTTTTGGGCCCGATAACCACCAAAGTGGAGATGGGCGGAGAAGAGCTGTGTTTGCATACAAATAACAACCCGAGTGGACTGGTGTGGGCTGTCATTTGTATGAAAATTTCATATCGCTTACGTGGATACCGGGCCTTAAACTTGTTTACGTTGTGATACTAGAAATAAGGCGAAATCATATATTTAGGTGTTTGATAATTAAAAAGATATTCTAGATGGGGTCGAATAAGTCTGTACTGACGTCCCGTTCCCGTTACCCCTGCCAGCTTCACCCTAGCCATCCTAACTTCTTTATGAAACGGAGTGTGAACGCTGACATATTTACTTTAGTGTTGAGGTTCTTGGTGTCATTAATGATGACGGAGGTGTTCTCGAACTTGTTTCCACTGTATATAGCTTCCATCTTGGCTCTGTTATCTTCTATAGCTGGACAGTGCACAATCACATGCTCCACAGTTTTATCTTATATATCACTATCACTCATAAAAATCGCCACATACGGTCCAACGGCAGTCGAGACGAGCAAGAGTTCGAGTCGATGTACATATTTTTTTAGTAAACGCCTGAATCATTATCCAATACGTAAAAGTTATATTGTCTAAGGTTGGGTCGGTTGAAAATAATTAAGAAATGTAGCGGTTCGATTGTCCTAAAGTGTATTTAGTATTTACTATGACAACTCGAAGATTCTTTACATTGAAACTACGCCAATATCTTATAGTGTGACAGAAAAAAAAAAAATATCGACGTAGGTAGGGCATGGTAATGTCCGTAACTTAGAGTATACCTAAACAAGCTATAGACGCGCGTCTTACTAAGTTTGAACCGAAAGCACTGGTATGAACACAGAAGGGTCTCGAAAGGGTATGCGGGAGATACTGTTACTCTATAGCTTTTATGTATACTCTAAGGTCCGTAATTTGTCAAACGTAATTCAGACCCTGTAGTTTACAACAACTAAATGTATTTGACTATTTACATTTGCATATCTTATAGCTGTACATCGTCGTAAGCCCGGTAGATCGAGTCACTAAAGCGTGGTTAAAGACTGAAACGCTGCGATCATGTGAACTCCATTGCCTGGGGCGTGTAGACAAGGATCCAATGTTTCACATTTTTAAGAAATAAGAATATTATTAAATTTACCGGTTTTATAAATTTAATCTATATTATTATATATGACGTGGTTTTATATGTACTCAACTCCTTGAAAACAAGCTTTTGTCCCGAAATTTCACCCGGGTTTCCACTACCACCCTAATAACATTAATTATTTGTATATAAGTACCAATAAATAAAATAATTATTGGTACCCTAATAACTTTATTTATTTTTATACAAATATTATTATTACTCAAAGAAAATCAACGGAATTAAAATTATTTTTATTTTCTATTTTCACCTTCCTCACGGCTTTCATCTACTACTAGCTTTTCCGCGTGGTTTCACCCGCGTTCCTGAGAGATCTTGTGTTTTCCTGAGATAAAAAGTAGCCTATAGCCTTCCTCGATAAATGGGCTATCCAACACTGAAATAATTTTTCAAATCGAACCAGTAATTCCTGAGATTAGCGCGTTCAAACAAACAAACGAACAAACAAACTCTTCAGCATTATAATATTAGTATAGATTCATTTCACCACGGTAATGTTTAGATAACTTTACCGTATTTCACCCTAGATTCGGCTATCGTCTTTGCAGATAGCATAATAAAAAAACCGCACATTAATATCAGAAATATAGTCAATAAATGACTGTTTAAAAAGATTTTTTGTAAAAAGCGTTTTATGATTGTAGTCGTAGTAAAAATTATGAGAAAACGGTACTCATCTCCCGGACTACGTCAAACGTTTCTAGCGGGATCCAGCCGCATTCACCATCGCCCATAAACACAGCTGTAATTAAGTAAAGCTCCGGAATATCGCAGCACTAAATGTGTGCATTACAACCGCTGCACTTTGCACTTAATTCACGTGCTTTTCGTGGGTTTTTAAAGTTACTCTATAGAACGATAAATCGTTCTCATTCTTGTATGTATTTGAATGGATTTTGTGAAACTTTCAATATGTCTAGACATGTCTCGATTTCATTGTGTAGAGAAAAAGCAGGTGTAATCTGTTTGTAGTCAATTTTAAAAAGCAGTCGTACATGCACTCGGAGGGTTCCGTGCAATAATAATAAAACCAATTTAATTTATGGCTGTATAACTCAACTTTGCTCATAATATGTTACATTGTTATACCTTTTTTTACATATTTAACTTTTATTAGTATTTGTTGTTTAAGAACAGGATATATAATTAGTATTTGGCTTAACTTACAGCTTCTACATAATGGCGTTTTTTAAATAGAAACAGATCAAAAGACGTCGAATCTTGTACCACTTTTGGATTTTGACTTATTCTTATGGGCCATATTGTAATACGTATATTCTCTGAATTTTTAACTAGATACATATTACGGTTATAATAAGTATGTATATGTTACAGGCAAAATTCATAACCGGTCAAAACCATTTTTGACTAGTCAAAACCCTTTCCAGGTACCTACATAAAAAAACCTATAACCTATTAGAGTTTTGACTAAGATAGTTAGTTTAGTTAGGTTAGTTTGACTTATAGGTTATAGGTTTTTTATATGTACCTGGAAAGGATTTTGACTGAGATAGTTTCAGTCAAAAGTGGTTTTGATCGGTTATGAGTTTTGACTGTAACATATATAATAACATAGCCCGACAAACGACGCGCGGGCATAGGCTTAGTAATAGGGTCCTTAGCCCTTTGGCCCTTTTACGGAACTCTATAATATTTTATTTGTTATTGGTATATTTGGTGATGTGAAATTATACAGATTAATTAATCTATCATTGTATGCTATCCTTAACCTGTAAGAAGATAGTCTTGGTCTTGCCCTGCTTGATGTTAATTACATAAAATCTTGAAGTTAAAAAAAAACAAGTCTGTTTGTTTGTTATATGCGTTCCTATACCATTCTTATTCTGATTGCGATGAATGTTTAATTTTTGATACAAAAAAAAAGAAAAAATCATGCGGAAGATTAACTAATTAATTATTTATAACTTTTAAACATTTTCTAAGCTACAACTTGGCCTATCTCCATACAAAATCACAATTTGTTATCCAAAACCACAAAGCTAAGGCTTATGAACGTTATAGCATTAAACAAACCGGATGCAGTATGGCTAAAGCGTGATCTATCATCCGATCCCATAGCAGCGATACGTTACAGGGGTGCCAAACCGGTGGCCCGAGTGCTTTACTTTGACAGATCGCACTGCCCTGAAGGTTGCAAACCCTGCAACAACGTACGTCGATACATATTCGTGTATAATGGATTGTGCGACCTAGTCTATTGAATAATGGGTAAGAAAAATTGGGAGTGTTTCGGTAGAAGATTGCAATTTTTTTTTTATAAAAATGTAAGTTCTGTGTGATTTTGTCTCAGCACAAATAAACTCGACAAACGGGAAGTACTCACCAATATTTACAATTATAAAAAGAGCTCTCTAAGGTCGGCAAAACATCGGCGTCTATCAGATATATGTATATCTTATCAGGTATCTATCCTTTTTAGGGTTCCTTACCCAAAGGGTAAAAACGGGACCCTATTACTAAGACTTCGCTGTCTGTCCGTCCGTCCGTCCATCTGTCTGTCACCAGGCTGTATCTCAAGAACCGCTATAGCTAGACAGTTGAAATTTTCTCAAATTATGTATTTCTGTTGCAGTTATAACAACAAATACTAAAAACAAAATAAAATAAATCTTTAAGGGGGGCTCCCATACAACAAACCTTTTTTATTTTACCTTGTTAACATAAAGAAAATTGGGACCAACTCTGAAATTTAAAATTAATCAATTTCTCTGAACAAATTTTCGGGGAACAGCTAGTACTTTATAAATCAAAATAACAAAGGAAGGTATTTCACATATTGAAATATATTTTTCCCCATTCCTTTTTACTTATCATGGAAGATACGGTGTGCAACTTAATGGAAATAATAAAATAATCTCTACACAAGGTACCTCCGAGTCTCTATCTATACACATGATAAAACTGAAGAACCACCGTATCTACACTGATATAATAACTGAATCTTTCATTGTGACAGAAATATCTTCTTGCTTTATCACTGACCTGATTGTTAAGTCTGTACGAACCAAACGCGGGCAAAAAGGTAGCTAAATATATTTACCAACAACTTATTCATGGTGATTTAAGAATTAACTATAATATTTGTCTTATCCATCTATATTAATACTGAAGAGTTTGTTTGTTGGGTTGTATGCGCTAACCTCAGGAACTACTGGTTCGAATTGAAAAAATATTTTTGTGTTCGATAGCCCATTTATCGAAGAAGGCTATAGGTTTTTTTTTATCCCGGGATAACATAAGATCCCTCGCAAACGCAGGTGAAACCGTGGGGCGGTAGTAGGTAGGGAGTACAAGCTAAGTAATCTTATTTTTATATGCCTACAAGGTTTATGTAATTAAAATTTTAAAAAAAACTCTCTCTAGATGTCATGGAAACACTGCTGGGTGAATCATACTCAAATTGTTCGACTTTTTTGGTAGTTCTAAATCAGATCCGAAATTTGTCTGTTTCCGAAGTATAATTCGTAACTAAGCCCCTTAAGACAGGGTCCATGTTTTACAGGAAAAGTTTAAATGAGTTCACTTTTTATGGTAGGCAACCTGGCACCACAGTAGGTTTTGTGTAGTTTGATCGAGTTGTGTTTACTTCAGGGGATGGAGTCTCTGGGATATTTTAACAAAGACGCGCTATTTTGAACCGTGAAAGCCACTAATACAGCTCAATGATTTCCATGACATTCTCATACCTATAGATCTAAAAGCGAAACATTAACCTCGACAACGTAACAAAATACAATCTCAGGAAAATGTGTTTTATTTTCAGCTTGATTCGAGTTATTGTGGCATAGCAACAAAATTTTCAAAGATGATATTATATGGAATAATATTTAGATATTATTCAACACAAACTTTTCAACAGATATGTAAATGAAACTTGTGAGAAGTTTGTGCGGTTTTACTATAAATAATCGTCGCGCCAGTGAGCCACAATCGTAAATCTCTGGAGTTGAAACTTGCCTTAGGTCGTTAATGTTCTCATCCCCCAGGACATGTCTAAAATAGCCAGACATAAGGGTAGAAAATAGTTCAGGGACCATTGTGTATTGTGCTTCAATATCAATTTGGCTCATATGCAGCTTAGTGTAAGAAAATAGAGTTTTCATATAGATTTACTTGCCGCTAATAAGATTGGATAAAATACCAACAACTAACAAATAAAAGCTACAGATAGGTCGGAAGACGACGCGGATGGGCCGGTTGGTTTAGTTGGTAAGATACCCTATCTGTCACGCCACAGGTCGTGGCTCCGAATCCCACTTAGGACAGACATTTGTGCGCATGAACATGTCTGTTTGTCCTGAGTCTAGGTGTAATCTTCTTCTAATATATAAAATTCTCGTGTCACAGTGTTTGTCTGCAAACTCCTCCGAAACGGCTTGACCGACTCATATGACAATTTTTATGCATATTTGGTAGATCTGAAAATCGGTCGTAAGCTATTTTTTATACCGCTGCAAAGGAAAAGTAGGGTATATGTAGTAGATATACTACATTATATACCTAACTGATAGGTCATCAGGCTTCCATAGCACAAGCTCTGCTTAGTTTAGAGTCAGATGGCCATGTGTGAGGAATAATGTTCGGGAATATTTATTTATATATTTATAGGTTATATTTTTATGCAGTTTTCATAGAGTAGGTACCTAATGCAATAATAATTTATTTTACTCATGCTGGAAAGTCACCAAAAGTCACATATTTCTATCGCGTAGAAAATATTAATTTGAAATAGACATTTATTTGAAAAGCTAGTCAGTTGAAAAGTCGTTGACGTAAAAGATAATTCTCTATACGAGACTCTCGGGAACCATTCTGACATTAAATCTATACGATTATTCACATTATTTGAATGAAGATATTTAGAAAGATAGATAAAATAGATATATTAAATAATAACCTATCAATTCATATTTTATACCTGATATTTACATTACGATGCAAAATGCTGAAAACATCGTGGGGAAACCATAGTATCACGGTGGTAGAGGGTACATTGTACGCCCTTTTTAGATGTCTGTCTGTTAAAAATCTGTCGCCAAACACCTATCGTTATGTTACGGCAGCTGCACTTGAGAATCAGTTCCCTTCTAAGTGCCACCTTCGACCACATTACTATGACGAGATTGTGGTCAAATGGTGTTTTAAAGCGATTATAGCTCAGTGGTAGTGACGTCTGATGCCACGGCAAAGGTCGTGGGTACGAATCCTACAGTGAGCTTGAGCTATCGGTGAAGGAAAACATCGTGAGGAAACCATGGCACGGTGGTAGGATACTTTGTAGTACCCGCCTGGCTAGCTACCACCCTCAAGATGAAAATCTGTCGCACCTATTGGTGTGTTCCGGCAGCTGCACTTGAGAGCCAGTTCCTTCAAGACTTTGTGTGCTTACCACCTTTGGCCATATCACCACTTACCATAGTGAGTTTTTTTTTTATCCTATCTTCAAAACCGGTTTTCAAGTGTAACATAATATTGTAGTGTACACAATATACTTCAAAAGAGATACTACAGTGATTGGGTCAAGTTTGAGTGGCGCCAAGTATTCAATTTCCGTTGCTATCCCAACATCGAATTGTATCCGTAGCATTCGAGTGTTGTGCGCAATGCGCATGTGTAACATGCCCATATGGAATAAAAGTTATTTATCAAAAAAAAATACTATGATTGATTATAATCATAATACTGTTTGAATATTTGTGTGGTCGGACGGATCACGTAATATCCTGGAATAAAACAAAGAATTTGAATCTGAGGAAACTAACCTCAGTTTAGTTTTTGCGTATGTATGTATGTCATTGAAAGCCATCGCGATAGATGTTGAAGTTTGGTAAGAATCACCCAGATTAGTTGTCTTCAATTTATAACAATTCAGATTACAATTTGTCATCAAAATTTTAATCCATACTAATATCCATCCTAACCAATATTGTAAATGCGAATGTGAGTTTGTTTGTTACCTTTTCACGCCTAAACCGCTGAACCGATCGCAATGAAATTTGGTACGCAGATAGCCTATGGAATGGAGAATGACATAGGCTACTTTATTTTGTCGTAAACCCGGGTGAAACCGCGGGGTACAGCTAGTACTTTATAGGTAGAAAGTAGAAAATCAAATACTACCATTCCACTATATCAAACGGAGAGGTCATATAATCGCTTTAGCTTATGATTTAGTCTATACTCGTGGACCGCTAAGTATATCTAAACTGAAAGAGTGGAGTTTGGGCTTTACCATCGCAACTTTGTTTATAAAGAGTATACTTTATAGTGACTTCACCGTTTTATGTGTCTATCGGAGTTTTCTTGTATATTTACTGCATTTGTTTTTATGAGCTTTTAAGCTTCGCTGTCTTTTAAATTTATTTTAAGCTACAACTTAAATATAAAAGAACAAGACCTGATTGGTTCATTGACTGCGTGATCAACGCAGAGTTATTTATACCACTACCGTTGATCAACCCACCATGCAATTGGAGTTTATTTTCTAACGCAAAAGAGTGTTAAAAAGCATTGAACAAAATTTCCGTATATAAAAGGGTTTGTAATATAAAAATCCATGTCGTTTTTCAGTCTTTTTGGTAAACTATTATTTATTATACTTTCTCGCTCTGCTCCATTTCCGCCAGAAAATACCCTATCTACTATTACATGATTAGTAAAAATCCATGTTTAAGTTACCTTATTCTATGCATCGAGCGTAAAAATATTCAAGAATCCATTGCAACGCTAGAGATATTATTTAATATTATATTATTCTATAAAAATGAAAATGAATATATTTTTATTCAATTAGGCCTTCACAAGCACTCATGAATAGTTTGACTCTAATGCACTTTTCGGCAGGTAACTTTTACTGAGAAGAAGAGGTCATAAACTCAGTAATTAGTATTTTCAAAACTTAGATTTATTTTATTAAATTAATTTATCTAGTCTCACTGATAATGTTATGTGGTTATGACGACAAAAAATACGGAAAATAAGGATGAGTGACTAAATAAGTAAAGTAAAAAACTGTCTATATTATTCTACGATCCAATAAATCATACCTTGCGCAGGTAATTATTCTTGACCAAGATTTACAAATATCAAAAATCTTGATCATTAAAATATGACGCAAATATATTTATGTTATTTATTATACTTTAAGCAGATTGTCTAAAGAATCTTTTGCTCTCAAACGAGTGAGTTTCCAATATTTTTATTTATTTGTGCAACAAATTGCCTCTCGATGTCTTTAAACATTTGTCTCGTTTTTTTATATATTTATATTTATTTGATTTATCTGTCGTCCAACATATTACCTA
Organism: Tetheella fluctuosa; assembly: GCA_951216915.1. Classification (NCBI taxonomy): domain Eukaryota; kingdom Metazoa; phylum Arthropoda; class Insecta; order Lepidoptera; family Drepanidae; genus Tetheella; species Tetheella fluctuosa. The sequence continues at coordinate 5,022,286 of OX578237.1, forward strand.
AGTAGGTAATAATAGATAAGTGTATAATATCGATATCTCAAAGTTGAATACGGTTATGATAAAATCCTAAATTATTATTTACAAGTTTTTCACAATTTAATTTTTCTAAGGTTAGATAGAAGAAATACTCAGTTTTTAATCTACACCTAAGTCTAGACTTATTGTGCTGCTTACTTTATCTAAAAAGTATTAATTTTAAGCCGAATTTGCTTAATTACTTAGGCAGATTATGTAGGTCATAATCCAATTTAATCTGAAAACTATTAACAAATTTATAAGATTCAAATTACCATCCAGGTTTTTGTTTTTCTTTTGTACACACACTTGACCGAAGGCTACGTAGGGTTCCGTAGAGTGAAAATGAATATTGAATGGGGGATATCGTTTTTGTGCTCACCAGTTGGCGCCACTGTCGAGTAAGGTCCTATAAAAGTTTGTTATTACGGACATGAAAACCATGCTTACATTTAAATCATATTTAATACCTTAAACCGTACCGTAAAAATATCGAGCATGCCTCAGTATTACGTAGTTCGTACGTTTTGTTCGAAAAACAAAGTAGTCTCAAAGCACTGCCATTAATTGACCTGTAACTCATATTTGCCATAAATAATCTCAGGTATTGCAAAATATTCACAACATAATTCTAATTAGAAATAAACCCGCGTAGCCCACCCAGAAACAGTGAAGTTTGACATTCCGACGACCTCACGCTACACTAGCGCCTCTAGCGGAAAATTCCCACGCGATAGCCCCCATTGAATAGTAAATTAGTAAAGCATTCTTAGTGGTGTTAATTTTTTTTAAATAATATTATTATATGATACTGTGAAACTTTTGAATCTATATCATACACTGTTTTTGAAATATTAATAAATACCATGCGTTTGGAAAGCCTTTTTTATCAGTAACTAAAACAGGTGTGTTCACAACAATTCACCAAAGTTTCATCGCAATCGGATGATTGGTATACGAGCTCATACGTTACAAATAAACAAACAAACAGTCAGACAGACAAATATTGATTTTCATAAATAAGATAATAAAAAATAAAATAGCCGTTTCACATGTATTTATTGTACCTCAAAAAATAGTTGGTTACAATGGTTGGTTTGTTAAATAACTTTGTCTGTAGATTATCTTTTCATAGTATAAAACAAAGTCGCTTCCGCAGTCTGTACGCTTAGATCTTTTAAACTACGCAACGGATTTTAATGCAGTTTTCAGCAATAGATAGAGTAATTCAAGAGGAAGATTTATATGTAGGTATAATACATAAAGGCTTATTTTATTTTATAATACATGCATAATTATAGATACTTAGTACAGAAAAGCCGAGAAATTCAAAGATTTGTAATGTGTCGTAACAAATATATTTTTGTGCGCTTACGTTATTGCGCCCGTGCAAAGCCGGGGCGGGTCGCTTGTATATATATAATTTAGTTTTCCCTTTAGAATACCTCATGAGTCGTGACCTACTTTTGCCCGGCAATTAGATTGCTTTCACCCTAGCTGTGAGTTCGAACTGACTTTGATCTATTGAGGATATAGAATATTTGTTGCCAAATATATTGCTCTTTGAAGAACTACGATAAGTGATCTTCCATTGCCTTTATTGTACCTACAGTTTTCTGAAAGGGTTTATCCAAATCAAAGGGTATATCTAAATGGTACTTATCTGACAAAACTATCTTTGTAGAACTAGATTTCCTCCTTTTTTATCAAGTTGCAGGTATATCATAAAAAAAATGTTTTCAGTTCTACAAAAAAGTATTTTCTTATTATTAAGCAACTAACTAGTCTAAAGCATGTGTGGCAATGATTACATCTTAAAAAAAAGAAGTGAGGTAGGGCATAGCGATATGTCACTCAAAGAGCAGCTTGACTGGGGAAGTACCTCCACCTTACAGAATACCGCAGCCAAATAACTTATAGTTGTGTTCCTGCGCGTGAGTAAGGTCGCCGGAGCTCGGGCCGTGGGAAGGGTCGGCAACGCGTGAGTGATACCCCTGGTGTTGCAAGCGTTCATAGATTACGGTAACCGCTTACCATCAGGGGGGCCGTATGCTTGTATGTTGTTGTATAATAAAAAAAAATGAATAACCGTCACAACAACTCACTTATCGCAATCGCATGAATAAAATATGATGTGCTCAACCTTATAAATACACCCTATAGCTACTCCTATATTTCCCAGGTCTAAAGTACCTTAAAATGTAGTCTTGTGAAAATGAAAATGAACCGCACCACTCACTACATATTATTATCTCTGGTGGAAACGCAGCTTAAAGGTAGGGTACGTAAATACCTTAATATTGTTTACAAATTTCATAAAAAACAACACTATTCGTCACGGAACTTATTCTTCATAATCTTGTTCAACAATTCCATTAAATAAAATTTCTTATGAATAATAGCTTCCGTAGTAACAACATACTTGGGTGTGAGCAAGATAATCTGGATTAACAATCGTTTCTGACATGAAATTGTGTGGAGCGCCTGACAAAAGCTCTCGTAAATACACATTATCGTATCTTCTCAGTATTTGTGAGATGATGCATGTTTCATACAACTAAGGTTTAAGTGACAGACTATATTTTGACTTAGTATTTTATATTTTTTGTAGGTAAAAATATTTGCTAATGGTATGAATTATTGTTTGAGTTTTCTCAACGATAGCTACTCGATATCATGCGCACTTTATCGTTTTTAATTCTTTATTTTTATTACTTTATACTTTTTAGTTCGTTTTAAAAGCGTGTTGGTTTTTTTAACCGACTTCATATTTCTAAATGTCGCTAAGCCGTCATATGGTGCTCCTAATAGTACGTGGTGACCGCCGTATACGTTTTCAACTAGAGGATCGTTAATATGTTGCCGACAACGTGTTATTTGTTATTACCAGAAAAGCATTATCTACAGTAATTTTACTAACATTAATATTAAATGCAAAAGTGAGTTTGTTCGTTTATTACCTCTTGAAACTTCAACAGATCAATTAACCATGAAGACATTTGGCACACAGGTAGCCTATGGTATGCTAACCATGCTACATTTTACCTAGAAACGTGGGTAAAACCACAAGGGACGTTGTCTATGTCCCCGTTTATATTCCTATTAAATTTCATCCTTTACATGAGCTTTTTTCCAGATTTTTACAGGAAATACTAATTTATCCTTTGGTACCTACTCCTGCTTGTTTGATGGTTGGAAACATATTTTTATATTAAGTGATTTTTTCCATCATCACTTAAACACAATGAAAAACAAAAAGCGTATAAAAAAGGCAGCATGAAATATAACTGATCGTCTAAACTTTCGAAGCGTCTTGAAACTTCATAATCTCCATTTTAATTCAGCGGGAACTTTTATCGCGGGTAATGAATTTACAAATCCTTCAGGATTATGACTTGGGTTGCTGAGTTTCGCTCGCCTGCCTGAATGGGAGGGATCCGATCTAATACTTTAACGGTTCCGTATTTAAATTATAAACTAATATTATTAATAATTATAACTGACATATTGTAGGCATACTAAAAATATGTGGATAATTTTTAAAAACTAGGAGTGAAGTCCAAAAAAAAAAGTAACGGCTTATTGCAGTCCAAGTAAGAACCTTATAGATCTGCAATATCTATCCATCCACCTATACATCTGTTTGTCAGACCAATTTTACTAATGTTCGTTTCACCAAAGAAATCCCATAGGCTCACCTCTATCACAAAAGAAATAAGATCAAATTTCATTTATTCCACGGGACTTCTTTAGTGAAACGTTCTCTACTAGGCTATGATATTAGATACGACTCAGATTTGACAAATAGAAAGTTGTAACCATAATATAAACAAATTAATAACAGATTGCCAACCCTCTGTCTCCATAGAATATTAAAATTTGAGATCTTTGACGACATTCTTACTTTGTCGACTACATCGTATGACCTCTGAATACCTAACTCCACGAGGCGCTCAGTATTGCCTAAATTAGACATAGATGGCGCAATATTGTCAGGTTTTCAACTACAATACATTGCAGCCCCAACACAAGGAGGTCACATCAAAAGGTGGTATGACAACACAATCCTTGTTAAATGCCATGGCCGCTGGTAAACCATGAAATTGAATGTGTCCCTCGGATTTGTGCGAGGGGAATTGAGAGCGTAACAGTGTTTCGGTTAACATCAATATTTTTTCTGGAAGTGCGTGAATTTATAATTAAGTTTTTGTTAAAAAAATCATTTTTAATACATCCTTTTTTTGTGACACCTTTTTGTTGCAGTGTCTTCCAATATACTTATGTAAACCAAATATCGAGTCGATCCGACCAAACATAATTATTTTTATTAATTAGTTTTCTATATATTATAGTTTGTATTTTATACAATGATTGTAAATACTTGTTGTAAATAAAGCTTAAAATCTAATTATTACATACATACATTGTAAGTTAAATAAAAGCTTGTAAAAATGCACTTTCGCATTCGTGACGGACTTGTGGTTGGTTAGATACCCCACCTGTCACGCCACAGGTTGTAAGATCGATTTTCATCCAGAACAGACATCAGATAGCCGTGTATGAAAAATGTCTCGAGATATTATTGTTTGTATTTTTTTTTTGTTAAGTCAAAGTCAAAGCCATTTATTCAGTTTAGGCCTTAGAAGGGCACTTATGAACGTCGAAACTACTGTACCACCAGTTGAGAGAACTTACGCGTAAAGGATAGTTATTATTATTAATTTCCCGAATGTGACAGAGATTCCTAGTTTTTGTGTGATAACTTAAGACTGATATATCGTGGCTGAGTACTATAACTATATTAAATGCAAAAACTGCAAGGAAATGTATGTTATTTGCATCATTTCTTAAAACTACTACATTTTATACATTTTCCATACAATTGCTTTCTCATGCTACCCAATTTCTTACTAAGTCGTAGTCTTATCTTATTACTAGTCCCTTGATATCCCTTAGGTTTTAGTTTTTATCAATATCCTGTGACCTTTCCAGTAAATCATTTCATCCACAATATGTGCGCGGTTTTTAGGTTAACTGTGTCTCATTCATCATTTTGCTTCATCCTGTATCATTAGAATGAGTTTACCGTTAGCCTAGACCTTCATAGAATTCATGCAGTTTAAACTCAAATACGTCGTTGTAAGATGTTTTTAAGGATGTCTATGTTTTCATTGCTTAATTATTTCAGTATAATTATTAGTATGTTTTTGTTTTTATAAAAGAGATTTAATATGCGTATTCAAGTATAAAAATCAGATTTTATGTAATTATTTTCAAAGTCAAAGCCGTTTATTCAGTTTAGGCCCTAGAAGGGCACTTATGCACGTCTAAGCTACTGAAGTTACCACCGATTCGCCTTCAACTGAGAAGAACCGGCAAGAAACTCGTACAAGTACTCGTACTCTTATCAAGGTTACATTTTTTATATATTTTTTTGGACAGTCTGACAATCTTAATATGCATTTATATCTTCTACCTACACTAATAATATTATAAACAGGAAAGATTTGTATTTTGTAAGTTTGTAACGAATAAACTCAAAAACTACTGGACCGATTTCAAATATTCTTTCACTATTAGGATACTACATTATCCTTGTGTAACATGGGGTATAATTTAACTCGGGAACGCGGATGAAACCGCGCGGAAACTATTGCTTAAATATTTACGAAGTCTTAGATAGGTACTGTCAGTTTTCTCTACACAGCGCCGCAGCGTGTAGAAATAAATTGTGATAAATTCAGTCCCCTTTGTCATATCGCTTCAGGGTCCCCTCGTTACACATGCTTTATTCATAGTCTTCACTTACAACATATAGGTTGCGTTTACAGTCATAAAGCTTTGCGTAAATAATAAATAAACAAAACACCTTAACGTAAGAGGTAAAAACATTGTTTATTGCTTTTCAAACAGCTCATCTTTCGCTATTTACTTTCGGCGCCTGGTGTTCCCGAGGGGATGGGATAAAAAATATATTTTTTGTTATTTCGGGGTATTTTATCTGTGTGCCAATTTTCATCCAAATCCGTACTGTCATTATAATATATATTCGGATATAATAATATAATATATAGACGGGCCGGTTGGCGTGGTTGGTAAGATACCCTATCTATCACGCCGCTGGTCGTGGGTTCGATTCCCACTCAGGACAAACATTTGTGTGCATGAACATGTCTGTTTGTCCTGTGTTTGGGTGTAATTATCTATATATGTATGTATTTACAAAAGAAAAGTAGTATATGTAGTATATCAGTTATCTGGCTTCCATAGCACAAGCTCTGCTTAGTTTGGGGTCAGATGGCCGTGTGTGAGGAATAATGTCCCAGAATATTTATTTATTTATTTATTTATTTATTTATTTATTTATTTATTCATTTACGTTGTATTTTAGGGTTCCGTAGCTAAATGGCAAAAAATAGAACCCTTATAATTTCGTACTGCCCATCTATCCGATCAAAATGGACGTTATTGGCACTATAAACATGAAAATTGGAAAGTAGAATAGGTAGTGTAATTAAATTAGGAAAAAAAATGGGTTGTTACTCCATACGTAACTGGAGGACGAAATAAAAATCCAGTAAACATAAGCGTCTTTATTATGTAAACATAAATATAGTGGATTCAAAATTAGATTTTTATTTAAATATTGATTTAAACTTGAGATATGCGCTTCTAAAGTCGTAAGTCGTGTCATGTCCTTCCTATTAAATTTGTAATATGGGGTGGAAAATTCTGAAAAAAATTAAGGTAGTAGAACATAAAGAATACTTTTAAAAAAATGATTGAATGAAATTATGTTGTGTATGTATTTTTGAGATATGATATATTTTCGGTATCATGCTATTTTGATTTAACGAGCGCAGAAAATTTGTTTCTCACACTGTCTTTGAGAAATACCTACTATGAAATACAAACTTACCATTCCTATAACTTGCTACTTTGTACATGGTATCGAATACACTATGCGTGGACCGACATGCACTTGGCCATTTTTTTATATTTACTTTTTTGGTGATAACTCATCCTTTGTTCAAATTGTTGATAACGGTTTCAGAAATCAATTATCTTTTCTGTCTGATTAATATTATTCGTATCAAACTAGTAAAACCATTAGTTCAACACTAAGTCCTCACCCGTACTTCACCAGCCGCGCACTGTCATCGATCATCCGCCCGTGCCACATCCGGACGCATCCGGAATCAGCCAGGCTCCGGACGGGATGCGGACAACAATCTGAATCACTGTACATAAAATTAAACATGCTGTATGTTACTTTTACTTGATACTTAATTTGCAATTTAAGCAATTTATTTTTTATCATCCATAATAATAAAAATAATATTCTGGGACATTCCTCACACATGGTCATCTAATTCCAAACTAAACAGAGCTTGTACTATGGAAACCAGATAACCGATATAGTACTTATACTATTTTTTAATCTAAATATATACACAAATACATAATGACTCCCAGATATAGGACAAACAGACATGTTCATGCACACGAATATCTGTCCTAAGTGGGTATCTTACCAACCATGCCAACCGGCCCGTCTTCGGCCGTTCCGTATCTATTGAAATAAATAAATAGACAGAATCAATAATACAAATTCAATAATAATTGAAATTGTTTATGGATTAGGTACTCCTAAAACTATTGAGAAAAATTGGCAAAAGACTTCAGCAAGAGTTTTGATCCATTATACATAGACCAATTCATTCAATGTATTTTAGCACAGTGTAATCTAGTTTTGTAATTACTAAACGTCGGGCTAAGTTGTAAAATGACATGTCTACTTTTGTCGCTAAAATATTGATGACTCAAGGAGCCTAAAGCTTTGCACTGGGGTTAGACTATTTTATATTACCCGCCTAGCTGTTTAGGTTACCATTCTCAAATTGGAATTGTGTTGTCAAGCAACAATATGTACAAAAATCTGAATGAAAAATCCCTGAACAAGTTCTGACTGACTGATTAATTGACTGAGAGTGGTTTGCAGAGCCTAAGCTACTTATCTTAGAACCATGAAATTTGAGGAATATATTATTCCTTTTGTAACGTAGGGGTGTACTATGTAGAACGAAAACCCCTACGGGTAAAAAGGGGATCGCGGTTGAAATCGAATAGCTTCATTGCTTCTGATATACCTGGAGACCATTACGTAGAAATAGCAATTAAATACAAACTATTCGCTAATTATGAGCAACTTTCACGTGTGTTATCTCTATCTAAGTAGGTACCAGGCTAGCATAAATGCATAGAGTTTGTGCAAACAGGATCACGGGTCATCCATCACTGCAAGCTGGCCGTCGCGATCTGGTGAAATCCCTGCGCTGTATGCTTATGTCTGAGCTAACATTATGACTGACTTTGTTTATGTACAATTTGTGTTTTTCTTTTGGTATTGAAGAATATTAGTAGCCCCTTTTATTCTCAGTTTAAGTAATAAAAATAAAAGTTTATTGTTTATAGGGTTCCGTACCCAAAGGGTAAAACGGGACCCTATTACTATGACTCCGCTGTCCGTCCATTTGTCTGTCTATCCGTCTGTCACCAAGCTGTATCTCATGAACCGTGATAGTTAGAAAGTTGATTCACAGATGATGTATTTCTGTTGCTGCTATAACAGCAAATATTAACATAACAGAATAAAGTAAATATTTAAGGGGGCTCCCATACAACAAATGTGATTTTTGGACGTTTTTATGGATAATGGTACGGAACCCTTCGTGCGCGAGTCCAACTCGCACTTGGCCGGTTTTTTAATTACGTATGGATAATTTTTTTTTTTCTTTGTGTGTGTACCTCATGTCACTTCTTTTTCAAAGTCATCCAAATTGATGGTAAATTTATAACATCAACAGCCTTTTTGGGTCGGCACTTATCATCACTTACCTATATCGTAAATGCGAAAGTTGTGTGTGTGTTTGTGTGGATATTTTTACAATGGCTGGATTGATTTCAATGACTTTGGAATAACATATAGAATACTCATTATAATATAGTATAGTATGCACTTTCAAGTCTTATTACTACCCTACAACTGATTTATATAAATTTTGCAAAGTGCTCACAGTTCGCCAATTATTCTTGCAAAGTATTATCCTGATGCAACACTCCATGCCAACATATGATCCAGCTACATTAAACACGCGCAGAAACTTCGCAGTTTCAGCCAAAAGTTCCTGAAATTCTTAACACCTTATATCTATAATAAAATTAATAAATTATTCAATATTTATCCCTTACCCAAACTTGAATGTAAAAAAAAAATATCCATTTGGCTCCTATCACTTTCTTACGAAGAGACAGAAATGTAACTAACTACATATAATAAAATATACTCAAACATATTTGCAGTTCCCCTCCCCCCACCTCACACATCCTTACACACATACATACTCACTCACCGTTCACAAACGTACACATACACACATAAACTAACACACACAACACTCTACTTTGTTTTTCTCTTTTGTTTTTATTGTTATTATTATTATAATTAAGCCAGAATTTTCGTGGATATGACTGGTGGTTACATAAGACATGTCTCTGGGGGTTTGGCGCTGTATGATGAAATACAGGCTTTGGCCTAGCTCGGCACCAGATGCTAAGCTTTTATTAATAATACTTAGTCTAAGATAATACTGTAAAACATTATCTGGTATTAAGTTTTCGATTAACAAATTTATTATTATTATTATCCCGGGAATACACAAGAAACTACGAGCTTTTATATCTGCGCAAGTAAAACTGCGGGTCGGAAACTAGTTCACATTATTTTCCTTCACTGATTTCTTTGTAAGTTATAACTGAATCTCACCTATATCTGACCTATATTTCCAAGGTTGTAGAAAGCGTTATACCGTGAGTTGCTAAGGGAAATTATGTTTAGAATGAATTAATTGCTTCCGTATTCCTACCAAGCTTTATCAAATTATTTATTCTATCCAACAATTTATTCGGCAATATTTTCCTAATCAACACTAAAGCTCAATGTACAAATGACGTAACACGAACCCGCAATCAATACTGTAGGAAAACAAAGGGGAATGGTAGCGAATCTTTTCGCCTAAAGCTCAACCGGATATTAAGAGAGAAGTCTACATTCTATCTATTCTACGGATAGTTTATATCAATGTCATGTGCAAAATCAGAATACTGAAATATTTCCATTTCATATTATTTCTATGGATACTGAAGAATATTAATGAGATGTTGAGTCTCGCTCTACATTTACTACAAAAACTTAAACCTTATTAGGTTTAAGCTGATGCAAAATTTTCAAATGGTAAAAAGATTTGATTGTATCAATAAATCGTCCCTAAATTGAATTAATTTCGTACCTTAAATCTTAACTATATATGTGCGGCGAAAATCCTTAGTGCATAAAAATTTACTGTCTTGCACAAAGTAATTTACATTTACATAAAACCAATATACCTTTAAATCTCGTAAAACTGTCTGAAAGTACTTCCAGAGACGCTCGTCTGAGCTACATTCCTATTTTGCCGGGTTTTTATTGACTCAGGGTATATTTCTTTCTTACTTCATTTTATTACGTTTTATCGTTGACACATGGGTCCCAATTCATCATTTTAAGGAGCTATCTTTTATTTCTTTATATCTACGGTAGTACGATTATTTGAATTTACCAAATAATGGATTACATTACGGAATTTAAATTACATCTCGGCAATTGCTTCATCCCATTATTTACGGACCAGCCAACTAGAATGTTGTAATAAGATATTACTAAGTTGTATTCATAGAATATGGACACAGTGGCAGTTGTGACCTTTTTTTGTACTTTTGGAATCCTAACCATCATTTTCTTCAGCTAACAATAGCTTTAGACAATTTTCAACGTTGCCATATGCTACAAAATATCATCATCTCGCAAACTCCGGCCAAAAAAGTTATAAAATGCATGTAAGCAAGCCACCCATAGTCGTAATTTCGATAACACCGTAGAAAAAGGTCACTAAGCCAGTAATAAGCTTCGGGAGCAAGATTCTAAGGGTCAAAACTAGGGCAACCTATCGTTAGGCTGCATTTCCACCAGAGATGTGTAGCAATGTGTTTTTATCCGCCAATAGGATCGCTACATTAGATCTATGACATGCTAAGCTGTGAAAATAAAGCGATCCTATTGGCGGATAAAAACACATCTCTCCGCTACGCATCTCTGGTGGAAACGCTTCCTTAAGCTTTTTATATTACTCAAAATAATCACTAGAACTCTATTAAAAAAAAATAGAAAGGAATATCTTACTTCTTATTTCATTTAATATCATTTATTACCCAACGTTCGGGAACGCGAGTTTATCCGCGGGGTGGAAGCTAGTTTTCAATCAAATATTAACTAATTGGAATCATCAGAAAAAAAACATATTGTAATTTATAGTTACAGTACCTAGAATACGACCTAGACCTATTTCTTTATTATGACTAAATAACCCAATAATTCTGTCAATAAACACCATGAAGTTCCTTTAAAAAAATACAAATAAAGCACAATTCGAAAATTCAGTGAGGAGTATGGTGCGCTTGGAGGGTAGATCTCATAGCTTGCTATCTGGATCTACCTGATAATCTTCCCCTCAGATATTATGTTGAAATATCAGCAAAGTTCTACAGGTACTGTTTAGGGGACACATGCAACAAAGGTTTATCGAACAAGTTGGTTCTCTCTAACTTTAAATTGATTTTAAACAAATTACAAAATCACAGTGACAAAAAAATAACTCAGCCGTATTTTGAAATAGATAATAAAATTAAAAACGAAAATCTGACTATGTAGAGTTAAATAAAAAGATAGAAACAAGTCGCACGATGGAAGATAATGACGAAGGCTAAAATGTATGTCGACTCTAGAACTAAAATAATAATATCATAGATATTCTTCATACACCATCCGATCCCAAACTAAGCAGACCTTGTACTTAGTTAATAATATATTGAATTGAATTTGATAGAATTGATACCACTTAAAAACATTTAACTAAAATAGACAGTTACACCTAGGCTCGCAACAAACAATAATCACGTACGCAAATTATTGGCTTGTGCGCTAATCGGCCCGAGAATTTTTGTAAGATGAGAAAATTTGCAATCGGAGTTTTGACAGAACAGTTACCTAATGATACCAATGTGACTGCAGGAACAGAAGCGAATAGTATAAGAGTAAAGACGCGGTATAAACGAGTTGATTGAAAGAATCATTGATTACTTATTATTATCAGAGACATTACATTTTATTATTTATAATATTAATTTACAAGCAAGCACGAGTTGCTTGGCTGTGCAATAGGAACAACGTAAAGCGGGTCACTAGTCTACAAATGGGTAGTTATTTTGTTCAGCGTCATATGACTTTTCTTCCAACGATTACCATTTAAAAATATTAGCAAGTTCTCCAAAGTATCAGTCTGTGCGTACAACAATACAGGGGATTTTCCTCGAGATAACTCGCGGCGCCGTCACTAAAGGGAATTTCTTCAGCAAAACGTTGCGGAACGGTTATATAGTGATTTATTGGTTCCGTCGTTGTGAGTTACTGTCCTTGTGTGTATTGAATTGTTTTATACTTGGAAACATATCCAAGAGGTCCTTATATTGTGAATGCAGAAGTTGAGAAGGTGAATGAAGAAAGTTATCTATGGCACTGATTAAATATTTAGTTATACAGAATGTAAGGGACGGTCCTCCGCAACTGACAGGGTGCATTCAGCTCCTTATTTTGAGTCATATTCCACCGGAAATTTTCTCCAGAAAATTTTCGTATTCTTTATCGTTTTTCAGTTACTATTCCTTAATTTCAATGTAAAATTGAATTCTTTGTACACAACACTCCAATGTAGATACAATAGCTAAAATCAGCAATGGATGTTGAAATTCTCAAACGAACGTCGCGGGAAGGGCGGCCGACGACGACTCGCCGCACCGCAGTTTACTACGTACGTTTTGCCACGGTACCGATAGTACATTGCGTATGAGGTAATCAAAAAAATCAGGTTTATTGGATTCCCATAACGTTCCGCAGATAATTTCATGTACTGGTCATCTTAGTATGATATACTGAATTCACCCCATTAGTCAGCGGAGGGCTGTCTTTACATTAGATATTATCCCTGTATCTATACTAATATCACAGTCTATGTAACTCTTACAGTCGGCCAACGGATATGTCTAGACAGAGCAATCGTGCGGGGCTTGCGGGGTGAGAGAGGGACACTCCCTTGGGACACAATGGAGCAATTACTATACTATAGAATGCCTATACAAAGCGGCATTTCGCGCGATAGACCACTGTATGTAATTACGCTGTGCTAATATTATAAAGCTGAAGAGTTTGTTTGTTTGTTTGAACGCGCTAATCTCAGGATCAACTGATTCGATTTGAAAAATTCTTTCAATGTTGGATAGCCCATTTATCGAGAAAGGCTACTTTTTATTCCGGGAAACACAAGATCCCTCTGGAACGCGGGTGAAACCGCGTGGAAAAGCTAGTATTAGATAATTCCTTGGTTTGCGAATAGGACGCGCGGCCCAAAATTACTTATTAAAAAAATCTAAAATCGCGTAGGGAGGAGTGAGAATAAAATTATAGGAAAGTTGTTTGTTAAACATAAATAGACCTTCACATTCATGTTATATTTGTCTAAATCTAAAGTTTGCTGAGAATAACTGAAAATATACTCGGTAATTACTCAATACTAAGCAAGCTTAGATTAATTACTTAACGTTTACATTCTGGTCTAACTGACAATAATTGCGTGATTCAATGACAACACTATAAATTGAACTTTATTAACTGAAGAGGAATTATAGTACACTAATATAGATCAGCTCCCACTAGTCCTATTATACTCTACCTGTTTAAGATTAAAATCTAAAGAGCCCCCGTATGTGTTAATACAAAGGCGGCTGCAGCACAGACTATTATGTTTGTGCAATGCATTATCTCGCGAATGACATAAAGCAGTAATAGTTCATCCAAATCCAGCTGCAACACAGCGGTTTGTGACTACACTACAAACTGTATTACACCCTTACGTGGACTAATTACGCCTCCTTTTTTTTTTGACAGTACTGAGAGCTTTAAAGGCTTTTTTATGTCAGTATGTTGACAAGGCAGATGGCCCCCCTGATGGTAAGTGGTCACCGCTAGTGATAAAAGAGTTATGGGCAACAGATGCCCGAGGGTGCCACCGAATGGGACATGAACCTCGGCTCAGAGTGTTGCCAGGGGAGGAGGGAATGACTTAGCAGATTTGATATTAATTGCAGCATGGTGGGATTACTTCTTGCAGCTCGGGCCGGTATTATGGGACAAGACTGGGAAAGTCGTCGCGACGTTTGTGTGTTTACATTGTCAGTTGCAATCTGAGTTAAAAGTTGTTGCGATCTTAAACAGTTTAAACCGGGCGTTTATAAGGAAGTAGAGTCGTCTTGCCAAGGTGGCGTGTTTTGGTTGGTTCTATAAAAGAGAACCGGCTAGCTTGTGATGGGATTGATTTCTATTCTATTTCACAAAACCAGGGCGCCTAGGGCGTTAGTTGTGGTCTGGTAATGCAATTTGAGTGGGGCTAGTGCCTGAACAGTATACAGGACTATCGGCGGCGGCTAAGAGGGCAAACTGCGTATTTCTGACTCTAGAGATGTCGCTTGTGTAGAGCGCAAACAACAAAGGCCGATATGTCCGGCCATTATTGCAGTTATAGGGTGGAGGGAAGATATTATGGCGCCTACTATCCAATAGTGAAACTGACGATTTGACAGGTAATCTGGTCACAAGCTTTTGCGGCACACCCAGAGTGTATCACTCGCTCGCCTTTATATCCGAGGGCCCGTGCGATAACAAGTTGGTAGTGGGTAGGTGAGTATAGTATGACTCAATTGGGCGACCGGAATGCCGACGCACTGCCTGTGCTGTTTATAATAGAACGAAGACCCGACGACGTCATATAGATAGCTATAGTAAGCTAGAATTGAAGTTTCCTGCAGGTATTTTACTACGAAGCCCTCTAAAATATATGTAATTTACAAACGAGATTATGTTAAATCCATGAACATCAGGATGTTTTCACATTACGCTGGACTATTAACCTTCAATTTCTTGTATCTAGTTTAAATCAAAGTTTACCAATTCCAACTAAAGGCACACATTTTTATCTTCCGACAATTACGAAAATCAGATCAATTAAACAAAATGAGCACCTACCACTAATGTAATAAAGTACATTATTAATTACAAATTATGATGTTAGGCGAGGCTTTGATATATATTTGCTGGCAACTTCACGGTATAACCTAGCCCCAGGAGGTATTGAAATGAAAGCAAAGGGTATCGTTCCAAATTAACACGAATTCTCCTGGCGAAATTTGAAGTTTATGCATCAGGGCATGCCTATAATTTGTGTTGCTGTGAAAACCACTAATTCATAATTTGGTTTATCTGTCACTAGCTTTCGCCCCGCGGTTTCACCCGCGATCCTTTATTATTAAGTTTTCTGATTTTTTTTCAATTTTCTGCACAATTTTCTTAATATTTCTTTCCTTACGGAAAGAAACGTTGTGCAAGGTATTAGACAACTTTAAAAAAAAAATAATGAAATCGGTAAAGTCGTTCTTAAGTAAGGCGTGACTAAGGAAAATAGGGATTCATTTTTATATATATAGATTTAATCTACTTTCCGTTATTTTTGTTGATCTACCACATACAAGTACAAGACTAATAAAAGTATAAAAACGTATTCTAGTAACACATAATTAAGCCTGATATTTCACACAAAGCTATTCGTTTTCTAGTAAATCCTAATTGTTTGGTTTTGAAATCTTTTCAGCAAAATTGTTTCACTTCTTTTACATTGAAAAGATTGTTTTCTATCAGCATTTCGTGCTCAATGGAGGAATGAAGTAAAATAAACAAACAACACTTTCTTTTAAAACATTTCAAATAAAAGTAAAACAGCATACACCTTTTACAAAACATATTGAAACGTTTGACGTAGAATATAACTGGGTATCTTAGAATTACAATTTTATTAATATTTTTCGTCACAACTAATACACTAATAATCATTGTAGGCAACACAAAATTTCTCAATTTCTCTATTGGTGCTTATACATAGCAATTATAAAACGATGCTACCTTTCGCCCTGCGGCTTTACCCGCGTTCGCGAGGAATCTAACTTAATGGATGATTCTCATAAAATCTGAAACATGTCATCTATTACTAATATTATAAAGCTGAAGAGTTTGTTTGTTTGAACGCGCTCATCTTAGGAACTAATGGTTCGATTTGAAAAATTATCTCAGTGCTGGATAGCCCATTTATCGAGGATGGCTATAGGCTACTTTTATCCCGAGAAAACACAAGATCCCTCGGGGACGCGGGTAAAACCGCGCGGAAAATTCGTAATATACCTTCAACGAAATGGCTAAACACAAATTTTCATGGATATGAATTCACTGAGTAATCATCAGTTTTTATTATGCAGCTCCATATCTATCTATACTAATATTATAAAGCTGAAGAGTTTGTTTGTTTGATCGCGCTAATCTCAGGAACTACTGGATCGATTTGAAAAATTATTTCAGTGATAGATAGCCCATTTATAGAGAAAGGCTATAGGCTACTTTTTATCCCAGCAACACACAAGATCCCTCGGGAACGCGGGTGAAACTGCGGGGCGGAAGCTATTATAATATATTACCTACATTTAAAGTTCAGATACCACGTCCCGGTTCCAAAGAACCACGAAACATGCTAAAGTCACGAAATCGCGTGCAATGTAACAATGGAAACTTTACATTTGCCCGCATCAATCCCCTTTCTTTTATTATAAACATTATGAACAAAGCTAACACCTCATTTAGATTATAATAAAAAGTACCTACCTACCAAACATTTCATTACTCTATAGCTCCATAGTGTTCTATTGTTATTAAATGGATGTTGATTTAAAATTACTTTTAGTAAAACTTCTAAAAAATAGAAGTAGCTTTTAATGTATCAAAGTAAATAAACATATTACCTATACTAGCGGTCAAACTATTAGCAAATGCAAAGTGCTGCACAAAATTAAAATAACATTTTACAACATGTATAAATTGTAAGAGAATCATTAAAATAATACAAGTTTATAATACATACAATAACACATTAGAGTCAAGATTTATTTGTTTTGTTTAAGTGTAAAATATGCTTTGGTTTCCTCATGATGTTTAACTTAACCAAAAACTTTACTTCATTATAAGACAATTTTCACTACTGCTGAGCTATCATTGCCATAAAAACACAAACCTTAGCAAATCAAGACGAATAATTGCCATGCTATGCCAGTTTGCCATGCCATGCCAATTTGCCATGCCATGCCAGTTTGCCATGTCATGCCAGTTTGCCATGCCTTGCCAGTTTGCCATGCCATGCCAGTGTGCCATGTTTACTTGTCGATATTTTCATAGAATCAGTGACATACCTACAACATTTATAACTATAATGCATGACCGCACAACACACCGGTCTGCGGGTCTGTGTCGTATATCAAGCATAGTGAGTGACAATGTAAGGTGATTTGCACGGTGGTAGGCAACTTTGCACCTGCGTGTGGTGCCCGCCTACCACCCTCTAGTTGAAAATCATTCGCTAAGCACCTTGGGGTGTTCTGGCAGTTGCACTTGAGAGCAAGATGCTTTGTAGATTTTTCACACATATCTCATTAAATATCAGTCACATAAAGATATTACATTTAAAAAAGATTATTATTTACGACAGTTACGAAATACTGGTTAATTAATGTAATCTTACTATCTGTAAACTATCCAATAACTTTACTGTATAATAATGTAATCGCTGAGTTTCTTGGCGGTTCTTCTCAATTGACTGCTGACTTCCAAACCGGTGGTAACTTCAGTAGCTTCAGCGTTCATAAGTGTCCTAGGGCCAAAGTTGAAAGAATGGCTTTGATTTTGACTTCGACTTAGACAAAACCAAAAGTCACCCATGATAGTAGATAGGTAATAGTAATAGCTCTCACCCCAAAGGTGATAAGTCAAAAAACATAATAAATAACTAACCGAGATTGTGTTAAATGGTGTAACACGTAATATAAATATTATTTAGAGTGTAATAACTGTGTTCCCGTAGAGTAATAAATAACCTTTTACGTCCACACACTTTTGTGTAAGTTCGACATGGGAAATGTATTGGAGGTTTTTGGTGTAACGTGGAAATATTTCTTGTAAAGGTAAGAAAAAGCTGATGTCGTAATAGACCAGACCAATACTTACATACATCCATATGCATATAAGTATACATATATAGATCGATTTAGAATGAGGGCTCCCACGCTTCTGTCCTAAATAAAGTCCTCTGTCTCCAAGCACCTACTGGTATGTCCCAGAAGCTTCACTTGTGAGCTAAATTAAATACCGACTGCTTTATTTACAAGTCATAATTCATGTAAAAATATTCGATAAATTATTTGTCTGAATTTCTTTCAAATTATAGATTTCTCTCACTAAACAAAAAGTTGAAAACCTTTCTGAACTCTCTTATTACAAATACTTCGTCGAAAGTTTCATTTTAAGCCTAATTCATTTCTAAATAGCTTTAATGTTTCAAGAGCGAAAATATTTTCAACGAGCATTAATGAGATGAGATTGGAATACATAATCTTAAATAATACGTATACGAGTCCATTGGAGTACGCAAATTAGATTTAAATACAATATTACCTCACGCCAGATGAAAGTATTACTTTAGAAATAATTACTGAAATAATAATAAAATAATTATTGCTAATACAAGCAAAAGGACGATTCATTCATTCTCAGATTTAATGTGAAATTAATTTACATTAAAATATTCGATTTCTTTAGTAAGGAATTATGAAGCTGAATGTAAAACAAATATGGTTAAAAGTAAGTCTAGTAAAAACCAGGTTTTAAGATTGCTCCGTCTCTTTTTGTTAGTTTGTATATCAAACTTTCACGACTCATATCATAGTATAAGAGTGGTGTTCATTTTAAAGAACCCGATGCACCTCAATAAAATGATAGAATCACTAAACGACAAAAGCATGAAAGTGGGCCTATGTATGAACAAAGACAAAACTAAACTGCTTACAAACTCCGAACCAGTAACTATAAAAAATTATAACCAACCATTTGAATATGTGTCAGAGCTATCTATTTAGGACAGATAATATCTCACAAATACCAAACCACTAAGAAAATTGAGCGAAGAACAGGAAACGGATGGAAAAAATACTGGTCTTTGAAAGAAGTCTTGAAATCCAAGGAGCTAAGTATGCAAACAAAAAGGAAAGTCTTCAACACATGTATACTTCCAGTTATTACTTACGGATGCGAAACCTGGGCACTAACCAAACACCACAGAGAAAAGCTAGAACGCTATCAGAGAGCCATGGAGAGTAGCATGATAGGAATAAGGAAACAGGACAAAGTAAGATGTAGCTTAATAAGGGATATAACCAAAGTTGTGGATATAACAAGCCGGATAGACCAACAAAAGTGGAGATGTACAGGTCACATGATACGCGAACCACAAGAGAAATGGTGCAAAGTTGTCACTGATTGGTATCCCAGAGATGGCAAGAGAAGTAGAGGACGTCAACGAACAAGATGGGAAGACGACCTAAAACTCACGGCTGGACATCATTGGCGAAGGGTAGCGCGGGATAGGTCCCAATGGAAAATGTTAGAGGAGGCCTATGCCAAAAGGCAAACTGAGCTTCGAGACATAATTATAACAACTACAAGAACATATCTAGTATTTTTACTCAACTGAGAAGTTCAGAATAAAAAGGCTTATTATTATTATTTTAAAGAAGATTTATGGATTTATTCATTAATACTCTAGATATATTAAAGAATAAATTATGGAATTATTCTAATATCATTATCATAAATCTTTAAATCCATAATGTACTTTTCCGATGAATTCCAATACTAAAATAAAAATCTTAAAAACCCCTCCATACTTGATAGCTTCAAATTTTTACGAGTTGCAATTTACTTTAGCTCGGAAGGTAATGTTTCGATTCACTTAAGTCGTGTCTGGGAAGCTCCATCTTCTTTAAGTAAAGCGTGATGTTGTGCCATAAACGAAGCATACCTACAATCTACATGTTATGAGAAATTCTGACCAAATAATGCCTGGGATTTTTATATGAATAGCCTTAGGTACATACAATCTATCTAGAGTAGGTATTTACGGTTGAAAAGTTAAATCACAGCGTAATTACATACAGTGGTCTATCGCGTTTGAAGTCACGCGAAATGCCGCTTTGTATAGGCATTCGTAATTGCTCCATTGTGTCCTAAGCGAGTGTATGGCAGCTTGGGCTCGCTACCACCCCTCTCTCACCCCGCAAGCCCCGCACGATTGCTCTGTCTAGATGTGTCCATTGGCCGACTGTAAGAGTTACATAGACTGTGGTTAAATGGTTTATTAAAGGTGATAAAGATATTAATGTTGATGAAAAAAAAACAAACGCAGATTTTTTGTTTGACTTGAGATGGCGTAGATTTTCAAGTTGAAAATCCTACTGGAGTGTTCCGCTAATGCTCTTGAGAGTTAGTTGCTTTCTAGGCTTTATAAAGGTCGGCAACACAATGACAATAGCCTGGTATTGCTAATGCCTATAGGCGATTGTTGCCACTTACCATCAGGTGGAGTGCCTGCCTATTTGTCTGCCTTCTGACACTTCAAAAAGATATAGTACTCGAGAATTTATGTGACGTCATACCCATAGTTACGGCGGGCATTTCTTTAAGCTGCGTTTCCATCAGAGACTGTTATTCAGGTATGCATCTTTCCCTGATAGTGGCGGAATTGTGTGAAATAAATACATCTGGTGCCATTTAAAATAAGTAGTCAAGTTAAAGTTTTACCGGCCATCTTGGATTTGAAATGTATCATAGTGTATAGTATTCTACTAGTCAAGCCCTTTCATTTGATACCCATATTGAGAGCGTTGTGAAAAAATATGTAATCCGCCATTTTGTGGCAGCGGCCCATCTCGTATCGATTTTCATCAAACTTAGCTACGAACACTCCCGACTAATTCACCTTTCAAACAAAAAAAAAACAAAATCATAATCGGTTCATCGTTCGGGAGCTACGATGCCACAAACAAACACACACACAGACACAGACACGTCAAACTTATAACACCCCGCCGTTTTGCGTCGGGGGTTAAAATGGAAATGCCATAAACAAGTACTTATTGATCTTTCATTATGTGCATGCAATTAATTAGGTCACATCGACTTGACAGCTAAAAGAAGTGACAGTTGGTAATCAAATTAAGTTAATAGCTCAGTTTTTATTGGCTATGGAAGCAGTGAGGGGTATAACGCCTAGCTTAAACGTTGAAACGTAAAAACAAACCATATAATGTCAACCACTGAACTTTGACCTCTCGGTATTCAGTAGTTTTTTGGCGTAAAATTACTTGAGACTTCATCGTGATGAGTTATTTAAGAGCAGTCATTCGTGGTTTTAATATAGAATAATGTCTCTCTATTGTTTATCCTAATAAATTATTTATTTTTAGGTTAACCAATTCTTTTTTACATATACATTTACTTATATCATTTAAATGTAAAAAAAATACAATACAAATATTATTATGTATCTTTATGGAGCATTATTTCTCAACTAGCTATTCCCCGCGGTTACACTCACGTTCCCGAAAAAAAAAAGTTGCCCATGTCCTTCTCAATACCATTGGCTATCTGCGTTTAAAGGTAACAAACAAACAAACTCACATTGAAATTATATAATATTACAGGATTAGGGCAAAGATGAATAATATTTGTAGGTAGATCGTTCGCTCATGTACATCTTCCTTTTTTCTTACTAAACGTCCTCAGTGACGCAGTTACTAATATTTACTATATAGTATTTACCTTTTGATTTACAAAATTATGGGTTTGTAACAATTTCTACACAAATATTCTACCATAAAAAATTACCGTCCCTTTTGTAAACTTACGACTAATAACAATTGAGGTAACATTTTATTCGTATGTTTTATTTAACCTAATAATCTACCATTTATCAAACAACATTCAACCCAAAACGTAAATTCTATCAAATACAAGTTATTTTCTACCAAAAAAAAATAAAAGAAACAATTCTCACTTCAAGTTGCACTCAACTTTGATCGTTACTAAGTGAGCGGTGCTGCAAAGTAAACGGTTCACCTTAAAATGGTTTTATTTAGTGTGTAAAAGAGGAAGTAAACAATGAAAGTTTTTCAGTACTTTTAAGGTTTTTCTATTAAACTTTGTTTAAAATGACCTCGCTTGTGTTAAATTACAAAGTAAATGAGTTAATTAAAGTGCGGCTACACCTGTAACTAATGCATTAACCACGGAAACGGCTCATCTGATTTTGATACGACTGTCAATAAACTACTTATGCTTAAGTTTTATTAACAAATGTCAAAAACGCATTATATCGGCGGCTGCACTGTTGTTCCAAAAATATTTAACACATTTAAAATCGTAAAAATAAGAATATCATGGGACACAATTATTCACACTCTTATTTCAATTAAGAATTGTATTGAGCGTGCGCTGGCTTCTCGCCCGAGGCTTCGCGCTGTGCGCGCTCACGAAGACTTCGTAAAATTTATATATTTTATCTCTTCAGCCGATTTCGTTGAAACAAAGACTAAGACACTGATTCTATAGAAAGAAATATAGAGTATTTTTACCCAACCAAGGAAGGGTTGTTTTTATTAGTAGGTATAGTTTTTTTTTTTGCGTAAATTCTTTATAGCTATAAGCTTGATAGTTGATTAATTTTGAAAGAAAGTGACTGTATTATCAGATATCGGTCAGATAACCTATCTGCTAACAGTTCCAGACAGCATAATATCTCCTAACAAATGTTCGCGGTAATATTCAATTCCGCCCAAACAGGCTAACACAATACATTGCCCGTTAAATTTCACAGTCGGGAAGCTCCCCAAGCGCTATCGCATCGCGCCAACGATGTGCAGTGAACTAAACTAATTGTATCGGAATTATTATGTCAAACCGTGATTGTGGTTGCATTACGTTTAACTTAACGAACGTGAGTGGATATGCTTGTTTATTTTGAAACTAGACACAAGGCCCCCTTTCAATATGTGAAGATTTGTGAATAGCTAAGCAGAATAAGTAATATCATACATAGTGGACAAGATTTACCTGCTGTCTCTATATCTATTTTCGGATTTCTCGTACCTAATTGAAAAATATCCTTTCAGACATTAGGTTGTGAATGAGTGACAAATATCTACGCAATTTTTGGGTATTTTTAAACGTAAATAAAAAAAACCGGGCAAGTGCGAGTCGGACTCGCCCACGAAGGGTTTCGTACCATTATCTATAAAAACGGCAAAAAATCATGTGTGTTGTATGAGAGCCCCCTTAAATATTTATTTTATCTTATTTTTTAGTATTTGTTGTTATTGCGGCAACAGAAATACATCATCTGTGAAAATTTCAACTGTCTTACTATCACGGTTCATGAGATATTGCCTGGTGACAGACGGACAGACAGACAGATGGACTGACAGCGGAGTCTTAGTAATAGGGTCCCGTTTTACACTTTGGGTACGGTACCCTAAAAATGCACTAGCTTTAAAATTAAATGAAATACTTATAATGAAAATTGTAATTAACTATAGTACGAGCTAATTATTTAAACCTTATGAACGTAGATAAGTGCATTTACTACTGACTCATAAACTTCACCGCATTTTCATTACTATAGTCTTAATTAACTTATCGCGCAAAATTCCCAAATTCACATTTAATTTACATATTTAAATACAATTAATTAGACTATTTTTTTAAATCACTAATACTGTCAGGTAATAGTACATTATGATATAAGTGCGGTAAGTTGAAAATTACAGCCGAGGCGATATTGCTTACATGAAAGCAGAGGCTGTAATTATCAAAGCGCACGTATGTCATAATGCATCAGCGCTTTTTTTTAAGGCAAAGGCACAAATACAGTCAGTATTACTAATAAAGTAAATTAATATTTTTGTGTTTTGTTACAGATAAATGGTTGTAATTTATGGTAAAAATTAATTAATTCAAAGTATTAAATGTTTATTTATTATATTTTATCTCCCAAAGTTAATTTTATTCATAAAATGTTGACCACTTTTCTGACATAAAAACTCTTTGCTAAGATTTAAAAAAGTGCCGTTCCTTGTAGACGGAGCATCTTGATAAACCGTGCGTTTTACATTACAATAACGCACAAGTACGTAATGAGATACAATACGATATTGAAATTGGTGAAATAAGAGACCCTTTACAACTAAATGTGATATAAATGTATTTAATTAGATAGGCATACTACTCGCTGTCTAGACATTAGTTTGGGTTCAGTACGTACATTTGGATCCGTGCGCAGTGGGCCATACAGCCTCGATAAGGCTACAGAGTTTAATATTGTTTTGTTTAATTACGGCATTTTTTTATACAACATTTACGACAAACAAGCATACGGCCCACCTGATGGTAAGCGTTTACCGTAGCCTAAGAACGCTTGCAACACCAGGTGTATCACTCACGCATTGCCAACCCTTCCTCCCTCCCCGATGAGCTCTGGCGACTTTACTCACGCGCAGGAACACAACTACAAGTTATTTGGCTGCGGTATTCTGTAAGGTGGAGACATATCGCTATGCTCTACCTCTCTTTATTGGCATTTTGTGTTATACATAAATAAGGGAAATTAACAGTAATGTATTAAGTAGTTACAGTTGCTTTTCCTACAATGAGCTTGGGCTTTCGGGAGAAACCATACCTAGTACTTTTTAGTACCCGCCTGGCTGGATACCTACCTCAAGTTGAAAATCTGTCGCCAAACTCCTACGGGTGCACTTGAGAGCTAGTTGCCTTCTAGCCTTTATAAAGGTCAGCAATGTATTGGCAATTCTCCTGGTATTGCTACGGTCTATAGGCGACGGTAGCCACATACCATCAGGTGGACCGTCTCCTTGCTTGTCACTTTAACAAGTTTCCACAAATGTAAACTAATATAACTATTATTAAGGCGGTTTTACCCGCATTTCTGTGGGATCTAGTTGCACTTGGGAATTAAAGTAAAATATTTACAGTCTAACTCACATGTTGACGTTATGTACCTGATACCTTATGGGGTTGATATTTTTACAGGTCATCTAATTCTGTTTATTTTGAAAAAAAAATATATATATAGACGGGGTTTGCCGGGGCACGATAGGTAATAAAAAATGAGCCACCACCAAAAATTGCGGGGTCACCAGTTTACCAGATGGAAGTACGTAAATAAAATACTGTTTTATAACTTCATTGGTATAATTGAATATTAATAGAAATACAGATTATATACTTTAAGTTATTGACTACTATCGAGTACCTATCATGCCCGCCCGGTGGTGACTGACGTTCGCCACTCGCACCATACATTGCAATCCGTAGAGTCAGCGAATTGTAAATGTAATGCATGTGTAATAATGTGTCGCTACAAAGGGACTGTATTGTAAGATATCTATCAGATAAGCAATCCGAAACATAAGTTTCGGATTCAATAATGACAACCTTTGAGGCTTTTAAAATCTACCTCTAATAATCCAACCTACACAGATTTATTTTTACAATAACTGTTAACAAATCTAAAATTCAAGTAAAAAAAATCTACATGGATTTTAAACCATTCATTTTTATCACAAATATCAGCTTACACTCAATATTTGATTCACAAAAAAGCTATAGTATTGATTCCGAGCTATTGAAATAACAAACAAGGCGATAACTTTTCATTATAATTTGTTAGCCGTAGTATCGGTAGGTGAACATGAGCTTTATTATTAAAATTCTTATGCAATAAACCTCTGTATATTGCATAAAAAGGAGAATACTCTAAACGCAAACGTTTGTAATGAAACTTTATTCCAGTCAAGTACCTACTCGAATCCGACCGAGCGAGGGATGTATTTTATCCACCAATAGGTGATCGCTACGCATCTCTGGTGGAAACGCAGCCTAAGGGTGACTTTCCACTAGAGATGAGAGATAAAATATGACGTGCTTAGCTATGAAGCGATTCTATTCTATCTACAGAAAGTATGCAATAAAATAGCATTTTGTTATAAATGAGCTCTTTCCTTTAATTTGCCGCATATCATTACTTCCCAGGAATTGATCCTTATTAGCAACACTTTCGGATGGTGTAATAAAACAGTATGTGTTTTTTATTTCAAAATCAACGGGTTCGATTCCTGGCCAGGAATATTGATTTTTCAAAAATCCATATATGCTGTTTTAGTTTTTATCAAAATTGGGCTCGAGACTCCTTTGACTATTTTTCGCTATTCCTTATAGTTTAGGATTTGGCCATCCACGCCCACTTGAAAATCTCACCTGTAGATTGAAAGATATAGTTAAAACTTTTGTTTGATCTCAAATTTATTTTGTGTTGGATTTATTTATTGTATTTATTTCTCGTATAAAAGATCGACTTGATTTGAAATATTTATTTATTTATTTACAAAGGTGAAAGAAAATAACTGTCAAAGAAAATATAAATATAAGGCTTTATTCTTGGAAGATATATTCTATAGCACAGACTTCTATTTCTATAAGAACTATTACAGTTTCTAATATCATTTTTTTACACAATGTTCGTCTGATAAAGTAATTGTAAAAAAAAACACAAAAAGGTAGTGAACAGCATATATAGAACATAACAATATTATCAGTTTACTAAATTACATTTCTTTTAAATAATTATAACAACAAAATAGTTTACTGTAGGTAAGAAAGGGCAAAACATATTTTTTTTATTTTCACTAACCCATAACTGAATATTATAAGAAAAATTAATTATGAGAAAAATAAATGTAAATTTACTGGACTTTTTTTAATGGTGAAGCCTACGGCATCTGTTTCTCTATCTGTCTGTCAAAGGGCTTGTATATTTTTCACTGTAATAACATTATGTAGGTAGTTACGTGAAATTATCACAGAATACATATTACTACGGCCTCTATCATAATAAGAGAATTAAAAAAAATACAAAAAGATTTGCAACATTTTTGATGAGGCTTAATTTTGAAAATGCCTTTACGTAAGGACCTGTAATTTGAATCACATATTTTATATCCTGTTACAAAAATACAATAGGAAAATATTAGTATAAAAGTGAAAGAATTTTGAACAAACACATCATCATTATCGTTCCACAAAAAAGAAAAAATACAAAAAATGAAATTAAGAAACGCAAACCACTTGATATCTCGCCCTCCAAGAACAAACAACGGTAAAAAAAAATTGAATTCGAAGGTGTGAAATTATACAATAAATTACCTGTAGAATCAAAAGATGCAAAATCATCAATCAGTTTTAAAATACAGCTTAAAGGTATATATTTGATGAAATACAATAACAACTCAAACAAAAATACTTAACATTTAAATAATTAAAAAAATATGTTACGAGTATACTACACTCGGCGTCACAAAAAACGCACCTCTTTAAAAAAATTAAACCATATTTATTCAATGGTATGAATATGACTATGGCACATCATTTGAAAGGCAATTTATTCAGCTCTCAGAAAATATTGAGGGTTTTTGGTTTCATTTACCAAGGTATGAAATAAAACGGGTTAATTGTTAAAAAAGAAAAATAAGTTCTATTGCAACATCAAACAATTACAATTATAACAGAAAAAAACAATAATTTAATTCTTAAAAATAACTTAAAACCTAATGTTGCCCCCCCTTGCCCTGATGACAGCTTCCATACGGTCCCTCATGGACCTAATTAATTTTACAATGGTTTCTTGAGGAATATTGTCCCATTCCTCAATGACGGCATCTTGGAGGTCTTGAACAGTGGTAGGGGCAGGTTTTCGGATCCGCACTTGCCGTTTCAGCTCGTCCCAAAGGTCCCTATCGGGTTCAAATCTGGACTTCGAAATCCCAACCTCTTGCAAGTAGTCCCTATAAATTAATTCGGTGTGACGGCGGGCGTTATCATGCATTAAGATGAACCCACTACCAACAAAACCCGCATAAGGGACCACCATGCTCTTCCAGGATCTCTGTTATGTACCGAGGAGCAGTCAGCGACCCTTGACCGCGAGTAGCTCCAGCCCGGGAAACGCACACTTGATTAGTTTTCCCGTCGATTGAAATGCCGCCGTAGAACATGCACGAACCACCCCCGTATTTCTTCTATACAGGCTTGCGCAAATCATTGCCCCTGTCTCAAGTACACCCTTCTACGCCTATCATTGCAGAAAAGACACACCCTTGTCTCGTCCGAGAAGAGCACAGCCCTCCATTGCTCTATCGTCCAATCAACATGGTCGCGGGAAAATTGCAACCGATCTCTCGTATGCTGTGCAGTAAATTTTGGCCCTGTCGCAGCTCTATGGGCAACAATTTTCTTCTCCCGCAACCTTCTCCTAACCGTGGAGACGCTTACTGAAGTTCTGCGTACTGATCGGAGCCGTTGTTGCACTTCAACAGCATTAGAGAATCGATTGCGTAATAAAATCGACACGATGAAACGATCGTCTCTTTCGGATGTGCAGCGTTCTCATCCAGATTCACGTCTTTGAATATAGCCACCAGTCTCTTGGAACCATTGAAGCACTCGTTGAATGGAAAAACGGCTTAAATTCAGTTGCCGAGCAACATCACACTGTCGCAACCCTAATGGCAGTAGTGCAATCACTTGAGCGGCTTCATCTGGAGTGGTATCCATTTTCAGGGTAGTTTTTTTTTGCTGGAATTGAACACTTGTGTTCTCTTCAAGGTCTGAATGGCGAATGACTCACATTTGACCTTGATCAGCCGATTACCCTTCTAGGGTGGTGCAATTAGTGGCATCTGTAAAGCGTATTTTAGCAATAGTTATTTAACGGCTTGTGATATGAAGAATTGTGTTATTTATGAAATCTAAATGTTGTTCATTTAAACGTCATTAAACATACTTTCAACTGATACCAATATTAATTGGGTTTAATGTAAGCGTTGATCGCTTGACAGGCTTGAATGCTATTTTCGGAGACGCCGAGTGTATATAAAAACTCACAAATTATTCAATAATCAATAATCTTTACGGGCATTTATTGACGCCTATATGGCCTCACTAATAGCATCTAAGTTTCCAATAATGATCTGCCACATCCAGCATGCAAGTACGCTCGCGCGTTCTAAATCCGTGGTTGCTCGTTGGGGTACTACCCGACATAATTTTATTTATTTTTTAATAGTTTTTTTTTCCTAGTTACCTACATATTATTGGGGAACAAGTCTTTTCGCATTATAGTATGTATGAACTTGTAATAAAATCTCTTTGGCTATACTATTTGTATCTGTCTGGTTTTGGTATCATTGAAAGTTTAAATTTTAAAGAACATCATTCCAAATTCAAATTAGGAAAATGTGTGATTTTCAATTGTTTTTCGTGCCGTCAAGATGAGTGAATCTAATGAAGAAATTCGATACATTTTAAAATTTTACTACAAAAAAGGTAAAAATGCAACGCAAGCCGCGAAAAAAATTTGCGATGTTTATGGACCTAGTGCAGAGTCTGTGAGAGTAGCTCAAATTTGGTTTAAGCGTTTTCAATCCGGAAATTTTGATGTCAAAGATGCACGTCGCTATTACGGATAAAATGGATGCTATTTTTGAAAAAAGTGGAGCAAGATCGGCATATCAGTAGTTACGACGTAGCTGAAGAACTGGGAATTGACCACAAAACAGTTTTGGTGCATTTGAAAAAAACTGGGTACACAAAAAAGCTCGATATTTGGGTACCTCACGAGCTCACTGAAAGAAACCTAATGAACCGTGTACTCATTTGTGATTCTTTATTACGACGTAATGAAACCGAACCATTTTTTAAGAAGCTGATAACTGGTGATGAAAAGTGGTTCACGTACGACAAGAACGTACGAAAAAGGTCGTGGTCAAAGGCCGGTCAGGCTTCACAGACTGTGGCGAAACCCGGTGCGTGTGTGTGGTGGGATTGGAAACGCATTATTCATTATGAGCTGTTACCATCAGACAGGACCATCGATTCTGAACTCTACTGCGAACAACTGATGAGATTAAAGCAAGAAGTTGAGAGAAAGCGGCCGGAATTAATCAACAGAAGGGGTGTGGTTTTTCATCATGATAACCGAACGCTAGACCTCACACATCTTTAGCCACTGATCTAAAATTAATAGAGTTTGGCTGGGAGGTATTAATGCATTCGCCGTATAGTCCTGACCTTGCACCTTCAGATTTCCACCTGTTTCGGTCTCTTCAGAATTCTTTAGGCAGTGTCAGGTTAACATCACGAGAGGACTGCCAAAACCACTTGTCGCGGTATTTTGATCAGAAGTCCCTAAATTTCTATAGCAACGGGATCATGTCCCTACCTACAAGATGGCAAAAAGCTATCGAACAAAATGGTACCTACATACTTTAGTGAAATGTAAATAAACTATATTAAAAAATGTTTTGAATTTTCTTAAAAAATGCGAAGAAACTTTTTCCCCAACCTATTATGTTGTGTACGCTCATTAGCATTAATGTAAAAATGTTTTCTCCTTAACTGAATCGTGTATTCTTTGTGAGAAATAAAGTTCTTAAACCGTAAACCGTAAAACCGGCCAAGTGCGAGTCGGACTCGCGCACCGAGGGTTCAAACATGGTCCATCGTACATCCACCACGGGAAATACACAATTTTATTTATTTACCTTATTTGAGGTTGGTGCCAATTAAGCTAGACCTCTAAATTGTATGAGCGCCCATACAACTCAAAGGTCTTTATTAATTGGAAAACTATGTATGTATGGGGACACACTTTAATTTTCAACTTTTTTATTTTTTGGAATTTTTCTTTTATTTGTGCTGTACGACCTTGCTTTTTGCCAAATTTCGTGATTCTAGGTCAACGGGAACTACCACATAGAAATTAAAGGCCAAAAAAATGCGTTTGTTGTATGCGAGCCCCCCTTAAATATTTATTTTATTTTATTTTTAGTATTTGTTTTTATAGCGTCAACAAAATACATAATTTGAGAAAACTTCAACTGTCTAGATATCGCGGTTCTTGAGATACAGCCTGGTGACAGACAGACGGACAGACAGCGAAGTCTTAGTAATAAGGTCCCGTTATTACCCTTTGGGTACGGAACCCTAAAAAGTAAAGTGCGGTCGGGGGAACCTCGTCAGGAACGAACTTCAACAAAAAAAAATACTTCATTTATTTTTCAATTATTGAATGTCCATTACAAAATCGACAATGTAATAACTCTCGTATGAATTAAAATAAATACTTTTATACACACACTCTCGTTATAATAGAAAAATAGATACAGATAAAAAAAAAAGAAAGTTGCATGGAGAGGTCGTAACTATCTTTTATACAATTATACAACACGTTTATAACGCGTTTCCTTAATAATGTTGTCTATTAGTAATTTCATAGAAAAAATGCACAGTAGAGTTTCAATTCGTTACGCACTTTAAATTAAAAACCAGCCAAGTGCAAATAATTTAATGTTATTTATTGAATCGAACCTAAAGTTAGAAGCAGTAAAATTATGAACTTTCACAAGCTGTATCTACATTTTGTCCCGTGACAAAATTGAGAGAGGTCAAATTGAATCATTTCCGTAATAATGACTGACATTTACGAGCAAAGTGAAACTTAATTAATATACATAAATTTTGGAATTTATTCTCATCGTAGTATCAACTTGTCATATTATGGATGAGGTATCGGTTAAGTGTGAGTTGAATGATAATCAGCTGACCGAATACCACCTGAGGCTATATCGCATAAGTATGCCATAGAATGCATAAAATGGTAATAAATTTCATTGAATTTAAGTCTTCAGTGGCTCATTTATTGGCGCCTATTATCCTACTAAACTAATTCTTCCTATCCACCTATCTTATTCTTACTAGGTAGGTATATATTAGGAATACGAGAGTTTGTATATTCCTCACACACGACCATCTGATCCTAAACTAAGCAGAGCATGTACTATACCAGATAACTGATATTCTAGTTTTTAGGGTTCCGTAGCCGAATGGCAAAAAACGGAACCCTTATAAATTCGTCATTTCTGTCTGTCTGTCTGTCTGTCTGTCCGTTCGTATGTCACAGCCACTTTTTTCCGAAACTATAAGAACTATACTGTTGAAACTTGGTAAGTAGATGTATTCTGTGAACCGCATTAAGATTTTCACAACTAAAACTAATTTTTTTTTTTTCATTAAACCCATAAATTTGGGTTATCTATGGATAGGTCTTCAAAACGATATTGAAGTTTCCATCATCATTTTTTTCTAAACTGAATAGAGGTCTAGCTTAATTGGCACCAACCTCAAATAAGGTAAATAAATAAAATTGTGCATTTCCCTTGATGGACGAATGATGGACGAAGTTTGTACGGAACCCTCGGTGCGCGAGTCTGACTCGCACTTGGCCGGTTTTTTTAAATAAATACTTACATATTTACATCTAGACTCAGTACAAACAGACATAATCATGCACATAAATGTCTGTCCTGTGCGGGAATCGATCCCACGACCTAAAACGTGATAGGTTATCTTTCCAACCACGCTAACTGGCCTTTCAAATCAAAAAATGTGGATGTTAATTACTCAATGACACTTTACCGATTTAGATGAAACGTGGCTCATACATAGATCATCTGAAATAAAATATGGGACTTTTTATGCCGGCCAAACAAAAACCCCTGAGAAAAACCGCGTGGCGGAAGTTCTATTATACTATACTACCTTTTGCACGCGGTTTCACCCGCGTTCCCGAGGGATCTTGTGTTTTCCCGGGATAAAAAGTCTATAGCCTTTCTAGATAAATGGGCTATCCAACACTGAAATAATTTTTCATATCAAACCAGTAATTCCTGAGATTAGCGCGTTCAAACACACTAACAAACTCTTCGGCTTTATAATATTATATAGTATAGATATAGATTAGTATTGATTTGGACCACGTGAGGATAAGACTAGTCAATTAAGCTGTCCATTGACTCATCCGATGCCTCACGCCAGGCCTTAATTTAATAGACCTTCAGGGAGCTAAATTCAATAAAATGGGATACAATTTTGTGACATCTGTAGGTACCCCGAGTGGAAAATTTTAGACGTTAAGTTCAATACTTATTTCTTTACGCAGAAGCGCAGGATTTAACCTATTAAATAAATAATTATTTCAATTCGTCATCATCACATTTGGCATAGAGATATCCACTTAACATAGGACTATGAGAAACTTGCATTAATTGGATTCCTAAAAAGTCCTAAAGCTAGTCATCCACAGACATTCGCTTTTATATAATACCTAACTAAACCTTAGATTGCGTTGCAACCCTGGTTTTTATTCGTCTGCAAAAAAGAACATCCTACTTTGATGGTTTAATCTATTTTATATTCATTTAGATGTCAAGGTGATCCCATATAAATTTTATATGATCTGAACCTTGACTTTGAAGATATGACGAAATTCCTCAAAGAATTATCTTGTTAACAAAAAAAATATCTCTAATCTGCTTAATTGACTTATCATTAGTACTAAGTCATTCGTATGTTTGTTTGTGTGTCTTACTGTTTCAAAATTTGTAATCCATTTTTCAAGCACTTGCTGGCATCCAATAGAGTTGAAATTTTCAATAATTCAAAAATTCCTACTTATGTAATTTCGGTGCAATAATATGGTACAAGGGAGCTAGTCTGATAAAGGTGCCCATAGGAACACCTCAACTAAACAAAATAGTCATGTCGTGTTTGGACTCTCTGGATTTGTCTTAACAAGATAATAAAACAAATTCTTATGCTAAAACACAATGTAAAATAAACGTACCTAAATCAGATTTCCAGAGAGACCATCAGAGACCTAGGATGGGGTGTTTCTGTAGCTTGAACAAGTATGTATTATTCATTCTCTTAATTATTAGGATATTAGCTTTAACATTTTAATTCTTTCGTTGTTTAGTATAGAAAGATACCACATCTATCGACGTGCCGGTTGGCGTGATAGATAGGGTTGTCTATCACGCTACAGGTCGTGGGTTCGATTCCCACTCAGGACAGACATTTGTGTGCATGAACATGTCTGTTTGTCCTGAGTCTGGGTGTAATTATCTATATAAGTATATATTTACAAAATAAACATAGTATATCAGTTATCTGGCTTCCATAGCACAAACTCTGCTTAGTTTGGGGTCAGATGGCCGTGTGTGAGGAATGTCCCAGAATATTTATTTATTTATTTATCTAGGTATTATTAATCAATATAGCTCTTGACTACTGAACCAACCTTATTCCCAGAGCTAATTAATAACATTAAAATGGATTGTTTTTGATTATACTTTCAAACTTTGAGGTATTACTGTTTCCTTCGATTGGCAATAAATATGTCTATCTCTATCGGAAGCCGTAAGATTACTCTAATTAACACAGTTCTCTTATAACTTCGTCTGAATGTTTACTTTGAAAATTGCAATTTGTCTTCCAAGCACTTTCGATATAGTTAGCGTACTTTGTAATTTCCGTTGCCGTAATTCAGTTGATCTATCAGATAGTTATAACAACGAAGGTCGCATACCTTATAATATACCATACTAAGGGAGTTTGTTTTCGAAATTCAAAATATTGCACAGTAACGAAAATGTTGCACACATAAAAAAATTACAACGCTGACATACTAAATATCTATACAAATAAATTAGTAATAACACCGCACCGGTTGAAACTATATCGTTCGTTCCTTGGTATTAATCCTTATTATCCAAATAAATCACATCATATTCAAGGCTGTCTCAGTTCACCTTTTCAATTATTCAAATCGAACATTCCATTCAAAAAGTATCATGAATTTAAAAATGTTATCAAAACAAAACACTAGAAATATATATACCATAGCGCCGTTATGTGATCCTAATGGATCCTATGTGCAAACCGTGTACCTACGAGTTTTTCGACCTACGATAATTAGAACGTACATCCTATTTCATGCTGAGATATTATAGGGTTCCGCACCTCAAAAGGAAAAAAGGAACCCTTATAGGATCACTTCGTTGTCGGTCTGTCTGTCTATCTGTCAAGACCTTTTTCTCAGGAACGTGTGGAGAAATCAAGTTGAAATTGATATCAAATACTCAGGTCTGCAATATCTTGAAGCTGTGAAAAAATCAAACTTCTATGTCAACGCAATCAAAAGATATAGCCGTTTATGCCGCATATTTTGAAACTCGCAACTACTCGCAAGGAAATCAAAACCTATAGGGTACTTCCCGTTGACCTAGAATCATGAATCATGAAATGTTGGCAAGAAGCAATTTCTTATAGCACACGTAAAGGAATAAATCCGAAAACGTTTTTTTTTTCGATTTTAAACTTATTTGCAGTTGGTAAACTGACCATTCTGACGTTCCCAGTGGGGATTAAATCCGCTAGTCGATCTATGGGGACAACAATTTACCAACGGCAAATTTGAGTTTGTCTATCAATCTAGTTTATTTTTTCTTTAAGATTCCCGTGATGAACGAGCTATTTACATACCTATAAGTTTCGGAGAACGGAATCCTCGGTGCGCGAATCCGACTCGCACTTGGCACGTTTTTTATCAATAGGTCTGAACGTTGAGTAATATTTTATAGATTTCTTTTAATCGTTTGTTTATGTCTCGATTTTTTCTTATGTGATTTACATTACATTTACGACCGACTCCAATTGGGGTCAGTGGTCATCAAGAAGCCGCTTACCATCAGGCGAGCCGTATGCTTGTTTGCCGACTATGTTGTATAAAAAAAACATTGAATGACGTGATCGTAGGTACGAACCCTGATGAGATTGATCTTTTGGTGAAGGAAAACATCAAGCACGTGCTTACATGCCGCGCTTATGTCCCTTTGCGCCCTTTTGCGCGCTTTAAATATGTATGCATGTGTAAGCAATGTATTGTTATTCAAAATGATAAATATTGCAAAACAGATATTTCCCATGATGTGCGTTCGAACGAACAATATTACAAAACATTTATGTGAGAAAATCACATGACAAAGAAATACAATCTCATTATTCCATCCAAGTACCTACAGACACTAAACATGATGAAATAAATTACAATATTTTACATCGCACCAATCGTAAGACGCTTCTTTGTCCATAAAGTTTTATGATAAAGTTCCTCTTAAATTTCCCGCACAGAAAAATAACTTATTTAATCTAACTTTTGCGGGACATGATACTTATCTATCTCATTAAAATTGCCAGATTGCGGAGACGAAAACAGAAACAGTTTGAGCGACGTCCAATATACTCGTAATTAAAATTTATTTTAATAATAGACAATCAGTAACATCTAGATAGGTAGATTATTTATCTGTTTTTCGAAGAAATCTTGAAGAAGCAATCTCTTCTCAAGAAGACCTGTCACTATAAATGACGTATACATGAGGAAAATTGAAATAGTTTTTATCACTAATGACTTTTGATTAAGCCTTCAAACCAACGACTACACAGCCTCTTCAGGTGGTTACTAGCGGTTAACTTAATCACATATTTTGGTTAGTAAATTTATTCGCGAAGACTGAATAAGCTTCACAATGTTTTAAGGTAACAATAGAGCTCATTTTCACTTAGCAGTGGATGCCGCATCCATGTCGATGGTTCCAAACCTACAATATAGTGGAGTTTTAGAACGTCTTTATTTATCAACAAACACCTTTGTGTAATACCGCCTTCCTGAACCAACAACCTTTACCTCAGCATTCGATATCACTAGCATTGAGCCATCATATTCAGTTTCTCTCGGCTATACAGCCGAGAGTACATACGTGCTTACCACCTTCGATTATATCATAACTGCACTTTAAGATTGTTGTTAAATAATAAATAAGCTGATAATGACAAAAAAAACTTTAATGTAGATCCAATCTTACATTTCGACATAGGAAATTATGCATCAAATTCACGATAGTAACGACACCTGTAGCATTTAAGTGTCAAAGATAGAAAACGGACGATCCAAATGGCACCCATTTGCAAGGGATGGCCAGTGATTACCAAGTTTTATGGTCACGTCGTAAAATTCTCCAAGAGTACGGAGACATGAGCCGTCCACTGCCCTCGTAAAATTATATTGCAATAAAAATACGTGTAATTTGTTGTTAAACATTGTCACTTAAATCCAATGTAATGCAATGAATACTTAGCTACGTGCAGTTTTCTTATAGAGATTACGTGACCCAATGACTTCACATCAGGTGGACTGGCTATCTTTTTAATGGTTAGGCTAAAAACTTTGAATTCAATTATATGCAGAACACTTATATTCAATGGCAGTAATTTAATGCCACTGAAAATTGAAACCTATTCCCATAAATAAGACGTTGCTTATTCCGCGAAAAAAATTTCAAACCCTTTGCCATAGCCTCAATTTGTCTCATTAAATAAAACCCACATGATCATAGATAAGTTTACTGACTCAGTCATTAGCATCAGCTTTATCACCATCCTCTTCATCGTCACTGATAATCTGTATGTTGAACCTAGAGGAGTGCTGTTGGTGCAAATCATGGGGTTCTTCGACGTTGGGAATCCGGAAGGCCATGAGAGCTGCGCCGTAGTTTCCTAAACCCGTGTCCCAGAATACAATCTGTTGGCAAAGAAGAAACAGTCTTGAAATTTAGTGTTTGAATTCTTTAAAGAACAAATAATGTAGTTGAAAATTTAATTATGTCGCTAACACGTGACTATGCTCTGAGGAAGATTGCCTTCTTAGACACATCGATAAGCAGGTAAAGGTAGCTGAATGTAGCTGAATATAATCAGCTAAAGGACTTAATGAATTCAGCTCATTTTTGCTATAATTTTAATAAAATTATTTATTGTCATATATATATACCTGTCCATCAATGATATATCTGATATAATAAATCTCGTTGGTCTTCGAGAAGCCGAGCTCATCTGCAATTTGCTGGGAGCGTGCAGTTGTGAATATGCCCGCAATGGCCGGTACACTTGCGCTTGCGCTTAGTGCTATAGCTGCTTTTATCATTTCTTTAGATACACCTGCAAATTTACATGAAGGGAACAACACCACCAGGAGTTCATAAAAAAAAACACTGGGCAAATTAATGTAGAACCATATGTACGACAATGAATACTGTAGGGTTCTGAAACTATTGAACTTTTATTCGACACTGTTACTGCTGTGGCTTCATCTGATTGATTTGCAATACACTTTGGTTGGAGAGAGATTGATGGCAGCAAGGTTTTGGCCAACTAAATCTAATGAACTGAAACGAGTTTCCGTTACAGTAGTATTTGCAATCCAAATCAAAATTATCTACAATACTGATA
Organism: Tetheella fluctuosa; assembly: GCA_951216915.1. NCBI lineage: Eukaryota > Metazoa > Arthropoda > Insecta > Lepidoptera > Drepanidae > Tetheella > Tetheella fluctuosa. The sequence goes on from OX578237.1 coordinate 5,060,744, forward strand.
TCGCATCTTACAGAAAATATATATCTTGATTGTGTATAACAAGGATTTTAATAATTCATAGTTCTATAAATTAAAACGTTGTAAAAGTCATGTGGTTTTTTCATACATAGTAAGGCAGATGTATAAACTTGATTCAGTATCCATATAGATAGATATACAAATGTTCACAAACCTCTGTGTCGATAGCGCTTCTTCAAGGCAATCACGTACACTTTAAAGTACCGCTTCACTCCCAAAGTCTCGAAAAGGTTAACAGGCTTCTCAATTTCATTGTAAAACGTCATCACTGATGTGTATAGAGGATTGTGCGTTATTTTTACTCTACTAAAGGTTCGTGAGAAGGCATCTGTGAAGTCGGTTAAAATTTAAATGCAGCGCTTTCTGAATGCGACTCTTAACTTAGTAAACAATTCTTCAAACGATGATGTAGCGTAGTACCTAATAAGGCCTAGACTTTGACAGTTAACAGTGCATTTTAATGTGACGTAAAGACATATTTTTAATTTTTTTATCATCTAGGTATCACAAAATGTATGTAATACTCAATATACATTCTGCGTCGTTAATTTTATCTATTCAAATTAAAAACTCTAGCTTTTATCTTTTATAGGTGGAAATTTATTTTGGTCAAACATTTTGATCGAGCAAGCTGTCTGAAGGTGATTTTATAAGTGTAAAATGACTTTTTTTTCGAGATTTCATAGTTGTTCCCATAGTTATGGTTGGATATATTTATGAGTACTTTCACCCTTGCAAGATCAACCTGTCATCCTTTACAAATATACGCAAACAAACGTAAATGAAAACAACGCCAAACAATCAGAATTTAAGGTGTGTACCTTAAATTCTGATTGTTTGGTCTTCCTTATTCGTATTGATACCATCAACGTCCCCTAATATAGACTTACCCCTATCGACTACTTGGAATCCAATTTACGTACAAGATATACTATATAAGTCACAGGAGGTTGCTTTAGCGCAGTTTTTATAAAGAATAAGCTTTTTCGCCACGCGGTTTCACATGCAGTCCTCTATTTTACCCCATTAGGGTATGAATATTGAAAAAAAAATAGTGGATTATATTATAGAGGCACACATATTGGTTACCAAATTTGGAACCTATGTGCCTATTATTGAAGTGTAAACTTCTTTTAGCGCGGTACGCATATTTTTAGATGAGGTAAAACCTCTGGATTGGCGACACCGTTGAGACCGTTATGATGAGACGCAGTTTGACATTTAGTTTCTTTTTTTATTGAAGTGAAAACTTCTTTTAGCGCGGTACAGCAACATATATATAGATTGAGATTGAGATCAAAAAAAAAGTTTTCACTTCTGTCGACTCTCCCGGAGTGCAATTTTTTAAGTTTTTAGATCTTGCGGTTTGAGCTATGGTTTATATATCAGACTGTCAGTTTTTCCTTCTTATAGACAGAAGTTAGTGGACTTAACTAAAGTTTGATAAGAAACAGAAAAGTTTGACCGTCATCAACAAGGAACGAACGAACAATATTGATTACCAATAGGTATGTTAATTGTAAAATTTAAATTCACAATGCCGTTTTTGTAAAAATATGCCACTGATATATTTTTATGCAAGAAAAGTTTCATTAGTAATAAGATTTCAGATAACGATATTTTTTTTTCATTTTAATACATGGAAATAATACTAAATTCCATTTTTTTTGTAATATCATTCTCCAAAATATTCAAACCGCTTCCCTCTTAACAAATACTCCACGCCAAATCCTATAGCTGAATCGGAATTCTTTTTACGGATGCAGTAAAAATTTTGGCACAAAGCATTCAAGGAATCTGCCCCCTAATGTTACGGCCATCGATACAGAGCCAAATCGAATTTTATTTGAATCGATAAGTACGCAAATAGATTCCGAATAGTGAGCCCCCAAGCTTGGTGGGTTAACACTTTTTGTCAATGTTTTTGTTGCGAGTGTTTTTGTTGGATCGAGTAAATATGACTAATAAGGTATGACAGGCCGGTTGGCGTGGTTGGTAAGATACCCTATCTTTCACGCCACAGGTTGGGGTTCGATTCCCACTCAGGACAAACATTTGTGTGCATGAATATGTCTATTTGTCCTGTGTCTGGTTGTAATTACAAAAGAAAAGTAGTATATGTAGTATATCAGTTATCTGGCTTCCATAGTACAAACTCTGCATAGTTTGGGGTCAGATGGCCGTGTGTGAGGAATAATGTCCCAGAAAAGGTAACAAAAATCTTGTTATCTTGAATGATTATTTATACCCGATAGATGTGATACGATGAGTTAGTTGAGTCACTGCAGCATAAAAGTGTTCTAGTGGAGACGCGAGGTGGGACGCTCTCCGGCCACTTGACTGACGGGTCATCATTGGACTTACTGGTCATCATTGGACTTACGGGTCATCATTGGACTTACTGGTCATCATTGGACTTACAGGTCATCATTGGACTTACTGGTCATCATTGTACTTACGGGTCATCATTGGACTTACTGGTCATCATTGGACTTACGGGTCATCATTGGGCTTACGGGTCATTATTATAAATGTATTTTCCTGATTCTGGTTACCATAGTATTATATATGTTCTGATTATTTTAGGATCAAATGAACATGTGTTAAACAATATCTCAAGATATTTAATATATATACAGAAGTTACAGGACCATCTAAAGAAGATACTTGCTTACCTTCAGAAGTACCTACCTACTTTATCTATCCTAATAGGTAAAGAAAACTGTTTTAATAACATATATTATGGAATACATCACTAACGTTTCTCTTGTATCCTCATAATAAGTACACCGACAAGTTTGTCCGTCCCCTCTTTCACGGCAGCTATCGACATTTTGTCCTTCATCCATATCCTGGCATTGTGTACGAATTCATCCGTGCCTTCTTTGTCGTCTGTTATTTTGACAGATCTATATGTGATCTGTAAAATGTACAATAAAGTTTCTATTGCTTTTTCGTTACTTTGTAGTTATCTTCTATATGTAAATAAGTAAAGACAAAATAGTTACTTAAGCACCATTTTCCTTTCTGTTCGTGAATCAATGTTTATTCTTATTTTTGTTTAATATCTATTGATATGCTAAAGTTATATCAATAAAAAAAGGAAATGCCACAGAGAAGCGTGGCCGGGTTTCGTTAGTTTTAGTAAATATCCTAAACGTGGTAAAAAGAACAATTTTGAGACAACAGCTTTATTTTGAGTCTCAACAAAATATTTATTAAAGCCAGAAATCGAATGTGTTAATTTTGCTTCAATAATCATGTTTGTTTTCCTCACAATTAACATCAATAGTACAGAATTACTTTCTCCATACCAAATTAGTGGAATAAAGCAAAAACCTCCACTTGAAATATACCGTTATTGGAATCCCGATTGTATTTGGTCACTTCTCTCTTTGCGCAAAATATCTTAATTCACTTAATTAAGATTTTTCGAACGGGCAATTCATCTTTTCTCCTGTCAGTTTCTTAATTAAATACTCGAGTTTCAGCGTTGCGATTCCCACATTGTTTTTTCACGCAAAGTTTTCTTTTAATACAGTTTGTTGTATGATAGGAAACCGCTCTTGTGATGAAACTCAAATTGGCGTACCCAAATCACCTCATGAGGAAACCATAGCATGGTGGTGGATAATATATTCTTCTTTAATGTTTCTAAGACCAGCAGTTTAGGATCTGCATTAATTATCACCTGTCAGTCAGTCAGAACTTCTTATTTTATATATACACATATAAAGTTATTTAGTAAGTTACTTATTTTCGTGAATGTCTAGCCTCATGTATCTTTCCAGGGTAGCTAGAAACCGCTATTGTTGAAATCGATAGACTACTTCTCAATCAATGTTGGTCTCACCTCTTCTGGTAGAAAATGTTTCTTGAGAAACCTGATAGCTTCATCATATCTCCTATCCTGCAGATCCTCAAACCGCACCCCACATTGTACTCGACCCCAAATAGATGGTGCTTTAATCCGTTCTTCTAGGATCTTCATTTTCGCTACTTCTTCTTCTGCTGTTGTTTTTGCCATATTTGATTATCTAAAGAAGACATAGATCGTTTATTATTATATTCTACTTTATAATAACATTAATTTGAAAGTTCATGTTTTTATGGATGATTTACTCAATTCTGACGTAAGGGCTGCTGGGCTTTGAATGATACTTGGAGCACTGATAGATCTCACCCTGAAACAAAACACAGGATACTTTTTCTCTGGGAAAACTTTAGATCCCTCGGGAATGTGGTTAAACCATGGCAGAAACTACCAAAACCATATTTCCTCGACAAATGTTTTAAAATACTTAGTCATGATATCAACAACGCACGGCATCTTTTTTTTCACACAAACCAATTTGATTTTTATTAAATTACCTATGTTCAATTAATTGTATTGCAGCAAATATAAAAACTTATGTTAAAATTAAATAAAATAAAAATAAAAGAACTAATATTACTGCAGAAATAAAATTATATCATGATTTAATGGAAAATTATATAAATTATTAGTCTAAATGTATCGATAAAAACAACATCGCATGACACAACGCGACCGAATTGTCAAACTTATAAATGTTCGCAACTTTATGGCCAAAGCAAAAATAAGGTTTTATTTCACCTTCAAAGAGTTTAACTTTGCGAATGTGCCAGTTTTACATTTCGTAATTTAAATCATTGAAGCCTTGCGTGCGCATTATTTGGGTAGATTATTAAATGAGCTTCTTCTTTGATTAAAGCAAATTCTTACATTAAAACGGAATATACATTTTTTTTTTGAGTATACTAAATTGTTTTGTCGCCCGCGTCGAAAGTGTGTATGCAAAATTTCAGCTCAATCGGTTCGGTGGGACTGGTTATATTCAGTTGCAAGATTATTCTACCCACACATGGTAACAGGTATGTAATTAAAAAAAAAAATCATTTTTTCCATTTGACTACAAATATATTGTTTTAAGAATCAAACGTGAAAACACAACGAGACAAAATAACAAAATCATAACACAATATTTTACCCTGAAACACTCAGCTAATATTCTGATAAGCCAAATTGGAAGCCATTTCATGTAGTTCCACTAAAATAAATTTGGAGACACGGATAAGGACAAGTTGGATCTTTTATTAGTATAGGAAACTACACTTCCCATCTGATAAGTTGTTTGAAGTGAGTACAGTAAAAAGAGAATAGTAAATCAACTTCATATAAGCGCAAGGCTTTTAAAAGCATAAACATAAGCGGCTTAACGCGACGAAATGTGGTTTCATAACAGCTTGGTGCATGCAGTATCATGCACACTGTCAGGTTTTGAAGTTATTGTAACGTAAACCGTAAGTAATGTAAACCCAATCTGATTATAATTGAAACATTTATTTTGGACAACTAAGTTTGCTATTTCGATATTATTTGTTCGTCTATAACTCGTAAATTAGAGTTAATAGCTGTGCTAGTTTTCCACTTTGAAATTACAAGAATTTTAGTTAGTAGGTATAGCTACTAGTTTAGTTGTAGAGAATGGAATAATTAACTCAACCAAAATATCCATAAATTCATAAATAGTTATTGATATCGAAAAAAGCCTGACTATAATCTATCTACGTATAGATTACAGCTCCCAATACAAAGTAGCTTTACCCGAAACGCTGTGAGCGTCATTGCTCTATATCATTTTGAAAACAGCTGATCCTGGGGCAAAAATCATGCGTTTTTTGGGCGATGTTGAAAATACGAGTATTTAACGTGTAGCCTATACCAAGTTAGAAGAACGCCTGTCTCAAAATGAACATAGAAATAGAAATGTTTATTGCATGAAATGTGGGTACATTTTATGAAGGTATAAAATTATATGGGTAGGTTTCCACACATTTCGCCATTCTTTCAATAGGAGCTTGAGTTGGTCTACTATTATATTTTTTACTACGACGAAGGCCCACTAGTCGGGCCCTTATTTAATCAGCCAAAACACACCTGGTTTGTTCTAATTCCAATAGTAAATTGGTGACCATATTATGTTTGACAAAGTAGTTTATGTAAGTAATGGTTTAGTAAGTTTTGTTGTGACTGGTATTCGGATTTGGCCAATCTGCTAAATGCTACAAAACGTATTCAACGTAAAACGATGTCCTATCAACCAAGCTGCTACTTTCCGAAATATATCTTTAACAAATAGTTAACCGGCTTGATTGCCTTAGCATGACTTTAACAGCCAAAATAATGCTGATCAGGAAATTCTAGATTGGCGGGAAGAGGGGAGATCTTTTATGCGACCTCCGCCAAGACCAGTGTCTGTGGCAATTATTATTTGTAGTAGTACGTACTAGGATCTGACTTGCAAGCCATGTTAAACACTAAATGTTGCTGGCTTCACCATCCCCATACATAGACAATTTTCACTCGTACGTTGTACATACCGAATAGGATTTGCTTCCAACGTCATTGTTTCCTGATTCCTACGAACGAAAGGCTTTCAAAGCATAAGTGAATTGCTCTTCTGGGTATGCAACCTCTATCTTCAACTTCGTCATGTCTTTTATAATATACATGTACTTACACAGGCTCACTTCAAAAAATAAATGTTATTGGATGAACAAGTTCGTTTAATTACAATAAATACCTTCTTTTGTTCAATATTTATTATCCCAAACTAAAATTTGTAGTTAATTTGATGCCTCAAAATGTTAAAAGACTTCAGTTGCATCCTGTATCTATGATACGAAGTAGATTCCATGTAAACAAGATGAAATGAAATATATTTGATTGTTAGACAAACTCGATGAGACATCGCTTTAATAAAGTACTTATTCATCGCTTCGTCTAATATTTGATGTGGTTGCTTTTGAAGACTTTGAAGTACTTATATAATTTAATTAATATTCATTGGCATCGTCGTCAACAAGATATAATATTATTACTATATTTACACTCTATCTATACCATAAGAAATTTAATTATAATGTTTTTTTAAGAATAAACAGAATGTTGTAATGCAATGCAAAATTACATTTTATTTTTAATGTTAAGTTTTATAAATTTCATATAATTTGGGTACTATTTTTTTTAAGTTTAGAAGAGAACTGTTCTGATGGTGAATAACCATAGGATTTTTAATATAATTTCATAGTAATTAATTAAATTATTTATTTATGGAACAAGCTGTGGTTGTTATCGAATTGGGGTACCTGTTCGGGCTACTATTTATGATATCTAATATATAAAATTCTCGTGTCACAGTTTTAGTTGCCATACTCCTCCGAAACGGCTCGACCGATTTTGATGAAATTTTTTGTGCTTATCCGGTATCTATAAGAATCGGCCAACATCTATTTTTCATCCCCCTAAATGTTAGGGGTAGGCCACCCCTAAATTTTATTTTTTATTTTTTAGATAAAATGTTTTGTTTTTATTTTTTTATGATACAGCATCAAAAAATACATACAACCCTAAATTTTCAACCCTCTACGATCAACCCCTATTTTATTTATTTATCTTATTTGAGGTTGGGCCAATTAAGCTAGACTTCTAAATTGTATGAGCGCCCATAGAACTCAGAGGCCTATCTTAAATGGAGTCAACTATGTATGTATGGACAGAATTTTCAACCCTCTACGATCAACCCCTATTTTATTTATTTATCTTATTTGAGGTTGGACCAATTAAGCTAGACCTCTAAATTGTATGAGCGCCCATACAACTCAGAGGCCTATCTTAAATGGAGTCAACTATGTATGTATGGACAGCCTTTAATTTTTAACTTTTTTATTTTTTGGATTTTTTCCTTTATTTGTGCTGTAAGTCCATGCTTTTCGCCAAATTTCGTGATTCTAGGTCAACGGGAACTACCATTTTTCCAATAGAAACCACTCTGTCCCCAGCTGTCAAACATTAGACGTCAATCAAAACAAAACAAAGGCGCGTTAGACAGAACGAAATCTGTCTGGGTACCTATTAACATAAAAAAATCAAGGTTACTTTGTTTTAGAGAAATAGGGCAGAACAAGGTCTGCCGGGACAGCTAGTAATTATATATTATTAACATCTTGAACTGTATGTTGGATAACAGCGCTTATTCAACGCTTCATATAATCCGCAAATGAATTCATACAAATTGTATGGACGTGTGCATCGAACATGCGCACAAAACGCTTGCAATAATTTCCCTAATGTGTATTATTTCACATAATATTCTCAACTGCCATATAACAATAGTATGCAATAAAATGCGTACATTGTTGTTATGCTGCAGCTTTATCTATATCTACAAGTTTTCCGATCAATTTTCCAACTTTTAACTTCGGAAAGGCTTCAATAATCCTACCATAGTAAGTGGTAGTGTGGTTGAAAGTGGTAAGCAAACAAAACATAGTAGGAAACTAGCACTCAAGTGCAGCTACCGGATATCGATAGGTGCTTGACTACAAATTTTCAAGTTGACCCAGTCGGGCAGAAAATATTTTTTAAAATTAAATACAAGAAAGATGTTAAAATATGACTTCATAGTAGTTTTCGCATGTTTTGAAGAGTAAATTAATATAAGGAAAATTACATCACTAATGAAAGATCGATAAATTACCTTACCGCGTTTCCTTCAGCTGTTTTGAAACTTTATCAATAAAAAAAATATTAAAGAAAGCTTCAGCATTTGTTCGACATGGACTGCCGAATACGAGCTGGCACGGAAGACTGACTTGCCAAGGTATATACTCCAATAGGGGAAAAAAGAAAAATGAATCGATACATTTACGGTAAAGACATAAAAGTTTGCACGATACCAAGCAAAATGACTTGAACGGAAAAATAAATTGATGCTACCTTTGGAATTTCTTAATGTATGGTTCCGTAGTAAATAATTTATAAATTTTCTTTCAGTAGAAACTCTTTCATTTCATTAAATAAGCTTGAATTTGACATTTAAATTGTCTCCACTTACAACGAGGTTGGTGACCCCAGCAGGGAGTACTTTTAGAGCTGATAGAAACGTCTAGAAGCTTTGTGCAGGATGTCTTTAAAACTGAAGTGGATGCAAATTGTGTGGAAGAGCAGTAAGAGTATTAATCCTATATTTTTCTATACCTCATCTCATCATAAACTTTCCTTTGTGTTCACAATTTGTTACTTTGTGGTTCAAAAATGGAACAATGGATCCCTAATAGCGTTCAAAGCTTAAATCGATAGTAGACGTGAGTCAATACAGTTTTACCAATCACAACGAAACTGGGACGAGGTATGTACTGAAAATAAAAACAAAGTTTTTTCAGCAAACCCTGACGTTTCGCCTCACAGGTAAGGGTGGAAAAACATACTATGAAATATGAAAGGAATTGAAAAAAGAAATTAGCATGCCGAGCTAAGCAGATGGTTCTCTGTTATCTGTGAAACTAAATATAATTTTGGCTCAAAATGCTTCGTGGGATATAATAAAAATTGTACCGCACTTCTCATCACGGTTTTCACCTTGAGTGTTGTTCCCTATTCTTATTATAATCAAGCCTTAATATTAGGTTAATAAGTTAATTTTATTGAACTTTAACTACTTATTAAATTTACTGCAATTAGCCAGTATTCTGAGCAGTTCAAAAAGACACAAAACGGGCTATAAAACACTTCAATAGAAACACTTTCTTTTCATCGTGCTTTTTGAGACATGAAATAATTATGGTGCATCGATTTTTTTAACCCACTATACCCGCCCATTACCAATGCTCTTGCTATCTATAAAACACAATGTTTGTTTGTTTGCGTTGCGTTTCCTCGGGAACGCGGGGTGACAGCTAGTAAATGATAAAAATAGCTTTTTATAGTTTTATTAGGAACCTGATTGTGTAATACTCTAAATATCTCTAGCTCCTGTAAAATTCTTGAGTCAAAACGCATCAACTAATAGTTAATCTCCAAACATGTCGATTACAATCTAGATTGATCGACAATCAAGAATTGTGATGAATCGATGTTTCGCGTAACGAAGTGATTAATTGTCCTTAGCTAATTGATACCGCTTTGATACATCGATATTGTAAATAGGCATTCGGTTATATATAATCGATTCGATTTAGATAACGTCTAATCGAAAATGTTATCGGTATGACTAAATAGATGATTGATTTTTTTAAACTTATAATCCGGATTAAAGTTGTGTAAAAAATAATAATAAATACACAAATACACAGTCTTAATAATAACTAGCTCTTCCCAGTGGTTTCACCTGCGTTCTTAGTATATTTTTTTTTAATAATTATTCTGCTATTCGGGGCGAAGACAAATCCAACAAATCAAAGAATAAAAAAAAAATATTAAGTTCCAGCCGTTCTGGAGTTATAAATGTTCTAACTAACACGACTTTGTTTTATATAATCAAGATAATACTAAGTTTTTTTAAATAGGTAGGTTATATGAGAGGTAGAGCATAGCGATATTTATGTCGCTCTAAGAGTAGCTCGACTGGGGAAGTAACTCCACCTTACAGAATACCGTAGCCAAATAACTTATAGTTGTGTTCCTGCGCGTGAGTAAGGTCGCCAGAGCTCATCGGGGAGGGGGGAAGGGTCGGCAACAATAACGATACTGTAACTGATTCACTTCCCGAAATATTGTTTTTAATCATTATGTTACAATAAAGTGCAATTACTTGTAAACTGGCTTCCGCCCCGCGGTTTCACCCGCGTTCCCGAGGGATCTTGTGTTTTCCCGAGATAAAAAGTAGCCTATAGCCTTTCTCAATAAATGGGCTATCCAACATTGAAAGAATTTTTCTTGTTTCTGAGATTAGCGCGTTCAAACAAACAAACTCTCCAGCTTTATAATATTAGTATAAATATATTTTATTTAAAAACGATGTGCACTAACTTATAAAACTTTATATAAATTCGTATAAATAAAAAACGAAAACAAACTATTTTGTTCGACATACGATGAATAAATACAATATGATCCAGAAATACTTTCACTTCATTTGTCATCGGATACGTATAAAGCTTTGTTATTTTTCTCGTCTGGCATCACTTACAAATACGGGAATCATGCTATTTCCGCATCCTATTCCGAGTCACGTATTATGTGGAACTCTGGACAGAAACTATTACATGGCACTGTTGGAAACGGAGCAAACGTTCTCGATGGAAAATTGGATTGAAAATATGGTGCATATTGCACCTTGGTCGTAATAAAATGTATTGTTTATACAAATTGTTAGAGAGCTTACAATGGAAAATTGAATGTTAGTTTATCAATAACTAGAATAGGCGTATAAGCGAAGGTAATGGAGTCAATTCTAGTGTGCAATGTAATGTAATTAATTCTTTTCATTTTGACAATGGGAAGGCTCATGTTATTATTACAAGCTTTTTATTAGCTTGCAATGTATATGTCACCGGAGAATAACAAGAACCGCAAATTTATTTATGAACTTTCGTATTCTAAACGAGAGATTAATTGTATATTTTTACGCCCACATTTTCGCAAATTTATCAATTTGCGACGTGTCGTGGTAAATTTATAAGCTAACGGATAAAGGTTAGGTTAGGTTATGGTCCAGAACGAGGCTGCTGAGCGGGATCGGGCTCGTGTATGCGTTCTGTACGAGAACCCGAGCCCCACTACAGCGCAGATGGCGACCACCGTGGGGTTTTAGCCGGTACAAGTCCGGCATAGCCCGACTACTCCCCCCGGGGCGATCGGGTATCCTATGAGGATTTCCCCACGATAAAAAAAAGGTATGTTTATAAATTTCCTAGAAAATTCATAAACTCGCGGAGGAACACGTGACTTATTCAAGCAATCAGGGCGCACATGGCGTTTGGTTATTGCTTACTTCTTATTTTACGCGTGAGTTCGGTAAGTTTATCAATTTGCGAAAATGTGGGCGTAAAATAATACAATCTATCTCTCGTTTACAATCCTACAAAGATTTATAAATTTCCTAGAAAATTTATAAATTTGCGGTTCTTGCTATTTTCCGGTAACATATACAATGTATGTTTGTCCGGGTGGAATCTTGCAAGTCAAATTTAACCCACTTCCAGTGGTCGGTTTGACTTGATATTTGGTATACATTACTGTATTGGAAGACAATGCAAGTACAGTCAACAAAAAGTACAGTCACCAAAAAAAGCTTTCATTAAAAATGATTTTTTTAACAAAAACTTATTTAACCACAATCTTACCGTGGTAGGTGGCTAAAAGTGGTAAGAACGTAAAGCCTAGAAGTGAACTGGCTTTCAAATGCAGTTATATAACAGTTAGGTTACCACCTGAAAATTACCCTACCACCGATCTTTGGTTTCCTCACGATGTTTACCTTCACTTAAAGCTACCACGCAACCCCGTGGCCTTCACCACTACGTCCATAGTCACTACCACTGAAATTTCATCGCATATTGCATGGCATCTTATCATTCCTGACCTAGATAACTAGGAGAACTGGGTTCACACTAAGAGTAGGTACGCGAAATAAACAAGACAAAAGAAGACGTGATGTGTCAATAATTGTGATACCTACAAAAAGATAGACCAATGTTGATATTATTGACGAAAACGAATAAGCAGAAACTGAATCGTAAATTCTATCGCGCAAGTGTTACGTCATTGATAGTTGATTTGTTGCTATGACGTCATGCATTGTTGATTTGCGCTTGATTTATGTATTTTCACGCTTCATTTCAGAACGGAGATACTTTTCAATATCAACGCTATAAGCATTGTATATAGGTGAAAACATCAATTTGGTGGGAAATTGGTGAAAACAATCAAATATTTGGATTGCAAAAGCGATTCACGCCTATTTGATTGTATATTTACCAAATTATATCATTCATGACGGTACTTCAACTGGAACTAAGGTAGCTTTTACTAAAACTAATTTGGCACGTAGATAGGAAGAAGTGAAGGGAAGAAGTTTCTTGGTAATATTCAAGAAACTTTTAATGTCAGAAAATCATAACATCCTCTAGGAATTCAAATAAGACTATATATGGGACAGAAACTAGTAAGCAATATAAACAAGGAAAACATTTGAAACACCTTGAATACTATATTTTCATTTCAAATATTTACGTTCTCTTAGTGAAGACGATTATTATTAGACCGACCAACAAGTTTCATTGGAACTAATTGAAGTGAATAACTTAGTAGAAACATGTCATAGACAAGCAAAGAACTGAGTTGTTCAAACGTGACTAGGCTTCAGAATATAGATTTGGATTAATGAAAAAGAGTATTTTAGCTGAAGATTGAGTATATGGGCCTAAACTGAATAAATGGCTTTGACTTTGACTTTGATTATTCTTTATTTCAAGCAATGAATACTATATGATTGGGCACATACTGTGAAGGTATATTAGGTAAGGGTAAGGCAACTAATGTTATACAGATTTATTAAAATGTTAAAAATTGAAAATTATATCAAAACGGTTTTATTAATTATCCGTCATCATCAGCCCATTTTACTAAGGTTTTAATAGAAATTAAAAAAAAAACTAGTTTGTAGTATTTTATGATGTTACTAAAGACAAAATAGTAATATGTACTTTCAATACAAAGCGCTAAACGTCAGTTTTCAAGAACACAGGCCGGTACAAACTGTTCCTAAGTGGCAGTGATTTATCAAGTTGAAAGTGGTAGCAAACGAGGCAGAGAACGATTCCTGTAGATTTCATCCAGATGCATGAACCATTCCAGGGTTTGTAGTTAGCACATGTACTCTCAATCGTGCAAGGAAATGATAATGAATGTCATTGAATTATGCGTTATATTTATCCAGCGTGTGACGTCATTAACTAGGACACTTTTGGGATGGAAACGAATCCAAGAACACGTCATTTGTTGAAACCGCTTCAGTATTTTGGGCTGTCCAATGTAACAAATTTCAGATATAGCCTACATAGCCAGTGAGGTTCATAACCTTTCCTCCGTAACCTAGGAAAAATACAATCGAGACAAGCGGCCGCGCGGCTTCATGACGTATCGAATTAGGACTACCCAGTCCTAAAATATTTAAACAGGTTTTCATTTTATTTAATGTTAACCAAAACTTAATCGTTTTTATTTCTTTTAATTCATTAGTAAACGAGAACACTGAACCAAGTAATTCAATCTCATTAACTCATAGTATCTGACAGAATTAGAAAATTGAAATTCTTATCTAATATCCTGTATGTTTAGGCCTACAATTTCCCACTTGACGCTGTATACAAGCACTACAAACACCGGTATGTTCTATGTAGGTACTTGACTGAAATTAACAGGCAAGTGCATCGCACGCGTATTTTAACATTATCCACAGCAGTTAAGATACTTTGTAATAAATTTACTCTCAATTATCTCCTTCTCTGTAAACCCATCCAACTATACTGAGCTGCTATGTTACGACAAACGTATCTAAATTGTATAAAGTAAATTTATGTTTTTCTCAAACTTAACTTCCAAGCAAAATATGTCTTTCTGAATCATTTCTCATATAAATCCCTCATAATATCCAGGCGTACAGAGCAACTGATCCGGCCGGGATGGCCCCTCTTTCCGTTTGGGCCCGGCCCGACCCTTTCAGTTGGGCCCAAGTCTGTGAAGTTTCCACAGTACGATTACATTGCGTAACTGAGCTCTTGATTTGAACGTGCTTTGAAATTTTATGGTCTACAGACGTGTTGTTGGGGAATTGAAATCTTTGGTGTTTTTATAATATATCTGAAATGTATCATAGAACCAATTAGCGGAGTCTATGGATTTTTAACTTATCCTAGATTCAGAGACCATAATGATGTTACTATGATTGTGCGTCTTAAAATAGTAGGTATGATGAATTAAGTGTTTCTTTTTTACCTATTTATTAGCGTAAAATTTAAAAATCCGTGAGAAATATATATGTAAAGATGTTTAAATAAATAATTCAATATACATAATATGTATACATGCAAAGTTGTGAAATTAATTATAACATTCACTTGGTTTTACAAGAATTAAACAGAAAGATATAAAACTCTTCGCGCTGTACGCTCTATTCGTTTTAGTTTTTCATCCAAACTAACCGAGCACGTGTATTGGACAGTTTGCTGAACGACGGGTTTTCCCAAGTGCCTGTCACACACATAGACGGTTTGGTATTTGGGATCGATAGTTCTTTTCGTGATAGACTGTGTATAAAGTTTTTGAATAAAACTAATAAATGGCTTCATACCTATTATTGTAAACAGTTTGTAGAGGTATTTTAACCGACTTCAAAAACGGAGGAGGTTCTCAATTCGGATATTTATCTATAGTAACAAAACAATTTTTTTTGTTACTAAAATTACGTACGAAGTTATTTTTAAGTTCTAATAAAATATATTGTAAGTATTGCACCATCTCTCGGGCATATTTTATAACAATGCTGTATTTAGGAACCATCATGGAAGATTGTAAAAACTAGCTGTTCCCCGCGATTCCGGGAAAAAGGGTAGTCAGTTTCTAAGTCACTTTGTCAATTTCCGGCCCATAAACTATCTATTTGCAAAAAAAACAAGTACAGTTATACTGTTTCTGCGTGAAGGAAAGACAAATCAACAAACATTAATTAACATTTATCTATATATATAAAAATTAATTCCCTTGATCATCGCATCACGTGTGAACGGATGAAAAAAAATCGGTAATTCTTTTTTTGTTGTGTTAATTATTGTCAGGAGAAGGTTCTTATAAAAAAAAATAAGAAATTTGCGCAGATAATTTTAAAATTCGGGAAAAACTTAAAGTATGGGATTTTTGTATGAAATTAAGAAATTCATTTTGGCGTTAGATAGGTAGGATTTATTGAGGAACAAAGGCTGTTTCTTTATGTTGAAAATGAAGGTGAAACCGCGGGGGACAGCTAGTAATATTATAAAAATACTAGCTGTCCATCGCGACTTTACCCTTGTCTCTAAAATAAAAATTTACCAATATCTCACTCCATACTTTAGGCTATCTGCGTGCTAAATTTCATCGCGATTGGTTTAGCAGTTGAGGATGAAAGCCGGACAGACAGGCAGACTTCCGCATTTATAATGTAGTCCAATATATACAGTCAAGGTAAAATTCCAATAAAGCCAATATGCAGTGAAAATTTTAAATACTAGTTAGTATCTATAATAAACGATTAAACAATCAGTTATTTTTTCTAAATTGACAAATATTAGTTTTTGGTTTAACTATAAAACACTAACTATGGATCATAAAATCTTCCTCAAACCAAAATATCAATTACACCTTACTCAACTCGAGCTCACATCTTGTGCCTTGACCCTCCAGCCTAGTTATATACGCCTCCGAGGTAATTCATATCAAATAACATATTTTCAGTTACTGCACCTCCCATACGATATCCATTTAACCAAGCAATATTGAATTTAATCAAGGAATCCATTAATATAGATTGCTCTTTGATAATAACAGCAAATGCCTCTGTGTTAAATTTATGTGCCCACTTATCATCTGGGCTGGATAACAGACTTGGACTGTAAAATAAATCTTTATAGAACAGGTAATGTAAAATTGTGATTGCCACGGACAGAGCATTACCTATTTCATTTCCCATTCGTCCGTCAAAAAACTTTGCACTTTCCGTAAAGGAAAACATCGTGAAAAACCACAGCACGCTGGTAAGGTACTTAGTGCACTTGTATTCATGTAGCAGGCGGAATTTCGTACGATGACCCGTCAATACAAGTCTCTGTCACTCGCGAACAAAATATTGCCGTCACGCTCGCACGAATGCGTTGAGCAATCGCACTTCGCAGCTAATACTTGTCACTTTCAATTTTAACAAGATTGTTTCAATTTAAAGCTTAAAACACTGAAATATTATGAGTAAAATTTATCTACTGATAAAGATATGCTGTAACCGATGAAAATAATAGCTAAGAGATGAAAACTGATTTTCATAATCATTATTAACATCATTACATATTAATAAACTTAACTAATAAATAAAACATCTAAGGACATGAAAAGTTGCATTCCTTCTCAGCCCTGTCAGCTGTTCCTCTGCAGAAAATCAAATCGGTCCAAAAGAACTGTAACTAAAAGAAAACACTAATAGTTGAGCTCATTTCATACCAAACTACAAGACACAAACCATGAAAGCTCAATTTACAACAACAGCGACATAATAAACCTAGACCCTTTGTAGCCTGTTCAATAGTTAATACCCGTCGATGAAGATAAAGTTATAAGCTCAGCCTATATTAAGTACCGAATGAATGGAGATTTTTCGTACGAAAGTCACGTGGGCAAGGGATCGTAGGTCCCACATGACACGACGCGCCTTGAATATAATATGTTAATGACTTGTCATTTGAGACGGTGCCACATTAATATTTATGCGATATGATTTATGTTTGCGACGAATTTCGACAGCAACGCATTTTGCCTATCATTATTTTAATATGCCTTATTATTATTAATTAGCAAACGGGAGAACGGTAACCATAGTTAGGTACACACATGTTTCGATTGGCTGTGGCTACAATGAAGGTAAATAATGATTGTATTTTGCTCTCTAAGCGTCGAGCGAGATGTTTTCCCATCAAGTGGACTGTTGACCTACGGCTACTGCTTATGGAAATGATAAAGAAGTTATTGAATTTGCCTCCCATTTTCTGGATTTCTATAATAATTTAGATCCCACGTGAGACACCGCATGAGTCCAATCAATGGCATTTTTATACCATTAAGGTGGTAATGAAACATACGACCCGTTTGATGGCAATTACCGTAGTCTATAGGCATTGCCAACCCTACAAAAACCTCTTTACACCCTTCATGATAACCCCCTGCTGTAATTACTCCCTTGGGAAATCCTCGGCGGGGATCTCGTTCCTTGGAAGCTCTTTGAAACAGCACCGTGTAAGTTTGGTTCCAAAATGTAAGGATTAGCTCCCCGTTAATGGTGAGAAGTGCAATGGTAAAAGTTAGCCGTGGACTTCAAGTGAAACAATTACTTCAAACACAGTACTTCGTACAAGCGGTAGAACATGCATAAGGAGGCAAAGTCACAGGTGATTGTCTTCTGACCAGAGTCGCTGAGACCCGATGCAAGTTGTGAAAATGATTACAGCTATGCTATTCTGTACTAAAACTCGACATGAATTCTCGAAGTGACTATTGTCTGTCTCGCTCGTGAAACTCGGTAATCAGGAGTTCACGAGTGAGACAGAGAATAGTCACTTCGTGTTTTCACTGTCGAGTTTGACTACAGAATAACATAGCAGGACTGATTATAATGAATCTGTTGCAGTCTTTCTTAAAGAAGCGTAATCATAACGCAAATTAAACTTTAAATTGAATCTACAAAGACTCAATTTAAAGTTTAATTATATAACAT
Source organism: Tetheella fluctuosa (assembly GCA_951216915.1). NCBI lineage: Eukaryota > Metazoa > Arthropoda > Insecta > Lepidoptera > Drepanidae > Tetheella > Tetheella fluctuosa. Next base: position 5,079,079 of record OX578237.1, read on the forward strand.
ATTTATTATTTAACCCTCATCTGGTTAACTTCATATTGCAAACCCTTGATAGTACAAAGTCGGGTTTATTGAAGTAGGTTCATCAACCCGGACTACGAAACTTTTATATCCAGTGTTATCTGAAATTCTTGGTTCATCTCGTGGCCCACGCAAAGGCCTATACACACAACAAGTATAAAACATATATTGCAACTTTATGTAATAACTAAATAATGTTTTTATAGGTCACGATTGCAGTTATTTATTATTCACCTACAGTAGGTACCTGCTGGGTACAGTATATGCGTCAATATGAACAATTTTTCCAGTGGGACCAATTCTGAAATCACGAAAACTTACTCTTACTACATTAGAACCGTATATATATCTCATCAATTGTTGGTTTTTTTTTTTCAAAGTGATTTTGATACCTCAATATAATTTTTGAGAACCTATCTAAAGATATCTTACATTTTTATGTACACTGCTTTTTTATCTCTTAGTTACATGTAGAAGTGCCGAACCATATGTTTTTTTTAAATTTTAATTATACCATTCTATAGCGGTTCCTAAAAAACACCTACCCTCCAAAATATAGCGATAGCTATAACTATATATACACTAGCTGTTCACCGTGGTTTCAACTGCGTTCCCGGTATAAAATAAGGAAATAATGAGGGATAAAAACTATCCTATCTTTTTAGTTGGAACAAATCACACTTTTGAAAAAAAACAATACGTTAAGATCGGATAAGTAGTTTTGGAGTTCATCGCGGACTAGTATCGTAAATTTTATATAGATTTAAGTGTCGAGTCGAGTGTATGTAAACAACCTAAGAAACATAAGTTGCGGTCAATACAAGTAACAAGAGGTTGGCAACGCTTTCGGCATTCTTTATTCTACCCACCTACAGTTTTAATACTTTTAGCTCCACCTAGTCAGTTACGACTGTACTTTTGCCCAAATAAATTAGTTTCTCCGACTATAAAGCTTTTATTTTCAACATAAATTGTAGGTAAATAAGATAGGAAAACGTGGGTAACAATTTTTCTAATTTGTGAACAACAAAAATAAGTTTCAGAAACATGCCATCGTCTGTCTTTATTTCATAACCTAAACCTTACATTATCTCAGCTTTGCTACACTGTCAACTTCATCATCACTCCATAACTTTTTCTTCAGGAATTGTGAGATATTTAAGAAGATTTTCGCGATGGAGAATTCCGAAGTTTAATCGATTAATGCAACGTAAGTTTTAAATATGAAATAATACTTAGTTATAAGCAAACATGTAAGCCCCTCTTAAATTAAGGAAACTAAAGCCTCTCTACAAATATCATAGTAAATTTATGTCTATCCTACTTATAATATTACTTATTACTATATCCTATCCTAATCCTAACTTTAATAATATTGTAAATGCGAAAGAGAGTTTGTTTGTTTGTTTGTTACCTTTTCACGCCTAAACTGCTTAACCGATCGCGATGAAATTTGGTGTGCAGATAGCCTGTGGTACGGAGAACATAGGCTACTTTTTATACCGGGAAAACATAAGATCCCTGGGGAACGCGGGTGAAACCACGGGGCGAAAGCTAGTTTATAATATTAAGTAGGATGTGAAAGTTTGAATGGATGGATGTTTGTTACTCTTTCACGCCAGAACGGGTGAACGAATTTGGATGAAATTTGGCACAGAGATAGATTATAGTCTGGAATAGCACATAGGCTACTTTTTATCCCGGGAAAACATAAGATCCCTCGGGAACGCGGGTGAAACCGCGGGGTGGGAGCTAGTAATGTTATAAATGTGAAAGTTTGACAGGATGGATGGATGTTTATTACTCTTTCACGCAAAAACTACTGAACGGATTTAGATGAAATTTGCCACACAGTTAAAATAAATTCTGGATTCTGGAAACATTAGATCCGACGGGGACGAAGGTAAAACCGCGGGGCGGAAGCTAGTTGTATATAAATTCGAAATGTTGGATGTTTTTTTTATATTTATTTATTTTATTAGGATTTCCAACAACAAGTACACTATGAAAGTTAAAGTTAGATTATGTGCAAAGTACAGTGCCCTGTCAATTACAGAAAATCACAGCATTCATAGATAGCAGAAAAAACTACTTAATGACAAATTATACACAAATAAACTGGAAAATAAAGAATAGAGTTAAAATTTAGTAAACTAACAAATAAAAGCATTTTCAGATCAAATTTTAAAATAATAATTATCTATGAAATAATCGCCTGGTCTCACACAACGATAACAACCTGTATAAGTGATGACCTATTGTTACTTATTAAACACGCTGTGAATCACTGGAACAAATAACTTCACAATATCAAGAAATTCCTAACACATCATTTTATTCTTCTTTTTCATACTTCTATACCTAAAAAGAAGAGAAATAGAGTCGTGTAAAGAAAACACGTCAAGTTTGAATAGATATTTTATATTGAACAGAGGATATTGGTCGGATGTATGTGATCTGAAAACTACATGTATTATACGCACAGGCAATTCAGGCGATTCCGTTTTATGCGCCTCTGGTGAATATAGTCGGTGCATAGGGTGACCATTTTTTGTGAGACACATAGAAGATGGTATTTTTGTTTGTTTTGTTTTATGATAATATTAAATTTAAAAAATCGGTTGTCTGTAAATTCGGTCTACTGACGATAGTTGAACGTGACAACGTCATAAGGAGGCCGATTGTGCGTCTTTGTCGCTCGTTCCGCGCTCTCGCTTGCACTTCAAGCCTTAAATGGAACGCCTCAGAGCGAGGTAACGCCGCATGAGTCATGTTTTTTCGTGCGTGCAGCCGGCTCCACCGAATTATAAGACGTTGTCCGGTCAAAAATAAATTAATAAATATATAATTATGATTCATTGACGTCTTTGTTTTTGTTTGTTGAGCGCCATGTTTATCCGAGAAAAGTAATTTATTCACAAAGAAAACTTTATTGTAAGTAAAATTCCACAGCATTTAAGAAATTTGAAGTAATTTTCTGTATTATTTTAGATGAATTTATTAACTATTCCACAATAATCAATATTTTAAGGCAGAAAATATATATGTTTTTATATAAAATAGATACATTAAAATATTAGGACATATTTTTTTCAATGCATATACTATCATAAACTAGCAATACATTCATAATGCAGTCTCTGCCAACAAAGTTACACCTGGCTACTACTGCTGGAGGATCCCAATAAATATTTATGTAAGAACATTGACTACGTTAGCTGACTTAGATGGGTGTATGAAATACTTTTGATTTTGCATATAGATTTAGGGAGAAAAATCCATAAATAAGACACGAAAATTGCTTATTTTTTTCTTTATCTATACAGTCAGTATTATTATAAGTTTCATATTACAAAAACTTGAAATTAATATTATAATAACGAAAACCCCATCCAAATAAGATCAGCAGTTTTTGAGAAAATCGCAGACATACAACTACAATAGAGAACCTTTCTTTTTTGATGTTGGTTAAAAATTATTAAAATACTCTAACAATCTAAAATTAAATGAGACTAATGGAATGAAATTTCTCACCACAATCAATTGAAACTTAATCTATTATTATTTATTCATAGAATTTGGCTCATATTTATTTCTACAAAGACTTTTCTATCAGAGCCAATTACGCGAATGCCCGGAGACAATTGGCTTGAGCATTAGATATCTACAAAACATTAGGGCGACCACAGTACTCTTGTTAGCTTGGCCACAGTCCAATTTGCCGCCTAAATTGCTACTTGCTTCACGAAATATGTAACACATTGTACCGGTTTACGTTAATAGAACATGTCTGCCGATATTGGTCTCTGAGGCCTTTCAATGGTTTGTTTCAATTAAGTTGGTCATTTGGATATGCCGTGACATAAAAATTCAATATTAATGTTATTCTTTGTCAGATAATTTCTTCATTCAACTTAAAGCTTGCAAAATATATCCTATAAATTAATTTATCTTTTAGTAATTTTTCCAAGTCATTGACACTTATGATAATAGTTTTTTTTTTAATTAAATTGATTAATTAAAGTATTTACCCTAACATTTACTTACATTATGGTTACTCTACACAAAACATGATCTGAGATCTACGTTATATCCACGCGTATTCCCAAAATGAAACACAATAGTGTCTGCATTGGCTGCAGAGCACAATTTCCAAACAAATTATGGGGCTTGTGGGTTAATTCGAATTTAATATTTGTTTGTTTGTTACCTTTTCACTCTTAAACCGCTGATCCGATCGCGAGGAAATTTGGTATGTAGATAGCCTATGGTATGGACAAGAACATAGGCTACTTTTTATCTCGGAAAAACATAAGATCCCTGGGGAACGCGGGTGAAACCGCGGGGTGAAAGCTAGCTAAAGCTTATTATAAAAACAAAAGTGAGTTTGATTGTTTGTTACCTTTTCACGCTTAAACCGTTACACCGATCGCAATGAAATTTGGTACGGTGATAGCCTATGGCCACGGAGAAGAACATAGGCTACTTTTTTCCTGGGAAAACATAAGATCCATGGGAACGCGGGTGAAACCATGGGGCGGAATCTATTTTATAATATTAGTTAGTATTAGGATTAGGAAAGTAGGAAATAGGATTGGATAGACAAACGTGGGAAGCTCTTTCTTTATTTATTTAAGTCTTCTTTAAGCTGGATACAAGCTATTACGAATACCTATGTATATCATATTAAGCAATAGAGGGACAGTCTACTTTCACCTGATATTAAGTTACTAATCGACTAAGTAGACAACTTAATCGAAAGGTTCTATTCCGACTTCTATATTGAGTGAGGAAAACTGCGAGTAAACGTCATCAGCATAAAAATAAAATTACCTATTAAATATCCTCCCGGTAGCCATTTCGATTTATATTGGCTACCGCATGGGTCTGAATATGAATATGAATCTGTAAGGTCGGTAATAATTGATATTGTTATATTTCCGCTATTAATTCAATAGCCATAGATAGGTACAACTAAATCATTACGTACCTATATATAACCTTTTCACAATTTGAAAAACGATGTAGAAACACCAATATTTTTAAATGCCACATACTCGGAACCACGTCACATCTTTCCCGTCTATTTTCCAAGCAGAATATCCAGCAAAAAGAATCCTGTTCTCTCCATGCGGCTACGGCATGTCCAAACTAGCCCGGTTTTTATCTATCACGGTGAACTAGCAACGCTTTCAACTATTTTTCGCTCAGCGCTAGAAAGTGTAAAAGTTTATATCATTAACTCTGCAGATTCCAGTCTTATTACAAAGTTTTAAATGTAAAATTAAATGGCTAGTAGTAAACTTATGTCTACAAATTGTTTGGCTTAAAGCCATCCTTGAAACTTCATTCGTGTTATTCAGAATTTTATATTTCCATACAAAACTGCAAGAAAGTCGTCTGCCTGATTATGTCCGGTGGAGGGGATTAGTTAAATAAATAAAAAAACAAATTGATTAAAATTTTAATCAGGGTTTGAGAAAACAACATAACTTTTATCTGAATTAAAATAAACCGAATAGGAATAATAGCCCGCTAAATAGTGCAATATGAAAAATTACTATTTAGTTGTAGTATCTATGTATATAAAAATCAAAATAATATATACTTGTTGTAAATAAATTATATATGTCTCTCTGATTGTATGTTTGTTTGTTTATTACGTATATGCTCCTATACCAATCATCCGATTGCGATGAATCTTTTGTGGGTTGTTCCGCGAGTGCCCGCGATCGCCTTCGTTTCTTGTAAAAAAAAGGCATTTCAACACACGCCGGTGATTAGCCAGTTTATTTATAAGTAATTAAGTACTTATTTTTATCTCACCCAATAAGACATTGACACTCTCTCCAAATTCATGGCATATCCGCATTACTCGGACCGTACACTCGCTGCTAATAGCAAATTATATTATAAGTAATTTTTACATCCACGTGGTAGTTTTAAAATAGTTTTCGCACACGCAGACTGAGCAGACGGTTATTGCTCGTGATCTAATAACAGATTATTAAATACGCAACCTTGTTCCTACTCCATGCCATGAATGCACCATGTACTATCTGAATATATTTATTTACACGTCGCATCCGCACCGTAATAGAATATTAATTTAATTCCCACACGGAACTCAATTACGTACGTACTGATTAGGTTACCTCATGTTTTCAAACGTTTAATCATGAAATTCTTATCAACTTTATAGAAGACCTGGCAGAAGCGGTAAATAGATTTATTTTGTTATATAGTCTATATTTTAAATTTAATTTAATTTTGTAGTATACTTCAAAATGAGGTAGTGTAATACACAGTATAATGTCAAAAGTCAGAAGCATATTTTAGTGTTGTGTAATGCAGCCTTAGCATGCAGCCTGGGTAGGCTGTGATTCTATAAATATATATATGCGAAATCGTCGACGAATTTTGTTTTAGAGTATAGCATAAATTTCCACAAACTTTTTTTCCATCCAGCGTATCCCAGGAACTCTGAACATAGATCTCTGTTTATAGGTCCAAGTCCAAATGACAAATATTATGTCAATTAAAGTAAACTTCTGTAGACAGTGGGCTTTAGTACACTCACTTCTACAAATTTACACTACTGTTACGTACCGTTAGAAACCACACTTGTAGTAATGTGCTACGGCTGCGCTACGGCTGCGCTACGGGAACGCTTACTTGAAGCGGAAGCTGTAGCGCATCGGCTATGCTACGGTTTTGCTACAAAAATGCGCTAGACGTTGTGCTGACTTATGGTAGCTGTCATAGCATTCTTATAGTCAAAGTCATTCTGAAAATGTGTGATAAAAAACCCTTTTGTGTGTCTTAGAAATTAGAAAAAATTAAATACACAGGTAATTCAGCCAATGAAGGGCCGTTAAAAAAGGAAACAAGAAAGATAATGTTTCCTAGGAATATAAACTATTATATTCCGTATATATAATAGAAATATGATAGTGGGAATATGACATACTAATGATGTTTAACCTCAGTGTCCGCCTGTCTGTCTGAGGACAGTTCTACCGTTACAGAATCCTAGGAATAGTGTGCATTTTTGTGTCACCGCAAGTCTGGCCGAAATGGGCTCTGAAATAAATCTCAGTAGTCAAAGTGTTGCCCGTCTGAGGAACCCGATTCGCCTGTGAATTTTATTTTTCAATCATTAAAGGAGTAGGTAATATTTTACTAATCATTATTAGTATAAATGTGATAGTCTTAGTGCTATGGAGGACGCTCTAGCTCAAATATTATGATATCTTAAAGACACACAGCGTGCCGACCTTTACAATGTTGCATGTTGATATGGAAGATCACGCATATAAGTGCCCACTTAATATCCGAATAGTACGGTCTGCGCAAAAGCGATGTACATAAAATTTTATTGTCTAGGCTTATTTTCTGAATAATAATGCTATTGTTGATATTCCTTTCGTTTTTTCGCTGAGTGAGTGCGGCGTAAAGTGCGGTTCGTATAATAATAATACAGGCATCGAATGATACATTATAATATGAAGGAATATTATTTTATTTACATTTTTATTACCTTATATTTGCGGATCGAATCTTCTATAAATATTTATAACTATATATATAAAATAAAAACCGGCCAAGTGCAAGTCGGACTCGCACGAACGTTCCGTATTAATTTTGTTATCATTACCTAGATTTTTTTTAAATCACGTTTGTTGTATGGGAGCCCCCCTTAAATATTTGTTTTATTTTAATTTAATTATTTATTTTTAATGTGATTGTATAACTAAATATTCTGTGAATATTTCAAGCGCCTGCCTGTTGCCGTTATCAACAGGAATCAGAAAAATTCGGGAAAAACTGTAAGTATGGGTTTTTTGTATGAAATTAAGACAATGTTATTTTTGGGTTAGATAGCCAGTTTATTGAGGAAGGTCATAAGCTACTTTTTATCTTGAGAATGCAGGTGAAACCGCGGCGACAGCTAGTATAAAATAAAATATTTCAGTTTTTAAAAATACTGAAATAATTTACAATAGAGAAACATTTTTTTTTTTTTGATATTGCTTCGTTAAAGACGTCTAAGGATTTATTTATTTTCTGGTGATAAATTGATCACACCATTGTAACATAAATTAAATAATTTAATCTATAATATAAAAATGAATCGCAAAATGTGTTGGTAAGCGCATAACTCAACAACGCCTGGACCAATTTGGCCAATTTTTTTTTTAAATGTTCGTTATTGTCAGGAGAAGGTTTGTATGAAAAAAAATTACACCGGGAACGTGGGTGAAACCGCGGGGAACAGCTAGTTTATTATAACTTCGAGTTAGACTCAAAGCTCACACCTCATGTTTACATTTATTCAAGCCAGACTAAGCATTTACACCCAACTCCTAAACGTTATTTGTTTAACAAAATTTATTTACAATGATTGTTTGTTTGTTTAAGATTACAATGGTTAATGACGTCACTTGTTTGGCAATAACAGATGGTAGCCGATTTACGTACAGTATAGGGAAAGTACTTTAAATATTTAATATTGGAAATTCGGGTAAAATAACACGTTATTAAGCTATTGTATAGCTTTTATCGCGGGCTTCGGGGTTTGAGACCGAATCAAGAAATTTTGATTTTGAAAAAACCGTAACGAAAAAACCTAACACCTCCCACACACACATACATACGAGAGAGTGCCACACGTATTTATTTATGTTTTTAAATAAGAACAACACCATTCACAAATTTTCTCATAAAACCGGACTCAATCAAACTCAATCATAAGGATCAGTTGCTTCCAAATAACATAGGATCTTATTTGGAAGCAACTGATCCTTATGATTATAATTTTACACTAAAATTATTACCTTTCCGTATTTCTCATAATATTGGCAAAACAACTATGGATGTAGTACTTATTTAAAAATAAAATTGACTTATTTTAGTCTCATCTACAATATTTAAAGTATTTTCTCTCCATTGTGAGGTGTCCTGTATACGAACACTTAATAGATTCAATTCACTTTTAAAACTACGTGCACAATGGTTCTGCTGTGGATTGATGAATGAGAAATGAATGAATGAACATATTTTTTATTCAAATAGTCCTTCACAAGCACTTATGAATAGTCTGACTCTAACGCTGGCTGGCTAAGCCACTCTCATGTTGAAAATCTGTCACCAAGTTCATACCGGTGTGTACACGCTGCACTTGAGAGGCAGAAGGGCTAATTCAGACACATTCGCATATTCACATATACTACATACTGAATTTATGATTCAACATTTATGAGATAATTAATGGCAAAAAAAAACTCGAATTCAATTTAGATATGAACCTTACTTCCTTTCTAGATTTTATGTGTTTACCACCATTGGCTACATAATCACTTACATGGTGACCAAACACGGCCTATATATCAATAATAATAAAATGAAAAAACCGTAACGGTATAAGATCTCACCGTGACCGTAACTCACCGCGCATAAAATTGTGGGATACAAAATTTTTGTAAAAATAATTGATATAAGTATGTGTAGCCTTACCCAGCACACTTCATGAAACCACCTAGCCAGCTGAAACGAATACACGGGTGACTCAACCCTTGGCTGTAATTACAAATTAGTGCACCACACTTGGCTATATGCTGTCAAAAGTGCAGCGGGGTGTAACGTGAGATGGTGTCATGCTACAGTGAACCACGCATGATAAAATAGCAACAAGCATAATTAGATATGATAATGAAAACCCCCATTGATCTCCACAATATAAGGTTATTTCTGAATGTCATGGTGAAATTGTGTTCAATCAAAAGTCTGTCTAGTTTAAAAAAAGTTACTATTAATAGCTCCTAAAACGTCCTATAAAATCATTATATAAATGCTATCTAATATATAAAATTCTCGTGTCACAGTGTTTGTCTGCAAACTCCTCTGAAACGACATGACCGATTCTTAAGAAAATTTTATATGTATATTCGGTAGGTCTGAGAATAGGTCGTAGGCTATTTTTTATACCGCTACGCGAGTGAAACCGCGGGGGACTGCTAGTATCATATAAAAGTTTGTGTATTACTTACCACATGGCGCCTCAATAATACAATCAATCGGGAGTAAAATATAGAATTATTTTATCCCGAAATAGTAAGATCCACATGAACGTGGGTCAAGTTTCAGGGCGGAAACTAGTGTATAATAAAACAAAAATACAAGTGATACCCGGAAATGGTTCGCAGCCGCAGAGAATAAATGCTCGTTAAAATGTATCCCACATATAGAATGACACGAGAATACAAACGTTCTATCTATTCTTAGAAATAAGATCAGAACCTTTCTTTCTTTCTTTTTTGTTAGACATTTACGACCTCGGAGAATACGATTCACTATTAGGTAAAAACGATCGTCATTAACAGCTCATTTACATCGCCACTTCAGGGACACGAGCTTCCCCTCCCTCTCTACGAGGGGGATTAAGACCATAGACCGCTATGTGGCCCCTATAAAATATCTTACCGTCACTAACTGCCACGCCACAGGTGGTGTGTTTGATTCCTGTCCAAGACAAACATTTATGTGCATGAACGTGTCTATTTGTTGTGAGCCTGGGTGTAAAAGCTCTATTTAGTTTGGGGTCAGATGGCCGTGTATGAAGTATGTCTAAGGATATATTATGATTTTGATGGTGAGAGTTCAGCAGCATCCACTGACCGTTGAATTCATATAGTATACAATAACGGAAAAAAAGAAACGAAGAAACCTATTCGCTTGAAATTTTTGTTGTTGTTTCGTGCGAGTAATTTATCAATTTCAAAATTATATTTAAAAGTTTATATAATATACTTTCTTTTGAATTATTAATAATTAATTATGACACTTTTCCACTTCTGCATAACGACTGCCAAACCCCACACGGTCTACGGTCGGTAACCAGCTTGGACAACCTAATTAAAATATTTCGCTTACTTCGGAAAAGGAAACGCTATGAAGTGACTTTAATTATTGCTTAAACCCAAAAATAAAATACCCGCTTTTAAAAATATATATTAATAATGTATTAAGGACGTCTGTCTGTATTTACTTATTCTAGAACTATATCTAAAGAGTGCAGTTTGCATTACTTTTATTATCGTCGACGAAATAACTTTAAAACCACTTTGACATGAATTTGAATAGAGATTCAAATGATAGGTGTTTTATTTTTGCTTTTGAATACACTACAGGGTTTACTTGCAACTGTCACCCTGAAATCAGATGGGAATGGGCATTTTTTAGGGTTCCGTAGCCAAATGGCAAAAAACGGAACCCTTATAGATTCATCATGTCTGTCTGTCCGTCCGTGAACTATACTTGGTAAGTAGATGTATTCTGTGAACCGCATTAAGATTTTCACACAAAAATAGAAAAAAAACAATAAATTTTGGGGTTCCCCATACTTAGAACTGAAACTCAAATTTTTTTTTTCATCAAACCCATAAGTGTGGAGTAAGTGTTCAAAAATGATATTGAGGTTTCTAATATTATTTTTTTCTAAACTGAATAGTTTGCGCGAGAGACACTTCTAAAGTGGTAAAATGTGTGTGTCCCCCCCCTGTAACTTCTAAAATAAGAGATTGATAAAACTAAAAAAAATATATGATATACATTACCATGCAAACTTCCACCGAAAATTGGTTTGAACGAGAACTAGTAAGTAGTTTTTTTTAAAACGTCATAAATCGTAAACTGCAATTTACCTTTTATTCAATCAACTCAAATATAAAAAAAAATGGCAAAAAGCAAGATCTTACAGCACAAATAAAGGGAAAATCCTAAAAAATAAAAAAAGTTGAAAATTAAAGGGTGTCCTCTGTGTTGTATGGGCGCTTATACAATTTAGAGGTCTAGCTTAATTGGCACCAACCTCAAATAAGGTAAATAAATAAAATAAAATTTCCCGTGATGGATGAACGATGGACGAAGTTTGTACGGAACCCTCGGTGCGCGAGTCCGACTCTCACTTGGCCGGTTTTTTATTTATATTTAATAATACTTTGGAGTGAAGACCGCGTATTGGCAGGTGAATATCCTATATCCCTTGTGAATTATCTAAAGATCTTACTGAAAATGAATTCAAGAGGAAGGTTTAGATAAACGCTTTTAAAAGCTCGGGCAATACCCGGTTAAAATATAAGTCAGAAATTAATTATGCTTAAATGCAATGCTGGCACGTGGGGTGGAAGAAAATAATTAATGTGTTAATTATTAAAATATTAAATTGTTAGAGCAAAAACCTTATTTTGCATGTTATTAATCTCACGCTTGGCATGTTCTACTGCTTGACGTAGTTGATCCTGATTCAGGTTTTTTATTAATAACAATTATGGAAATAAATTTATTTATCTAGTTAGTAGATTATCAATTCTTGAACAGTATTTTATGTTGCCAACTATGGTTGTGACGAGAATGCATCGATCTAATACTGCTTGGTGGTGGAATCCAAATGTGTTTAGCACTAACGAAAAATCTACTGACTGATGTCATTCTGCTGTAACATGGAGGAATTTTAATTTGTTTTATTTTCACCCGTAGGTATAAGCCGTACAAATCGTATTATGTTGCAAAATGTTGCAAAATCTTTATAAAATGTAACTGTTCCCTGCTGTTTCACCCGCGTTCCCGGTATATTTTTTCTACATATGTTTTAATATTTATTCTACTATTCGGGCGGAGACAAATCCAACAAATCAAAGATTATAAAAACACACACGACTTTGTTTTATATATGTACTAGCTTTTCCACGCGGTTTCACCCGCGTTCTCGAGGGATCTTGTGTTTTCCCGGGATAAAAAGGAATCTATAGCCTTCCTCAATAAATGGGCTATCCAACACTGAAATAATTTTTCAAATCGAACCAGTAGTTCCTGAGATTAGCGCGTTCAAACAAACAAACAAATAAACAAACTCTTCAGCCTTATAATATTAGGAAACTGCCTGACTGACATAACAACGCACAGTTCAAAATGTTGCTTTTACTTACACATATCATATTTTCAAAATTCAAGCAAGTAAAATCCCCTATAGCGGGTGAAACAGCGTGGAAGAAAGCTAGTCGCTTAAAATTCTCTTTATATTACTTTTTCATTAAATCGATCGGAGCTCTTTTGTGGTCGAGACCATGGCTCCCTGGGGGTCGAAGTCAAAGTCAAAGTCAAAGCCATTTATTCAGTTTAGGCCCTAGGAGGGCACTTATGAAGGTCGAATTTACTGAAGCTCACCGATTCGCTCGTTGTTTATCGTCAAAACTCATCGAGGCTGCGGGAAACCGGCGGGCGGTGAGATTTTTCCGCCAACGCATCTTGGTCATCCAAAGAGTAAACGCTTCCAGTCTGATGCGTACCTTGCCAATCAGTAGCAGGAGCAGCCTGTATTTTCAGTGTAAAAAACTATAATCCTTAAAATAAAAAAATATATAAATTGATTTACAAAAATACAAATGGCAAATTTACTCGAAGCTGCCACTGTTGTCGATGGGCAAGATTCCCCGCAGGCTGGCAGCGTTGCCTTTTTGAGATTGTATCTTGACATAAATCAGTCTTTTGCTATATTACAGGCCAATAATATTACATTGCCGAAAATTTCCCCCAACCCACAAGCACAAAGATACTTCCAATTATAGCCTACGTACTACGAAAGCGATACACTGGAAAATATTTATAATAAAGCTATGAATAATAACGACTGTTATTACGCGGCTTGCCCTTGAGAGTGTATGATGTGATGTGATTGCTATACCAGTATTGACCTAGTTTACCATATACACCTTCTACCTTGGGACGTTGAGTAAACGAGATTAACTGGATGTGCCGAAAGTAAAATCAGAAGAGAAAGTTTAGTCTTTCTATAGGATTTATTTTCATTCCATATGGCGAGCTGCTGACGTAGTAGGCTTTACAGACCGAGACGGCAGGAACTGGCGGTTGGGGCGAGTTAGTAAATGTTTTTCTTTTTCAGCATTAAAACTCAAAAAAACAGGCATTATTAGTTTAAAAAATTTATGTGTCTGTCTATGTCATCGTGGCTCCCAAATGGATGGAACAATTTCAATCCAGTTTATTATTTGAATTCAAATAATTGTTTGGCCATCGTGGTGCAAGGGGAGAGGAGTGAGGGACTTACCTGAAGCGAAATTAGAGGGGGCATATCATTTTAGTAAAAAAAATATCGGCAATTACAAAATTCACAAACAATTTATCTTTATAACATAACTAGCTTCCACCCCGCGGTTTCGCCCGCGGTCCCGAGTGCTCCGATCGCCACCAAACCTTACAGGAACACCCGCGGGGCTAATATGAAGATTGTCTGAAAATTTCATCGCGATCGGTTCAGCTGTTTCGGAGTCTTTATAGGACATACAAACAAGCATTCATTTATATATATATATAGATTGGAAAATAAAATTAGAGAGCAGCATGGAGTAATTTTAAGTACCTACTTGAAACTTGTTATTAGCTTGTCTTAGTAAGACTTTTGATGCGTGATTTGAGATTTTAATTTGTTATTGTAAGAATGGTATAAAACCTGATTAGGTATGTTTCGGTTATGTTTATTTTGTTGCATTGAATTAATGTTTGGTTTGTTGTTAGAATAAATACCCTTCGGGTCAACTTGAGTTATAAAAAGTTTAATGTAAACCCAAATTACACAGTAAACTAGAAAAACGTTTAACTTTTTAACTTTTAACGTCATTTTTATTACGAAATTAACGCTACAACGTTACTGTTGCAACTTTACTCAGAATGAAAATTAATTTGCAAACTTTACTCTGCTTTTTATAAAATAACAAACAAAGAGACAACAACCTTATGACTTTTGCTATAAAGGTCAGAGGAACCAATACAAAGGATTAAGAGACGCAAATCATAAATTTGTTTTTCAATAGAGGTTATCAAAGTAACAGTGTTAATACAAATAAGGTTGAATATCTGAGCTATTAATTAGTCTGTTTTTGATTACAGACAGTTTTACTACTGCTTCACAATTTAATTACAAGGCTTTTAAGGTGTGTTTACATTACTTTGTAGACACAAATAAGGAACGTGACAACAAATTTTAGTTTATTATCCTAGCCACAAACAACGACCCTTTCATATTTTGTTTTGTTTTACAATACTGTTTTACTGTTATTCCTTAATACAGGTTATACAATAACCTAGCTAGGAGGACAGTAACAGTACCCACTTGATTGTAGACACTACTTGGTAGGAAACAACCTATTTTATAATAATAATAATGTACCTACTGCAATAACTTTTCGAAAATAAATGATATTTGATTAGATTTGATTTGTTTTGAATACAGATTTATAAACATAGCTTTAGTCTGGATTGAAAGTAGTCGCACTAACTTGTATTTTATAACTATGGTAGAGCAAAGTGGTAGGCTCCTCCATTGAAATGGGAAGAATTTTCGCCAGGCTAGGTCATCGTGTCTGGGGACCGAGGTTTAACTGATGATGTTGGAAACTCGTATATATGCCGTGCTTAGGAAACTCCCGTCTTAGACCAGAAGTTGGTTTATGTTTGGCAACAGATTCAATAAGAGGGTTATAGCTAGCTATACGGATACCTACTACAAAGTACCCTAACACCGCGCTATGGTTTCCTCACGACTTTTTTCCTTCACCGAAAGGATCAAACCCACTGCTGTCGTAGCGGCGTCTTACATCACTATCACTTGTTCATAATTGAAAAATGATGATCAAAAACCTATATTATAGTCTATGAGTATGAATCGATCACAAGTCATCTTCAGCAGAAATAGGCTTTTAATAAGATTCTACAATATGCGCAATAATAGTTGGCAGACCTGAAGATAGGCTCTCCGAAACATTCGAATGGTGTACAGTCGCTGAAAGAACTGTCGAAAGTGTGCAAAAAACTTTTTTGTTTAACTAAATATACCCTTAGTTACCGCCCACAATTCCTGTTAGGTACTTGTTATCATTTAGTTCCTAAAATATATTTGACACTACACTCGTGACTAAGTTATATCCGGTCAACTTAGTTTGCGCGTATTGCACAAACTGTGATTTTGTATTTTCGCCTTACTTATGGAGGATAGGCATAATGCAAAACTACAGGTGTACGTATGTGTATTGAAATAAAATATTTTTTTATCAAATAGAACAATAACACCACATAAGATTTTTTGTTTTTTGCTGAGAAGAATCAGCATTACGTGTGAAAGGGCTTTACATCCATATTATTGTAGTCTTTTGATATTTCTAGCATTATAGTCCTAAGCCTTGATCTCAAAGGTAGAATAATCAGCTATACTTCAAGCTGAAATCCTTAAATAATAACAAATATATGTTAAATCACAATTTAATACAATGCTTGACTAAAAAACACACCTCGCTTTATGGCACCGCATTCCAGACTAGCCGTGCACGAGGATTAGGCTAACCGCAGACGTGGCTGCAGTTGCTCAACCACAGAGGCGAGCTGCACTGTATGTAGACAATGTAGCATTGTTTAATTTTAGACTCCTCTCAATTTAACCTAAACTTTGTCGGAAAAAGCTTTGGCAAATTTGCTACACCAAGCTTAATGGAAATTGAACAGGTTTTGCTCAGAGATTTAAATCGTTAGATGCGCCCTTGCCATACATAAGGTGCACGAAAATGTGTCATTGTTGGCAAGAGTGAGCTCATTCTTTCCATCGTAGACGCTTGTAGGAAGCAGTGAACGGTGCACGTTGCGCGCAGTCATGAAATGTGGGCCGTTTTTGCAAGCGCATGAGCACATCTAATGATTTAAATCTATGGTTTTGCTACGATCAAATATTAAATAAATATTAAAAACTAAATATAAAATCTCATTTGTAGAATAAAAGTGATAGATAGTTAAAAAATAAAAGAATCAAAAACAAACGTCAATTTGTTTTGTCAAACACTGCATCACACTTACAAGCTTCATTTTAATAATTTATTTATAATAATACAAATGTTACATAACTATTAATGGACGATAAAGAAAACCTGAACACATTTAATGGAGAACATTCTTTAAAGGAAGACACCGTCGAAACTAACGTTGCGAATAATGAAGATCGAGAACAAGAAGTGAAACAACACAAGGCGCAAGATGATGCAGGACCGTCAGGATCGATACCATTGCCGGGAGCAGTACACGAACACCTAAAAAATCTACCTCAAACAAAACCCGGACTATCCAAATCTGAACACAGCATACGGCAAGTCATAACCAACAAAGATGTAGCCAATGCTCTGAAATCAATCAGTTATGGTGCTACAAACCAACAAATCAAAAATTTGAAAGATATTAAAATCCCAATTTTGGACAAAAGTAATGAAATAGAAGATACTGATAATACAGCAACTTACATTGACTTAAAAAGATTTATGGCTTCTTGCTTTAAGTTTAACAAGGAATGTTCGAACGCGGTCGTTTTAGGAGACGTACAAAACGTTCACGCTGTGATGAATGAAATACCAGAAATAACGGGTACCAGTTGCAATAATGTCCAAACTGAATGTGCGCCTATCGCAAATTTATCAAACGAAGTATTAGTTACAAATATAGTTGACCCAAAGATGTCCAAAGGTAGTGCAGATAAAAAGAAAACCTCTGGGAACATTTCAGAGAGATCAGAATTTGGTGTGGCGCAAAGAGATTCACTTTCCAGTATTGGTTCAAATGTTTGCAGAATTTGTATGACACGAGGACGAGAGAGGTAACTTTGGAAATAGTTTTGGAATGTTTATTTCTTCGGGAAAATGTTAGTTTGAGATCTTATCAGTATGTTTTTCTTGGTAACACGAAACTAGAACAAATCTGGCATGTTATTGTTAGTAGATGTTGCTATAAATTGCCTCGAAGTTTCATATATATGTTGATTCATATCAACCAATAATAAAAGCAAATTGACTCCAATTTGCTTGAATAATTATGAATGACTAGTTATTTATGTACATAATGTAATAATAACAATTATAAATAATATCGAAGGTGGCTTAAAAGTTTAAACATTAAGGAAAATATCTAAAAAAAATATTACAGATTGATATCGCCATGTAACTGCAAAGGATCGCTTGCCAACGTACATCTGAGTTGCCTTGAGAGATGGCTGAACCAAGTTGGGCGAAACCATTGTGAACTTTGTGGATTCAGGTAGATACAAAATTTTCTACAAACATAATAACAATACTGTTGCAAATCCTTTCAGTTTTACCATGCTTTCATTGTTTACATTATTATTTAGAGTTTATGTTCACGTAAAGAATTTAAACAATTCATTGGTAAAATAAATAAATTTATAGCAATTAAGATTGCCAGCTAAAAACAGTTATTCGCAATCCGCCAACAATATTCGATTGTTACAACTTATTTAGTAGTTTCAATTTAACTGCAACTCAGACTCAAGTTACCGACTAACTTTTCCCCGAGTCTAGTTGGTCGGTTCGCCAAAGATACTCGTTAAATTGTTAAAGTATAAATTAAATTAATTTATATGGCAATTTCATTGATTTCGATTTACACCTGTACATACTTGTAGCCCCAAGTTCCGCTGAATTGAACCTCTGTTGAAATGTAAATAACAAGTTTGCTCTACGTCTTTGTGTTTGTGTGTAAACATTGATAATTTATCCAAATACTCTACTATTATAATCGTCATAATCTTCCTGGAGGAATACTTCCCTCTGTTTTACGCGCTATATTCATGTTACATCTAATATTTACAGTTTTGGTGTGATTTATATAAATTACTAGCTGTCCCCCGCGGTTTCACTCGCGCAGCGGTTTAAAAAATAGATATAGGCCAATTCTCAGACCTACCCGATATGCACACAAAATTTCATAAAAATCGGTCGAGCCGTTTCGGAGGAGTATGGTAACTAACATTGTGACACGAGAATTTTATATATTAGACTAGCTGTCACCCGCGGCTTCACTCGCGCAGCGGTTTAAAAAATAGATGTTGGCCGATTCTCAGACCTACCCGATATGCACACAAAATTTCATAAAAATCGGTTGAGCCGTTTCGGAGGATGATATACAATCATGTACATACTATCATTGTGACACGAGAATTTTATATTGATACTAGCGGGCCCGACAGACGTTGTCCTGTCCAAACTCGATTACGACGCCATCTACCGGGTCCAATTGTATTTTCAAACCATCCAGGGACCCGCTCAAATATACACACAAAATTTCATCCAAATTGGTCCAGTCGTTTAGGAGGAGTTCAGTCACATACACACGCACACAAGAAATATATATATTAAGATGATTTAAAAAAAATTATGGATGTTTTTGACCAATATCACCTTGGTTTCCTTCAGCAATAGTTCAAGGTCAATGTATCAAAGAAGTATTGTTTTATTTATCAGTATTTTTATTTATATCAGAAGGCTGAAAATTAGGGAGGCGGTCCTTGTATGGTAAGTGGCTACCGTCGCCTATGGACATTAGCAATACCAGAGGGATTTCCAATGTGTTGCCGACCTTTATAAAGCCTAGAAGGCAATTGGCTCTGATGTGCACCTGCCGGAACCCACCAGTAGGTGCTCAGTTACAGATATTTAGCTTGAGCGTGGTAGCCAGCCAGGCGGTACTACAAAGTACCCTACCACCGTGCTATGGATTCCTCACGATGTTTTCCTTCAACGAAAGCTAGAGCTGATTGTAGGATACGAACCCACGACCTTCGCCGCAGCATCCGACGTCACTACCACTGAGCTATCATCGCCATGAGATCTCTTATGTATTGCACCATTTTCTAATTTGAATGGTAATTACAACTCAATACTGTAATTTCTATGAAGCTCATTGAATCGAATCAACTAATTGAATCGGTCCAAATCGTTTGGATTACTTCGTGAGTCCGTACAAAAGTAGGGTTACCACACATTATGGTTCCTCTTGATATGTCAACTTTTAAAGATGCTGATCAAGATTATTTATTTATGTCAAAAAAAATCTACACGCAATATTGTTTAAATAAAATAAACCTAAGTTTTGCCAACAAGTCATCTTACCAAAGCCTTTGTGGCTTCAGGGTCAAAAACAAAATTGTTTAGTAAAGATATGAAATCACAGACACTCGGGAAAATATGTAATTGTTGCCCTCTCATAAACAGTTTATTATACGTACCTGCCTGTACAGGTTGGCATTGTGCGGTATCAGGAATCATTATCACCACTGATTTTATTATAGCACTAGCTGTTCCCTGCGGTTTCAACAGTATATCCGAGATAAAAAAATAACCTTCCTCAAGAATTGGGCTATCAATTGCAAAAATATTTTTCAAATACGACTTCCAAAGATTTCAAACAAACAAAAAACTCTTCTGCTTTATTATATTAGTATTTGTATAGATGGAAGCAAAACGCTTTCTGTAAAATCGGCAGACATTTGGGAATCAGGCTATTTGTAAGGAATACCTTGATTACAATATGGTTACCCTAACTGTGGGTAACTAACGGCGCGCGGCGTCCGAACTGCTAGTAACTTGAAAGTTGACAGAAAATTTATCGGCGGTTTTAATTCCCCCTGTACATTTTATTGGTCGAGTTTTTGCTGTCCTCTCTATGCGCTGCGGTACTTAGTATTTATTATTTTTTAAACAAAATTTATTATTATTGTTTGAACAAAAATGATGATAATTTAATTTGCATTCTTTCTCTTTGGATAATCTCTATGTACCTATGTTCCGTTAACTTTTAGATTTTGGACTCTTACCATTATTCCTTTCTGTGGTGGGATTGATATCAATGTTTTCAAGGGTTAAAATATATATAGCCTCTTTATTTTTTTCTTTCTTTTGAATTCATAATATTAGTACAATATTATGGCATAATAGTTGGGAAAGTATTTTTAGATTATGTTGTAAAATAGTATGTACGTACATACATAAGAATAAGAAGTGTGTGAAGAATGTCCCAGGAATCATTATTAACTAGCTTCCACCCCGGGGATTCACCCGCGTTCCCGAGGGATCTTATGTTTTCTCGGGACAAAAGTATCCTGAGTGACAAATTTCATCCAAATCCATTCAGTAGTTTTTGCGTGAAAGAGTAACAAACATCCAGACATCCATTCATCTATCCACACAATCTTTTGCATTTATAATATTAAAAAGTATGAAGTAGGATATTATTACACCAGTGACTGACTTAAACGTCAGGAACGTTTAGGTCAGTAATTGGTGTAATTAAAAAAAAAAACAAAAAAAAGCTATTTAACAGGCTATAAAACTGTATGAAGTCTATCAGAACGCTTAGTAAAAGAATGAATTTAAAAATAAAAGTACAGGTTCTCGATAATTCTCATTGAAGACAAAGTTTCAATTCATTCATTAGATTTAATTCAAATCCTATGTATATGATTTTTTTTTACTGAATTTAATACCATTTCTATTTTTAGGGTTCGGCAATTTAAAATCGTATTGGTAAATGAAAAATAATTTTTTTTTTTTAAATTCTGAGTTATTTATCAGGATTATGAGTTAAATTATTTTATTTGAATAAACTTATTAAGGGTAAAACTAATGAATATACTATCAGGAAAAAAATAGTGCAAATGTTTTAAAATAATAGATACCTATGCAAAAATATAGAGCACCAACCAACTGTCATGATCCAAAATGATGGAAAAAATAATCTCGTCATCCAAAACGGGTTTTAGACTAAAAATCATAATAATAATCTTATATATAAAATTCTCGTGTCACAATGTTAGTTAGCATACTCCTCCGAAACGGCTCGACTGATTTTTATGAAATTTTGTATACATATTGGGTAGGTCTGAGAATAGGTTCTTATCTATTTTTTAACCGCTACGCGAGTGAAACCGCGGGAGACAGCTAGTAATTTTTTATATTTCTCATTAAAAATGAATATTAAATCATTCGTATTTAGGCACCATCTTCCTGTCCAGTACCCAATCATTTGGGGTCGGCGCAATTCCATTCACTCCTTTAATACTCATATCATCTTTTACACAATCCATTTCCTTATGGTATTTTTCTTCCCGTATATATATATATCTGAATTAGGTAGGTACTAGATTCAGAATATTTATTATACCAAAACGTCTTACCGTTAGGTACGACTCATATTCGCCTACATATTAACATAATTATATATCCAAGAAAATCCGTCGGGTGCTGCCATTCCCTGCCTCAAAATGTGCAATTTGACAGTTCACAAAGTTAAACCAAAGACAAGAAACCATCTGGCTGGAGAAATTTGCGCTTTTCCTCCCCACTGAGAATTTCCTCTTTAGTATTATTTTATTATGTCGGTTATATTACATTTAACTGCCACATAAATATAAACAAAAGAACATCGTTTTTCGTAACGGAAGAAGAAAATGCATTTTTTATATAGAATCCATGCACTAAGCACGATTACACTTGCTTTTTTCAGCTATCCGGCAATTCGTACGCCCCGGTACACTGTGTTACAAGCGCTTCGGCTATGGTTCGGCAATCCGCGAAATAGGAGCCATTTACAGGTGAGTCCGAATGGTGCTTTAACATTTCTGTCTAATCTTTTTCAAAACTACATTTTTATTGGATTATGGCCAGATAATGGATGTCTTATTCATTTAAATGACAAGATAATTTTAATGAATTAATCCGTCCGCACGTCCGTGAATCACCCGTGGCTTCAGCCGAAAATCAGCGCTGTAGTTATTTACAGCATAGGCTGAGCTGGGGCCATTTGGACCCACATAATATTTACATTCATTTCTATTGTTTTTTTTTTTGTTATTGTGTGTCCAATAAATTTTTTATCTTTATCTTTATAACAGCTTGCTTTTTATAAGCTTTTATTTAACTTGCAATGTGTGTACTTTTGTCCGGGTGGAATCTTATAAGTCGAATTTCACCCACTTAAAGTGATCGGATTGACTTGATATTTGATATACATTACTATATTAGAAGACAATGCAAGTACAGTCAACAAAAAGTACAGTCACCAAAAAAGCTTGTATTAAAAATGTTTTTTTTAACAAAAACTTATTATTAAGTATGCCGTGCCAGTAGAAATCATGATCGGTTATGTGGAAAATTTGAATACGCCGTTAAAATATTTATTTATTATTTTATTTAACTTCACCTGTTAATATGTTAGAGGACAGAATCTTGTATATCTTTATTATATTATTTTATTGTCTGTATTGCATATCACATAAATATTACGGACCAATGCAATAATCTTATTTTTGAGTTTACTCAGCCCCAACCGGTTAGTATTGTATAGGTGTATAGGCCGTATAGGCCTGTAACATTTTTTCCCATTTCCCAGCGCGCACCATTTGTCTTCACATTTTAGCCCTGTGTTTTAGCCGGTCCGGTCGTCAACATTTTTTGTTACTATTTTTTGGGCGATACTGAATCGGACCGTACCATGCTTTTAAAAGGCCATTTGGGTCGTAAACGCTTGTTTATGGCCTCGGCGCGTGTCACCGTGATGGTCTTGAAATTGGTATTAGGGGAATAAAGTTCGACTTGAAACTTTTACGATTAAAACTCCTTTCCGATGTGCACGGTAAATTCATGCAATCCAATGCTAACATTATTGAAAAATCCTATTCTATTCCAGTGATTTTAAAATACCTTTCATGTAGATATTTCTGAAAGCACTCGATTGTTATACCTAATACCGATCATTGTTCTTTTCTGGGCTTCATTTTACATTGAGTTTTCTATGAATCTTTTAATGATCGCATTATCTATATATAGGTATTATTACCTACTCCGGAGAACGTATCAAATTGATTAATTACTAGATTTCGCCCCGGGTTTCACCTGCGTTCCCGTGAGTACTTACCTACTTATGTTTTTTTGAGATAAAAAGTATCTTTTTTTAAATTTACCTTTCAAAATGTAATTCATTAATTTACGCAATACGTCTGTGATTGGGTCATCCAGCTCTAATTATGCAGGTACCAAACTTAAAAAGTTTTCGTCTGGTAGATTCGGAGAAAATATGCTTTAGCAGACACGAGAGTGATCCTATAATTTTTTTTTTCTTCGGATGTACGGAACCCTAACAGTGCAAAGAAAAAAAACATAAACAAAACAGAATAACTCGAGTGGTACGTTGATATAACTTATATGGTAAACCAAACACATTTACAATTATATTAAAAAAGACACAGCGACGGATAACATTGTCTGATGGAGCTTAATCAATAATTTTGGGAACCGTAGCTTAATTACAAGCAAGATCCAGTCGACCGAGCTGTGGTAGCAGACTCACCGATTAATTAATTCACTCAAAATGGCCTTTCAAATGAGTTTGATTAACGTTTACTTAGTATAAGCACTTAGTATCATATAAATTAAACATCTATATAATTACTATCTTAATAAATCTTTAAAATTATAACCTTAGTCGTTCTTCTAAGTCTAACAACTCGTGCGATTTTACATTGTTCTTTTATAAATTAATCACAGTTTCTCAAAATTTATTCAACGTCCTACATTACGAGTGTAACAGGGCCTTTCCACTATCGATTTTAATGACATGTAAGGAACTTGTGACGAGACGTGATGTGACGCGAGCATATTGGGTTTACTTAAGTTTAGACACGTATGCATCGCTTGTTAGTTCCCTACAGTGCCTGAGTTCACCATTTTTTATGCTGTTATTTTTTTCTGACAAAAGAATAATAAAATTGTTAGCTGTTCTATCACATAATTAGGCTATTATTTGTAGGCTAAAATATTTTATCCAATAAATTCAGACAATACGCTGTATTTTGTTCCTTAAAAATAATACGATCAACCAATCCAATATTAAGAACGTTGACTTGAATGTTACAGTTAATTACTCCAGACGCTAACAAACTTGACACCTTCAAATTACTCGAGACAAATTTCAGTGTTTCTCAAAAGATATTTCACCGCCCCCTCGTCTGACCACAAAGTGGCGCAAAGGGGCGCCATCATCGTAAGGCCGCGGTCTGAAGATGCCTGACATCGCGTGCCTTGACGTGACAAGACACGCACTTATTGGATTTCTGTCCCCGCGTTGTCAGTTATTGGAAGACTAGAGTTTACGCACAAGCTTGCTTGATGATTTCGTTTTACATCAATTACCAATTCGCTACAAAAAATACATTATAATATAAAACAATATAAAACTATTCTATTAGTTTGCTAATTGTATAGCGTCTCGTGTTTGCTACAATGTCATTGCTCTTATGGGCCAAGTTCGAATCAATTAACATACAAAACAATAAAATAATTCCTTACGAATTTTCTAAAAAAGTCGCGTCATCAAACTACCTTAATAATAAAAAAATTAAATATGTTACAATTCGATCACGTTTCTCACACTCGCTTATTTCAAAATGCATCTCCGAATAAATCTTTAAAAATTTTACACGCTCAGTCTATCTGAAAATTTTATCATATTACGAAGTTTCAGATGATGAAATATGGTTGCAATATTACACTGTCACTTCAAATCTACCGCCGGTCGTTGGAGATAGAGAATTCCGGCGTTATGTACTCGGTATCACTTCTGACAAATACCTTCCTAGCGGTAGATATTCCGGCGGTGGAGCGATATTTTACGAATGAACATACAATTTTAACGTAGAAGTTATCTAAAATGTCACCATGATGAGTTTAAATAAATGATTGTAGTCAAAAACCAAAATGGCTGAAACCTGCAATTGATTATCCTATCTATAGTGAAATCTACCCAAGGCCTTGATTTTCACGCTATAGACATCAATGCACCTTAAGTCATTTGCCGAAAAACATGGCGGACTTTTTGTTAAAATGTACCAGCTATAGAATTTTTAATGGTGACGCAATCACTCTATAAATTTAATGTATAATTGTTAGTTTACCCCAAATATTAAAAACACAAGAGATTTGCCTTTTTTCCGCCAAATGTTAGATGCAAAATTGATGTTGGAGATTCCAGAATTGGGCTCCAGTAGCGATAGGTATATAATGCGCTGCCCCGTATCTCGCCGTATCTCGCCTAAAGCTCAGCACACGGTCAGCGATATAACAGCAATATAACAGTAGATTAGTTTCGCTCTTGAATTTGAGCTTTGCAGTTACCCAACATAGTGACGTATTACCGTAAGGTCGTAGGGGTCGCGTGTCTGGGGCACGGGCCTCTAAATTTTTGTCTTTGTTGCTCGAAAATAATATCAAAATGCGCGGCCCATATTTTGTTAGAAAATTAAAAGAGAAGGGATTTTGTCTTTAAATTAGAGCAAAATTTATACTAAATTCGAAAAAGACGACTTGGTTCCCCTTTAAGTGCAGTAATGAGTTTTTAATCCTCTTTATAGTGATAAGTGCGCCGCAATTATCTTTGCCGCGCACTTTTGGAATTTGGAACATCTTAGAGTTCAGCGCCAAAGGAATCGAACGCAAATATTATTTGAATAAAGACTGGCTAAAAAAAACTGTAACAATAAATTTTCATAATTGCGAAAATGTCTCAAATGTAAATGTGATTTTTTTATTGGTCTACAAAACTGGGCGTTACACAATATTCCCAAAACTAAAGGCGCCTTTTATTTTCTCATAGAGGGTGATGAAAAGTAGAGTGTAACACTCGGGCGCAAAATATTTTTTGGCTCGGGTGACGTACCCCTCGCTACGTTCAGGATTCTACTAAAGAATCCCTAACTTCCAGAGCGGATTCAAAAAAGCGCCCTCACCGTAAAAATATTATTTTGCTCCCTTATGATACAATCTACTATTTCATCCCATCTATTCGAAAAGGACGACTAACAATAAATTTTCATAATTGCAAAAATGTCTGTAGAATAGAATAGAAATCATTTATTGACAGCAAAGGATAAAACAAAAACAAAAAATATATATATAAATTCTAAAAAAAGTAATAATAAGAAAAGACAAACAAAATAATACAATTAGAAAAAAAAACAAATACATTTCTCACGCCGTTAACGGAAGGTGTGCTGTCAAAAGGATACCAGCTCAGCATGTGCTGCTGATACCAGCAGCGCTGATTTTCAGCTGGCACCTTTGGTGGTCTCAGACGAAAGTACAGGGGATAAAAAAATAAGATAAAAAATAATAATAATAATAACACATCAAAATATAAATTTGCAAAACAACACTTCTGTAATAATATAATAAGTATCTGCAGATTAAAATTATAAAATAAAGATTCAAAATACAATAAGAGAAATAAAATAACATAATAATATTAACACTTTACCGTATCATGACTATGATAAAGATTTCTGTCGATCCAAGAGATAAATCTTAAATCTGAGTTTAAAAACTCCTACACTTCTCAGGTCACGTAGTGGTGGTGGCAGATTGTTCCAACACTTAGAACGGTATCTGAAACTGCCATGGAAAGCAGCCGACCGGTGGCGTGGCGTTAGCAACATATAAGAGGAAGCCCTCGTCGCGTGACTATTATGGTCGCAAGCCCAGCTAAATCTATTAAATAAGTACTGCGGTTCTCCAGTCTTTATTGTACCGAACAAAAGGGTTGCCAAGTGTAACTTCTCTGATTTCATTTTCAAAATATTATGTTTGTTGAGAAATGGTCTCAAATATAAGTTTTTAGTTGTTTTATTATTAGATACCATTAAATTTTAAATTAGTTGTTACTCTATGTTTTATTAAATAATAATAATATTACAATAAAATATGAGGCGCCTTTTATTTTCTCATAGATGAAAAGTAGAGTGTATCATTCGGGTGCAAAATATATTTTTGGCTCGGGCGACGTACTTTGTATACTATTGTTCGCTACGTTCAGTTCTACTAAAGAATCCCTCACTTCGCTCTGGATTCAAAAAAGCGTCCTCGCCGTAAAAATATTACTTTGCTCCCTTATGATACAATCTACTATTAGTGCCTTGTTTCTTTTGGCTCGTCTTGGCGGGCTAATAAATTATAGTCAGAAGGGAAACTTCAATGTGAAATCGTGAAAAGATTTACGGTATATTGGAAAAATCTTTCTTCTAGTAAACAAACTAGGTAATTTGTTGATGATATAGCTCAGGGGTAGCGATACCGACCGCCGTGGCGAAGATCGTGTGTTCCAATCCCTACAAAAACTTAGCCTTTCGGTGAAGGAAAACATCGTGAGGAAACAGTATCGAACTTAGTAGTAAGTACTCGCCTGGCTGGCTACTGGCTATCAAGCTGAAAAACTATCTCTACCGTTTTGTTCCAGCAGCTTCTCTTAGGAGCCAATTCCCTTCTAGGTTTGGTCCTGTTAGTCCACATAAATAATCATGTTCAAATTGTGGTCTATATCTGTACATAAATGATATTTTCTTTCCACAGTCGGATTGCCTAATATTCTGGCTCCTATCAACAGTTACCGCTGGTCTGCTCGCTGTGTGCATAGTTGGCACTCAGTACTTTGTCATAGAGGGCAAAAAATTTGGTAAGCTAGACGCAAGTGCTAGAAAAGAGGAAGGTGTGTTTTGTTTTTGCTTATTTTTACCTTTAATTTTATTTTTGTTACCAAAAAAGGGAATTTTGCTACTGCTAAATTATATTGTTGATACAGTTTGATAATTTTAATTGCAAAAGCAAAATTACCTTTTTCATTGACTATTACTATAATTTATATTTAAAAATCTATACATAAAACAAAACTGTAGAATCAGGCGTGTCTGTAGATTCAATAAATTTACCAAAAACTGTTTAATAGTGATTCAAAAGTAACAAAATGTTAAGAGATAATTTTTTGTCTGTCTGCCGTTCTGTCTGTTTGTACACGCTAATCTCAGATTAAAACAGATTTTTATGGGGCTGTTTGGCGCTTCGCTAAGGCTTTATTGCATGGAAGAAAATATACAAAAAAAAATATGAAGTCTGCGCGAGCGAAGCTTCGGGTGAAAAGCTAGAAACTTTAAATAATGAAGACGTAAATAGCCAATGTATTTATACTAATTGGAATTGACCGTAAGCGACCCTTAGCCGACCATAGAACTAGAGATAAAGTATATAGTTCTAGAGCAGCTCATACTCTAATGCTAGCAGATGAGGAGGAACCAGAAGGAGTGATAAAGAAAGAAAGGCCTATGCGCAGAGACTACAAAATACAGGTAGTCTAATATCTTTCTAATTTTCCCAGGTATATCTCACCGTATAACAGAAACAGCCATGGATTTCTTCATGGCCATAGTTCTGTGTGGTTATTCAGTAACTGTGTACCTGTTGTGGAAGGACCACTATGTCATGTGGAACCGATGGAGGCGAGCCAACGTGAATGTCAGGTTGCTCCTCACGCCCGATTCCAACCCGGTGCCGTTTGTTCCTAGGCCTCGGTATAATGTCGTTTAATTAAAAATAAATATATTTTATTCACTTTTAAATTGTTTTTTATGATTCATGTTTAGTGTAGTTTGGTGTGCAAGGGATTGAAATTAGCACGATGTTAAGGTGTTTGCAGTTCCCATCTATCTTTGAAAGTGAAGATCTGTCACCAAACACTTCCTGGTGAGTTCTGGCAGCTGCACTTGAGAGCTAGTTCCCTTCTTAGATTTGAATGCTTACTACATTTCTTCACATCTAACTTCTACTTACCAATAACCAGATAACTGTATCTGGTTTCCATTGAGCAAGCTCTGCTCAGCTTGGGATCACATGGCCGTGTATTAGGAATGTCCCAAGTTATTTATTTATTACTAACTTTTCCCCGCGTATTCACCCGCGTTCCCATTTTTTTTCATTCATACAAACCTTCTCCTGACAATAACGAACACATAAAAGAAAGATTTATCCAATTTGGTGCAGTCGTTCGGAAGTTATGCGCGTACAAACATTTCGGCGATTCATTTTTATTTATATAGATTTATTTATACTAGATAACATTTTATATTTAATAACAACAAGAAAATTTACACCACATGTGGTAAATAACTTAATAAGATTTTTTTGTTCTTACATAGCTTGTTTACACGTAGTTTACATTGAATGGATGATGCGGATGATTTGTAACTATCACCCGAAGGTTTGGCAGTGCGCCAGACCTAGATTTGGGTGTTCACCGGATCTCCTAACCTGCCGGTGAAGTGAACACCCAAATATAGGTTATGTGAAATCATTAAGTGAAAAGATTAGATAGCTAGAGTGCAGATGTTCATTTGTGATTATTCGTTATGAAAATATAGATATAAAATTTGCAAATATTTCGTCTTACTAACTTTTAACAAAAAGCAAATTGCAGCAGTTTTGCTTTTCGTTAAAAGTTAATTTTATTTTTCCATTTTTAGTTTCTTGCGTTTTGAATAGGTACCTATCAAGATTTGTCAGTGATCGGGGATATACATATCAATAATAATTGTCGACAATTTTGAATTTTTTTTACTACAAAGGCTTAAACCAGTGCTCAAACTGGAGAATAAAGACTACTGTTCAGCAGTATTCTTGGACATACAACAGGCTTTTGACAGTCTGGCATAAAGGACTGCTATACTGCCAAATTATTTCTTTATGATCCTTAAATTCTACTTAAATCAGAGACAATTTCAGTGAAATATGAGGAAGACTACTCAAAGCTCTACAACATCACTGCTTCGGTTCCCCAAGGATCGGTCCTTAGCCCGGTGTTGTACTCTATATACACGGCAGACCTGCCTGAAACAGAAGATGTTGTGACAGCAACATATGCAGACGATACTGCTTGCCTCGCGAGTGACGGGGACACGAACAATGCATAAATGAAACTACAAGCACAGCTTCATAAAATAAACACTTTGTTACAGAAGTGGCGTATCAAACCAAGTGTAACTAAATCTACACATGTCACATTCACACTCCGAAAAGGTGATTATCCGACGGTTCGTATGGAAGATAAAGACCTACCAACCAACAACAGCGTGAAATATCTTGGTCTGCACCTTGATAGAAGACTGACCTGGGCCAATCACATTAAAGCTAAAATAAAAGAAGCGAACATGCAAATCCAACAACTAAATTGGCTGCTGGGACGTCAATCCTGACTGTCTCTAAGCAATAAACTGCTGGTCTATAAAGTTATCATAAAGCCAATTTGGACCTAATGACCTATGTCCAATATTCATACCTATATATCTATCTATATCTATATATATATCTACATATGTAGGTATGCAATAGAACTCTGGGGCTCGGCTAGTAACTCCAATATCGAAATGCTCCAGAGATTTCAATACATTGCTCTAAGGACCATTACAAGCGCACACTGGTTTGTCAGAAACACAGAAATACATGAATATCTGGAGATGCCAACTGTAAAGCAAGAAATCACAGCAGCAGCCAGAAATATAAGGAAAGACTTAACAAACATAATAAAAACGAATTGGCAAAAAACTTTTTAAATACATTACAAATGAAAATGTAAAGCGCAAACCAAAGAAATTGAATTTCACCCTACCTATATGGTCTCATTCTATGGATTGATACCCACACCTCAAATACTCCTAGACCACATCTGACTACGGCTAAAAAGCCGATTGCAGATAATGGAGGAAAAAAATAATAAATGTGTTCAGTAGTATAAAATTAAGACTCCCAACACAATCACCGAAATCTGGTTATTATTATCTTTAATTTGAATTATAATGACCAGAATTATCATTCCGATTGGGGGTGGGGGGGAGCTATTAAGCAAGAGCTAAGGTTGACTCCAATGTGGGTTTTAGTAAAACGTGCAATATAAAATTAATCAAGAGACATTTTTGTTTTATATCTACTTTTAAATATGAGATAATTCGTTTGTATAATTTTAAATTTTTATCTGGTCACACTGCCTTTTTAGGGAATTTTTAATATTCATATTAGCAACTAGACTATTAGACTATTTTATTTAAGCTTCTTACTTTTAGTCATAAGTTGGTCTTGAATTGTATATTATATTTTTAAACTAGGGATGTGACATTGAGTGAAAAAAATCGATTTTTCTCTATTCAATAAAAATCGATTTGTGAAAAATCGATTTTAGAAGAAAAAAATAACCGATTTTTTGCACTCAATGTCACATCTGTGCAGCGTTGCCACCTCAAAAATCATATTGTCACCTGATCCAGTGTAAAATATCGCTAGAAGAAAACCCTTCAAAAGATGCGAAACTATTTTACATATATACACAGCACAAATGGCGCCATCTTTTGATCGACTTGTTTATTTTAGTTAACTTACTTCGTATTTTTTCATTCGTTGCACAGAAGGCGCTGTTTAAAAAAATCGTTTTAAAAAATGTGTGAATTATATAATTAATTAAAAATCGATTAATATTATAAAAAAATTGGTTATTAAAAATCGATTATATGAAAAAAAAATCGATTAATATGATAATCGATTATTTTTTCACATCCCTGTTGGCAACTCTAAAAAATAGCGGGTGCGGACCTTGTTGACAAGACTTTGTTATTGTAACTTGTAACGGAAAAAGTGATTTTGCATGAGAAATAGTTCATAATCTAACGATATTTTGTTATATGTTAGTTTTACCAATAATTTCTTGAAGTTATATCAAACACAAACATGAGTTATAGCTTTGGTTCTCCGGTTACGACATCCGCCAGTACATTTGGTACGGCTACTCCGTCTACAGGTAATATAGGACATTTTCTAAAATATTTATCAATTACTAAAAGCTCAGTCCATCATATTAAGTTCATAAAGCTTCTAGTTGATCCATTCTTGTGGATAACACGAGTGAAATGCACTTAACATCTTCATACATAACCTAACTTTTGGATAGGTTTTTCGTGTACAATATCCAATTATTTTACAATTTACGGGTCAGAGAGTAGCCTCGGGGCGGTTCCCATATGTTTCGTAACAAAATGAAATGAAAAAAATAATGGATTTATTACCTACCTCTTGTGAATCCAGTATCCTTTATTTCTACCACTATGGTTCACCTACATAGATTCATTTGAATGAATAACATTAAGTGCATACTACTTATTGTGAATGTAACTTTTCAGGCTTCTCGTTCGGGAGTGGAGATCCATCTAAGCCGCTTTTTGGTGCCCCTAGCACTGGTAAGCTATACCGATGAAATGTACTAATATATAACTCGATAAGAAAAAAAGCTATGCATTATTCAACATTAGGTACTTGTTTTTCCTGCTAAAAGTACCGTTAAACTGGTAAATTTTCAGAAAATAAGTCAGCGTTTAACTTCTCTAGTCCAACAACAACTGCTGGAAATGGTGCTTTTGGATCAAAAACCACGGCTGCTACATCTTCAATGTGTAAGCATCACATTATGTCACATTTACGAATACTAAAACAATTTTGTCTCATTTAGGTATAATCATCATCTGTCAGCCGGCCCTGTTTCCATTCATTTTAAGACATTAAACCTTTCTATCCATTATCAGGGCATTCCCTCCTTAGTCATGGTCATCTGATTTTCCTCCTTCCCATACATTCATGTCCTCTTATTTGGACATTTAAATTAACCAATTATTTTATCATTATGTTGTGTTAACCTATATAATAAACCAGTTCCTGTATAGCAAGATGTTTCACAGGCTTAGAGTAAAGTAGATACTACATACAGGGTTATTGGTAACACATTAGCAAACTTGCAGGACTGTATTACTAACATCATAAATAACAACTTTTGTTCTATGACTTTTTACAAAACATAATACATTTACCAAAAAACCTTTCAAGATTTCTTTGCTCTATTTAGCACATTTCAATTCTATATTTTGCTGTACCTAAGCGTCCCGTGCACTGTCACTCATATTTTGCAACCCTTCGAAACATTTAGAGTGTTGAATTTAAATATTTTTATTTTATATGATAGTCTGATGAATTTAAATCTGATGAATTATTAAAAGTCCACCCATAAATCCACACATAATGGCACTGGCGCGACAAGTTGCTAACTATATTAGGTCGGTGGAAAGGTGGTCCTTCCTACCAACGCCTTATGGTATCTAGCCTACTTAAAATATACTTTACTAGATTCCGCCCCGCGGTTTCACCCGCGTTCCCCAAGGATCTTAGGTTTTCCCGGAATAAAAAGTAGCTTAGTAGTTCTTCTCCATACCATAGGCTATATGCATACCAAATTTCATTGTGATCGGTTCAGCCGTATAAGCGTGAAAAGGTAACAAACAAACAAACTCACTTTCGCATTTATAATATTAGTTAGGATTAGGATATTGAACTAATCTAATTAATTTTGCACTAACATTATGAGCGAAATAGAACAAATATCTTGTTGTATTTGAAATCTAAATGTAAAGCAACAAAGTCTGTATTTCATTGGTGTTTTCAGTAGTTTTTAGTCTGTATTAGATTACTTTCTGCACTAAGGATTATTTATTGTTGTAATTCATAAAAGTATTGTACTCCAAATAGGTATATAGACAGACAGATGGACGGACAGCGGAGTCTTAGTAATAGGGTCCCGTTTTACCCTTTGGGTATGGAACCCTAAAAACATCAAATCAAACATTTATCTGTAAAAGTTAAAGGACGACACATCAGTTATAACAATGACATGACAAATAGGTGCCTAATATCTTGAGAATTTTAGATTAATGTTCTCTGGTCTATGTATATTAAAATACATAATTATAGAATTTTGGAACAATGTTCCTTTTCGGACAGTATGGCGGATGGGGGCTAGGCGAAAAAAAGTGTAAGAAATTTCCGTCACGAAAAACCGTCACGCGCGTCTTTTGTTTGTGATTGTTTAAAGGCACGATCTCGTGTGAGATGGGGGGTGAGGAACGAGGGGTGAAGAAGTCGACGAAGTCACGACCCTTTCTTTAGTGTAAATAGTTATCCATAGCGCGTATGCTATTGGCTTTGCCCAGTCATGGGTGCGCGTTTCTTCGTTCCAACCGAGATTTCCAGGACACTCAGCTTTTTTTTTGAAAAACTAATTTTTTGACACGGTTGGTTCCCCTGCTACACCCTAATGTACTTTACTCCACTTTACTTGTACAGGGACTTCATTTGGAGCTGTCAAACCAGGGGGATTTGATGGGATGATGGCACCACCTAATCAGACAGTTGGCAGCCCTGGGTTTGGACAACCAGCTACTCAGGTTTGAGATATTTTTCTGTACTTTCAATATATTTTTTAAATGTCTTCATTTTTGATGTTGACGTGTAGAGGGGAGCCAAGACTAATGAGATTGTTTGAAATATATAATCATCTCTTTGGAGTAGCGGAGATAAGAACTTTTGAAATATAGGTATAGCAGCTTTAGCACCAAAGCAAAGCAACAGCAAAAGCAGGTGCTGCTTGTGGGGGCTGGTCAGCTTAAATTTGCTATCTATTTATTAACTAAGTCACTCATAATTTTGTTTCTTTTCTTTTTTTGTTATAACACAAACACCTATATAGTCAGTGAGACAAGATAAATAATTGAATGTAATAAATCTGAGTTGGTTTTGAAAAGAGTAATTTTCTTGCTGACTCTTCTCAGTAAAAGCAAACTTCCGAACCGAGCGTTAGAGTCAGACTATTCATAAGTGCTTGTAAAGACCTATTTGATAAAAAACATATTTTCATTCATTCATTCAACATGCAAAACTGTGCAAACGGAAAATTGGATAAACAATATGATATACAAACTCTGTAACAAATCGCGTTTTAGTAGTTATTGCGCCTGCTGTCTCAGTCCTTGTCTATACGAAGCTATAAAGCAACTTTTAAATTTATTAAACTTATATTAAGGAAAATAATAATGAAAAAGAAGTTTGCGGGCTAAAAGAAACCATGTGAGCTGATTTTTTTTTTTTTTATAAATATTCTGGGACATTATTCCTCACACACGGCCATCTGACCCCAAACTAAGCAGAACTTGTACTATGGAAGCCAGATAACTGATATACTACTTTTCTTTTGTAAATACATACTTATATAGATAATTACAACCAGACACAGGACAAACAGACATGTTCATGCACACAAATATTTGTCCTGAGTGGGAATCGAACCCACGACCTGCGGCGTGATAGATAGGGTATCTTACCAACCACGCCAACCGGCCCGTCAACCTATTCTTGTAAGAAATGTGCCAAGTACTGTCTATCCAAATAATAGAAATATAAGTTTTCTCTCTCTCAGAATGCAGCACAGAACCTTTCGTTTGGCGGAATGCAGCAGCAGCAAGTACCATCAGCATTTGGTACACCCACTACACAAGGTAAGAAACTTTTCTTTTGTCATATATTAGCATAGCGGGGGAAATTTAAACTGCCAATTTCTCCCGCTAGAGGCGCCATAGTGTTATAACGTAAACAAATTAAATGTTATTCTACGCTTTGCGTGGTTACCGCCTTCGGCCACCTCATTGCTTACCATAATCGGTGGTCAAACACAAGCAAAGTAAAAAACAAAAAAAATATATAATAACGTGATTGGTTACAGTGACAAGACGAAGCATTTGTCACAAATCGCGGCTAATTTCATTGACGCCATCTACAATTACCTTTACGGAAACAACCATATTCAATTACTATAATCAGAATAACCAGTAAAACCAATAACCATATTTCGACAGCTGCATCCAGTGTACCATTTGGTTCCCCATCTAACTCTGGCTTCGCTTTCAACAAGCCTGCTCCTACAGCGTTCAGTTTCGCTACACCAGCGTCAGGTTTCTCCGCGCCACAGCAAGGTTCTACGGTAAGTTAACTTTTGCTAACTTTTGTCAGCTTTCAGTTTTCCATTATAGTGTAATTGAAATAAATGGTTTCATGTAGGATTTTTCATTATTTGATAATAAAAAACCGGCCAAGTGCAAGTCGGACTCGCGCACCGAGGGTTCCGTACAAACTTCGTCCATTGTTCGTCCATCAAGGGATATGCACAATTTTATTTATTTATTTACCTTATTTGAGGTTGTTATTAATTGGTAACTATGTATGTATGGGGATACCCTTTAATTTTTAACTTTTTTTATTTTTGGAATTTTCTCTTTATTTGTGCTGTAAAACCTTGCCTTTTGCCAAATTTCTAGGTCAACGGGAACTACCATATTGAAATAAAAGGGCAAAAAAATCGCGTTTGTTGTATGGGAGCCCCCCTTAAATATTTATTTTTAGTATTTGTTGTTATAGCGGCAATAGAAATACATAATTTGTGAAAATTTCAATTGTCTAGCTTGAGATACAGCCTGGAGACAGACAGACGGACGGACTGACGGACGGACAGACAGCGAAGTCTTAGTAATAGGGTCCCGTTTTTACCCTTTGGGTACGGAACCCTAAAAAGGCAACATTTCGTGTCATAGATCTGGTTAATTGAATAATCTTTCATTATATTAATTAAAATTGCACGCTGACATCCTAAGAGGTGGATAGACAGCCTAAGATGTGAACTTGGTAAAGTTTTAGATTCTTTTTAATACAGTCAGTTTTACATTTATGTTTTTGGTGGGTCCATATTATCCAGTCATTTTACTATATCTTACTAATTTTATAAATGTGAAAGGTGTGTGAAAACATTAGATCCCTCGAGAACATGTGTGAATCTGGGGCGGAAACTAGTAATTTATATATAACGACAAGTCTGTTAAATGTTGCAATTATAAAACGTTTTATTTACAGTCAACAATATCAACTGTACCACAAACAACACAGTCTGGTTTTGGTGCCCCTACATCATCAACTCTCACTCTGGGGCAAACCTCCGCATTTGGTACTAAGTCTGCATTCACTTTTGGTGGTGGACCTACATCGGCTGCGCCTGGATCTACTACTGCTAGTGCAGGTTGGTTACATAGGTTATGTTAATCTTGGATTATACTAATAATTTCAGTTTTAAGTAGGGACCATAATAATAAGGATATGCTAGAATTACTATGCCAACTCTCTCGTGTGCGTCATTTCAAATGATGTCAAGAAGTTTCAAGAAATTTTATTCTGCAAGGATTTGAGTACAAATCGACCATCATCGAAACGGTGACGGTATTATGCGTTTGGGGTAAGAGATTTGTGTATATGTGTCTGTTTTGATTAGTTAATAGGGAATGTACCGTCTACTATTTTTGTTTCTCGTTGTTTTTTCTAACCATGACACTGACAGTCATCGCTGGCACGATGGAGCCATAAACAATAAATTGGAATTGGAAAGTAAACCAATCACGCGAATGGTTACAATGACAAGATGAAACTAATGTCACATAAATCTTGTCACGTTGGACACATTTCGGTGGCGCCATCTACGATTACCTTTGCGCAATGCGTGTGTGTAGTTTTTTTTTTCTGTCCAAAAGCAAACTAGGGACATGACTATGGACATTTTAACATATTTATCATCATACCACAACCTCAAAGGTATGCCGCCTTATATTTCAGCACCACCGCCATTCGGAGCGAGTCCTTCAGGTGGTTTCGCATTACCAGGCCAACAGACAAGCCAACCGACTCAACCACAGACTGTCCCAAGTTTTGGAACAACCACAAGTGCTCCTCTAAGTTTCGGTGGAACTACAGCTGTATCTGCCGCTTCAGCCTTTGGAGCTAAGCCTGGCTTCCAATCTGAAGGTTTTGGTTCTACCGCTGCACCAGGTGAGATATTAGTTTTATATTTATTTAATGTTGAAAATGTTAATTATATTTTATTTAAATAAGCTTATATTCAACTACAATTTCACATTAGTGATGGTGCTAGGCTGAACGTGGATAGAACATAAAGCCAATGAATGTAATTTTTCCAATAATTTGCACTTACACGTCACCTCGTAAATAAAAAAAAATTGTACAGCTCATAAGTCCGCGTAGTGTCGACGTCGACAGGCATACTGTCGTATCATTTTTAGCTACCTAGACGCCTATGGACGTTACTGTCCTCCACTAACGTGTTTCTAACAGATAAAATAGAATAGATGGTGATAACAAAATAGGTGAATAATATGTATTTATAATTTTTTTGCAGCTGCATCGTCAGCACCAGCGCAACCAACCCTCTCCTTCGCGTCTCCAGCCACATCAACTCAGCCTACTGCTGATCGAAGTTTCACCACACCTGCTTCCACTCAACCTCTTACTTTTAGTTCAGCTGGAACAGCTGCACCAACACAAGCTTCAACTGGCCTTAACTTCGCGCCCACATCAGCTCAATCTACAGGACTGAGTTTTACAACTCCTGCTACTTCAATCGGATTTGCTACTCCATCAACAGGAAGTCAACAGGCTCCATTAAGTTTTGGTACTCCAGTTTCTACCAGTCAGCCTTCAAGTGGTCTTGGTTTTGCAGCACCAACAAGTACAAGCCAGGCTGCTCCCAGTTTTGCGCCTACTGCAACAAGTCAGCCTGCCACACTTAATTTTGGAACAACTTCTGCACCAAGCCAAACTACTAAACCTTTGGCTTTTGGTACTGTTGCTCCGACAAGTCAACCAACTACTTTTGGTACCGTTGCTCCGACAAGTCAACCAACTACTGGCATTCCGTTCGGAACGACGTCTGCCCCAACTACTCAATCTACGGGACTTAGTTTTGCCCCGACTACTTCGAGTGGACTTAGTTTTGCCCCAACTACTTCGAGTGGTTTTGGCGCGAAAACTCAAGCTAGTACCATAGCTACATCTGCTACGGGTTAGTATTATATTTACGGTTATGGTAAAATATAAAAATTAAGAATGGAATGTTAATTTCATCTTATTTTCAGTCTTAAAATTGGAACTTTAAATATGTAATACTGTAAACTGCAAATGCAATCATATGATATCTATGGTTCTTTATTCCAATTTATTTATGACTCCAAATTTATTTTTATTATCTAATTGTCACAATGATATCAAGAATGACAAATGTCATTTTAAGTTTTTTGTTTTATTTTTTAGAAATTTATAATAATTGTAATAATAATAATGTATGCAGTACTTCAATTTTAACTCATTAAGTACTAATATTATGTACAGTGCAAACAAGTAAAATGTCAAAGTAAAGTAGATTAAGCAAAACATTGATGATGTAATTTATTGTAGCAACAAGTGCTCCATCTGGAATAACTGCCTTGGGAAAATCTACAGCGGCTACCACAATGCCGTCTCTAGTACCCGTCACTACGTAAGTTTTAATTTGATATGGTTTCGTATGCATTTTTATCGAAAGCACATAATATGTAACTTAAAGGATATTTTCAAGTACCGCATTATCTTAGGTACTTCTCAGTTCGAATCTGTTCCCCTATCTATACCGGTGCCAGAAATTTTATTCTGTAGATTTCTATAATTTATATTAGGGCTGAAAATAAAAAATAATACTAAGAGAGACCAAAATCTTTATGACTTAAATCTTGCATTTTGTTTGCGGGGTCTAATCCTACAATGAGCTTGAGCTTTCGATGAAGAAAAAGATCGTAAGAAAAACATAGCACGGTGGTAAAACTGTCGCCATGCGCCTGTCGGTGTATTTACAGCTGCACTTGAGAGCCCATACTTTCTAGACGTGTGTAATTTGAGCTCTTCTAGCCTTTGTAAACAAACTGGGACATGACACAAGCCTATCTATATCATACTAATATTATAAATGCGAAGTTTGTGAGTAGTTTGTGTTCATATGTTGATTACTTCTTCACGCTCAAACGGCTGGACCAATTTTGATGAAATTTGG
Source organism: Tetheella fluctuosa (assembly GCA_951216915.1). Lineage (NCBI taxonomy): Eukaryota > Metazoa > Arthropoda > Insecta > Lepidoptera > Drepanidae > Tetheella > Tetheella fluctuosa. The sequence goes on from OX578237.1 coordinate 5,119,645, forward strand.
TATGGAGGTAGCTGACACCTGAACACATGTCATAAGATCCGGATCGCGGGTGAAACCGCGGGGCGGAAGTTAGTTTAAAATAAAGTAAATAATATTGTTTATTGATTTAAAATTTCCAGGACAACAGCATCAATACCACCACAAATTATATCATCTATAACATTCACACAACTGGAAGAAAACATTAATAAATGGACTTTAGAGCTTGAGGAACAGGAGAAGACCTTTATCAATCAAGCTACTCAGATCAATGCTTGGGATAGGCTGCTGATTGCTAATGGAGATAAGGTATGTTATCACACATGACTTCTTTTGGGGTCGGCAGAAATCACAAAAGACATAGGCAAGACCCAGTCATGCTTTAGGTAGTAAACTTAAAAATGCAAGTTTGATCGAAGGGGAATCATGAAGACGTTTTATCTGATTTATTTATAAAGAGAAATTAATATGTAAAACCAAATGTACATATTTTGAGTAAAGTTATTCATTAAATTATCTTTACAAATATCTCATTGATAGAAACCAGAAAAACAATTTATAAGGGTGGCCTATATCATATTTCTACTTATGTACACCCACTTTTGCATCTCTTTGACAGATAGTAGAACTAAATGACGCAGTGCAAACAGTAAAGAACGAACAACAAAGTTTAGACCACGAACTAGACTTTGTTCTAGCCCAGCAGAAAGAATTAGAAGATTTACTTACACCTATGGAGAAACAGCTGCTTGAAGACACGGGAGATCGAATGCGAGACCCAGAAAGGGAACACATGTATGTATAATAGCTTTTGATATGTAAATTCGAGCTGGCACAGTGGCATAACGACGGTCAAGCATTATTGGGTGATTGGTTGTATGTTTACAACTATTATTCTCATTTATTTGGCTTTGCGTAACTTTACTTCATACAAGATAAGCTATTAACAAGCTTGGGTAATATGTTTATGTCCAGTAACAATCAACGTCAATGAATTGATAATTTCCATTATACAAAAACACCATATAAAGAAAATTATCATGAATTCCAGGTATTCCTTAGCAGAGAACTTAGATACACAGCTTAGGCAAATGTCTGAAGATTTGAAAGAAGTTATTGAGCATCTCAATGAAACAAATAGAAGTCAAGACAGTAACGACCCGGTAAGTGCCCCAGTTTAGAATTTATCTTTGCCATTACAAAGTAAAATTACAGCATGCCACTACCATAATTATATAATATTTCAATAATAGAGCTATAAAGCAGTAGATATATTTCACCAGTGGATGTCAACTTGCTCATAATCTTATGTAGATTTTTAGACTAAGAACTAACCTACGTATTTCCTTGCAGATTGTACAAATCGGGCGCATCTTAAACGCTCACATGTCATCTATGCAATGGATAGACAATTCTATTGCTCAAATATCTACGAAATTGGACCAATTAAAAACAACACACGACACTTTGAGAAGAGATAATGAAAGATCCTTCCAGTTGACTTATAATTGAATAATACTTAGTTAAAACTAGTCTCAAGTTATAATAATTGTCCCAAAATTTAATCAAAAGTTAATGTGGAATTTAATACATAAATCTGACATTTAATTAGTAAATATTAAACTGTGTCAAATCATAGTTCTGTTATTGTTGTGTAATATTCAAAAAAGTCAAATGATTAAGTAAATTAATTCAGTATAATAAAAGATTCACAATCACTTTTGCTCAATGAATTAACCTTTATTAGCACCTATAAAGATAAAGATGTAGGTAGATAAATTTTAATAAACATTGCAATTTTGCATCTAGCCACACCATGGTAGCATGCAACTCCAGTTTAACTGCAGATAATATGCAGTTCTTTAGTCAAATACGAGGACTGTACATGTCAAAGCCATTTATTCAGATTAAGCTTATGAATGTCGTAACTACTGAAGTTACCACCGATTCGGAAGTCGCCTTCAACTGTGAAGACCCGGCAAGAAACTCAACAAGTTTACATGCTCTTTGTTTCCTAAAGAACTATATTTTGGGGGCGTCCATTAATTACGTGAGGCAATTTATCCAACCCCTCTTACCACCATCTCTTAGTGAGATTTGGATCGACCCTCTCCCCCCCCCCCCCCCCTAAAGCCTCCCTTTCTGGTAAAATAAGTCACAATTATCAATATTTTTCTTCAGATTCTCTTTTTACTCTCACTTCATCTTCAATACACAATACCACTAATAAAACACTGTAACTTCACATTGTCATTTGTATACAGGCACAAAATCACTAATTTCTTATGCACTATACTGCAAACTGTCCTGTTATGTGTTATTAAGTCTGCACATAGAAACATGGACAGTTTCTTAGCATCAACTCTGCAGTAGCATAGTTGAGACATGTCTTCATTCTCTTGTGTGTCAGTTTCTGAATCTGAATGTTCTATTGGTCCTGTAAAAGAAAGAATAGACTAAGAAAAATTATAAATCCACTATTTCACTTGAAAACTCAAGGGATTTAGTGTGGTCAAAAAGTATCCTTTGTTCCAGGGTGTCTAAAAAGTATCAAAGAGCATTACTGTATACTTTTTGTGGTGGTTACTCTACAGAGCAGTTATGGTCTTCATGTGGATTTTTCAGAAGATATTAATTGTTACACTACATAATGGTTTAAATTAGACATTGTAACAAAAAGCTTTGTCCTTGCTAGCAGTGTTGCCAGTTATTAGTGTGGATCATTTTAAGAATATGTATGCTGGGATCATCATAAACACTTGAAAACAAGCAATCAAAAATAATCATAGATTTATGCCAAAAAAAAACCTTCATTCCAATCTCACTGCCAATACTTAATTTTGGGTTCTTGTTCCTTCCTACCTTCAAAACCCTCGACCCTCAAATCCTTAAACCGTGTAGACACCTTAGCCATATCAGTCTTGGTCTGCAATGTCAGACGACCTTCAGCCGATGCCCTGATCACCACTTCTGATGACATTGTCTTCATTCTATCTATTGTTGTTCGAAGCTGTTTTAATGTTGGTAATTCTATTGAAATCTGGAAAAAAGGGAAAAAATCATATGGAGTAGTTTTATTTGAGACTAGTTAATCCCGAGCAACATACCCCGCGATTAACTAGTCTAATGCCGTCAAAGTGCCACAACTCGTCAGTTTCATTGCAATCTGATGGACTGTAATAGAAGCGCTAAAATACTAAAAGCTAAAATACCAATTAGCCAGTAGCTTAGCTTGATACAACGACAGATGCTGGACTATAAAGACAACTCACTGGACAGGACCTTATGGCAAGAGAAAATCTGGTTGACCTAGTCAGACTTATTGTCAAGATGTCTTAAAAACATCAGAACGAAAATGGTTGATGGAAGAAGTAAGAAAAAATTGGAGTAAAGTAACTTACAAAATAATAAATAAATATAAATATTCTGGGACATTATTCCTCACACACGCCATCTGACCCCAAACTAAGCAGAGCTTGTACTATGAAACTGATATACTACTTTTCTTTTGTAAATACATACATATAGGTATAGATAATTACACCCAGACACAGGACAAACATACATGTTCATGCACACAAATGTTTGTCCTGAGTGGGAATCGAACCCACGACCTGCGGCGTGATAGGGTATCTTACCAACCACGCCAACTGGCCAACCGCGGTTGTACTTTAACTTTTCTGTTACCTGAATACCCAAGAAATAATTGATGTTATCCCATATCCACTTAAGCCAAAGCATGCATGCATGTTGTTAGCTCAGTGGCAGTGAAGTCAAAGGTTGTGGGTTTAAATCCTGCAATGACATTGAACTCCTTTTGGGTAGCTACCACCTTCATTTTGATTATCTGTTGCAAATCACATGCCATTTATTTTTTTGGCAGCTGCACTCAAGTCAGTTGCTACCTAGACTTAATGTCGTAGACAGAGAAACCTATATACACTTTATGTGCTCACCACTTTCACATGGTTATAAATAAGCAAATAAGCGTTTTAAAACTTACACTAGGCTGTGGTACTTTCGGCTCATGATAATCTGACCATAACTTCCTTGGTAACACCAGTACTGGTATATCATGGGTCACTTGTCTCGTTTGATGAGCTGCTGAGGATGGCTGAAAAAAAACAGGTAGGTTTATCAATACTGTAACAAAATCTTTCTATACTGATCCACAAATAAGCATTAAAAATTGAGCCAATTTAAAAGGCCCTATTTGACAATTCATATCTATCCATGTGCCAAAATGAAACAAACAGTGTGGCAAGGCGAGGCAACATCTTGTTAAAAGTAGCCTATTAAGATAGGCTTAATTTAGTTTATGGTTTTAAATAAACTATATTATAAAATGTATTACCATATCAATTTCTATGGTGAGACATGGACACTGTTTCTTAGTCAACTTGATTTTCAATGATTTGGCTGACTTTAACGGTGCCAATGACCTTGCTAAGTTTCCTGGAATAAATCAAAAGTTCTTACAATAATTTAGCTCCCCAAAGTTCAAATTAAAAAAGGTATGACATTGTTGGCTAGCACCATGAGCACTACCTGAATTAAGACTCAAGTAAATATCTTTATGGTCATCATCTAAACCGACCATTTGATACTCCGAGAAGAACAGTGCTTGGGGTACTTCACACCACAATATTGAGGGTGCTGGACCACTATTCTCTTCACTCACTATGAAGTAAAGTTTATCATCCGCTAACCTTAACACGCATTCTTTGCATAGCTTTGATATAGTTGTCACTATGTCTGGAATAAAGAAATTAATATAGCACACATTCTTTATACACAGCTATTTGATTCCAAACTAAGCAGTACTTTGTACTACATCTCAGATGCAAAAAAAAATCCAGAAGGAAAATAATATCTATCTATAAATGATCTGGAAAAAATACTCCAATATAGGTCAGAGAGTAGCCTTAACAACACAGTCCTTGTTCCATTTCCAGTTCTATAACCACAGGAGCACCTTATGTTTACACTCCAACCTCACAATGTAAAGATAGTGTTGGCTGAGGAAGAATTATTATTTCTCAAATGTCAGCTTGTTATCCTGGGTTATGTTTTTGTTGGGAGTGTTACAATAAAACTGAAGGTATTCTAGATTAGTATAGGTAGTAACCGTTTTTACTTGAAAATTCTTTCATAGGGGAGGCATCAATCATCACAGCTCGGAACTTCATTTTCCAAAACACAACTTGATTCAATACAATGCAAAAATTTATGGAAAAAAAATCACAGCCACTTGTTCAATCGGACTACATTTTATTTGTTTGTAAATAACCTTTTCTTTCCTAAGAAGCAAGCAAGTAAATAAATTTCCGCGCGTAATCGTTGTCACAACACTTTTCGATACACACACAAAAACAAAAATAACAACCATAGAGAAGAGTGACGAGTGTTAATGTTGCTAGCTCCAATCCAAATTACGCTTTGCTTAGATCAAGTGTGACAGTCGTACGTCTTTAGGATTCCGTAGCAAAACTAGAGGAGTAATAAGAGCATTTGCTTATAATTGCCTACTAGACATTTTACTACGCAAATGATGTTACTTCACATACTTTAAATAGTCGTAACATTAATAATTGAAGTTCATTAAAATACGTACCAAGAAAAAAAATATAACACATTTTTAATTCCTGTAATTTTTAATTTCATAATTACAACTCTATATAATATATGTCCAACCATCTCAGACTACTAATTCATTTAGATTTTTGGAACAAAGTTCCTTTACAGAGCTTGCGGTAGGAGTGAACTGGCAGAAAAGGGAACAGTAACAAAAATGCGTTATAAACATGCCTGTCTTTTTTCAATTTTCGCGCCATGTTACTCTATGGTCATGACGTCATTTGGTCTTGTAAGTAAACAAATGCGCTGATAATGGTCTCAATAAATAGTAGTTATAAAATTTTATAATTTAAAATGAGCTTTAAGCTATTATCCTTTTCATTGGTGTGCTGTTCCTCAAGGCATAAATACTAGTGTAAAAACACCGTCAAGTTAAGGATTCAAGTTCCAACTGAAATAAATATGAGAAAAACTTGGTTCAAACTTGCGAAAAGGGATCCAGAACAATTGTCAATAAACTCGTTTGGACTTTTGTGAAGATTACTTTGACGTAAGTATTTTAATCATCACCTATCTAAAATATATTTCATATTAGGTTACGTGGAAGTGTCATAAATACATTTTTTTACGTAAACAATAACAAAAAATAAAGTACAAAAGTAACCTATAGAGACGTCGATTACTTCAGTTGACACTTTTTAGTTTACTTACAGCACCGTATTACATCATATAATGCTGGCTACTGTTTCGCTTGTTTAGAAACAAATGAAAAAACTGAAAACTTTGAAAATATTTTAAAAATTAATTCAGTTATTTTATGAACTAAAACTAAATTTTTTCGACTGCTTATTGCCTAAGCCAGGGGTTCCCAAACTGTTTCAGTTCGCGGTGCACTTACAGATTTACTATTTTGTCTCGGCACCCTAGCTAGTTAGTAGATAGGCACAAAAATGAAAACATCTACAATATGAAACAGAGTTTTATATATTTATATTGAAACACAAGAATACATTCATTATTTATGTAAACCGGCCAAGTGCATGTCGGGCCACGCCCATCACAATAATGTGGACTAAGAAGAGGGCTATTTGTTGTTGCATGTGTTTTAAAACTCAACAAAAAAATACGTGTGGCACTCGGGGACTGCTGCAGTAAAGCTATTGCATAGCATTTTTTTTTATCAATCTATGCAATTATAAGGTGAATTATTTATTTACAACAAACATTTACAATCAATGTATAAAATACAAACTATGATATATAGAAAACATCCTCAAAGCCCTCGCTGCTGTCGATAGGCAAGGTTCCCAACAGGCTGGCAGCGCTCCCTTTTTGAATGATAATATTTTTTTTTTCTTTGATATTAACAGATACCTATACACCTATATACCTTCTCACTTTTTTTTTATCAAGATTTCTTGATTCAGTCTCAAACACCGAAGCCCGCGTTAAAAGCTATACAATAGCTTAAAATTGCACTTTAAAGCTTAATATTTCACAAACGGATCCCTGAATCGAAAAATTGATTCCACAATATTTTTGTTTTTTTTTGTCGGCGTGAATAATAGGTATGTATATAACATGCCAAATTACAGCTTTCTAGTACTGAGTCTCTGGGTTAAGCTAAGGACGGACAGACAAACAGATCGACATGGCGAAACTATAAGTATTCCTTATTAACTGCGGAACCTTAAAAATAGGAAATACGATACATTGGCAACTGTGACGTGTGAGCTTGGTGATCTCGGTGCGCGATTGTAATTGTTTGTTTTGTAGCCGCGAGTACCTACAGGAGCGTCTTACGGCGCGCCCCTCTTTACTCTCTACGGCGCACTAGGGCGCCGCGGCACACAGTTTGGGAACCCCTGGCCTAAGTTATCTAAATTATATATTTTTAGTTTTTTTCTCATATAGATAAAAATACCCTATTATTTTAAATTACTGTACTTTTATACGCTCTACGATAGGCTAGCTAGATATTCACTATGTTATGGCAACCCAAACACCATAGACAAAATACTTTGTCTCATTTCCTGTAAAGATGGCGCTGGTTAGTCTGATAAAATTCTATTTACGTTAGTCTTCTATTTCTTTCTGACTTATACGATTTCCCTAAAGTAAAAGTGCGAAAGACGATCTTCCATTTTGATTGTAACGAATACTAACGAATTGTGGTTATGACTTGAAAAGTTTTTATCAAATTTTACTGAAATACTGTGCAATACTAATCAATTTATTAGATCAGACTGTTTATTTACAGTCTGAAAAAATATTCATTACCTAATTTTATAGTAAATATAAGAAGGATTCATGGAAAAATGTTATGAGTGATCGCTCAAGGTATGTAACGTATGATGTGTCCGGTGATCGATAATGTCGTCATTACGAATGTGTTGTGTTATAACCACAAAATAACTTTCTCATTAGGTATTTGATTATCACTTCGATGAAGCCTGTAACACTATTGTTGAGCAATGTACCCGTATTATTGAGTAAACGATGTAAACTTAATTAAGCGAAATCACCTTGTTTATTTATATTACCGTGAACTAAATTTAGCAGCCATCATAACGATTTTCCTTCGAATTTGATCTTCGAATATTTAACGGATTCCAATTTTGAAAGGTTTTTATTTTAAGAAATGAGGGTGTATGTATAAATATTAAATTATCCTTAGAATGAAAGGTCTTGATGCTTAATTCCGTTCCCTATAATGAATGAAAATGTGCGGAGTTGTACGAGTGAGTTCAATGCCATCGTCAATGATTATGCAACGTAGACTAAGTCATTTTATTTATTTATTTGATTGAAGTGTGACTTTTGACTCCATGGTTTTAGGTGAATAATATCAGCGAGGTTTATTCATTTATTGTAGGTCTGATACTTATACAAGTTTCTCATGCGAGTTTAACGCTAGAGATGCCGTGAATAGTGGTTAGGTTATAGATATGACCTGGCGAAGTCAGTCGGTTAGACGACTAGCTGACTTAGGTATTCGACATCAAAGCCTATAATTTAATAATTAGTAAAAATCGTAGTGCCCTGCGACTAGGTGGATCGACGATATGTATGTTACCATAATACCGAATAAAAGTAGGTATATTTTCTTTTTTATTATTTAAATTTTACTCCTCATTCAACCCACTAATGATAGAAATAATCAGTATTTCCTCCTTTTACACCTGTAGGTAAGTGTTGAATTTCGGGAAATCTTTTAAAAATGATGTAGCCTTCTCTTTAAAGTGCCAAAATCGCATTTTGGTGTTCTTATTTGTTCCTCTGTGTCTCCAGATTAGTCGGTTATCCTCTGTTATCGCAATTCATGGTTTGTGTACTTGCTTATGCTCATGTATATGGAAGAGAAAGAAGTTGCTCGTGAAGTGTCGATATATAACAGGATTTATCGATAGATAGACCTAGTTTCTAGCTTTCGACTTCCAGTATTAAAGGTAATACCCTACTACTACTATTCTGCACTGCATATACAGGGTATCGTGAATAGGTCTTTAAAACATTTTTTTTTTCATTTTTTTTACTATTTATTATATAAAATGGTGATCAACAAGTCTTTTAGTTTACGAGCTGACCAAATATTACGATTGATTATTTCTAATGAGTTAACGGATAACAGTAAAATAAGGGTTCGCCAAATTGTAAAGTTTGGCGAACCCTTATCGTTTTCAGATTGATGTGATAATCCTGCGGTAGAAGAGTTTTTCATTACCATTTTAAAGGCGATGATAGCTCAATGGTAGTGACGTCAGACGCCGCGGCGAAGGTCGTGGGTTCGAATCCTACAATGAGCTTGAGCTTTCGGTGAAGGAAAACATCGTGAGGAAACCATAGCACGGTGGTAGGGTACTTTGTAGTACCCGCCTGGCTGGCTACCACCCTCAAGTTGAAAATCTGTCGCCAAACACCTATTGGTGTGTTCCGGCAGCTGCACTTGAGAGCCAGATCCTTCTAGGCTTTGTGTGCTTACCACCTTCGGCCACATCATCACCTACCATAGTGAGATTGTGGTCAAACACAAGCCTATACAAAGTAATAAAAATAAAATAAAAATCTGCTAATCCAGGGAATCCTGATGCCGGCACATCACATAATTTCTGCATTTGGCAAAAATTTGACGACGCATGGAGCCAAATACAAAAATTATACACTAAGATACACTTTTAAAGGCGATGATAGCTCAGTGGTAGTGACGTCGGACGCCGCGGCGAAGGTCGTGGGTTCGAATCCTACAATGAGCTTGAGCTTTCGGTGAAGGAAAACATCGTGAGGAAACCATAGCACCGGTGGTAGGGTATTTTGTAGTACCCGCCTGGCTGGCTACCACCCTCAAGATGAAAATCTGTCGCCAAAACCTATTGGTGTGTTCCGGCAGCTGCACTAGAGAGCCAGATCCTTCTAGGCTTCGTGTGCTTACCACCTTCGGCCACATTATCACCTACCATAGTGAGATTGTGGTCAAACATAAGCCTATAAAGTAAAAAAAAAAAAAACTTAGATCACAAATCACGCGCTTTTGATATTGGAAAATATGTAGTCGGTTTATGGCTTTTTTCATATATGACTACCTTGATGTGTTTCGTAAGAAACGAATAGATAAGAGAAATGCCATAGTAGTCAATTCAGTTTTCACCCCACTGTTTCATCCACCTTCATCTCTTGCGGGAACTTGCAGCTTTCACAGGATGAATATGAATGAAAAAAATACATATCTTCTATAATATAAAAATGAATCCCTATTTCCCTTGGTCATCGCATCACGCGTGAACGGATGAAACAATTTCGCTAATACTTTTTTGTTGTGTTAATTATTGTCACGAGGAGGTTCTTATGAAAGAAAATTGCGCAGAAAATTGGAAAATTCGGGAAATAATGAAAGTACCTATGGGATTTTTGTAAGAAATTAAGACATCATTTTTGCGTCAGATAGGCAGTTTATTGAGGAACATTTAGGCTAGGTACTTTTTTATGTTGAAAGTTTTACCACATTCCTACCATGAGTATCTGACTATACGGCTGCTCACACTTGCTATTATTTGCTTTTGTTCTAGCATGGAAGAGGAAGAAAGCACCAAATCATACCTGCAGTTTCAAATTGAAAGGCTCAAAGCTTTGCAGGCGAAACTTTCCACAGAAGCAGAGGAAGATTACATCATCATCAAACAAGAGTGAGTACCTCTTAAACGTATACCACCTTCACGGTAAAGATATCTATACAGTTTTGTGACTCGGCCCTGTCCTTGAAATAATTACCTTGCCTTCGTTATTATATGAGTTGGATTAAAGCAAGACTATTATAACCCAGCTTTAAAATGTTATTATATCCGTCACTTTCTAACGTCATATAAATAGAGGCTATCTAAGGCTACATTAAGAGTTAAGACCTCACGTAATGAAATAACGTTTACACAAAAAATAACTTTAACAAAAAATAAAACCGAATTCGAAAGTGGATTTGCACTAAAAAGTATACAATTTTAGAACTCGTTTTAAAGTCAGCGAAATAAACTTTGAGATTCTGGAACACTGATATTTTATTATTTTCTATCCACTTTGAAGTCGGTTGTGTATGTGTACACAACCTACATGTGCGTGTGAATTGTAATTTAATTGATATTATTACATCTTCATGATTATTGCATAATATCATCCATAGTTCAAATGATTTTGTATACGAAAACATTTTCCGTCTAAAACTATCGATATCAAAATCACTTTTTTAGAACTTTTTCGTGATGGAGTGATAGCTTTATGTTATGGCTAACAGGGCCCTAAGTATTACAAAAACGCCATTAGGTACTTAGGAAGCAATTTGGCTTAGTATGAATAGAGAGGTATGCCAAAGTAAGTACCTATAGAAAGAAGAAGCCTATATTACTCAAAGATACTGTAGGTAGCTTTTTATTAGTAATTCCGGACATTACTTACAAAAAATTAATAATTTCCATAGCAGTACTTAAATTAAATTATAGCTGTAAGAATGTATCCACTACCTACACAACGTTCTTCAATTGATTAAAACAACTAACAAAGTAACATTTTTAGCTAGTATTAAATATCAAAAATCACGTTAAACGTAATTTATGGATAATAGTTTCCCCGTTTTTCTTAATTAAGTAAGTTGTAACTTCAGTTAGTTCAATAAAATAACCTGGCTAAGGAGTGCAGATGGTTTCAAAAGACGCGCCCGAGCCCGCCATTGGCAGTCAACCCTCGGCCGGCTTCTATCCTATAGGTACATAGGTACGTGTGTGTAGCGTAGCGAGTGTGTATGACGATACGATTGAGTCGGATTGAGCTTTTCGTTATTTCGTTCGTTCATTCAGTCAGTCAGTCCGGCTCACTCCGCGCGCGCACCGTACGGCTGCAATCTATCTACCGAGATCGCTGTTTAAAAAATAAATAAAATAGTAAATTTCCAATCATTATTTATCGTCTAAAATTATTTATTATGTTCGCGACAGTAGGCATGTTACGTCCAATGTGAATAAGTATCAATAATGTAATGCAACAATGATTCTAAGGTCATGTAATGTTAGGGGTGGTTTATTTCGTCATCGCGTTGTAATTAGTGTGTAAGAGATGCAATATCATAGTAATGATGATGAAGATTTGCAATATCGGATTTTTGGCGAATCCTTCAATTTTCCATTGGAAAGCAACAACTCCAATGCTGATCGCCGCCATAGAAAGTGAGTTTTATTTTTGTTTTTATCAATTTCAAGTGCAACTTATTGCTTTGTTCAATCTTAGATTAGTATAAACTACCCAAGTACCTAGTTATTTAATAGTAGTTAGTTACACATGGATGGAATGTACGGTAGATTTAAAAAAATATTTTTATTCTCCTGGCTATATCTTGCTTGATGCTTGATTGAACGAAACTTTTAAATGTCATGTTTTGAAATGCCGTCGTGACACTACTAAAATAGGGTAGGTGTAGGTACCTATGTAGTACTTATAATTAAGTGACAGTCCGGGACTCGAAGCATTCGTATCGGGATCGGAATCCCGTGATTTCTTTTTAGGTTACGTAGGTATGACCTTTTTCATAGGTCTGTCAAGATTTTTTTTTTTTTAGGTTTCCGTACCCAAAGGGTAAAAACGGTACCCTATTACTAAGACTTCGCTGTCTGTCCGTCCGTCTGTCTGTCCGTCCTTCTGTCTGTCTCCAGGCTGTATCTCAAGAACCGAGATAGCTAGACATTTGAAATTATCACAAATTATGTATTTCTATTGCCGCTATAACAACAAATGCTAAAAACTAAATAAAATGAATATTTGAGGGAGCCCCCCCATACACAAACGCGATTTTTTGCCCTTTTATTTCTATATAGAAATAAAATATGGTAGTTCCCGTTGACCTAGAATCACGAAATTTGGCAAAAAGCAAGGTCTTACTTGTGCTGTAGCACAAATAAAGGAAAACATTCAAAAAATAAAAAAAGTTGAAAATTACCTTTAATTTCCTGTCCCCATACATACATAGTTACGCCTTAATAAAGACCTCTGAGCTGTATGGGCGCTCATACAATTAAGAGGTCTAGCTTAATTGGCACCAACCTCAAATAAGGTAAATAAATAAAATTGTGCATTTCCCCTGATGGACGAACGATGGACGAAGTTTGTACGGAACCCTCGGTGCGCGAGTCTGACTCGCACTTGGCCGGTTTTTATTTTATCTCAGAAGTTTGCCAAGCAGGCAGGCGGTCCACGTCCACTTGATGGTAAGTGGCAACCGTCGCTTATTGACATTAGCAATATTAGTGGGATTGCCCATGTGTTGCCGACCTTTATAAAGCCTTGAATGAAGACTTAGACCAAGAATATTTTGTATAGGCTTATGTTTGACCACAATCTCGCTATGTAAGTGGTCGAAGGTGGTAAGCACAAAGCCTAGAAGGAACATATGCTCTTTAAGCGCAGCTGCCGGAAAACACCGGTAGGAGTTTGGCGAAAGATATTGAACTTGTGGTAGCCAGCCAGGCGGGTACTACAAAGTAAACTACCACCGAGCTATGGTTTCCTTTCGATGTTTTCCTACACCGAAAGTTAAGCTCATTGTAGGATTCGAACGACCTTCGCCGCGGCATCTGACGTCACTGAGTTATCATCGCCTTTAAATCAATAAGATTGTTCACATAAAAAAAAAATTTAGATAACTAGATTATAATTATAATTATAACACAACTTATTTTTAACCGAATTAAAAAAAGAAAGAGGTTCTATGTTCGAAGCGTTTTTTTTTCATGTTATGTTACATACACCGAGTGCACCGATCTTGCACCGGCTTAACCGGTTTGGGTGGTTTTAAACTGTATTTTGGTAGATCCCGAGTCCCGAGGTCCCATAAATACATTTTATTATGATCTGACCACATGAATTTCTCTACGAAATAGAGTATTGTCGACAATAATGCATATCCTCGGTGACAAATCTTGAGAATCTTGTATTGAAGAAACTCGAACTTTTTATGCTGGTGTGCGTGGCAGCTACGTCTTATGCGCTTCTACATACTGCTTGCACTAATTTAAAAAGCAACAGTAATATAAAACGCTATTTTTCTCGACGCGTTCACAGTTTCAACTGTATCTAGACATAAAAATGATCGAAGTTTTAGACTGTTATTTGTAGGCGAACTTGTAGCAGAATTTGTAGCTACATATGTACATTACATACCTATATGGTTTTTATTAACTAGCAACACGCCATTATGCACTTGATGTTGGGTAGTGTTGTTGGGATATCGAATACCGTCTTTTGGATCGATTTAATTTAAACAACCTACGTTTAGATACCACGAGGAGACAACATTCTTTCTATCTCTTAGTGATCCAATTTCTATACACAGGTTAAATCATTATTTTTTCCCACTTTAAAACCACAAAATTAAACATAACTAACCAAATGTCGTCACTGTCGTTCTATTGACGTCACTGTTCAATGATACTTTATAGAATTAAAGCAGTATCGAAATTTGTATCAAAATCTAGAATCTGGAAATTAATATTGTCAAAATTTATATCAAACTAAAATACCGGTCAAGTGTGTTGGAAATTCCAACGTATGTCCCAAATTCCAACTTGGAATACCCGCAGTATAGGGTTCTGAAGTCTGTACAATGAGGTACAAAAGGTAGTGCACCTAATGAGGTCAGTACAATTAGGTCTAACATCTAAATATAATAAAGATTGGGATTTTTTTATTGGAAAAAGGATATAAAGCTGGTTGCTTGTAAACCAACATTGTGGACGTCATAAATATGTACAAGTACATGCAAAATTTCAGCTTTATACCACTAATAATCTACTGCTACCACTAATAATCTACTGAGTTAAATGCTCATGACAGCAAAACGGATTTAACGAAACTAAGAGTTGGAAACTTGAAACCCCAATAAAAATGATATTCTTATAAATAAAATAAATAAATAAATATTCAGGGACCTCACACACGGCCATCTGACCCCAAACTAAGCAGAGCTTGTACTATGGAAGCCAGATAACTTATATACTACATATACTACTTTTCTTTTGTAAATACATACATATATAGATAATTACACCCAGACTCAGGACAAACAGACATGTTCATGCACACAAATGTTTGTCCTGAGTGGAAATCGAACCCACGCCAACCGGCCCGTCAAATTCATAGAGGATTTATAAACACGCTTCTTTCAAGATTAAAAGGAGTGATCAATTAGGAATACACCTCATTTGAATAATTCAATGAGCCACCCATGTCATGTCAAAACTACACTTAACATTTAAATGTATGGTGTATGCTAACGATACCAGACTACTAACTTGCTCAGATAATCCTGCGTGCTTTCCGAGACCTTGAAATACTAATACCAAGGTCTCACGTAGGTACTTGTACTAGCGAGATGCCTACATACAGCCTTCATCGCACACGCGCAAGCGCAGATAACTAGTTACCGAGTCATATGTTGAATAGCTGTTCATTCAAAAAAACGATTTATGTAGTTAGATATCATAATATTATACTGCAGGGTATTATTTTACAATTTGAATGTGACATTTGAACATCGACATAGTAGTACATATACAGGATTATTTTTAAAACACCGGCAGTGCTTTAGGGGGTGGAAGTACTCGTCAATATGAACTACTTTTACTATGGGACCAACCCTGAAATCACGAAAAAAAATATAACTTTTCATACAAAAGATCAACCTTGCTTAATCAAAATGTACTGTATGAAAAGATTTAATTTTTTTTCACGATTTCAGGGTTAGTCCCTTGAAAATTTCCTTGAAGCTACCGCCGCTGCCGATGGGCATGGTTCCCGACAGGCTGGCAGCGTTTGCTCTGTGTTTGGCCAAGTTAATGCGTTGGCGGAAAAACCTCCCAGCCCGTCGGTCTCCCGAAGCTTCGTTGAGTTTCTTTATCTAGCTAGATATATTTTATCTTGGCAAAAAACGGAACCCTTATAGATTCGTCATGTCTGTCTGTCTGTCGGGCAGTGGTATTTTCATAAAAAGCCCTTTGATTAGTATCGCAGTATTTAATGTATTTTGAATAAAAAAATATGAAATGCAAATTAAAGACGAAGTATGTGATAACATTCTTAAAGTTTGAGGTTTTGAAACAATGAAAATATAGTGTATTGACCACACGTTTAAGTAACAACCCCTCTTTACCTGGAGGTAAACGACCACTATGTACTGAGGGTGGCACCCCCGAAGGTTCAGTCCATACCTTAATTGCTTCACGTGCATCGCGGCAGATGGTAGGCAAGGTGCGACCCAGGGGTGGGCATTGTTTATCGATAAAATTTACATTATGTTGGTAACTTCAGTAGCTTCGACGTTCATAAGTGCCCTCCTATAGCGTAAACTGAATGAATGGCTTTGACTTTAAGTCACTTATATGTAGTTTTCATACAGTTCTACCAGAAGTGAAATTCAAACTGAAATGTTCTTTAGTTTTTCGTCAATTCCTTATTCGGCTAATGCAATAAGTAAACATTGAAGTCCTGGATTTCTTGTTGCAAGAAGTTCAGGGCTGTTTCTTTTATATTCTATCTAGTCCTGGTAACATCGCCTTTAGGCGTCATGGACAGAAAAACCCTTAAGATTTCACAGAAGAAAGCCTATGCATTTTGTTCTGTTACTCGATATCGATAAATGTGTCTGGACATCCCATCTAACGTGGGTTTCCTATGAATACCAATGCGATTGGGGTGTGAAGGACGCTACTTTCACACGATTGTAACAAACAACTGCACCTAATACACTAGCTTTACCATGTCTACATGGGTGTATATTTTTTGCGCCTGTGAACTTTACTCAGCATGCTTAGTTGACATTTCAGGAAGGTGTTTTTTTCACAATACGGCAATAGATTGGTTCATGACTATGTACATTATTATGTATATCAAATTGATAAGAGTTTAGGTATGTCGTTACCATCATCGATCACGCAAGAAGTCTTTTAATAATATCCAAATAGGCGATGTATATTTAAAGGGACCGGTTAGTCGAATTTCCGACCACGTGGAGACAGGCCTGCGGCTCTTTTTTTTCCAAAGCCATTGAATAGACCAGCTGGTAAGACGCCTGGCGCAAGAAATATTGTATACACTTACAAGGGTGCCCAAGAAATTGAGGGATGCCCATTATTTTTCGATGCCGTGCCTTGAACAAAAGTCTGTACGAGCGTAGTTCCATTGTCATAGAGGAGACAGATCCGCAATGGTTGACGTCGATGGTTTTTTCGACTCATGAATAAGTTACATTGGGTCGGCCTCGTATACGTGTCAAAGTTCATCAAAGTTCTTTATAATCATTTTTGCAAAATCGAAATCCTCTAAGCGAAAACCGGAATAGTCAAGTTAATACAATTTGTCACATTCCATACGTAGACTAAGAAAAATTACCTGATGTTTTGGCCTCGCCCCAGTCCACCGAGTTACCTCACAAAGATCATCAAACCATATGATTTTGATTTCACAGAAATGTCAGCTCAATAATAATACTTGGCAAAAAATTCAATTGTGTTTCATAAAGGATGAATGAATCGATTTAAACCAATAGTGCGTAGGCGTTGAAATTCCCTGCGCCTGCGTCTCGACACTCGTTTGGCGCGTGCTATTAGCTAGCGACCTTATGACAAGCCGGGTGTACTCCTTTACTTATCGGCATTATCGCATTAGTTATGCACCGAAGATAGTCTGCACCGTACGCTATATTCAAATGAGCTTTTTACTACCCTTTGATGCGTCAGAGAATTTCTTCGAAGTTTTTAGCCTGGGGAATGTTGTATAAATTATCTGCTCATTTTATTTACTTACAACACTTATTAACATTATACTTGAAAAAACTAAAAATGCGTAGTTTGTTGTGCTGGAAATATCTTATTAGTTGTAGATTAGTAATTATTTATAGAATAATCTGTTACATATTTTTATATTTCAACTATTTTTGTAAAATGACCAAAGTCCGGAAAAATATTTATATTTTACTATACTTTCAAAAGTATTAAAAAGGTGTCCATAAAAGTTAAATTTGCGATAAAAAGAAATATAGACTAAGACTATAAAACATAAGCAGTAAAACACCTTTTTATCTATTTTTCTACTTTATCAAGTCCATATGCGGGTTTTTGTATTCCAGAATAATAAGTATATTTCTCAAAGGGCCCCTATGTTTTCGATTATTTTATTGTTTCATGGAAACTTTGTAAGTATACACTTACAACAGCACGTTTCCATTATCAACCTTGATGTTTTTTTTTAATTGTTATACATTGACGATAGTTCCGTCTAACATATGGTGATCGATTTTGAAATCGATTTAATGGATCTCCTCGCTTTTGTTGCCTAATGGCTTGTATTAAACTTCATATATTTTTTGAATTTACATAACATTTTTGAAACCTGTTTATTTTTATTGTTATTTTACGTCCAATCTCTATTTTGTATTTCAAAAAATTTTAAGGATTGGCTCGTGTCATTCTTTAGTGTAAATGTTTTCCCTATCCATTTATAATGAATCTCTAATTAATTTACTTAATGGCACCGTTTAGGTATTAACAGGCGTGACGCCCATATTGCACATGAATTATGTAGCCTTTTCATGCTTGGGTGAAGTGATGTGATGAGGGTGTGTGGGAACTGAATTCAAATGAGCTAAATTCGAAATATAACATAAGTTCAAAATTCAATTCCTAAAATTTCTTTGCATAGAAGAGAATCATATAAAGATTTCTAAGAGTTTCTGGATTTTTAAATTTGACTGCAGTATTAAATTTTTAATTTATTGACACTTATAGAAAACTTTATTGATCCATTTAAGTATGTGTACATTGTATAAATAATTTTGATCTGCTTGTGTAATTCCTGCATCGAATAACCTAATCACGCGTGAATGGAATCAAAATACTGATTGTAATTTATTGCACTTATAATTAATGTAAGGGTAGAGCACACCCCAGCACAGGTAACCATATTCCCACGGTTAAAAAACGGGGGGCTTGCATAAGTTTGGACAAAGAGGGGTAAGTTACTGATGCATGTCCTTCTGATCTTTTGATTCTGTCTAAATGTGTAAACAATTCACTAGCAGATGGGATGACGCCATGTTTTTGGGAAACTGTTCCCATGACCCCAAATATAGGTCGGTTTAAGACACAAATTCATCTGATTTATATAATTTTAATATATAAAACTATTTAAAACAATACTGCAGCTGTCACAAGTCACTGTATGTTGACAAAATTAAAATACATACATTCAGAATGTCACCCTCTATATTGGCGATGACAAAATCGGTAAAGAAATAAATTTTAACGAAAAACAAAGTTGAAAATAGAATTCGTCTACATCGTTATTTTATACTTTTTAGTGCAAACCCACTTTGAAGTCGGTTTTATTTTTGTTATAAGTTAATTTTATTTTTAAATATTGAGTTTATTAGTGTACTATTCAATCAGTACCTCAAGATTTGTCATTGACCGAGATTTCCTCGGCTTATCACTAATATTGTCGACAATATTGATATCGCGATGTTCGTGATCTTTTTTGTTGAGGAATTCCGTCATATCTTCGAAGTAAATAGTCTATAATAAAATTTATATAGTTAGGACCACTTCGGGATCTGTCTTAATAAATAGAATACTTAGTTTATCGGTGGACATGCATTAAAAAAACATACTGTTTTAAAGTTGATGAACAAGAGCATGTGTTATTCTGGTAATAAAGTACCTACACTTATTTTAGAGGGGAGTACCTTTTGTCCGGATTCTTAGCATTATTTCAGAAGCGCATAGCTCTTTAATGGATGATATCTACTTGATGTATTTTTATGCAAAAAGAACATTTAATTAATGAAGTACACTTAGCTTAGTTAACACTGATCCCGACAGTTAATGTTTGTGACGAGAACTGATCCCAAATAATGGAAAATTGAATAGGAAATACAGTAAAATTTTCATTTTCAAATACAAAGGAAATGAACTCCAGTTTATTCACCTTGCCGATGATTCTCCGTCATAAAAAGGTTGTGAGAGTGTTCTTAGGGCATCCTGTTCAATGGCATTTTATTATTGGTCGGCTAGGCACATCCCCTGGTGGCATTGCGCAGCTGCGCGGTAATCAACGTAGCATTGTGCGTGGGGGGCGCAGATGGCGGGCGCACGCGCGCTCCCGCCGATTTGAATTCCAACTACACTGCACTATAAATCGATATTTGCATTTATTTACCACAATTTTTTTCTAGTACTTGCATTTATTCATACATGTATATAAATTAAATTATGATGTTTCAATATTGACCATATTAATCTTTGAAAGTTGGAGATTATGACATGTACGTACCATAAATAATATTATAAAAATGCATTCAAAATCCTAACTAATATTATAAATGCGACTGTGAGTTTGTTTGTTTGTTACTTTTTCACGCCTAACCACTAAACCGATCGCAATGAAATTTGGTACGCAGATAGCCTATGGTATGGAGAAGGACATGAGCTACTCTTTTTCTGGGGAGCGCGGGTGAAACCGCGGGGGACAGGTAGTAAACAATACCTATATTATTAATGTAGAAAACAAGAGCCATCTGTCAATCTTTGGGTGTATGGCAAAAAAGAGCGATTGTAGTAAATTAATTACTATAACACATTAACACAATTTTATTATAAACTGCTAAAACAAATTATGTTTCCCGTTAAAGCGTGTGTTAAATCAAATTCTCGATAATTGCGAATCAGTATCGTAAATTTGCCGTTCGTTGACACGTGGTAAAGGCCACATGGCATGGCTGGCACATCACCTGCTGCATTCGATTTTGCAACTAAAAAAGTATGTTGGTTGGTTTACCTATACGGTCTCGCGAGACTTGCGGAACTCGACCGTCCGGGACTGCATTCTTCAGCAAAACGAATTCCCATCACTACGCACCGGTCATTGACATTTTTATGCATGATTTATATTTTTAGGGTTCCGCAAACAAAGAACAAAACGGAGCTCTATTGTTGTCACTGTCTGTCTATCTGTCTGTCCGTCCGTACGTATGTCACGAGTCTCTAGCTCATTATCGGAATGAGTTACAGACCTGCTATTTTGATATTTTGTGTAGAATGTTGACCCAATGAAAGTTGAATGTATAGATAGTTAATATAGTATATAAGATAATAGAAGTTTAATTAAATCACTTTTCAGAGCGGGTCCCATACATGAAAAAGAGTTGATTTTATGTTGTTGTTACCGTGGCATGTGTGTCATTCTTGGGCTCATTGAGTTAAGTAAATACACTTTTATTATTTTTTATATTCAATAATAAATTGAATAGAATATAATTGGACGGCTGTCAAAGTTGACAGTTTTAGACTATATTTTGTAATAGGCTACACTATTTAGGAAATTGGAATTTCTGTATAATAAAAAAAATAATACAGCCTATATCTGCCCACTGCTGAGCACAGGCCTCCTTATATTATCCTATTTCTGTATAATTTTCCTGTATATCAAATAAACGATTTTTTTATTATTCACTGGAACAATAAAATAATTTATAAAAAAATTGCAGTGAGCTACTCAACTTTATTGAGAAGAGCTACATAATATTTATTATTGAACGGAACCCCCCGTGCGCGAGTATTCGAGACTCACATTTGGCCGGTACAGTAATTTATGTCCAGTATTCTTGATTTTGATTTCTTTTAATTTCCTTCCTGGTGTACAATGTGTTAGGTATCTATCTATCTATCTATTAAATTATTACTTAAAAGTACACTGGCGCCTGGAACAATGACGTCATACAATAAACACGCTCTTCCTTACAAGAACAAGAGGCCCCATGCTCCCAATCTGTTTGGTGAAGTAATATGACTTGTTGTTTTGTGGATAGATATAATATGGGAGTTTTGATCATGTAGAGTTTATATTTTTGCAGTGAAACTACCATTTATTTTAATTATAAAGCATTGTAATATTGTACAGTGTAGCATTGTTCTTCTTGCTTTGGCTTCGTCCTTTATCTTGCAAAAAGTATTTTAAGTTGGAGAAATGAGGCTCATTAACTCAATTATTACTAAAAACGAGATTTTGCGTCATGCCGACCGTTATGAACCGGGCAAATTTTGTTAGACCTTTGGTATTGAGGGTCTGAAATCTATATCTAATAATATCTATCTATAGGTAATATAATAAAGCAGATGAGTTTTTGAAGTGAAACTTCTTTATCGACGTATGGGAGAAATTTTTGTAGCAAATCGTCACGTTTTTCGGTTACGCGCCATGTTGCTTTTATTATGTTTTCCCGTATTTTGGAAGGCAAAGGGTTCTAGCTCATACAGCCTAGCCATTTATCTTATTTATCTTCTTAGTTTTGAATTAATGTCTGACATCTTAAAATATAAAGGTATGAAGTTAGCTAGCGAAAAACATTGGTTGCCATTTTATCGACGTATGGGAGAAATTTTGTAGCAAATCGTCACATACAGCCTAGCCATTTATCTTATTTATCTTCTTAGTTTTGAATTAATGTCTGACATTTTAAAATATAAAGGTATGAAGTTAGCTAGCGAAAAACATTGGTTGCCATCGTCACGTTTTTCGGTTACGCGCCATGTTGCTTTTATTATGTTTCCCGTATTTTGGAAGGCAAAGGGTTCTAGCTCATACAGCCTAGCCATGTATCTTATTTATCTTCTTAGTTTTGAATTAATGTCTGACATCTTAAAATATAAAGGTATGAAGTTAGGTAGCGAAAAACATTGGTTGCCATGGCCAATGTTTTTTAGTAAGCGTTACTTCCGTCAGAATTTTAATCAGGGACTTTTCAGAAGTTTCACTTCTACCATGTGTAACTTGCACACACACACATTTTTTTTTGTTTATTGTTTGTTTAAGACGCTGATCTCTGGAACTACCAGTCGGATTTGAAAATGATCAGTATAATTATGATACAGTTCGGTTTCATATTCATTTCTTGCCCTTTATAAATTTATATTATGATTTTGTTTTTGATCAACCAAATCCTAAAAAAATATAACTAAATCTTAAAACCAGGTTACAAAAACCATATATCAAACTACTACTACCTACATACATATAAAATTTATCATAACTCAATATTGATGAAAAAATTAAATGGTTCATTAGCGCTTTCACTAAACACCTTTCGAGCGCGTGCTTCATAATTATTGTAAGACGGTATAATAAGGAAAGGAAGTTGAAAAAACACGGGGTAGAAATGTCAGGCCATGTGCGCGGGGGCGAACCATTGTGTTCGAGTCCTGAGACATTAATCTTGGACATAGGGAGTAGCCCAGGTGAACACCCTTGGTAGACCTTTGTACTTACAGTAATAAATAATAATTTTCTGGGTAGTATTTTTTTTTGCTTATTTGTTTTTCTTTAATATTTTTGAGTGTGACTTATAAAGCGAATGTGAGTTTGTTTGTTACCTTTTCACGTCTAAACTGCAGAACCGATCGCGATGAATTTTGGTACGCAGATAGCCTATCGTATGGAGAAGGACATGGATTACTTTTTTTCTCGGACACGCGGGTGAAACCGCGGGGGACAGCTAGTCTTACATAATATTACCAAACTTTATTGCCCTTCTACTAAAAGTATCGCCACTAAAGAATATTTGAGGTATTATACTACCTATTTGGTCGAATTACTTCAAACCTTCAAACAAGTAACAACTTGCAAGGCCGTGTATGTAGCGGCAGCAATGTTAATCAATATTCTAAAAGGGAGCAGCTGGCCCTTTATTACAACAACCCCTCTTTGTGCCTATCCTTATGTCATCTACGTACATTATATACATACAGTGGGTTCATTATTTCAAAAGCATATACTTTTTGTAATGAAACCATTACACAGTTTTTTAATAGTCGTCCACAATCTGGATCATCTGCTATATGGACGTGTATAATTATACATAGGATAATAAATCTCAGGGTATCTTATTCTCAAACATTATCTAAGAACGAACATAAGAATTTGTATCGACTCCAACTCTTAAATAAAATTTGTATCCAAAATCCAAGCTATCTAAAGCTTTTAATTCTTATCAATATGACAATAAAATAGAGACAATTCAACAAACAGACCCTAATCGGGACGATGCGCAGGAGTTTAACGAGCAAAAAGTTCACATATGTTTTTAAATGTGTCATCTACAGCGGGCGCGTTGGCATATGGCAGAATGTTTGGAAGTCTCATTCAAAATTTAAAAAAAATATTTTCCCCATGTTTGTCAATCAAGTCGGAAGTTGCTTCCAGATTTCTTTCGAGTTCGTTTTTGTCATTGTTAGATCAATTCAGAGGTGATATAATATTGTTATTTCTGCATAATGCTAGTAAAATGCTTTTTATTGTTACTTTTTTTCTCATGTCTATGAGAGAATGCTAATACTTTAAAATAAAACTTAATTAATTACCTTATACCTATATAGTAAATGTCCACGCAAACCTTTTATTATTTGCGTGAGAAAAAATATTTTTTTTTATGAATAGACAAGAGTTTTAAGTTTTCGCAGCTATCCCCTTCAGTCTATCCTCTATAGTCTATTGTCACTCAATCCCACGTGAGGCATTCAGATTAATGTCTATTTGTCTATGTTCAAAGGGATCGTGAACCTGTTCTTGTTACCCCATACCATTAGTTTACCTTTGAAAACCTCTCATAGAAATGTGCAGACATTTTAAACATTTAAGTATTTTTGTTCCGAAACTAACTACCCGTATTGTTTTTGATAAATAATAAACTTTTTTTTTCAATAGGTACCTAATTGTTGCATATATTGCTACGCTTATAAGGCCTGAATCAGCTTGATCAGACCTTATAAGAATTAAATTAAATTCATTCGATTCAACTTTGCAAAGTGAAATTGCCTATAACTGATCATTCCTGTCTTTAGCTCTTCTAATAATTCTGTACATTAAAGAATACCATGTACATCTATAATTATAGCTAGCTATCTAGGTACCTACCTAAAAAGGGGTGCTTAAATAATAAAAACCCCATTTATCACATGACCCTTGCTAAATAGAAAAATAGCTCTGAGTAATAGACAATCATTAATTTAGGTCATTGTGGAGACAGCGCACACTTGCCATATCTGCGTATGAACGGATTGAACACAGCACTCCTATGTACATATTCTGCGTCTAATTTCTTGGGTTCTTTTAACCGGAACTGATATCTAGTGGCAAAACGATCGATTCTTTTTTGAATTTATAAAAATAGTAAATCTTGCTAGAATAACGATCCTTCTCCAATTTGATATTGTAAAACTCTTGTTTTACTCACTTATTTGAAAGGATGAAAACTATTAATTCCACTTGACTGAACTGTCTTGAATTTCGCAAACCACCACAAGGCCACCGTGAAGCCTACTGTATTTTTTCTCGGCTCTCTTTAACACAAATCCCTCCCGGTGTCATATTACGGGTTTGTGGGATGTTGATTTCTCTTCTATCAACTTTCAGTTCAATGGTTTACATGTAAGGTATCTCTATAGTCGAAGAACTGGTCAGACAGTTACCATCCCTCACTCCTTAGTGAGATTTTGGTTTTGTTAAAAATGAAGCTGCTATATGTATGGGGCTGTTACTTGTGTTAAAGCTATGGCCATTTCCGGATGCTACTCATCATTGTTGAAAACTCTTAGTCCAGAAAAATATCTATACACCACCAAGAACTCATTGATTCCATCAAAGATTCTATCTAACATGATTGTCTATAACAATACGCGTCGAGTTAGTCGTTGAGTTGAGTTAGTCGTCGGTGAGTCGTTTTAGTAGGTAAAAGCATTCGTAACATGAATTGGGTCATGTTTATCTCAATTATTTTTACTGTAAACTTGACTCCAAACAGGCTATGCTATAATTGTGCGAGAGACATAATTGAAACTCAAGCTCCCGTGCTTCAAAGAATTCAAAACAACCAGTAATTAAATACGTCGCAATTGTAAAGTGTCTTGAATCATGGGAAAAGGCAGGACAATAGTTCAAAGCTACATAAAATAATACAAAGCATAAATTACATAGAGACAATCAGGATGTTTAACTAATGACACGTAAACGATTATGATTCATATGAAATAGACGAGACTGATAATGGTCAGATTGAATACAGGCTGATAATGAAATAATATTTCAAAATTTACAGGTCTATAGAAATGAGGATTATAATTTGTATAATATTATTGAATTGTGGTCACTCTTATTTCTCATGAATGGTATGAAACAGTACATACATAGATCTACTCTTATGTATGACATGTCTAGACTTATGCCGCCATTCATGATATCGTGAGATCACTGGTATTTTAAAACTGACACTTTTCTGATATTTCTTTGTATAATATAACAGTGCGCTTATCATAAATGACCTACATGTGTGTGAGCAACATTACGAAACTTTTTATGCTTTTAGATAAGCTTAATTAAATCAATTAAATGATTATATGTTTACATTTTGTTAAACTAAACACTTGTGAGTTCCAATATTGGTCCAAGGAATTCAATAACGGAACCTGTGGGTTTGTAGACATAACATGCAACGTCAAATCAAATAATGCCGTCCATGTCATTGCACTTCATAAACAGCGTTGTAAAACTTGTAATGTCGTTGAACTTGAGTTATTACCCAAAGAAAGATATTTTGAGAAAGCACAACTGAAGTGCTAATAAGCAGGTCATACATAAAGGGGACATAAGGCAGGAAGCACGGCCAATGCGTTAGTTAACAGGACATTTCCTTAGGGAACCCCTCCGGCGGCAGGACATTTTTTTGTTTGGTGCGAGGAAATTGGCGTTTCGAGCGTCTTTACGATGAACTAAATATAGTACTCCGAGCACTACTTCATAAAGCAATGCTGCATTCTTTTTATACTATAGCAAAGTAATTAAACATTTATCCGATAGACATTTTTTACAGGTCTAATCGAATTTGTGCTTAATTTAAATTAGCACGGATATATTTAACTGACAATGCCGGACGTAGAATGTATAGCAAAAGCCAGTGAAGACAAGAATATAGCTTTTTAATTATAAAAATACCTGCAACGCCACAATTCCAAATTTTATTTGTGGTCGGTAATAATGTTGGCAGAAGTATCATTCTAAAAGTGACGGTCAACTGAATCCTATGGTTTTCCGCTACAAGATTCAGAAATTACCACGAGGAAAATGATTATTCAAATTCAAAAATCATTTATTCAGTTTAGGCCCTAATAAGGCACTTATGAACGTTACAAATGATTCTACCACCGGTTCGGAATACACTTGGACTGAGAAGACTCCGGCAAGAAACTCAGCAAGGGAATTTTTTTATAGATCTTTGTTCTTTTTTATTTATGTAAAAATTCAATTACTAATAACAAAGTTTATAAAATTTTAATGAAATAGTTTGTGTAGCGAACATTTCATTTAAATGCATTCTTGTCTTCTATAAAATCAGAAACTTTATAGTACCCTTTCTTACATAACTTTTGTTTAACTAATTTTTTGAATCTATTCACAGATAGTTCTTGAATTTCTTTGGGTACTTTGTTATAGAATAAAATATGATCAAAGACCCTAAGTTAACCAAAGCTAAAGATCATGATAAGATAGCTTATTGAGACAATCTTAATGTAATGTTCCTTTTCGTTGCGTAGATTTCAAGTAGTAATTTCCGTTCTAAAAAATAATCGGTCTTGAAATCAGAAGTTTGCCAGAGGGTGGGTAATGAAGACAGGTGGAAATGACTGTACATTCAAATAACCATTTCCTTAGATTACTAATTAAATGTCGTGTTTGTAGTGAAGTTATTACATCAGATTTTAGATATAGGTTTTTTAATTGTGATCCCGATTATACTATAAATAATGTCTAAATTGATGTTACCTAATATTTTTTGTAGGAGTAATTGCAGAAATAATACATTTAAAATTATTCCGCAAATAGTTTCTATGTTTATTTTTTAAATAATCTATTAGAAAGATTGGAAAACATAATTAAATTAACTTTTAACATAAAGAAAATCGACTTCAAAATGGGTTTGCACTAAAAATTATAAAATAACGAAGTTAGAATTCAAGGGATCTTGTGTTGATCTTGATCTTGTGTTCTTGATCGGGATAAAAAGTGGCCTATAGCCTTCCTCGATAAATGGGCTATCTAACACTGAAATAATTTTTCAAATCGAACCTGTAGCGCGCTAATTAGATTTAAGATTAGCGCGTTCAAACAAACAAACTCTTCAGCTTTATAATATTATATAGTATAGATTGTAATTAGGTAGGCTTCAGATTTTGGGGTCAGCTTTGTGAGGATTGTTATGAGTAACAGATGAGAGCAGGAAAGCTTCCCAGTTCCGAGCTACCGTTTGTGTTGGGTCGCTGTCGATGATGGTGTTGTCGATAAACTTTTACTGGGCGCCCTAGTCCTTGGGGACTTTAGTCCGAGCTACAACTCAGTACGGGCACTATGCACAAGTTTTAGAGAAACGAATCACATTTTTTTAATGATTAACTTGAGCTGGAGAAGCTAAGCAGGTGTGATAGAATTTCTATTATCTGATTAGATTTATGGTATCTGACATTGCCCTCCAAACAGGATCTCAGACACGGAGAATGCTTATCATTGTGGGTAGGGCTGACAGGAAGTGCTTTATGGTTTTCCTTCTTTTTTTAATCAATTTGCAGGTCATATATTTCCTTATAGATTGAAAAAGCCGCAATACTTCTTCAAACATCTGTTTTGCGTCATTCCAAGGTCAACAAAATGATCCCTCTAATATTGGCAAAAACTAAAGCCCCGTTATTTAAAATTAGTTTGACATCCGCTACTCATACAACTACCCTCTTGTTTTTGTTGAGTTTTTTTTGCGCGATCGATTGATTGGTGCCGTCATGTCAAGCCGAACTCCATTATTTTAATTTGATGTCCAAATGTGTTCATATTACTATGTACCTATAATCTGAGTAGGTATGTACAAATTAAAGCATCTGCTATGAGATGGCGTTTTGAAAAATTGATTTCCTATGAAATAAGTTCCATGACATCGAATTTTAATACCGTGAGAGATTGGTTACAATAAATTTCATTGCGTGGACTAGACGCTGACCTATCCAACAAAAAAATAAACAATTTTCTTTGTTCCTTTGTATTACCAGTTGCCTACACCTGCCTTACCATTGCCTGTATTAAGCCACACATACTCACTTATAAGGGTATGATTTCTGTACCTGATTCTCTGTCTTTGTCACCCTTATTTGCTTCCTTGTTTGCTGTCCTTTTCATTTGAACGTCCCTTACTTTTTTGTTGAACCCCACACCCTTATTACATCTTGCGTATGCGCACCGTGTAGGTGTGCTTGTAAATATGAATGTGTGAGTGTGGGAACAACCGTGGATGAATATTTTCTGGCAGTGTTATTATGACTATCGGGAGTGTATGTCGGCTCCACTGGATAATGAAATGTGATTTTGGCGGGAACTTTTTGGGGGAACACTGGGAAATGTTGTGCAATTAATAATATAATTTATTAAATGTGTTGTGTCTGTTATATTATGTTTTAAAAGTTATGGAGTGTTTACCGGAAAGTTTTTTATTAAATTTTAATTTAGGATAATTCAACGTGATGTTGTATGAGTAAGTTTTATTTTAATTATTGCAGTATTGGACGATACTACATAGTTATATTAATTGAAATCATTATTCAATATTTTATACGAGTTAAAATAATGTTTTAAAGCGATATGAAGGTAGGATTGGAAACTACATTTTACCATGTCTTATATACAAACATAACCTAAATCCCGCATCACCAAAGAAGTCTCGAAGCCCCACCTCTATCTCGGAAGAAATAAGATTGATTTTAATTAATTCCACGGGATTTCTTTGGTGGCGTGAACTCAAACACACAGCGACCTAATGTACCTACACTGAATGAGTTAAAAGTGTTGCCACGTACGTAAATGTGATAACCAATTTAAAAGTATACTTAAATACCTACCTTCTTATCTTATTTAATTCATGCACAATAAATTTAGACTTTACAACTGATGTAGAAAATCACATAGTATTATGTCGTGTATTTCATTTTATTATGATATTAGGTAGGCTATATTAATTGCTCTACCTATAAATTATGAAATAGGTATAAATATCGATATTCGTTCATTTAGATTACATGGTTAATAAAGTAAGTACCTATACGCTATTATATTCTAGGTAGGCACTAGATATTTGTGTGAATGTTACTCACGCTGTAAGGGCTAAATGCATTTGGATGAAATTTTATACATATTATACAGGTCCATTCCTAGAAATAAAACTTGAAATAGGTACTCTTATCCCGGGTAAATTTCGGATACCTCGGGAACGTGTGCATAACCGCGGATCAGTAACTAAGGAATACATGCTTTGTACAGCCATTGGCAGTAATATAGACTTAAAATGAGTTTCCTTGTAGTTGCTTTGCGAATGAATGAGAATCGAAACATGTTTTGCTATCAGCTGACTCGGAGCTCGGTATGCATAAATAATTCAGTCTGGTATTCTTTCATACCCGCTCTTACCTCACCGAATGTTACCTACTTATTCAAGTATAATAATCTACCTTATAACCGGTATACGTTAGGTTATTTTTCTACAGCCATTACAGAAACTTGTTCTCTTCCAATGAAATTCGAGTTTGCTCAATTTTTATCTCTATCACTCATGAAATGAGGTTTAAAATTAACGTGCGCATTGAAGGGCGGAACAAAAAAGCAATAAGTCCTTTTCTCGCAATTTTGTTGTGAGACTATGAAGGAATTGTATGTCTTTGGCACCATCCACGTGTTCTTTCTCAATGCCGACTGGATATGGCTATGGTTATGTGAAATACCTAGTCAGGATTTGACAAAAACTTTATCTTGTCGAAAACTTTTCGTGAATGACAACAAATACTTACAGTACTATTCTATGGAAATAATTAAATGATTACTATTGTCAGTTTGGATGCCGAGGTAGTTGGAAATGAAAACATGTTGTTAATAATTAATTATTTATCCCACGCTTCTCTTGCTGTATATAAAGAGTTAATCATTACCCCAAAATGGGAAACGCGTCTCAACACTACCTACAAAAAAAAACAGGAATCGTGAGTCAACTTGTATAGAAAATACATACTTTACAAGTATGTCGGATTAAAATATCACCTGAATTGGTGATAATGGTATTTGATCCGTATTTCATCCATCTGAAACTTCTGTAAAATACAAATGTATAGTGTCATATAATTCATTAATATTAATGCTCCCATTTTGTTATTGTTATTCCGGTGATAACAGTGTGTAATTATTTTAAAATCGCATTTTTATCACATACTAACCAAAAATACTTTTTTATAATATCTAAATACCGAAGTAACCATTTCGAATTAGTACTGAAAACTACATGGGAAAGATATTTATTTTTCTTGTTGTTATTTTCTTTGTATTTTTCATTTTTGTGTTAATGCGTATTATATTTCTTTACATATCATGGACGAAAAAAGCCAACATTGTCACAGACTGTCCAATTTGTATTATTATCCTGTCTGTACATTTTTTTTTACAAAAAAATTAACCTCGCTGTGTTTTTCTTGCCGGTTCTTCTCAGTCGAAGGTGACCTCCGAATCGGTGGTAACTTCAGTAGTTTCGTCGTTCATAATTGCCATTCTAGGGCCTAAACTGAATAAATGGCTTTGACTTTGAATTTGAAACCCTTCTGCGCAGTTGAGGAAAAACTGTAATATACCTACCTGAACACTAAATAAGGATCGATTTAAGATGGCTAATAATACCAACACACGTGTTTTGTTTCTATAAGTCTCAAGAGTCGATTACGTAAGCTAACGCATTATTATTATCACAGACGCAGGATAAAAACAGGATTTATAATATACCAAGCAACAAAGTTTGATATATCTTTATGTGATAACTTAGGACGTGACTTGAGATCAAAGATATAAGTCAAATGAAAAAACATGCTAATATATCTCATTTATGGTTTGACGAGTTGCCGTCTTATCTTGCCGCTTAAACTGGTAACTAAAAGTAGCTTAGACGTTCATATATGCCTAGGGCCTAAACTGAAATATATGGCTTTGACTTTGACTAACATAAAAATTATATAACATATACATTTTTAGAATTATACTACCTTTACCTAATTATGAAAGAGTAATTGCTGACTTTCTTGCCGGCTCTACTCAGTAAAAGCAACCTTTCGAACCGTGCGTTAGAGTCTGACTATTCATAAGTGCCTGTGAAGGCCTATTTGAATGAATAAATTATTTAGATGGAAAGCTACACAATTGAATCTCGAAAAATAAATAAAGTATGGCCTCGTTAGCTTTAAGCTGAGGCATTTTTGTCACTGATAAATATTTGAAGGTTGAAACCACGTTGAAAGTAAACAGGGACGTCTTCTATGTTTGGCTTAAAAACATAAATCTCAAGAATGTTGTGCTCGTAAGATGATGCCTCTTGTAGATAAGAAACAAAATGAGGTCTGTTTATTTTACTCGCGAATCATGAAAGGAATTTTAATACATAACTGGCAACATATTATAATAATTAAAAAATTGATTAGGTATGTAAAAAGCCCTTACACGTATATTTAACAGGCTAAAATGTAAGTACCTAACCTCAAACATGATTACATTTCGGAATGAGATTGCATTCTCACTATTTATGTAAGTAAATGAAAATGAACATTGTTTTTCATGTTTTTAATTTCATTTTCCTTTGTCAACAGACGCAGTGGCAATGAATCGGAGAGTAGCGAGTACTCAGAGGACTCTGCGGTCTACGAGGATGTGCCGATTGCAACCAAAAGTTCTGGGCCGCGGAAGAATATCAATAGGGGAAGATGGACGAAGGAGGAGGTTATAAATCATATTTTGCTAACTATTTATAAGACTAAACATGATAAAAAGTTCCTAATACCTCGCTGGATTTTCTCGATGAAGGCATACGTTTAGCAGAGTAGTAGTCGAAGATGATTGGATATTTGAATATATTATATGCATCTAGTAGATGACCACATCATAATAAAACTATTTGAACAATTAATTTAAATAATCAATGTTATTTTTCAGGATAAAAGGCTAAAAATGTACGTGAAGATGTACAACGAGAACTGGGAGCTAATCGCTTCGCAGTTCCCCGACAGATCCGACGTCCAGTGCCAACAGCGTTGGACGAAGGTGGTCAATCCTGAACTAGTCAAGGGGCCTTGGACCAAGGAGGTTTGTTGAGAAATATTTTAATTGAATTGTGACAAATATAATGTTTTTGTCTAAGGTTGCTTTTCCACCAGAGATGTGCTATGCAGCTATGATGCGAGGATATGAAAGCTAAGCTACGAAACTATGTCACCGTTTCCACTGATCCTAAGCTATGTAGCGGAGCACATAGCTACACCATTCGCGACTATACACAGCACACATCCATCCATATTAAAAACATTGCTTAGTAGAAACCGTTTCCACTAGTAAAAAAAAAATATATATGATTCGTGGATATCAAACGCATCCATAGCAACGCAGCATAGCATATCTCTGGTGGAAAAGCAGCCTTATTCTTCGGTAGCAAAATTCTCAGTCTCGACGCTATTGTTTTGTTTTTATTAAATAAGCACAAAGTGCACTTAATTGCAACCTGTAATTAATGAATTAATCACGGAAATGGCTCATCTGATTTTGATACGACTGTCACTAAACTATGCCTAAGAAGAAACTGAACTTTCCGTGAAAGTCCCATCGAAATTGGATTAGCACTTTCTGTGATAAGCCCATTATTAACAGGTGTCAAAAACGCATTTTGTTGGCGGCCGCACTGTAGTGTATAAAGTAACTAAATAGACTATAATAAATCAAAACGCCAATCTGTCTATCATTCATTGATCGAGAGGAAGCTCCATGACTCAGTCACAGGTCACTAACACTGTTGCACGCGCATGCATAGAATGCTAGCATAATTAGCAACGGTTTTATTCATCGTTCGTGCCGAGTTATTGCGGGGTACTATGCTATTGTACGATTTGCTCTTCCTCATACTTTATTTACAATGTATTGCAAAAAAAAAAATACGCTAGAATTTTGCAATTTTGACAACTAAGTATTTGGTAATTTATTTAATCTGTAACAGAAACTTGGCTTTTATTTGACACAAACATGTTATGTGGATGAGAGTGCGATAGAATTTTGAACGTAAAATAATTTGACATTATGTAGGTACTTGCATACTACATGTAGTACATACCTACGTTTTTTTTAACTCGTAGAGTAATATTTGCCTTTCACATTGGCAAAATTTTTAAGAGTTGACATCACACTCAATTTTGCCATTAAGTTAGTGTCGACTCTCAAGGTTTCTAAGATTTTTATGAATGAATCCATTGTTAGTTGCCACGCGTTTTGAATATCAACATAATCAACTCAAACTTATTTATGTCTGTTTACCACACGCATGAAAATGTATGTCGATATAAATCTTTATGATCTTGTGTTTCTTTGTCTGTGGTTATAATTGTAGGTGTGATTTTGTCAATCATTAATGGTTTTTCTGAGAAAAAGTTGTAGTAGGTACACTTTCTGATTTTTGATCGGATATAGGTATAATGGTGAATAACTTTTATTGCATGAATTGAATGAACTTTATATGAAAATCACTATAATTACATATTATAAAACTAGCTTTTCCGCGCGGTTTCACCCGCGTTTCCGGGATAAAATATAGCCTTACTCAAGGATAATGTACCTTTCTAATGGTGAAATGATTTCTCGGTTGAGTAGCTTTTGAGTTTATACGTTACATACAAAAATACAAATCTTTCCTCTTTATAATATTAGTACTAAGATATAACTAAGTCCTCCCCCGCGTCTGTCTCTCTGTAAACCCGATAAATACAAAACCTGAAGGGATTTTCATACAGTTTTCACCAATGAACGGAGTGATTCATGAGGAAGGTTTTGGTATTTAATTCATGATTTAAAGTTTTGTGTAAATCGCCTGAAATATGACGATGATTGTTGAAGATGCCGGAAAAAGTCATGCCGACTGGGAGCTTTACTGGCGTGCGCCGCGTAAACCAATAGTGATCCTAATCCTAACTAATATTATAAATGAGAAAGTGAGTTTGATTGTTTATTTGTTTGTTTGTTACCTTTTCACGCTTAAACTGCCGAACCAATCGCGATGAAATTTGGTATGCAAATAGCCTGTGGTATGGAGAAGAACATAGGCTACTTTTTATCCCGGGAAAACATAAGATCCCACGGGAACGCGGGTAAAACCGCGGGGCGGAAGCTAGTGTATAATAATATATCAAGCTTATTCAAAAAATGTGGGCGTACTTTAAGCTACCCGTGCGAAGCCGGGGCGGGTCGTTAGTATTGATGTTATTTGCTTGTTAAGTGCCAAATTAAATACTTGCTAATTAATACAAGCATTAATGTCAGTTAATGATTTTATTTATTATCTTGTACTATTTATAGTTGTTTTAGAAGATTTACTTTTTAAAATGTCTGTTATGTGGAACCGTCAGAAACAAATTGTTGTAACAGTGGTAAAACCAACGTGTCATATTTATTCATTGAGTAGTTTTCCCACAAAAACTTGTAAATTGTTTTAATAACTTGATCTTTTTCTCACATTAATAAATATAAATTTGTTAGGTGTGTTTGCAGTCATAGATATTGTTAGAATAAATCGATGACTGTATGATGACATCATAATCAAGTCTGGAATCTTATCATGTCCTATCAACACGTGTGCTAAAGCCAGGTGGTGCAACCAAAAAAATATCAAAAGCAATTTGTTGGTTTTTGAACCAATTATTTACGACAATGTGTTAAAAATGTCTGCTACGTTATTATTAAACTACGGTATCGTTTTGATGAAATTTGACACAGGGATAGCTTGGTCTCCGGAGAGGGACATAGGATAGTTATAAACGTAGGTGAAATAGTGGAAAACTAATCTACTGTAATTATTAGATAATTACTTACTATACTCTAGCTTCTGCTTTGCGGGTTTACTTTCCTAATGGATAAAATGTTTTCCCGGTATAAAAAAGTTATATATTTATTCCAGAGTTTGTCGAAATCCGTTCACCCATTAAGGAGTCATTGAGTAACAAACATACACGAATATTATTAAAAAGAATAATGCTAAAAGTCTGTCATATATAAACTCTCATATAAGGTCTTAGGTACTATCATCATCATCATCGCAGCCGCAAGGCGTCCACTGCTGAACATTGGCCTCCCCTAAGGATCTCCAATAAGACTACGACTTTTCTATGACTTTCCCAAACTCGAAATGGGATATCAATTCGAATATTCCTCCATGAAACTGGTTTCTAGCTATATCCTGTTCCAGTTCTTTACATGGATATATTAAACATACATAGGATATACCGGTTTCGTTTAAATAATAATAAATTAAATGTATGAATCATAGTCTCAAAATAAAGCCCAAAAATCTCATAATGATTATTAAAGTACTTAATTAGTCCGTGAAATATTGTTGCCCTTGACTCGGTCAAGTTTTTTTTTGCTTGTTTGCGTGCTGCCACGCGTTTGCCAAATGATGGATATCTTCAACAAATACCTATATGTAATGTAACATATTTCGACATATCGAATGAGAATGGGAATTATACGTTTTCAACATGTGTAAATGGGATGATATCATTGTTATGATAAGACTTGTAATATACTAGCTGTTCCCCGCGGTTTCACTCGCGTTCCCGGTATAAAAAAGGAAATAATCGGGATGAAAACTATCCTATCTTTTAAGTAGGAACAAATCACGCCTTAAAAAAAATTAAGTAGTTTTGGAGTTCATCGTGACACGGGAATTTTATAAATTAATATTTTTTAATGAAATGATTCCAAGAGGTCAAAAACTCAATCATGTTTTGTCTTTGCAAAGAATCTTTCAAATATATCGATGCATTGGTAGCCTACTTATTAGTTGGTATCCATCTGGCTAACTACCTACCTCAAGTTGAAAATCTATCGCTATGAACCTATGGTTGTATTTTGGTAGCTACACCTGAGTCACTTGAACTTTCTGTATTCATCACGTTGGGCCATATCATTATTCTATGGTGAAATAAATATAAATAAATATTCTGGGACATAATTCCTCACACACGGCCCTCTGACCCCAAACTAAGCAGAGCTTGTACTATGGAAGCCAGATAACTGATATACTACATATACTACTTTTCTTTTGTAAATACATACATATATAGAAAATAAACACCTAGACATAACACAAACAGACATGTTCATGCACACAAATGTTTGTCCTGAGTGGGAATCGAACCCACGACCTGCGGCGTGATAGATAGGGTATCTTACCAACCACGCCAACTGGCCCGTCAAAGTCTAGATTATCTTATATCATATAATCATATTACTCCCGTATTTTTGATGAGCGCTCTGTATAGATTAATAACAAAACCGGCCAAGTGCGAGTCGGACTCGCGCACGAAGGGTTCCGTACCATTATCTATAAAAACGGCAAAAAAATCGCGTTTGTGTGGGAGCCCCCCTTAAATATTTTTTTATTTTGTTTTTAGTATTTGTTGTTATAGCGGCAACAGAAATACATAATTTGTGAAAATTTCAACTGTCTAGCTATCGCGGTTCTTGAGATACAGCCTGGTGACAGACAGACGGACGCCAGACGGACTGACGGACAGACAGCGAAGTCTTAGTAATAAGATCCCGTTTTTACCCTTTGGGTACGGAACCTTAAAAATGACAGCAGCGCTCTGAAACACTATTAAATTATTAAATGTTTTGATGATTGATTCAAGGCCACCAATTAATCTAAAATACAAAGTCACGTGTCTTAATGTTTCATCTTTGAAATTCTCAACTATGGCGTGTTCTATTCTATTAGTACAATACTGTAATCAGGGCGCGTCAAAAAAGTTATAATTATCTATTCCAATTAAGTATATGGAGTAGGTACGTGTAAAGTGATCTATTAAGTATTTAACATTAACTAGGTATGAATTCCTAGAAAAGGGAAATTAAAACAAATTAATTAATCCCAAACTAAGCAGAACCTTACCTACTATAAAATTGACTGAATGATTTCTAAATAATACTTCACACCCAGACTCAGAACAAACAAACGTGTTCATGCACACCGATGTTTAAGGTGGGAATCGAACCCACGACCGAGTGACAGGGTATCTAACTACCATGCCATCCGGCCAACAACATCTAGATTACCTACTTTGAAATTTGTGCACATGGTTAAATAATTGGGGGTTCAAAGTGTCAATGATCTACTATGATTTATATGTATTTTGCTCATGTACCTAATATTTTTAGGCCGAACCCCCTTAATTTTTGAGTCTTAGCACTAACTACTATTGCAAAATGGTCACATTCAAAAAGCTTTATAAAAGCCGAATAGGCTGGACACCGTCTAATTTGGCCGGACACGCAACCAAAAAGCCTTACTGTGTCCGGCTTTATCCGGATGCCTGGCAACTCTACAGGCGCCTACTCTGCAATAAAATTATAATCTTTTGTCACGCATTTTAACACTTAAAGTTATAAAGTAGGTACCTAAATAGGGCCTCAAACACGATCTCACATTCGGCAAGCATCAAACTCACAATACAAAAACAAGAAAGGCAAAAACTCTAAAATAATAGAATCGCCGATCATCTGATTGGTATAGCGTGCGAAAATACGTTACGATACAAGGTGAGCAGGTCGGCTACGTGGGCGATGCACGCCGGTGAAAAAATATGAATTTACAACCGTTCGAATCAGCTGTTATGATACTCAAAGAGGGCAAAGGTCGAAAAGGACAATTTAAAATTTGACATAAAATGCAGCAAAAAAAAAACTCGAGAATGGTTTTTAGACATGCTGAGAAATCGATCAAGTTTTTGAATATAAGGATAACACTTTTGTTGATGACAAAATAAAACATCTACAATATTTTTGGGTTTGGGTTTTTCATTTTAAAGTCCGGAAATGTGAAATTCTAATCATTTGTGTTTATTAATTATACTCACCAACTAGTTCTGATATCATCTTTTATTGTTTGCAGGAAGATGAGAAGGTGGTGGAGTTGGTCGCCAAATACGGGCCAAAGAAATGGACGCTTATTGCTCGACATCTGAAGGGCAGGATAGGGAAACAGTGCAGGTAATTATTGAGCTAGAGGGAAAAAACAAAATAGGAAATCCAATGTTTATCAGCATGGCTATTTCTGTTTATAAGCAATTATATATCTTCAGTAAAAACAACCTCTTATCCCATATTTGCTCCGTTGTGGGTAAAAATAAAAATGAAACGAAGATTCTGAAGTAC
This sequence comes from Tetheella fluctuosa, assembly GCA_951216915.1. Lineage (NCBI taxonomy): Eukaryota > Metazoa > Arthropoda > Insecta > Lepidoptera > Drepanidae > Tetheella > Tetheella fluctuosa. The sequence continues at coordinate 5,159,077 of OX578237.1, forward strand.
GAATACCGATTAGCAATCACCCAGTCAGTGGCCGGTTGCCGCATATGTTGTTTGACCTTACTACCCCAACCATGATAAGTGTGACCTATGGGGCCTTAAGTAATAATTAATATTTCTATTTCCAGAGAACGATGGCACAATCATCTCAACCCTTCAATAAAGAAAACAGCTTGGACGGAGCATGAAGACAGGGTCATATACCAAGCGCACAAGCAACTCGGCAATCAGTGGGCCAAAATTGCTAAACTATTGCCGGGAAGGTGGGTATACATGCTAATACAATAGTACTACCTATATTAAAAATAACCTTTGATTCATAGGTACGAATCATGTTCTTGTAAATTGGCACCTTGGTATAAAAGTTGTATAAGTTTATCAATCAATTTTTAACTTCTCGTTAACTTCTGGTGCAGCAATAAAATTGTCAATACGTGTATGTATTGACAATTTTATTAGTCTTCGCAAAAATCACAAAAGTTTTCTTATAGAGGTGTGAAAGAAAATGTTTAGATGAATCATCTTTACTTTTTAAATCACTGATAATTCTAATATATTATTATCTCTAAAAAAACCGAGGAGTTTGTTTCGCCGATTCTTCTCCTATCTGGCTCATACTTACGAAATGGTAGTAGACAAAAAATGACGTTCAATGAGTGTTCCAAGTGTATCCTTATATTGAATAAAATTTTCTTATTTCTTTTCCAGAACGGATAACGCAATAAAAAACCATTGGAACTCTACAATGCGGCGGAAGTACGAGTCGGACCTGATAGACAGTTTCGAGACCCTCAGGCGCAAGCAAGTGCGTGTCAAGCCAGCGCGCGTCACGTATAACGATAGTTTAAGTGTAAATACTGACCGCGGTAGTGATAGAACTGTGTGTGTGCCAGAGCAGAAAGTGCAAGTCGCGTACAACGATGTTAGTGGTTTGCTTTTGCTTTTTATGATCTTTACTGTTTTTGAAAATTTTGCAGTTATGTCGTTTTGATTATTAGGTGTCAGTTGGTTTACAAGTTTATTTAGAATAATGAAAACTCATCATCATCATCGGCCGCAAGACGTCAACTGCTGGACATAGGCCTCCCCTAAGGATCTCCAGATTCCGACGACCTTTACAACGTCCACCTCACTCACTAAGTCACAAATAAAATGTAGTTCAATATAAATATGTAGTCCACTCACTTAATCATGGGTTGACTCATTTTGGGTCAAGCATAACATGGATTAATACCTATATCTAATATCGCTGACTATTCATAAGTGCCTATGAAGGCCTATTTGAATGATTAAATTATTTTATTTAGGATCATTCCAAATTTAAGTGTAGAGCCTTATTTGCCTATTTCTCTAAGCTATTACAATCTTGGAGACAGCTGTTAAAATCCGGCCCTGTTTGGGGTAGTAGGAGCAGAGATGCAGGTAGCATACAAACATACAAAAAATGCCTCACCTATTTATATGTAATACTCAGGTATTCTCTAAGTATTCTTGTAATCAAAACGACATAGCTTCATGGTGAGATGTGAGGTATGACAGTGGGTATGTAATTTACCTTTCCACACAAAATTTTCCTTATTTTCATATCTCATACCACTAAGGATGATCAGAAATTAAATAGATTCTCAATGAATTAACAACATTTCATATTATTAACATTTTTCCATTGGTACCTTTAATGAACCAATATATAAGATACTAGCTTCCGCCCCGCGGTTTCACCGTTCCCGAGGGATCTTATGTTTTTACGGGATAAAAAGTAGCCTATAGCCTTCCTCGATTAATGGGCTATCCAACACTAAAATAATTTTTCAATTCGAACCCGTACTTCCTGAGATTAGCGCGTTCAACCAAACAAACAAACTCAAAATAATAATACCCTCTGTATCATCGTACTTGTTTATTAGATTATCACCGAAATCAAACAAAAAAAGTATCGAAAAAAATATAGCTGTTTATTTTAAGAAATGTTGTAAATTAAAGAATTATGACATACAATTTCTGATCAATCTTCGTTCTTAACATATAAGCAGTAGTACTTACAAACATTTTTCATCCCATTGTACAGTAATATCATCAATACATCATTATTTCTTTCATAACACCATTAGTTACTCATGTAAATAATGCTTATAATATGAGTAGATGTCACATGGGTATTAAAACTAAAGCTGTCTCTATAGTCCATCCAATACTTATTTCATAGGCGATGATGTCATTGGTTGTGACGTGGATTCGAATCATACCATGAGCTTGACCTTCGGAAAAATTGATAGGAAACTATAGAATGGTGGTAGGGTACTTAGTAGTACCCGTCTGGCTGGCTACCACCCTCAAGTTGAAAATCTGTCATTGAGTGATTGTGGTCAAATGCGAGAACAACACATATATTTATCTTTTTTTTTTATATACCACTTTGTCGGCAAACAAGCATACGCTCGCCTGATGGTAAGCGGTTACCGTAGCCTGCTCTTTCATATCGCTATGCTCTACCTCTCATTCTATGTATAATCTTTGTATATCCACATCCAACTAAAAATCTAAATCAAAATGGAATTTGGTAGACTATACAAGACATCACCGGCACAAAATAGTTTTAATAGTATAATAATTTAAGGCCTTTGAGAGGTGAAAATGTTTATTTAAAAAAGGAGTTTTATATTCATTAGGTACTAAAAACTATTCGGGCATCTCATATAAATATGTTCCCTTACTAATATAGAAGTAGAAGTGAGCCAATCCGTTTATTTCTATCGTTTTCAAGGCTTAACTATCGAATCGATTTATGAAAATCTTATATATTTAAAAAAACGCGGCAATAGCTATACTTATGTCTAAAATATTACAAATTTATTTACAGCAATGGTCAGACCCATTCAACGAATCAACTCAAAGCAACTCATCGAACACCAGTCAAGCTCCATCGAAACAGATGCTACACTTTAGGAAACTATTGAAAGATCAGTTGAACAACATACAGCAACGCAATTCTCCCGATCGAGGCGACTTAGTTGCAGCTGATGTAGAAATTGTTGAGTCACCTTTTAAGTAAGTTTTATGTGTCTGTCACTTGGAAATTTACCAATTTCATTGTTACAGCTTCTTATGCAATAGGAAATAATGCACAATTTCTAGAAACCTTAGAGTAAAGTAATAACAAAGAATTTGAAAGAAATAATCAAATCAAATAATAACTAAGGTATATAACTGCTTCTCTATGGTTCAACTTGTGACGTCAGGATACATGACAGCATACTAACTTGTATGAAGTGAGAATTACCGTTTCAACGTATATAATGACGTCACGCAATCTAGAATCGCAGTATCCGAGTCCATGATAAGTGAGGTCGAAAGTAACGAGCAAGAAATAAGTATTAAGCACACAAAGTCTAGAATGAGCTGGCTCTCAAGTGCAGCTGCTGGAACACACCGGTAGGTGGATGGTGACAGATGGGTGGTAGTTGGCCAGGCGAGTACTACAAAGTACCATACCACCGTGCTATGGTATCTCTATATCCATATCTTCACCAAAAGCATAAGCTCCTTGTAGGGTTCTACTACACGAGGAGTGGGAGATCCACCTGGGTATCATAGCTGATTTTGCGGCGAACTGACCCTTTCTTTTAGGCTTATGTTTGACCCTTAGAGTATACATAAGCAAGCTATAGAGCACGCCTTACTAAGTATGAACACAGAAGGGTCTCAAAAGGGGATGGGAACATCGCTATGAAAGCGCTATATACAGAAGTATCTATAAAACATTTGCTTACGATCGGCTTATAGCGGGCTGGAGCGATACTGTTACTCTATAGCTTGCTTATGTATACTCTATGGTTTGTATGGTATGTTATGGTAACTCCTCCATTAAAACAACATCGAGATTGAATTCTAAAGCTGTGACTTTCAAACACTAATCAACACATTTTATACTTCACAGATTCGTCAATATAGATACGTTACCGTCAAACTCTCCTCTCAAGAACTATTTAAGCCAAACTTGCACCGGTGCTGAAAATCAGGACACTGGTAAATGTTACTCTTATACTAATCAAACTTCCGTACCGTGGTTTTTTTTACTCGCATTCTCTGTGCCAAGTTTCATCCAAATCCGTCCGTCTCTAATCGTGGAATCATAAACATCTTTTATTAAATAGAAATAGATTATTTTAAAATGCTTAGTTTAAAATAAAAAAAAAGCAAATCAAGGAATATAGCTTATAGGCTTCATTCACAGTTTACAGAAAAACCTAAACTAACCTTGTATATTTTTAATAATTACAGTAACATATACGGTTCAAGCAGAGACAAGCAAGGAGATAGTGGTCCCCTCTGTATATACTTCGCCTAAGAAGAAAGTGCTGGAGTGCCAAGCGAGCCCGCCACCCATCCTCAGGCGGAAGAACAAGAAAGTACAACTGCTTACACCTAACCCCAATGTGAGTTTATGTATTGTATCGAACTTTTTTATTTAATAATCTGTTTTACTCTTGTACTATAATTATGATCCGGGGCCCTTACTGAATTTGGGGTCCCTGTTTTAAAGCCAAAATCATACATAAGTAAAACAAAACCATAATCAATATTGTCGAATGTATCGTTTTAATTATTTTATGGTTATTTTATGGCAACTTCGAAGTTCGTTCTGTAATAATGACCATTCAGTCTTTACGGCATTTGGTTAACAAAAACATACAGTACACACTTGTATTTTGGGTTTTTTAATAATTTTTTTTATTTTGCAGGTATGGAGTTCATCAATATCAAGTGCCTTGGAGTGTCGATCGGCTGGAGTGACACCTATAAAGGCGCTTCCCTTCAGTCCCTCTCAGTTCCTCAACTCTCCTGGCGCCGTTTCGTTCCCGACGTTTGATTCAACACCGTTAAGGCACGCGCAACATAAGGTATTATTACACTACATAATTATAGATATACATTGATTGTAAATATGTAAATAAAATTGTAATAAAAAGTATATATATATATATTATTAAACTTAGGCTACATGCCAGCCGTCCGATTGACCGCAATCAAAAATATGTACAAAAAAATACTTTCTATACACACTATGTGTCAGTTCCGTGTGCAGTTATTAAGATTCTATTATATATAATCAAAAATTACGCTTTAATATGACCTTGTCTAAATTTAATTGTAATTAGAATTGAAAAAGCTAAATTGAAGGTTCACTTTTTTGAGTATTATTTAAATAAGCTAATAATAAAATTAACATACGCATGTCATTATGAAAATCATTAATTTTATTTAATGAATAATTATGCTTATCTATACTTAAACAAATACTCTTTAACCTTAGGAAACAATAATTCTCTCGTGTACTGGCTGTAACAACTATCGAAATGATTCCAGAGGGGGTCTTTTACTGCCACCCCCTCTATCACATTAGGCAGCTAGTCAATCAGCCATTTCACATCTGTTTGATGAATTAAATAGTCATTTTCACCGTACAGTATTACAACTGGAACCGTCACTGCACTGAGATCGTATTTGGGTGGTTCCTCTCTGCCGTAAATCTGCAAATTTTCCTGCGGTCCAAAATCGTATTTCTGGAAATGTTCACTGTCCAACGATTGTCCGTAACGCGCTACGGTGCGCACTGAGGTTCCCATGGGTATATGTCCAAATAATGACTTGTAAGTGTCGTCAGTTATCGACCCGGGATGATTAGGCTCAAATATATGATGAAGCGTCTTACCCATTAACGCTGTTAATTGGCTCAAAAATGCCAACAACTCGTGTGTCACTCCATATTTTGAATAGATCTCACGTAACCCAAATAGATTTAAGACTCCCTCCATCTTCATATAGGTCTGAGCCCAAATCCTAGCCGCAATTTTTGTGTTAGTCATCCTCGTAGCTGGAGACAAACCGATCATCAGTCTAACTTTTGCCACACAATAATCAGGGAATTCCGAACACATCATGAAAAATGATGTGCCACCTTGTGAATATCCGATATAATTCAGTTTCTCTGACTCTGTGTGATGCAGGATATAATCGATCATAGCGGGTAAGTCATAAAAGCCCATTTCGTCTGCAGAAAACTCCCAGTATTCGGGATCTTTGTCCGGGTTCAAGTTGATATGAGCTCTAGAATAGAAGTTTCCTCTGCTGTTGCCGACCCAGAGGTCATGGCACTCGTCCGGTATTAAATATGCCAATCCAGCGTTAGGGCCCGCGTCCATCCAGCTATCTGCACCTTGGAGAAGACCGTGCATAAGCAAAACTGGGGTTAAAGTTTTCTCCTGCTTGCAGTTGTTACCTTTGAGGATCCTAAATATTTTCAGCATATAGCCATCCTTGGTCACTACTGTGTGCTCTTCGGAAGGATATCCATATTTATTACTCAACAGCGTGAAGTTCAGCAAGGAATCCCTCGGATATCCCAGAAATATTTTCGTTTCGGTTATTGGCCATAAAGTTTTTATATTAGTTATGAAAAATAATGCAGAAGACAGAGCGAGAAAATAGAATAAACTAATTCTTTTCAAAGCCATTTTGTTAACTGACGACTAAATATACTGACAAAATATACTGATGGGCCAGTAGAGATAAGCTGTTTTTAGGATTCCGTAGTCAAACTAGGAACCCTTATAGTTTCGTCATGGCAGTCTGTCCGTCATGGCCATTTCAATACCAGCGTTTTGTCGGCAGTTGTCTTAAATATTTAATTAATATAGAGATATGTTTACGAAATATCGAGCTTTAAATTTTATTAGCTATTTTTGTTAGAGTTGAGTGGCCTCCCCCTACACGTTATACTGCTACTACTAATAATCTAATAATATTACTATTGACTACTAATTCGATTGTTTTTGTGGACGCTTGAAAGTTTCCCAAGTATTATTTATTTATGTTACGTTTTAGACTGTGCCATATCGCACTGACTACGAAACCCTATATTGCGCGTGTTTCGACACGCACTTGGCCGATTTTTTAGTACATTTAAAGAACAACAAAAAATGTAATTAACTAACTAACTTAGAGCTGGTTTTATCAATGATGATTATTAGAATCGACCTTCAATACATACATACCATAAAAACTTCCGCGTTGCGATCTATTCTATACATAAAATAAAACAGTAGAATCCTGTGTGTCTAATAGAAAGGGGGTAACTAAAGAAGGGTAATTGAATATAAAGGACGTCACACACGGCGAAGATACTATAATATTTTATCTTAAGATATTATACTATGAAAAGAGAAGCAACTACCTACCTTCCTTCTCTTTCACTGGTATAGCACTGTCTCATATATCTTAAGATAAAATATTATAGTATCTTCGCCGTGTGTGACGCCCTAAACAGCGAGTTTTAAAATTATTTTCTGTCGGTCTGTTTGTTCATTAAAATCGGATGTTGCAAAAAAAGTTATTGTTATTTAAAGTTTTTTGGATTTTACTTTTATACTGGTCGTTTCACAGAAATTGGCTAACGGGCAAAAGAAATATAGAAATTTTATTATGTTTGCGCGTGCGAAGCCGCGGGCGAAAAGCTAGACTTCAATATACTGCGTACTATAGTAACTTCCGCATCGCAGTTTCACTCGACTGATAGTCTAAGGGGAACTAATGCTTTTCCAGGATAAAATGTACTATCCAGGTTGATCCTCGTGGAAATATAATTTTAGAGTATTGCATTTTTACTTTTTTTTTTTTTTCAGGAATGGAGTGCTAGTCCGCTACTGCATACGCCTACTCCAGTGAATAATATCACGCCTGTAAACACGCATCAATTCAAAAATAATACTCCCAAGTAAGTTATAGAATTTTAAAAATTCTGCATTTGGAACTATTTATTATCTATTTATAACATTTACTAGCTGTTCCCCGCGGTTTCACCCGCATTCCCGGGATAAAAATTAGCCTATAACTTTCCTCAAGAGTTGGGCTATCAAATGCAAAAAGATTTTTCAAATCCGACTGGTAGTTCCAGAGATTAGCGCCATTAAACAAATAAACAAAAAAACGACTCTTTTATTAGATGTGGATCCATATTCCATCTTACGGGCTCTGAGTTTATTTATCCAGATGTTTCTAAAGACCAACTAATTCATGGAGTCTTGAATTAAACCAATGATGATGTACCCGAAGGTGATAAGAGCAAGCATACAAAGCCTAGATGGTAACTGGCTCTCAGTTGCCGAAACACATAGATAATCAACATTTCTTTATATTTTCAACTAGTTGTTCCCCGCGGTTTCACCCGCGTTGCCAGTATAATAAAAGTAGCTTAAGTTACTCCGTATAAGATCAGCTATCTTATACGGAGCCGGCTGCCACAGAAAGTCCCGTCAATATCGGTCCAGCCGTTTCGGAGATTAGCCCAAACAAACAGACAGACTGATAGACAAAAATATTCATAAATCCTTATTATTATAAGTACCGTATATACTTGCATCATAATAAGGATTTTGTAATGAGCTTTTATTTTGACATTACAAATAGACACTTCAACTTTTATTTTTTGTATGTATTAGATGTACAGACAACATATGCTGGGTGAAGATAGCATATTTTCGAAAGCTTACTTACTTAAACTACGGGACAATATTTTTTCTTTAATTTTAATCAAGGAAGCTTTAATATAAAAACTTTGAAATTGTCACAAAATAAATAATTATAATTTAAACCAAAATTACAGGACCCCAACGCCTTTCAAGATCGCAATGGCGGAGTTAGGCAAGAAATCCGGCCTGAGGTATGAACCGTCGAGTCCCGGTCTACTTGTAGAAGATATCACAGAAATGATCAAACGCGAAGAGAACTCTGATAGTACTGTTCAATTGAATGATTCACTACTGTCTTCTACTGCGGAACAAGATGCCAATGTGCAGGTGAGAAACGAGATGAATTCCAGAGTCAAATTTGAGTGCAATAAGAAATTAATGTTATATAAAGCTAAGCGCATATTATGGGTGGGCCGTAGCGGGCGGCATCGCAACAGCCATATGTAAAAGAGGGCTAGAAGTACTCCTATCTCTCTCTTTCGTATGGCCCGTTGGGATGCGGCTCGTTGCGGCCTGCCGTCAGGTGCGCGAGCTTTGATGGCGAAAATAGTTCTTAGCGAGAAAAAAGGGAGAACTATAGTTTCGCTTCTGTCACGTCTGCAGAGTCGCACGCACTCTTCAAAGTCAAAGCCTCGGCCAGGGAGAGAAAAGAGATATAACTATAGTTTTTATCGTAGTATCAATAGGCTACTATTAATTTTTCGTTTACATTCTTAAATGTCAAAAGTATATCTTACCGTTACACTGTAATGTGAGAATATGTTTTTGAATTTATTTTTCTCTACGCAGGTGAACGACAGCGGCATCGGGAGCCTGAAGCGTCGGACGTCGACGGCGTCCACGAGCGCCATGAACAGTAACACGAACGCTAACGCTAACAGCAATAGTAACATGAGCACGTGTGGCAGCGGCAGCGGCAGCGGCAAAGAGAACGTGCCGGGGCACAAGCGCGCGCGCAAGGCGCTGGCGGCCGCCTGGGGGGCGTGCGGCGCCACCAGCACGCCGCGCCACCACGCGCACCCCCACCCCCACCCGCCCGAGTGCGTGCCTGATGTCTCCTTCATTGTCGAGACGCCGGTCAGTATTATACTATACTATACTATACTATACTATACTATACTATACTATACTATACTATACTATACTATACTATACTATACTATACTATACTATACTATACTATACTATACTATACTATACTATACTATACTATACTATACTATACTATACTATACTATACTATACTATACTATACTATACTATACTATACTATACTATACTATACTATACTATACTATACTATACTATACTATACTATACTATACTATACTATACTATACTATACTATACTATACTATACTATACTATACTATACTATACTATACTATACTGTACTGTACTATACTGTACTATACTGTACTATACTGTACTATACTGTACTATACTGTACTGTACTGTACTGTACTATATACTATACTAGACTAGACTAACATCAAACTCACATCTCACAAGTTGTCGAGCTCCTGATAGCTTATCCGGTAGATATCTTAACAGGTCGCTACAATAGCTTTGCAGTAATCCCTACTACCTGAAGTTAACAGGTCAATACAGGTCCTAGTCCACTTCCATGACTTCTCAGGCATACAGATTTTCTCAAAAACAATTTCATTTACAAAAGTCGTATTATGTAAGTTTTCTAAACCGAGCTAAAGAGTATTGTGCATCATGCCTATTTTCAAGGGTTAGTTATAAGATTTTAATTAATTTTTCTTATAACTTCTACTCCATTGTTACAGAGCAAAACACTAGCAGGCGACAGCTCAGTAATGTTCTCACCACCTTCAATCGTCAAGCATTCCCTTCTAGAAGAGTCTACCAGCCTGCACAGTCTTATCAGCGCTGACAACACCCCCGAACCTACCAAATACGAAGACCTCGATATTGAAACCGTCATCAGCGAAAAAACAAAGGTACAACACGGGTCCTTTATCCCTACTAATCCCTTACCTAACCTAGGTCCCAGTGATGTAGTTCTCTATCAATACGAAAACGCAGATCTTCAAAACCCTACCGTGTTTAGAAATATAACTAATATAGAATCGCCGCGGAGTTTCGCTCGTTTGAACGCAGATAGACTTCGTACTATTCATTCCGGTAATGAATTAGCATGTGATAGCGGTAATGGCTCTCTTATAGCACCCAAAGAGGTATTAGCTAACGCTTTAGCTGACCATATTTATAAAGTGACCAATCAGAAGCCGTCTACGTCTAGAATCGATGAGATATTGACAAATAAAATGACGGGAAATAGAAATCATGATTTCGCACAAAAAGAGAATCAATGGTGGCAGTTAGACAAAGAATCAGGGCATACTGACGAATTGTTTTCAAGTGATTATTACATGTTCACTAATATGTAGGGTACTCGGCAGTTGGGCTGCCATGTCTTATGAATTACGCTTACTTGGAACTGGTACGGTGACCAGTTATTTCTATGAAAATTTAAACTCTTCAGGTTTAATATGCCTAATTTGACAGCCTATATGTTTTATCTATCTATGTACAAATATTGCGAGATAAAAAAAGATAACCTCTCGTTGAATGTGGATTTTTAAATCTCGAAAGGCTTAAATTTAGTAAAAAAAAAACATAACATGATCTTAATGAAATATTGGACAGTATTTTTTTTGTTAAATTAATAACGGACTGTCTCGAATTAAGTTTTTAAACTTTTGTCTAATAATAAAAACGATAATGAACTATACGAAAGTCGTTTAGGACCAACTAATATGTAATTATTTGTTAAATGAAATAAGCGTTTTTATAAATCGTGATTAATTTTATATTTATGTAGGATTTTTGCACCAAACTAATTTTAACGTTTAACGATATTAGAACGTAAGACACCAAAGATGAAATCTTCATCAAATGAATATACGTTGTGAATTTTAATTAATATATTGGTAAAGTTTTCTAGTTTAACAAAATCTAGTTGTAATTTTAAAAGTATACCTCAAGTTTACCATGCACCAAATTGTTTTAGTGTTACTAGGTTTAAATAATCGTATAAGAATTTCAAGTATTACTTTCTTAGTATGTAGGATTAAATTTGTTTGGCGTTATGGAAACAAGTAGTAATTATCGTGGTATAAGAATGTTACTACGTGTATTTAAAATCGAAAGGAACGACATATTTTCATTAAAAAAAAATCGAACTTATCCCCGTGTTAGGTGACCTATCCTATCCTTTGTATTTATTTATTTAGAAAGTCTATTAATACTAGTTTTTGCTTTGTATTTTGCATATGAAATATTAACATTTAATACTTAATTTATCATATATTTTCACTAATCGAAATCACGTCTCGGTGTCGCGTCGGTTGTGGATCTTTTTTGATGATCTTAATCTATTTCAAAGACAATTTTTTGTTGAAGTTGTAAGAATTTTTAAATATAAATCGGCAGCTATACTTAAGGGTACTTTATTTGAAATAAACAAATGACATTATTTGTAACATTTCCCTTTTGTTCATTTCCAACCCAAATCCAACTCCTACCACAATATTGACAGGCCAGTGTTGAATCTTCAAAAACTTATTTATTTATTTTCTTGTTATAGCAATTTTGTTTTTTGTTACTATTTATGTTTTTTGAAAGATGTTTTAATTTATTCTGTAGTCGTAGAGTTTTTCTTTGTATTATGGTAACATTTTGTATTAACGAATGTGTTTTTTTTTCTTATTTTTACATTGAGTAGTTTAGTGTCGCTGTCAATATTGTTTGTAATCCATATCCACAGTCCAAATGAGATCCAATGTCATTTTTTATTTCAATAAATGTATTTTTTTAATATTACTTTGGTGGTTTGTTTTCACATCCCTGTCAAATGTTAATGTTTCTAGAGTAAAAAATAATACATTTCAGGCAAACATTTGGAAATGTTACTAGCTAGCATTTAGCACAACTTACTTTCATAATCAGGGTTCCTATAATATTTTGACTTGATAGCTGTGTTGCCACAGTGATTATTTATTTTTTGTTACCCAAAACAAGTGAGTCTAGCTCAAATATCAACAAAATGCCTTGCTGAGTTTTTTTTACTATGTCTACTTGAAGCGATGGTAGAGTAAATTTTTAACGTTCTTTAGTTCTTCCTAGGGCTTTATTCAAACAAGTGATTTATGTTAACTATGACAATAATATGCAAGTTTTAGATATACACAGTAAAAGAAAAACATTTTAAAAAAATTGCTCAAAATAAGTGATAGAGTCTAGCAAACGAAAGTAGGACCTGAAAAAGCGTGGCAAATTAAAAAAAAAACAAAATTTGTATGAAGTACCTGGAATAACCTGACTTGATACTTTAGAGTTATTTGTTTTTTGTGTAAAACAATATTTGTACACTACTGCTTGACAACATGTGGACAGGTCCAAAAATGGGAACCTACGGTACTTGTTGTATGTAAAGTCGTATTTTTAATGTGAAAATCATAAATTATTATTACGAATACAAACAAAGTATCAACATCAAAGCGACAGAGATTGACATAAATAAAACATTGTCATATGAAAAGTTTGCAAATAATTCGAGTGTCTACTTTCATTTGCCAGACTCTAGCAACAACATTTATAAATAGGAAATAGCAATGTTTTAATTTCCATTGTAGATTGCCAATCGATCAAACGGAGAGTCGATAGTAGTAAAGAAATCTGCAGTGCGCTCAATCAGATTCGATCATGCAGAAGAAATGGATGTCAGTGAGGTGAAACCGTCGTTTATTTTGGTAAGTACATTTTACATTATCCTAATTAGTAATATTATCTTCATCATCATCATCTCAGCCACAAGACGTCCACTGCTGGACATAGGCCTCCCCTAAGGATCTCCAATAGGACCAATCTTGGGCGGCTTGCATCCAGTTTTCCGAATATTATTTTATTAGGCATCAAAGAAGCGATTTCATTATGATATGTGGGAAGTGTAAGGACCAATCTTCACCCATTTCGTACGACATTTTTCAGCACACTTGCCGAGAAAACAATAAATAAAATTTCAGACTTATTTATCCTTTGATCACAGATAGGGTGATCTACTAGTGATTGGACACTTAAGTGATTTTAAATAGTAATAATTATTTTTTGGGTTTGTTTTTGAAGTTAAAATTTTAGTAGTAAATGTTTCATTCTATCATGGTAACCTTTGTTTAAAATATAGTGTAATGATTTATAGGAAAAAATAATAAAATAAAAAGCATACCAAAATATACAGTTATTGGACAGCAATTCTAATATTGGAGACTAAGTACTAGTCAATGGACAAATATTTTGACACTGCTTTATGTATAAAAAATGGTATAAATAGCCACCAATGTCAAGGCTACGTAAAAGGAGTAATGTTACTTGAAGTCCACATTGTATAAAATAATCACAAAACAACTATGCTTACACAAATATTTGTGAAAAATGGCGTGCGGATTAATTTTTTCGCGCTCCGTGCCTGTGGTTGACGTAGCTATGCGCGAGCAGGAAGTAGGCACTGGTGAAGCCGCCAAACAGCCTAATATTAAAAATATTATGAACTGAATAACTACATAACACTTATTAGTTATTATAACCGACAGTTTCATTTTAATATAAAATATTTTTTTTGAGAATAAAATCAACTTTACGAGCAAGTGTTGAAAAGTATTTATACAGCCGATTGATATAGGTATTTATTGTATGAAAAAATTACAGGGTGATAACAAATGGGAGCTGTTCGTATGTGGCAAGACTCAAGATCAACTGGACTTGACAATGTTAGCACATCAGTACTTGAGGAAGACCGCTTTGAAACCTAGGTCACTCAATTTTTAATATTAGCTCAGTTTTGTTATGGACATTTTAGTGGCAATTTCTTCGCATTGTACACAATAAGGTGTAAATTTGCTTGAGTAATGGGCATGTACTTCCATGAAACCTCACACCGCGCGCCACCGACACTTAAATGTACAAGGTACTTTATTTCGCAGACCTTACAACCTTACGTTACTTCAGTAGCGCCATCTATCATTACTTTTTAAGTTTAAATCTTTATCATGTTTAAATGCGCATGCTCACTCTTTTGATGATTTTTAAGAGATTAATGAAATAATACAGCTATCGTATATATCTAACGTTTACAAAATGGTGGCATGTCACTATATTATGATTTTTTAGGTTTCTATACAGGATGATTTTGTATTGAGTCGACAAACAATAAGGGGAAGTACTAACTAATATGATCAACACCAATCCTATGATCGTGAATACAAAATTATTCTGTATTAGTGTTTTAACAATTTGACAACATAAATTTATGTTTGTATTCACGAGTGATTTTTTTAAACTTAGAACTTTTTTTTTTAGTTTGAACTATTTAATACTGTGAAATTAAAATGTCCTCAATATTTTTTGTATCTATCTATATTAATTATGTAGGATCTTGTGTATTTAGTTTAGGAACACTATGTGATTTTAGATGATAAGGATAATATATACTTCCCATTTATATTGGTATTTAACTAAACAAAATGTATAGGCAGTTTAGGTGTTGCATTTTGGTTTATTACTGGCATTAAAGATATTTCGGTTATGAAATATCAACATTACTCGCTCACTTTGTTTAATTAAATACATTAACTAATGTTAGAATTTGCGTGTTTTTATTGAAAAATTAGATAGTTTGTCAAGGTTCCGTGCTTTAAAAGGGAAAACTGAATCCTTATAACTCTCTTGTTTTCAGGTTCATTTAAAGTTTTAATATTGTCATTGATATAATATAGAAATAATTTGAATTTTTTTTTTAGTGAAGGTTTAACTAGATTTTATTGAATTCTGTATTATATCAATAATTTATTGTATAGAAATAGTTAGTAAATAGTTTTCTTTAGAGTTTATTGTAATTTTGTGTGTGACCAGCATCATAATTAAACTGAAATAGTTTCGAATAAAGTAGGTAGGTAAATAAGTCTATCGAACCTTTTTTCTTCCATCTTTGGCTACAATAGACTAAAAATAGCAATAGAATACCTTCTACACAAAATAAAAACGGGTCCCATTGATTTACATAGTTTCACCGATAGGCAGGGTATAGGGTTTATTTATCGTCTGCACTATTATAGATAGTAAACTTTATGGTATTTATACAGGCTGAGTTTTTCAAATAGGCGTGGATGGCCAAATTAATTCTTATTAGCAACACTATCGGATGATTTAATAGTACAGTATGTGTGTTTTTTATTTCAAGATCTCTTCAAGATTTCAACGGGTTCAATCCCTGGCTAGGAATGTTGATTTTAAAAAATAACAATAATGCAATTTTAATTTTCATGAAAATCGGGCTCGAGACTCCTCTGAGTAGTTTTCGCTATTAGTAGTAGTATTTATTTATTCAATAACAATTTACATTGTGTCGGAATTTCAATGAAAAAAATCATTATAGTTAAGGATTTGGCCAACCACACCCATTGGAAAAATTCTCCCTGTATATTTGATCACATAATTGCACAATAATGTTTGAATGTGTGTTTCTTTGGAATGTGTTTTAAATGGAGAGTACAAATTAAGTAATAAAGATTATTATAAGAAATCGTGCAGTAGATTTCAATAAGTTTAATTAACTTTTTCTAGAAGTTTATTAACGTTTTTGCTTTACAATATTTTGTATTCGTTTTCCATCATTTGTTATTTATAAGAGCTATTTTGCAATTTGTCAATAAATGTTATGTAAAAATACCAGTCAAATAAATGTCTAATCCATAATTGTATTAACGAAAAAAGAAAAATGCTTTTGTATAGCAATACTGTATTTTTTTTTGTAAAACTTGTAAGCAATAATATTTTAAAAATTTAATTATGTTATACTAACTTTATTTTACGTTTGTTTAATTTGCTAATGTCTATGTGTTTGTTTCTATGGATATTTTGTGTGTTCCCGATAAATTCCATATTTAAATTTGAAATAAAACCGTTGAGCGGTTTTCATAGCATCTTGAAAATGTCTGAAATAATGAGCAAAACTAACTATGACTGTTCTTTTATTAAAATAAAATAGATCATTGTTTCAATATTTTACCATATAGACCACACATACACTGGGAGTCAAATAAATCGGGCGCCAAGTTTACATAAACAAAATTCAAAACGTTAAGTAGGTAATGTTAGTATTCTAATTAGAATGAAAACAATAAAAACAAAATGGTAAAATGTACGTTTTTGCACTGTTGATTTTGTTTTTTGTTATTCATTAAATGGAAATAGATAATAGAAATAGATATTGTTGAAAACTACTTACATTAATCGTAATAGTCCTATATACATATGGTCAATAAACAGTTACACCTCGCTTAGCGAAAGCCAAATGCAAAAGAGGAAATGTCAAAATAAAATCGGCTAGTTTTCTTTGACCCCCAGTGTACATGGATATTTTATACAAAGACTTTGATGTTTAGGTATAAGCTTAATAAGTTGTAAATAAAGAATAGATTTATGAAAACACTGGCCTTTATTTTAACTTCAATCTATTATATATTTTTATACAACATAGTCGGCAAACAAACATACGGCCCGTCTGATGATAAGCGGTTACCGTAGCCTATGAACGCTTGCAACACTAGGGGTATCCCTGCCCCTCACCCCGATGAACTCTGGCGACCTTACTCACGCGCAGGAACACAACTATAAGCTATATATAGCTATTTTATAAAGTCTGCGCAAGCGAAAAGCTAGTTCAAGAGCCTACCTACTAAAAAGTACCCTACCACCTCCTCACGATGTTTTCCTTCACCGAAAGCTCAAGCTCATTGTAGGATCCGAACCCATCTTCGTCACGGCATTTCACGTCAATACCACTGAGCTATCATCACCATTAAATTAAATGAGTTAATTGCATGAATGGGTAAGCGATAATGTTGTTTTTTTTTATGTAAAAAATAGGCTTACGTTTGGCCATCAACTGACCCTAGAACTTTGTCCGCTTAAGGGTGGAGCGGTGAATACCCGAGATAGAGCACGTTTTGCAGAAAATGCCTATTCACTCTGACCTTGAAGACATCTAGACGATCTTTTCATGCGTTGAATGTCCTAAGTAGTCCTAAAATATTTATTCTGCTATTTTTTTTTTTTACTTTAATTCATCACCATGGTAACCGATGTGTGCAGCCTAGAAGGGACATATTGAAGGTTATTTAGCGATGTCTATTTTAATCCAATAAAGTATGATACAATTAATTGATACGAGGGGAAGTCTCTGTAACCTTTAACTTTATTTAGACAAGGGGAAACACTTGTCGTATAGAAGTCACTCTTATCTCTTTTATACCACATATGTAACTTAATAATACATTATTATATTACTAAAACATTGACCCTTATATAAAAATACCTACCTATATATTCTTATCATGCAATAACGAAGGTACATCCCTGAACCACGCTTTATTTTATTTGTAGAATTGTGCTTTATCTCACTTTTATTTACCTAATTGTTGTAAAAATAGTGGTAAAGGACCAAGGTACACAAATCAACACCGTGTTTCCATGTTTGTCAGTAGCTTTTCATGAATTAGGTAGTTACGTACCTATTATTCAAATAACCCATGCCCACGGGTCGAGCAGATCTTACCAAAATTATTACATAATCCTACCTACTTCCTATTATTAAGTATTTAATACAGCTAAAGAATATTTAAATATTTATAACTAATGTATTAATCCAGAACATATTCTATCTGTGTGCCAAATTTCATCCAAATCCGTTCAGCCGTTACGGAGCTTTTGTATTTTTTATTTGTATTAATAATATTAAGACTAGCTGTTCCCCGCGGTTTCACCCGGTATAAAAATTAACCTCTAACCAATAAAATTTACTACTTCTACGTTACCTACCTTATAACATCAACTATCTGCCAGTGAAAGTCCTGTTAAAATCGGTCCAGCCGTTTCGGAGATTAGTCGGAACAAACAGCCGGACAAAAAAATATGTAAGTAGGTTTGAAAATTTCTTCCAGTTTTGGATAGCCCATTTATAGGGGACGGCCATAGGCTACTTTTTATCCCGGGAAAATATAAGATGATGGGCGGGGCGGAAGCTAGTACTTAATATGCTGGAATCCAAGTACAGTAGGAACACTAGAATCCAAGCACAGTACATTAGAAAAATTGGTTGCAACCAGTTTCAATGAGTTTCAATTTGACAACCTCTAATAAAGTAATATTTCTATCGATTCGATAGATATAAGAAAATAACCTTAACATCATTATTCCATTTGCAATGATACACTATTTGAATAGAAAAAAACCGGTCAAGTGCGAGTCGAATTCGTGCGCCGAGGGTTATTTCATATTTCGTATCATTTTCTTTCACACAATAGCACAATTTTATTTATTTACCTTATTTGAGGTTGGTGCCAGCTAAGCTAGCCCTCTAAATTGTATGAGCGCCCATACAACTCAGACTATCTTATTTGGCATCAATTATGTATGTATGGGGACACTCTTTAATTTTTCATTTTTTGGAATTTTTCCTTTATTTGTGCTTGTAACCTTGTTTTTTGCCAAATTTAGTGATTCTACGTGATTTCGTGTTTTCGACCCAAAACCTATAGGGTACTTCCGGTTGACCTAGAATTGTCAATTTTGGTAAAAAGCAAGGTCTTAAACCACAAGTAAAAAGAAAAGTCCGAAAAATACATAAAGTCGTAAATTAAGGTTTTTGGTAAAAATAATCAGAAAACGCTATATCGGTTCACGATTCCAAATTGAAACTGATTGCAACAAAATTACGTAATAGTCCTGCAGGGCTGTTAGCATGAACCAGAATTAAATAGGCAGTTTGGCTACGTTCATGTTGGGACCAAAGGAGCGGGGAGCGGTGTAAAAGCGATTGTTAGCATCTTATATGCCTTACTGATTGATTAGCTTTAGAGTAAGGCTTACTCTAAAGCTAACTTTATGATTAAACAGCGGTAGGTTTTTTTTTACTATTTAATCAAAGCGTTTAACACAGTGTGTATTTTATTAACCAACGAAAAAACGGATGAGGTTCTCAATTCCACACGTATATTTTTACACGTTAAAAACCTACTAGTTAAAAATTGTGGTGTGTTCCAGCATCTGCACTTGAAAGCGTTTTTTCTAGACATTGTATTACCACCTAGGGCCACACCATCACTTAACATTGTGACTTGGTCGGAAACTTATCCGATGAAAAAAATATATTTTATTCACATAGTTAGAGTTATTTGAAATATTAAATATTGTCTAATTATACCAAAGGAAGCTAACAGAACTTACTCTTCAAAGAAGCATTGAAACTAAGCACCTTGAATCTGAAATTTTGCTTGTTACAATGCTTTAATAGTGTTAGGTCTCCAGGATTTGCTTGTATTGGAGGCATACTTTTCTATAAATCTATACTAGGTAGGTATAATCTTATTGCATCTCTCCATATTTATAATTGACTTAAAACTGTACACCGGGTCCAATATGTGGCGATCTGGAGATCTGTAGGTACTCTCCGGTCTCCAGTCACCACAATACATTTATTTGATCACCAAATTGTATTACAAGACTATCTTTTTTCTTCTCCTTTACGTATTTGAAGAGATAAATAATGCTTATTATTATTAAACTAGTGACCCACCACGGCTTCGCATGATATTTCAGCCATTTCGTACAAAATATTTTCAAATTATACACATAATCTTACTCGCTCTTTCTATAAGTTAAAACCGTCTCAAAATCCGTTGCGTAGTTTAGTAGAAGTAAGTGGTAAAACAGACAGACAGAGGCAGACATTGTTTTATGCTATTTAGAGATATATTATTATTAAGCCTGTCATAGAGACTCAACTAGACAACTACCTACTTATATATTTTGATGTTCCTATAACGTTGGAACCATAAACCTATCCCTGGCCAGTTGTAAAGCTAGAGTTACAGTGGCTGATAGTACCTACCTGGATTGTCAGGAGGAATTTAAAAAAATATGTAAATATCATACCCTTTCCTTCTTCAGTAAATGCGTTTCCAATTTCCGTAAATACTAATTAATGTATTATATATATTAATGTATTGGTATTAAATAAGATTGAACTTCTCAGAACAATACAACCGATTGGCTGGACTACCTTCAAATCTACGAAATCGCTTTCCAATGTTACCTAGTCCCCAACGTCCCATCCTGAAAAGGCGTACACTTCAAAGGAAACCCAACCGTTTGACTATCGAATTAAGGTCACGTTTGAATTAAATTGTGTTCATCCTCAGGGGAATTATTGTAAATTGGAGTAACATCGTCCTAAGCAATTAAGATTGCATGTCAGTGCTCTAAATTTAGTTTAAGTCCGAGATCAATTTATCGGTCCGGTAGTGTTACAGTTATCTTAGAACCTATCAAGTTACTTGGCCGCAAATGCTAGTATTTTAGACCGTTAGCCACTGGCGAGGGACAGTGACTGATGATGCTTCTTGCTTTATTGTTAAAATAAGGTTTATTTTAGGTTTCTCAGTAAGTACTTACCTTAATTGAGCATGTGGCGTTACTGTGTTTCTTTGGCTTCACACAACTGTATGTGTAACATTTAGAAGTGGGGTAACTCACGAGCTACACGCATGGGTACCATATGGAAAGTTGTGGCGACAAGACCTACAGCAGACGGTCCCTGGTGCCTTGTACCGGGCGCTAGGAATAGCTAGGATAGCTCCCTGTATAACCTAACGGTTCAGTAATTGGGTACCCTAAAATAAATCTCTATTGGGAACAAAAGAGAAAGGATCTGTATGTCTGTAATAGTATGTTAATTGTTAAATGTAATGATTTCTTTACTTTTTTGTTTACCAGTAAACATATACAGAAAATAATTATAATGGGCATATTTATACTTAAATACTACACAATTTTGCCATAGCAAATATACCTACGGCCATTTAATAGCGTATCACATAATCAATCATCAATTTTATAGAAATAGAACAGGGTATAAAAACATAAAATTGATGAAAATGATCTAAACAAACCAAATGGTAAGTAGGTACGTAAGAGTTCCAAGCCCCGTAAAAATATAAGAAAAAAAAATCTGAACACATATCAACAACTTCACGGTAGGTACCTAACTACGCGAACTCATAAAAAAACAATAATATACGGTAACAGGAAAAATACGACAATCAATTAACCAACATGAAAACATCCTTGGACAAAAGAAAAGGGAAGTCCCGTCCTTAAATATTAATCAAACTACATTTTAGTCTAGCTTTTACCTAAACTTTGCGGTTTATCCGACACTGGTAAAGTAGACCAGCGGAGCGAGCAATAAATATACTTACCTAATGTAGCAACTGAAAAACGATGCTACATGGAGTTTATTTCACTGGTTTGATATTGGCATAATAATCCATTATTTACTAGTTTCCGCCCCGCAGTTTCACCCGGGTTACTGAGGGATCTTATGTTTTCCCAGGATAAAAAGTATCCTATATGTTATTCCAAGGTATAATCTATCTTTGTGCCAAGTTTCATCCAAATCTATAGAGCCGTTTATACATGATTGAGTCACAAACATCCATATATCTAAACTTTCACATTTATAATATAGTAATATCTATCTATCTATACTAATATTATAACTCTGAAGATGGATACTGGTTCGATTTGTATAATTCTTTCAGTGTTAGATAGCCCATTTATCGAGGAAGGCTATAGGCTACTTTTTATCCCGGGAAAACACAAGATCCCTCGGGAACGCGGGTGAAACCTCGGTGCGGAAGCTAGTAATGCAATATAGCTTGGCTTTTCCCTTATAAATATTGCAATTTTTGTCAACAATCAATTTTCTGGGACATTCTGGGACATTATTCCTCACACACGGCTATCTGACCCCAAACTAAGCAGAGCTTGTACTATGGAAGTCAGATAACTGATATACTACATATACTACTTTTCTTTTGTAAATACATACATATATAGATAATTACACCCAGACATAGGACAAATAGACATGTTCATGCACATAAATGTTTGTCCTGAGTGGGAATCAAACCCACGACCTGCGGCGTGATAGATAGGGTATCTTACCAACCACGCCAACCGGCTCGTCAAAAATTACAAAAGGATAAGTACGTTGCAGGATAAAATAAGTACCTACCAGCTTGGTAACTGAAAACTTCACTGCTTGACTTAATAAGGTAGGTAACTACTATTTCTATTAGTCGATACATACAATGAATGTATATAAATGACTGCATTAGATGATTCATTTGGTTACGGATTCAGATTACCAATGGCTCGGTACCTATTTGGGTTACTAATTAAACTGCGATCTCCATTCGAGCGAGACAATACGGTGACCACCCCTTTGTCAATGATAAGACGCCTTTTTGTGATTTCTCTATAATGAATATCAAAACTTGCAAGACCTTATTGATATCCATTTACGAGCTACTAGCTTTTGCCCCGTGATTTCTCCCGCGTTGCTGGGATAAATTGTAGCCTATGTTTATCTCCAGTTCATAAACTATCTCTATGGAAATAATCATTTCGTTCCGTTCGTCTTGCTCCGTTTCTGCGTGAAAAAAGGACAAACCAACAATCATACTTTCTATAATAATCGAGAGAGATATGAAATTTTAATTCTATTGAATTTTTTACAAGAGTTATTGATATTTCCCAATTTCGAGGTCTGACTGAATGCTGTCATTATAAAAAATGCTTGTAATGAAGCCAGTTATTTATGCTAGTGTGCTGTTCCTGAGCATAATTTTTACTCTGTTTTGATGCATACCCATGTGTGTGTGAGTGCGTGTATTTAATTGATTGGAGCATAGTTTTTTTGACATCCCGTGTATCGCGAGCCGAGTACTGTCTCAGGGTTTCGAATTTAATGAAGAACTAACAATCAAAATTAAACTCTACAATACAATAAATAACGATCGACTGTAAAACAAAAATCAAGAAGCAGTCTCCTCTGATTACCCAACCCATGAACACACTATCAAAACCGAGTGGTTAGACGGACCGGATTAAACGGTGAGCCCGTAGCTCCCACTAAGTACAAGGTGAGCATATGCACCGTACCTAAGCAAGCAGCTTTACAAGCATTCGGGCGTGTAATATGTTTACATCATTTTCATTGCCGTTATTGAACGGGCAACGTTTACTGCTGAACTAAGCAGAATTTATAAAACGCAGGGTGTGTTAGTGGATTTGCATGATTTAGCTTATGGTAAATGTTGTTAATAATGCTGTGGCCTGATACTTACCTGAGATACAAACATTGGGTACCAATTTTTTTAACAATAATATCCTGGAACGTTCCTCACATCCGGCCGTCTGATTCCAAACTAAGCAGACCTTGAACTATGGAAACCGGATAACTGATATAAAACTTATACTACATTTCAGAGATTTTCTTCAGTTCATGCACACAAATGTCTATCCTGGGTGGCGATCGAACCCACGCACGACCTGTGGCATGCATGATAGGTAGGGTATCTTACCGGCCATGCCAGCCGGCCCGCAAATATCTTAAATATTGCACTGTTATTATTATTGTTAAAAATTAAACTTGTTCAATTAATCTTTTATTTATTATCTAGTTGTTTTTTTAATGTTTATGCTCGGTATAGTGTTTTAATAAAAACCGGCCAAGTGCGAGACGGACTCGCGCACCGAGGGTTCCGTACAAACTTCGTCCATCGTTCGTCCATCACGGGAAATGCACAATTTTATTTATTTACTGTATTTGAGGTTGGTGCCAATTAAACTAGACCTCTAAATTGTATGAGCGCCCATACAACTCAGAGCTCTTTATTAATTGGCGTTGCTATGTATGTATGTTAACCTCCCTTATAAATTTCATGTTGGAAGGAAAGGTGCCGAGCGCCATTACCGAAATCATTTATGGGGCCAACCTTTGCGCTCTATCCAAAAAAGACGGTGGTATAAGACCCATCGCTGTGGGTAATACTATCCGTCGTATGGCCTCCAAAATTTGTTGCCGTCACATTCTCCCTCAAGTTTCGGAATTATTTCAGCCCATTCAACTTGGTTTTGGCTCAAAGGTTGTGAGGCAGCTGTTCATGCGGCTCGGACCTTTCTGTTAAATAATGGAGGTGAAGTTTTGCTTAAGGTTGACATAAAAAATGCATTTAACTCTGTCGATAGGGCCGCTCTGTTAACGCAAATTAAGGATATCTGTCCTGACTTATATCCATACCTTTGGCAATGTTATGGGCACCCTTCAAAACTGTTTTTTAAGGAACACCCACTTATTTCTGCTGTGGGTTGTCAACAGGGCGACCCTCTCGGTCCAGCCATTTTTAGTTTGGCAATTCATCCAATCATTTCCGGTTTACAGTCTAAATTTAATGTTTGGTATTTAGACGATGGTACCTTGGGAGGCGATGTTAGTTCTGTTCTCAATGATTTTAAATCACTGATCGAAAAATTTAAAAAAATTGGCCTTGAATGTAACTGCTCCAAATGCGAGCTACTTATTTCAGATTCTGTTACTGAATCTGAAAAACTAAAAATTATTCAAAATTTTAATGATTTGGCACCTAACATTAAATTACTATCAAAGGAGTCACTTCTACTTCTTGGTGCCCCTGTCTTAGACGAATCTATTCCTGGTTTCTTTGAGCAAAGGATTCAAAGTGTTAACGACTCATCTAGTCGGCTATTTGAAATCAATGCGCATTATGCATTTTTTATTATAAGATTATGTCTATTTGTGCCTAAGTTTACTTATTTACTCCGATGTACCCATTTGTTTAAATTTGATCAATTATTAAATACGTTAGATAACATGATTAAGATTTCTCTGGCTAAAATCCTAAATTGTTGTTTTAATGAAAACAAAGTGTGGTCTCAGGCCACCCTTCCCGTGTGTTATGGTGGTCTAGGAGTGCGGAAAATTTCAGACATTTCACTGCCGGCATTTCTGTCGTCGGTATATAGTGTGGGCGACCTCGTTGGATCTGTTTTGGACCCATCTATTGGATCCGTTGAGGTTTCTCACCTATCCGATGCCAGAAATGCCTGGCAGGCAGCTTGTCCAGGCACAAATATTCCGTCGCTAACCTTAAGTCACTCTCAGAGAGAGTGGAACAAGCCTTTATGCGAAAAAACTTGGCAAAATCTATTTTCCAATTTTTCTTCAAATTCGGACCGCGCACGCTTGTAAGCTGTCTCTGAGAAGGAATCGGGTCTCTGGTTGCAAGCCATTCCATCTACAAACATCGGTACTTTGTTAGACCGAATCACTTTAAGTTTATGCATTTGTCTCCGTCTTGGTTCCAGGACCAATCATCCTCATCGCTGCCGCTGCGGAGACTTTGTCAACGAGCTCGGCCACCATGGGCTTTCGTGCTCTTTAAGCGCCGGCCGTTTTTCACGCCACGCGGCTCTTAATGATATTATCCGTAGGGCTCTTGTTGTTGCCAACGTGCCTTCTGTACTAGAACCAGTCGGAATTGCGCGTGACGATGGCAAGAGGCCGGATGGTATGACTTTGATCCCGTGGAGTGTTGGCAAGCCGCTGGTGTGGGATGCCACTTGCGCCTTCCCACTTACTGGCGACTTGTAAAGTCGCTGGGGCGGCTGCGACCGGTGCTGAAAAATCCAAATTTAAAAAATACGCTTGTCTTGGTTCTAATTTTTCGTTCATGCCATTCGCAGTTGAAACCATGGGTCCATAGGGGTTCGAGGCTCGCCGATTTGCTCGGATTTTATCATCCAAGCTCATCGAGGCTTCGGGAGACCGACGGGCTGGGAGCTTTTTCCGCCAACGCATAAGCTTGGCCATCCAAAAAGGGAACGCTGCCAGCCTGTTGGGAACCTTGCCTATCGACAGCAGCGAGGGCTTTGAGGATGTTTTCTATATATCATAGTTTGTATTTTTTACTTTAATTGTAAATATGTAAATAAATGACATATAAAGTTGATTGAATGAAAGGTAAATTGCGGTTTACGATTTATGACGTATTAAAAAAACTACTAATTAGATCTCGTTCAAACCAATTTTCGGTGGAAGTTTGCATAGTAATGTACATCATATATTTTTTTTAGTTTTATTATTCTCTTATTTAAGAAGTTACAGGGGGGGGGGGGGGACCAACATTTTACCACTTTGGAAGTGTCTCTCGCGCAAAATATTCAGTTTAGAAAAAAATAATACTAAAAACCTCAATATCATTTTTGAAGACCTATCCATAGATACCCCACACTTATGGGTTTGACGAAAAAAAAAATTTTGAGTTTCAGTACTAAGTATGGGGAACCCCCAAAATTTATTGTTTTTTTTCTATTTTTGTGTACAAATCTTGATGCGGTTCACAGAATACATCTACTTACCAAGTTTCGATAGTATAGCTCTTATAGTTTCGGAAAAAAAGTGACTGTGACATACGGATGGACAGACAGACAGACAGACATGACGAATCTATAAGGGTTCAGATTTTTGCCATTTGGCTACGGAACCCTAAAAATGGTTAACATTTAGAGGAAAAAAATCGAACATAGTTAGACTGTCCTAAAGTAAAAAAATATGTATAGAATGCTTTGCTGAGTACTGGTAACTTCAGTACAGTAGCTTCGACGTTCATAAGTGACGTAAGGAGGGCCTTGGGCCTAAACTGAATAAATAGCTTTGACTTTAACTCGGTGCTATCCTTGTAAGTAAATATTCTACAAAGCAATTAGATTATGAGAAACACATTTTACGTATTATCAAAATGACTCCTGATAGTGCAATTAATAAATACAACCAATACGGTATTCATTAGGCAACATAATTACATGATAACTATGCTCCAATAGTTAAATAATGAAGATCATAACGTAGATAGATATATCCGCGGTAGTTTGAGAGTTAGTTAATCTCGTTCGGAAACGAGGAACTTTATCAATATTGATTACCCCGCTCGCAAGTCAATCACGGAGACTCGCAACCAATGGATTAGTTCATATTAACTACTTAGTTCATGATAGTTATTTAAGCGTATTAATTATTAACCGAATAATTTAGCGTTTGGAAAATTTAATTAATTGTAGGCAGGTATTCGAGTGGGGACTTCGGACAGGGAGAAGCAAGTTATGATGCCCTCCGGCCCGTTGGATATTCGACCAGAAGAAGGTAGTGAAGAATGAATGGATAATAATAATAATATAAATATTCTGGGACATTATTCCTCATTAGGATGAGGAAGATGGAAGATCCAAAAGGAGGAGGGGCGCCTTAGAAGAGGCTAATCACCAGCAGTAGAGAGACATACCTAATGCTAATAAGCTAAGTAAGTCCGGCGATAATAGCTCAGTGGTAGTGACGTGGGATGGCACGGCAAAGGTTGCGGGTTCAAATCTTTTAATGAGCTTGAGCTTTCGGTGAAGTAAAACATCGTGAGGAAAGTGGTAGGGTATTTGTAGTTCCCGCCTGACTGGCTACCACCCTCAAATTGAAAACCTGTCGCCAAGCACCTACGAGTGAGTTTCGGCAGTCGCCTTATAGGCTTTATAAGGGCGGCAACACAATGGTAATCCCCCTGGTATTGCTAATTTCCATAGTAGCTGCTAACATAAGAAAATATTATGACCCGTCTACAAATAGCTAAAGGTTGTAAATATCTCAAATTGGCATCTATTTTTTGTCAATATTTGAAATTTTCCAAAGTTTGTTCATACAGCTATCGGAGTGACGATATTTTATCGAGAACGGATGAAAACTTCTTCCTTGAAGCATTGAAATCTTTGTCGATGTACCGGCAAACGATTAATCAATAGATTCGGACGGGAATTATTCGAAACTGTATAAATCTGTGAATGGAGAAAAACAATTTATCCTTTAAGCAACTCAGCGGAGCAATGCAGTAGCGAAGTTGGGAAACTCTCTTTTTGTTAGCGAAGACAGACTGCTAACAAGTTGCCCGTTCCATTTCGCGCTTCAACGAAACGCGCCGCTCCGTTGATTAAGGTTTTAGGTACACTGTGATCTACAATATTTGTTTTTTGACATAAGTTTTGATGTGCTTCATCTTGACAATTAAGAAGTATGTTGTATGGAAAGAAAAACAGGGTAAGAATCAATTGGATGGTCCAATTCAAGAAATCCCCAAGTCCATGCTTAAAAATGGACTATTTCTCAAATTGGGCCATCCAATTAGCGTTTAAGATGGCGATGTCTGCGTCGTCATAGATAAGGGTTCAGGAATTCGAGGAGTTAGAGATCGCGCCACCAAAGAAGTCCCGTTGTTTTAATAAAAATCGATCTTGAATATTTCTTCTGAGATAGAAGTGGGGCTTTGAAATTTCTTTAGTGGCGCTAACTCTAGTAATTATTTGCTATATGACAGCGCCATCTAGGAACCTCAAGCTGTACTAAGCACAAGATGTTTCTTTTGTAAAAAAAATTGAAACGAATACGAAAAGGTGGTATACTAATTGGCGGTAGACTAATTAATATAATATAATAAATCAATGACTAGATGTCTTAATGATCTCCAATTACGCAGAAGCTACAAAAATACCAAAATGTTCCTGACCTACATGTCTAAATTGAAATAGCATTTTTACAAAGCAATATGCCTACTTTCATAAAATTTGTCTGTCACTTTACTGTTTTCAACGGTAGTAGGTAGTTCCATGTTTCGATTCATCTTTATAATATCTTCTCATTGAAACGTAATAATTTCAAGATAATATAATTTAATTATTTAAATATGTTTTCACCCAGTGTGCCACATTCCATTTCCACTTATTTTCATAAACTTTGTTATCTCTGTCTATAACGAACCCCCGAGCATCGAGTGCTGTTCAAGCGGCCATTTCATTATAAACTTTACAAATAAATTATATTCCGCCTTGGCCTTGCTCGGAAAATGACAAATTTCAATCTGGACAACAACTAGTTTTTTATGAGCACGTTAATTTTAGCTTCGTTTTAAATGTTGTGGGTTTCAGATATTTAGTTATTATTATTATATCCTAACTATATCCTAACTAATAGATATTATTAATGCGAATGTGAGTTTGTTTGTTTGTTACGTTTTCATGCCTATGGTATGGAGAGGGACATAGACTACTTTTTTCTTGGGCTTTATTTATATTATTAGTATAGTTTGCTGTAGTTAATTAAGCTACCTATTAAGATCTGTAATAATAATAATATTATTATACCATATTTCAATTAAAATCTTCAATTATAAAGTAACGTTGAACGGAAATCCATTACTGAATCGGAAGTGAAGGTTTTTCTGCTAATCTTATCGCGGTGTTTAAGGTTCATAACGTAGTTCAAGCTACATAATATAGAAATGAAGTTCTATTTTTAAATATTTATTTTAATTGAATATAATTTCTATTCAAGAAAAGATTATCAAGCTTTAGAAAGAACTAATTACGTTACTAATTGCGGCGTAAAAAACACTTTAGCATGCATTCAAATTAAATAGTGTGGAACACACAAAAAATCTCTACATCAATTTTCGTTGATCATTTAATTTTGTCGACAATTAAATAGCTTGCATTCTATTGATACAGGACTGCGAGCCTTATATCACGTAAATCGGTTAAAAGGTGAGTCGAAATTAAGCTTTCTGTAAATGACTTTTCGATTTAAATCATATTCGATTCATTAAACGCTGGGTCCGTATAAGTTTACACGGGGGTACTTTGTAGTACCCACCTGGCTGGCTGGTATTTGGCATTTAGTAGGCTGTTAAAAAGATACAGGCCGTATTCATAGATAAAACGGATGGCGTATACTTAGTAATAGCACAGTCTATGTAACTCTTTCTTGCATTCGGCTAACTGACACGTCTAGACAGAACAATCGTGCGGGGCTTGCGGGGTGAGAGAGGGGCGGTAGCGAGCCCAAGCTGCCATACACTCGCTTGACCACTGTATGTAATTACGCTGTGGTAATAGGTTCACTAGGGATATACCTAACCATCTCAGCTATATTCTTACACTGTGATATATTTAAACAACATTATTTTTAGGTGAAAGTGCTGTTTAATTAATTTTATTACAAAATACCATTCCATTACAAAGGCGCATGGTCATTTTAAAATTATTTTTTTCATACAAGAAGACTTAATGAGCTGTTTTTGATCAGCTTTGTTACAAAATAACATGACATAAGAATCATGGGGATCGATTCCCTTTGGTAATACTGAGCATAGAAATTTCGAGAATGCAAACATCAACTAGGCCTATATAATAAAACAGCAAATCACAATGAATATACTTACTTACCTAAAATGAGGCTTGTTATCATTCGTACTCGGGGATTTATTTTCATATATTGTACATAAATGCTGTTATCTATAAATTTTTCATATATAAGGAGCAACACGATCTCCTACATCCACTTTCGTATTCACAGTTGCACACATCATTATGTTCGCATCAAAGTTATTCCTGGCGATGGTCTTGTTCATCGGCGTCAACTGCAGATATGTGGTCCGAGAACACTGGGAAGGTCCTCGCTTCTATATAGATGACAGCGGCTACATACTGCAGGAAGACCTGGAAGATGCACTTACGGAGCAAGCCTACGAGTCTGTGCACCCAGGACACCTACAGCACCGCGCACGCCGCCAGGCACAGGGCAGCGTCACCCTCAACAACGACATGAGCTCCAGCGCCAACGTGAACGTACCAATCTACGAGAGTGAGAAAAACAGGCTCAGTGCTATCGGTGGAGTAGGTCTCAACGACAAGTTCCATCTAAGTTCCGCTACTGCTGGATTGGCACTCGAAAATGTGTAAGTAATTGATTTTTATCAATATATCTCGGTTTATTAATGCAGTATGTAATATTAATGTTTGTGTTTAGCAAAGGGCACCAGCTGACGCTGACTAAGACCAACATTCCTGACATCCGCAGCGAGCTCACCGCCGCTGGTAAACTAAATCTGATGCATAACGACAACCACGATGTGAGCGCCAACGCTTTTGTGACTAGAAACATGCCAAATATGCCACTTGCTCCCAACTACAACACTGTCGGGGGAGGCGTTGACTATATGTACAAGTGAGCATAATTTAGATTTTTATTTCTAATTCACGTCCCCCCTACCCCTTCGGTATGCGTTTATTTATGCTATACGTCCGTGCTTGGGTCATCTAACTGTAGGTATCTATTTTTTTCCCTTATATTACAATCTAGCCTTTCTAAGCTAATGAGTAATTTCTATTCGCGACCTATGTAACAATAAATACGATTGTATGGACATAGTTAATAAATTTTATTACAAGATCCCAAATAGGGTTCATACGCGCTCTAACCATAGTCACAAACTATTTGCAACCGACACATGCAGAACAAACGCGGGTATGCGCTCACCACTATACCGCTTAGTTAATAGCTACAATAGGCAATTCAATCATATTGACATTTTTTCTTCGCGTGTCGGTCAATTCAGGAAGTTGGTCAAATGTAAACTAAGGGAAAATAATCATGCCTAGTTATTTTTTAAATTATATGCACTTTATCTCCTTTGGTCTTGGTTTTGCACATAACTAATTACTAACACTTCTATACTATAAAACACAATTAGTTACCAGAGTCCATTCTGGTACTATTTTAATTATTATTTTTTCTTAAGATAATATTAATTCTTTTGTTCGCTATTTTTACTGTCTAACTCAACAAACTTTGTAATTAACCAGTGGTTAACGATGCTGGTTACACATTTATGAATTTGTATTGTTGTATTACTTGTTGTTGTTAAACATAGTGTGTAACTGTTTGTTGACCCCAATAAATAAAATAAAATAAAAAAAAATATCCTAATCTTCTACATCCTATCTATACTATTAAATGAGCAATATTTGTATATTTATTTACAACAAGTATTTACAATCATTATATAAAATACAACTATAATATATAGAAAACATCCTCAAAGCCCTCGCTGCTATCGATAGGCAAGGTTCCCAACAGGCTGGCTTATATTATGTATTTGTAATCACGATTATTCTAGGATACTTATCAGTGAATTGTTTTGGAAGCATCGTTTTTAGTTTATCCTATATCAAACGCCGATACCAGTGCAATCTTTGTCGAAGCCGTCGAAGGCCTGTGCCACATCTTGAAAAATAGTAAAGCAAATAATTATTTTTATCTTCTGAGGATCAGAATGCATTTTTTTTACATCCTGGAGATTTGGTGAAAATAAGCTGTGACAAATAGACCGACAGACAGACAGAAAGTCACGAAAGTGTACGTATCGAGCTTTGTTATATTGAACGTATCGCTGGGCGCTACAATATTTTTCTTTTTTTATTTCTTTTGTTGTTTTTTTCATAGAAACAAAGTGGGCGCATCTCTGGGTGCCCAACACACAGACTTCATCAAGCGCACGGACCTCTCTGCGATGGGCAACCTCAACTTGCTGCGCACCCCCTCCTCGTCACTGGACTTCAAGGCCGGCGTCACCAAGTCAATGTCGCCATATATGCCCAAAAGCTCCTGGGAACCTAACGTTGGCTTCTCTTACTCGTGGTTATTCGGCAAACATTAATAGAACTACGTTCAAGTTATTTAATTTCTATACTCCACTGTTAAGGAACATAAAGTAATTTAACTCTTCTGTGCTAAATATTTGTAGGTAGATCATATTAAAGGGTTTTTTTGCATATTCTAATATTCTTTTTGAAGTGAAACTTTTTTGGACGCATGGTGAGTAATTAATATTTGAAGGTTGAATTTGAGTACTACGGTTATGTTAATTACCAGATTAGTAAAACATCCTACTGCCGATAAAATTAACATTGTAAGCTAGAACATGCTACGGAACCCTATACTGTGTGCATGGTCCGACACGCACTTGGTTGTTTATTTTTGGTAAGCTTTATGGAATAAGATCTTAAAATTGTAATCAGTTGTAATAAATAATAAAAAAAATATAATATTTTAATTATGGAGATTATTCATTTTATTGGGAATACAGTTAACAGTAGAAAAATATATACATTTTTTTTTACTTTGTATAGGCTTGTGTTTCGTTAGTTGAAGATTATTTTTGTTTCGTTTAATGATAATTATATTTGACGAATCAAATTTATCCTCATAAAAAATTTCATCCTCTTTACACCAATTAGGAGCTGAATTTGTCTTTCTTACTGCTCGTTGGCATCTACTGTCCTAATTTATTATTATTTTATTTTTTTAGCTTCAGTAAGTAGTTACATTAGTCAGTCACTCTCCCGATTTGAATTGCAATATTCCAATGTACCTGCATTCCTCTAATCTAATCATAATCCTAAATTTAAAATTACTTCAGAAAAAAGTCTATGTAACGAAATGTTTCTTGCTCTTTTGTTCCTTTTCCATTTTTCCAAACATGTCTGTGAATGTCACTTGAGATCAATATAAATGGTGCTTTACTTTGGAAAGCGGCAACCTTTTCGGACCCTTTCGTCGATTTCAATAGAGCTTGCTTTATCGGACATCTGGGTACTTCTACTTCAACATACGTAACTTGTTCGCTTCGCCCCTATTACCAAGGAATAGGGCTTATATTTGAAAATTTACCATTTGGTTGAGCGGGGGCCATTTTTAGGCTTTGTTGCGGATTTTTATCGATATGTTAGAGGTATTTTATTTAGTGCGATATGGTAGCACACAGTCAATCTAGCGTTCAGTTTTTTCAGTGATATTCAATGCAAAGTTTAATGTCATCATCATCTCAGCCGCAAGATGTCCACTGCTGGACATAGGCCTCCCCTAAGGATCTCCAATAGGATCGGTCTTGGGCGGCCTGCATCCAGCGTTTTCCGAAGACCTTTACAAGGTCGTCTGTCCACCTTGTAAGCGGACGTCCTACGCTGCGCTTGCCGGTCCGTGGTCTACAATCCAGAACTCTTCGGCCCCATCGGCCATCCGTTCTGCGCACTATGTGGCCAGCCCATTGCCACTTCAACTTGCCAATCCACTGGGCTTTGTGTGACCCTAGTTCGTCTACGGATCTCCTCATTCCTGATTCGATCGCGTAGAGAAACCCCGAGCATAGCCCTCTCCATGGCTTGTTGCGTGACTTTGAGCTGCTTTATGAGGCCCATAAGAGACCACGTCTCTGTGCCATATGTCATCACTGGTAACACACACTGGTTGTAGACTTTCGTCTTAAGGCACTGAGGTATTTTGGACGAAAACACATTTCGTAGTTTCCCGAACGCTGCCCAACCGAGTTGGATTCGGCGATTGACCTCTTTCTCGAAGTTGGACTTACCTTTTTTTTTTTTTTTTTTTTTACCCAGGAAAATCCTCATGGATACCCCGCGGCTACGGGGGAAGCGGCGGGGTTATGTCAGACTCCTACTGACTAAAAACCTGGGGTGTTCCTATATGTCGCTACCGGCTGGGTATACGGGGGCGCCGAAGCATTCGTCCGCGTACCCAGCAGCGACGGCCTGGTGGGAAGCCTCCTCTTAGACGACGTCATCACCAACGTCGTCGTTGTCGACGGTAGAGACCGGAGCTCTTATCTCCACCGTCTCACCTTGGGTAGCGTGCGGGAACACACGCACATCTACCCGAGCCCGATTGTGACGGACGGCAGACTCCCCCGAGTCCGCCGCCCTAGGGCTCAAGTGGGGTGGGGAAAGGTGGCGAGCAAACGCCACCCTCCGACGCCCTGTTCTCCTGCGGCGGATCGCCAGGGGGGTATTGTCCTCCCTGATACGTTCCGCCTCCTCCTTTGCGAGCATAACACGCTCGCAAAAGGAGTGGAGTGCGCCCCACGACCTCTCACTGCCGACGACAGCGCTTATCACGCTCGGCAGCGAGAGGTCATTACCCACTTCGGCGCAGAGCTCACTGCGCTCGCTTGCCCAGGCTGGGCACACCTCCAGCGTGTGCTGGGCCTCCTCTTCGAGGCACCCGTCACAGTGGTGACACACGGCGGTCGGCTCCCTCCCGGCTATATGCCACAGATACCTCCCGAAACAACCGTGTCCCGAGAGGATCTGTGTCAACCGAAAGGTCAACGTGCCGTGCCGCCGCTCTAGCCACTCCTCCAATACTGGACGGATGGCCTCAATGGTCCGCAGACCCGCACTAGGGTGCTCCAGCCTGGACTTCCACTCCTGGATAGCGAGCGCGCGCAACTGTGCTCTGCGCCCTTCCACCTCGCGTGGTGCCGGCCTCTCACCCTGGGCCAGCGCCTCCTCGCGCCAGAAGTATACTGACGCAAGGGCTCTCGCCTCGAGATCCCAAGGCAATGAACCCGCCAGCACACACGCCGCTTCGGCGGAGATCGTGCGATATCCCCGTATCGCCCTGATCGCTACCACCCTCTGTGGCCTTCGTAGGAGGGTGATGGTACCGCGGTTCAGGGCGTCCGCCCATACGGGAGCTCCATACATCACCATCGATCGCACGATCCCCAAGTACAGCCGCCTGCAAAGGGCGCCCGGTTCGCCGGTGTTTGGCAGCAGTCGCGCAAGAGCAGCCACCGCACCCATCACCCTTGGTACCAGGCGCCCGAAGTGGGCTGTGAAGCCCCACCTGCCGTCGAGGACGAGGCCTAGATAGCGCATCGTCGACCCGACGCCGATACGGACTCCACTCACGACGATGTGGGCATCCCGAGGCGGCGCCCGTCGAGGTCCGTGAAAACACAGGGCCTCAGACTTCCCAAGGGCCACCTCCAAGCCCAACCTTCGAATCCGGCCCACTACTTGCGCCACTCCAGCAGTGGCGCGATAGGCAGCTGTACTATAGCTCGTGCCGCGGGCAGTGACCAGGGTGTCGTCGGCGTAACACGTCACCTCGACTCCCCGGATACACGGTACCCGCAGCACCCAGTCGTACCCGATGTTCCACAGGAGTGGACCCAGAACGGACCCCTGCGGAACACCGCACGACATCTCACGCTGGCCCCAGCCCTCCCAGCATGGGTAGACCACCGACCGTTGGGACAGGTAAGCCCCGATTACACGGCGCAGGTACGGGGGCACTCCATGATACCGGAGCGCCTCCCGTATGCAGCTCCAGGGGAGAGAGTTGAAAGCATTGGCGATGTCAAGTGACACTGCCAATACAACCCCACCCCGGGCAACTACCTCCTGCGCTTGGGACTTGACCCGCAACACCGCGTCAATGGTCGAACGACCCCTGCGGAACCCGAACTGGTTCTCCGCCAAATCCGGCCCCACCCTCTCTAGGTGCTCGACGATTCGGCCCGCCACGACTCTTTCAAAGAGTTTGGCAATATCGTCGAGCAGCACTATGGGGCGGTAGGCGGAGGGAGATTCCACCGGACGCCCCTCCTTTCGGAGGAGGACTAGACGGCCTGTCTTCCACCTCTGTGGAATTATGGCTTGGGCCAGACAAAGTTGGACTTACCTAGTTGGACTTTTTGTCCTAGGTAGACAGACGTACGAGTCAACAACTTCGAGAACC
The DNA here is from genome assembly GCA_951216915.1 of Tetheella fluctuosa. Taxonomy (NCBI): domain Eukaryota; kingdom Metazoa; phylum Arthropoda; class Insecta; order Lepidoptera; family Drepanidae; genus Tetheella; species Tetheella fluctuosa. Next base: position 5,196,028 of record OX578237.1, read on the forward strand.
GAGCTTCCAACTGATACCGGGGTGGGCACAATACGGGCGTTTGACGTAATTTTCGTCTTGTCAATGTTCATTTTAAGGCCCACCCGTTGTGAAACTCGGTGGAGGTCATCGAGTATCGTGCTGAGCTCCTCCATCGTTTTTGCCATGACCACAATGTCGTCGGCAAATTAAAGGTGAGTGATGTATTCGCCGTTTATATTGATGCCGAGTCCTTTCCATTCCAGAAGTGAAGAAAATTTAATGTAGTAGATTTTATTAATCAAAATATAAAATGAAGGATAGGGATCGGATTTACTAGAAGTTAAATTCAAGGGGATGTGTTGTTCAAATGTCAAACCACATTGCGCATGCCAAGTTTCTTCATATCTCGTGCGAACGTATGGTTATGATCTGTTGATGATAAGATAACGATGGTGATAGCCGATGGAGATAGTTTTGGATGAGAAATTTGAACGAAATTTTAAAAATAACTTGAAAAAATCAAATTCAAAACTATCTTATCTTTCAAGCTGGAACCAACCTTACTCATTCACAACATTAATTGAGATCGGTTAGTCGGTTTCAGAGTTTAGCGTGTACAAACACAGTGACAAGTGATATAAAAACCACGTGTCGCTGTTGCTAACTCTCCGCCTCGCAGTATTACACACCTCTTTTACCCCTTAAGAGTGAACACCTCTTTTACCCCTTAAGAGTTTGAAGTTCGAAAAATCGTTACAAGGAGAAGCCCCGAACCATAAAAAAAACTAAGTGACTCTATTCAAAAAATATATTTTGCTATAAAACTTTTGCTTCCCTTTTTACTCCCTTAAGAAATAAAAATTCGAAAAACGACGACACATTAATTGTGTTGAAGAATATTAATTTAATACCAAGTTTCAAATCTGACCAGAAAAAATATAATTCCCATACAAACTATGCCACCGTTTTTGAAAATTCCACCCCTAAGGGGGTAAAATAGGGGTTCGCGGGTGAAACCGCGGGCGGTAAGCTAGTCTTCAATAAATAAAGCTCAAACACTTTAATACAACAAAGTAAATACCTTAGTGTTATTTTTTCACTGAGCGATTAATTTAAATTTATAATGTAATAGTTGTTTGTTTTCAACCTTTTACAAAATTCACCTCCTGTTTTAATTGAAAATAAAGAGTGATGTCAAAATGCAATATTAGCCCAATTTAAAAGCGTTTTTGTTTGTTTGTTTAAAGGCGCTAATCTCATGAACTACCAGTCGGATTTGAAATATTCTTTTTGCATTTGATAATCAAATTCTTAAGGAAGGTTATAAGCTACTTTATATCCCGGGAACGCGAGTAAAGCCGCGGGGAACAGCTGGTAGTAAAATAAGTAAACATAAATAATAAAAAAACGTTAGTTGGATATTGATATTTATTTACAATGTAATACATAAATTGTGAAAGTAATACTCAGAGTGTTAATGAGTTAAAATATTCAAATTATGAACTGGCGTTGTTCATACATTTAAAGCTGAAATAACTAACTAGTTTAAAAATATATTTAAATTATCTTATCCACCGAAATATTTGGTGAAAGAGAAACCAACATTGGGTTCCCATGAACTTTTCGGCATGTATGGCGACATAGACTTTGTGACGCCGGCCTTGAAGTCCAAGGATGAACTGGGACTTCGCATCAGGTTGAGGTTGCCCATCGCAGAGAGATCCGTGCGTTTGATGAAATCCGTGTGCGACGCACGTAGTGATGCGCCTACCTTGTTTCTGAAAAAATAACAATAACAACAATTCAGCAAAAAACGGCGGCTTCTTTACCTTTACTTTTCCCTTCTTTCTTTACCTTTTTTCTCTGACTTTGACTTTAAATAAACTACCTTAAAGAGCAGCAATGTGTGCGTGCCTGCATCTATGTTTATGTGTGTGTGAATATATGTAGGTTTGGTGAATGTGTATGTGTAGGTGTGTGTGTGTGTAAGTGTGATTATCTATTTGGGACTGTATATACAGGGTGATTTTGTTGGAAACCTATAGGGCTTTGAGTACATGACTTTAATCAGAGATCTTTGCGCTCGTTCAACGTTTAGGAAACTGGTCTTGTTCGCACCTCCCCACACCGTGATGCATTAGTTAATAATGGATTGTGCCATAGCAACATAGATTATATTTAAAAGACCGGACTCCATCACGTGCCCCAATGACTTAAATAACCAGATCAGTTTCCTAATTTTATGTAGATATGTTATGTAACTCTGTTATACATTATATACCTATAACCTAGCGGTATATCCTAGCAGGATGCAGTTCCCTTCAACGCATATCTCCTTCCCTACACAACTTTAAAGGTAAGATTATGGGTAAGCGAAAGGCCTATCCAATCTAAAATATACTCACTTATACATATAGTCAAGGCCTCCCCCAACAGTGTTGAAGTTGGGAGCAAGTGGCATATTCGGCATGTTTCTAGTCACAAAAGCGTTGGCGTTCAGATCGTGGTTGTTGTTATGCATCAGATTCAGTTTCCCAGCGGCGGTGAGCTGGCTGCCGAAGTCAGGAATATGAGTCTTCGTCAGCGTCAATCCATGCCCGTTGCTAAAAACAAACATTTATATTACATACTGCACTAATAAACCGAGTTACGTTGATATAATTTATATACTCACACATTGTCGAGTGCCAATCCAGCAGTAGCAGAACTTAGATGGAACTTGTTGAGACCTACTCCACCGATAGCGCTGAGCATGTTTTTGTCGTTGCCGGTGATTGGTACCTTCACGTTGGCGCTGGAGGTCATGTCGTTGTTGAAGGTGACGCTGCCCTGTGCCTGGCGGCGTGCGCGGTGCTGCAGATATCCTGGGTGTACAGACTCGTAGGCTTGCTCCGAAAGTGCATCTTCCAGGTCTTCCTGCAGTATGTAGCCGCTGTCATCTATATAGAATCGAGGACCCTCCCAGTCTTCTCGGACCACATATCTGCCGTTGACGCCGACGAACAAGACGATCGCCAGGAATAACTTTGGTGCGAACATGATGATGTGTGCTACTGTGGACACGAATGTGGAATGATTTAAGAGATCAGTTTTCTTCCTTATATATATATCTCAAGCTTAGTAAAGAAATTCCCCGAGCCCGTAATAGATATCGGTGTTGACTGGATGTGTGTATTTATGTTTTTATTTATTACTTAGGTTATGATAACGGTTTATTTACATAATATATTATAGCATGTGTTTTTGATTTAAAGTTACATGTCTAGGTAAATTAAATATTGTTTTTAGGGACACAATATTTAATTTACCTAGAAACGGAACCCTTATGGATTCGTCATGTCTGTCTGTCTATCTGTCTGTCCGTCCGTATGTCACTGCCACTTTTTTCTGCAACTATAAGAACTATACTGTTGAAACTTGGTAAGTAGATGTATTCTGTGAACCGCATTAAGATTTTCACACAAAAATAGAAAAAAAAAACTTAGAACTGAAACTCAAATATTTTTTTCATCAAACCTTAATTAAGTGTGGGGTATATATGGATAGGTTTTCAAAAATGATGCTTGTAGCATTCAAATAGGCACATCTTGTACGATTATTTAATTCTTGGTTTGTCTGGTCAAAAGGATTCCCCTCGACTACTTGATAAGTTTGACTCAGCTGAACTCTATCTGACCTCTTCAGTGGAGTTACTAATTAACGAATTTACTGTTTTATTGTGGCGTTATTTAAAAGTACCTGGATGACCGAGCTTTGCTCGGTATTTATTTTAAAACGACGTTTTTTAAAAATGAAACCCAGCTAGATCGATTAATCGCCCCCGAAACCCCCTGCATACTAAATTCCATGAAAATCGTTGGAGCCGTTTCCGAGATTCAGATTATATATATATACATATATACAAGAATTGCTCGTTTAAAGGTATTAGATTTGTATTTTTTCGAAGATTGGAGAGGGTGATGTTTACCCTTGTATCCCTTTCCGTACAGAAATTATAATATTACATACAAATATATTATATATAATTTGTTTTTAATGGCAAATACAAATATTCTCGTGCCCCTATCACGTAGAGTCCTTCGCTTAGATCACATAGTCTAAGTTAAACTTAAGTTATCACAGATACTACGACTAATCGTGGAGCAAAGCTAGTACAATTATCTCAAACCCGCAACATATCAAGTAAGTAAGTATATAACGCGAACGGTAACTCCCTGTTATCGTTATTGTGTCATGTCATATGTCATATTTAAATTACTCTCGTTATTTATTGTTTTAAACGTGGACTGCAGTTATAGACGCGTCATACGAGATAAGGTATTAATAAGTAATTATTGAAGTGAAACTTCTTTATCGACGTATGGGAGAAATTTTTGTAGCAAATCGTCACGTTTTTCGGTTACGCGCCATGTTGCTTTTATTATGTTTTCCCGTATTTTGGAAGGCAAAGGGTTCTAGCTCATACAGCCTAGCCATTTATCTTCTTAGTTTTGAATTAATGTCTGACATCTTAAAATATAAAGGTATGAAGTTAGCTAGCGAAGTTTCACTTCTACCATGTGTGACTTGCACACACACACACTTTTTAACTTATGACCATTCATGTTAATTATTAATATTATTTATTTACAACAAGTATTTACAATCAATGTATAACATACAAACTATGATATATAGAAAACATCCTCAAAGCCCTCGCTGCTGTCGATAGGCAAGGTTCATGTTAATTAATGCCAGCGGATATAGGAAATGAAAACGTAAGATATAGGGAAAAAACAGCTGATTTACTGTGCTTTTTTCTTTGAATAATATCTTAGTTGTATCGTATCGTCATAATAGATATAAATGAATTTTCAAATAACTATTAAATAAAAATCTCTTTTCTTATCATAAAAAATACATTTGCAAATTATATATTTTAGGGCCAAGGCCTGAAAGTTTATTATTAATACCTTCTAAAAAAAGAATAAACTAAATGAGACTGCTGGGGCGGTTACTGGTACTCCTGCGATGGATGGATAAATGTTGTAAAGGCTCCCTAGCAAGGCAAAGATAGGCAAAGCTCACTCACCTTCTCTTCTATTTTTCTCTTCATAAGAACCTTCCTCGGACTTCAACGAATATTTAAAATAAAATTGCCGAATTGGTGCACCCGTTCTCCAATTTTGCGCTTAGCAACACTTTTTGCGATATATTTTTATTTTTATAGATTACTGAAAATAAAAGGTTTCTATATAAAAACTTAGATTACATAATTAATCTGTCGAGTCTCGCGCAATATGATGTAGCAAATAAATCTTTTGTCTTGCGAATTCAATGGGGCGCAAGTTAAAATCATAATAGACGAGCACGGTAGCACGGAAATAAATCTCTACTAGAATTGACTAACTTAGCATTGAATTTTTTTTTTTTTTTATCATTTATCTTAAAGAGGAAACGCTGCCAGCCTGTTGGGAGCCTCGCAGAGGCGTGGCAGAGGCGGTAGCTTTGATGATTTTTTTTACCCACAGAGTTTTTATTTTGTATTTTTGTTACAATTACTTTTTTGTTATACGCTATTTAGTCTTATACTATTCGTAGTATGTAAATATCCCGTCAAGCGTATTTGGTATTCAATAAAAACATATTAAAACAGGCGGCGAAGATCGTGGGTTTAAATCTTACAATGATCTTGAGCTTTCGGAGAAGGAAAACAAAGTGAGAATAAAGAAGAAAGAAACCATAGCAGGTTGTTAGGTTACTATGGCTACCACTCTCTAGTGGAAAATCTGTCGGAAAAAACCTACCGATATTCATAACTAGTTCTTGCTCCTTTGGGCTTTGTATGCATTATGATTTGTACTGTAGTGAGATGGTAGTCAAACACAAGCACAGTAAAAAAAACCGGCCAAGTGCGAGTCGGACTCGCGCACCGAGGGTTCCGTACAAACTTCGTCTATCGTTCGTCCATCACGGGAAATGTACAAATTTATTTATTTACCTAATTTGAGGTCAGTGCCAATTAAGCTAGACCTCTAAATTGTATGAGCGCCCATACAACTCAGAGGTCTTTATTAATTGGCGTTTCTATGTGTGTATGGGGATACCTTTAATTTTCAACTTTTATTATTTTTTAGAATTTTTCCTTTATTTGTGCTGTAAGAAGACCTTGCTTTTTGCCATTTTTTTATATTTGACTTGATTGAATGAAAGGTAAATTGCGGTTTACGATTTATGACGTATTAAAAAAAAACTACTTACTAGATCTCGTTCAAACCAATTTTCGGTGGAAGTTTGCATGGTAATGTACATCATATATTTTTTTTAGTTTTATCATTCTTATTTTAGAAGTTACAGGGACACACATTGTACCACTTTGGAAGTGTCTCTCGCGCAAACTATTCAGTTTAGAAAAAATGATATTAGAAACCCCAATACTATTTTTGAAGACCTATCCATAGATAGCCCACATAGGTTTGATGAAATAAAAAATTTTGAGTTTCAGTTATAAGGGGAACCCCCAAAATTTATTGTTTTTTTTCTATTTTGTGTGAAAATCTTAATGCGGTTCACAGAATATATCTACTTATCAAGTTTCAACAGTATAGTTCTTATAGTTCGGAAAAAAGTGGCTGTGACATACGGACGGACAGACAGACAGACAGACATGACGAATCTATAAGGGTTCCGTTTTTTGCCATTTGGCTACAGAACCCTAAAAACCGGCCAAGTGCGAGTCAGACTCGCGCACCGGGGATTCCGTACAAACTTATAGGTATGTAAATACCTATAAACTTGTTCGTTTATCACGGGAATCGTAACGAAAAGATAAACTAGGTTGAGAGAAAAACTCAAATTTGCCGTTGGTAAAATGTTGTCCCCATACATCGATATAGGCCGCGGTCAGTTTACCAACTGCAAATAAGTTTATAATCGCAAAATAATTACAAATTTACAGTTTTCGGATTTATTCCTTGACTTATGCTATAAAACATTGCTTCTTGCCAAATTTTATGATTCTAGGTCAACGGAAAGTACCCTATATGTTTTGATTCCCTTGCGAGTAGTTGCGAGTTTCAAAATATGCGGCATAAACGGCCAAATCTTTTGATTGCGTTGACTTAGAAGTTTGATTTTTTCACAGCTTCGAGAGATTGTAGATTTGAGTATTTAATATTAATTTAAACTTGATACCTTCACTCGTTCCTGAGAAAAAGGTCTTGACAGATAAACAGACAGACAGACAACGAAGTGATCCTATAGGATATATATATATATATATATACCAATAGATTCCTTTTTCCTTTTGAGGTACGGAACCCTAAAATACTCCATAGTTAGAAACATTATCATTGATATCACAAATTTAATAAGTAAATAAATATTTCTTCAATATTGAACCCAGACAGACATTTCCAGATTTTCATTATAATTACCTAGAACACAAACGAGGCAAGTCTTCAGGACATTATCAGGAGCTTTCAGCGTCAAATTATTATGAAAACTCTCCTGACTGAAACAATGCATATTGAATGTACAGATAACAAACGTTTCAACAAACTTTACGTAACAATTTGGTTTCAATAGGGATTTTAGCGATAATTTAGTTGATAAATACAAAGGAACAATGTGACGTCTTAGTTTTCTGGGAAATTTGAGAAATTTAAGGATATAGCTAGGTAGCTATATCTCGACTAGGTAGTCCTGTGTGTATGGTGGGTGTAGAATAAAATAAAATTAATTAGAATTAAATAGAGTATGTAATTTAAAATAATAAAACAAAACTGTGGTTTAGCATGTACTTAATTAGATGTATATTTACTAATTTAATGTTTAGGCTCCAGATGTCCCACAAATTTTCCATAGCGTAACCATTCATTTGTACAAGGACTTGTAATTTATGGAGATAAATAAATATTTATCATTATTATTTGCTTAATGGTTTTGAATTTTATAATATGCTCGAGCTAACAATTAAAGAAATCATCATTAGAAAACCATAGTATGGTCACAGCGTAATTACATACAGTGGTCTATCGCGTTTGAAGCCCCGCGAAATGCCGCTATATTGTATAGGCATTCGTAATTACTCCATTGTGTACTCCAAGCGAGTGTATGGCAGCTTGGGCTCGCTACCGCCCCTCTCTCAGCCCGCAAGCCCCGCACGATTGCTTTGTCTAGACGTGTCCGTTGGCCGACTGTAAGAAAGAGTTACATAGACTGTGGTATGGTGGTAGAATACTTTGTAGTCCATTTCTGGAAGAAAAACTGACGCCAAGTCATTAGTGTTTCGTTAACTGCAGTTGTGAGCCTTATAAACTTTGTGTGCTTACCACCTTCGGCCACATTTTCATTTATCATGTTGAGATTATGGTCAAATACAGGTATATCCTTGGTTATTCGTGGTGTCGATGGGATCGACTGAAAATCAGTTCTGAGATGTGTGCTTACCACATACCTTAGAGTGTAACTGAGTCGTAATCCTTTTCTTACTGTTTTTTTTTTTGGGCATTTTTTGTCTTCTTTCTACTTAATTGTTTGTCTTGCTAATGTGTGTATAATTCTGTAATATTGTGTGTATGTTGAATGAATGTTTTTTTCTTAATTTCTAAATATATTTAAATAGAATGTAATATTTAAATTACTTCAACGGCAGGACACCATTTACAATAATTAAATATATTTTTTATTCAAATTAATAATGACAAACTACAATTATTATAACATAAAAACAATGATTTTCCTCAAATGTTATTACGATCAATTATTTCTAAAAGGTTTTCTAATTCATGTTTTTAAATTGTACCTACCCATATTAATTTTTCGTTACCCGTAATAGCTGTTAACACATAATTTATACAGGTGAATTTTGTGCTGAATTTGTGAAAAAAAATAAAACCTACCAGCAGCCTCGCGGTCGGTAGTAAAATGCCGCAAAATATTCATACAAACATTTCACTTTGTCGAAATATTTTCTGTACCGTAAATATTATTTCTGCCGATACATTAATGTTAGCGCTCGCTCCGATTTAGCGACGTCAAATGGAAAAAAAATGACGGAGCATATCTTTAGAATCATTCGATACATAGAATCATGATATTACTATTTAAATTATTCACACAGACACACACACACAAACACGCATACAGACACACACACACACTCACACACACACTTTTACTTTTGTATAAATAATGTATAAAGTTAATCGCTGTTATACCCATGTTTTATAATTTATAAAATGTAAATCCATTACTGGCTGTAAGATAAGTTGTAATTGTTAGCATAATATTTAATTTAAGAGCTGTGGATTTTGTTTAATTAATAAAATAAAATACTTATTTTAATATTATATAATGAGCTTTACTTCCTTATCACTTTCGGGTCACATCATCACTTACTATGTTTTCAAACAAAGCAAATATTTAATATACGTAGTAAATATTTATATTTCTATGTATTTATTTTAAGGCCATATTTTCCGGTGAAACGTTATTTATTCAAGTTTAAGAGAGGTAGAGAATAGCGATATGTCGCTCAAAGAGCTCTTCGACTGGGGAAGCACCTCCACCTTACAGAATACCGCAGCCAAATAACTTATAGTTGTGTTCCTGCGCGTGAGTAAGGTCGCCAGAGGTCATCGGGGAGGGGGGAAGGGTCAGCAACGCGCGAGTGTAAACCCTGGTGTTGCAAGCGTTCATAGGCTACGGTAACCGCTTACCATCAGGCGGCCGTATGCTTATTTGCCGACAATGTGGTATAAAAAAAACAGAACAAAGGGATTTTTAAAAATGAATATCTACATATAAATGAAATTGTGTGGGTTCCCGGTTCCCGGACCACGGGAAATGGAATAAAATTGATGAATACATAATAATATCTCTATCGCTCGATAAAGAGCCCATCATTTTAAATTGTAAAGACGCACAGTTTCAAGAAAAGTCCACCGAGCCCGCATTTCATTTCCACTGCCATTAAACAGATTGAGACTGGAAAAACAAGGGTCTGGAAAAACTTATGTCCCCCGCTGAAAGTAGGTACCTAAGCTTCAGGGCGCTGTAAAAAACGTTGGTATTTTTTTAAATTTTAATTAGGAAATGTTAATTTCTTACATTTATACATTTTTTGTAGTCTTAGTATATACATGACATAGACATCAAACTGTAGAAGGTTTTTTAGTTGTATTTTTTTATTAAACATTTTTAGCAGCTACTTGCAAGCGCCCAACGATTTTTATCGACAGGTAAAGGTACTAGAATCAGCTTCCTATCAAGCTTATCGTGTTTATTAATAATTTTTCGTTTTTTAAAAACCTATTTTGATATTTATTTGCTCACTTTACCTACAGATCAGACAAAAAAAATTTAGAGGTGTCAAGGGACACCCGGATGGAACGAAGTTAATTTTTAGGGTTCCGTAGCCAAATGGCAAAAACGGAACCCTTATAGATTCGTCATGTCTGTTTGTCTGTCTGTCCGTCCGTCCGTATGTCACAGCCACTTTTTTCCGAAACTATAAGATTTATACTGTTGAAACTTGGTAAGTAGATGTATTCTGTGAACCGCATTAAGATTTTCACACAAAAATAGAAAAAAAACAATAAATTTTATAACATACTTAGAACTGAAACTCAATTTTTTTTTTTTCACCAAACCCATACTTTTTTTTATACGTCATAACTCGTAAACTGCAATTTACGTTTCATTCAATCAACTCAAATATAAAAAAAAAAATGCCAAAAAGCAAGGTCTTACAGCACAAATAAAGGAAAAGTTTTAAAAAATTAAAAAAAGTTGAAAATTAAAGGGACACCCTTTAATTTTACCATACATACATAGTTACGCCAATTAATAAAGACCTCTGAGTTGTATCGGCGCTCATACTTTTTTTTTATACGTCATAACTCGTAAACTTCAATTTACGTTTCATTCAATCAACTCAAATATAAAAAAAAAATTGCCAAAAAGCAAGGTCTTACAGCACAAATAAAGGAAAAGTTTTAAAAAATTAAAAAAAGTTGAAAATTAAAAGACACCCTTTAATTTTACCATACATACATAGTTACGCCAATTAATAAAGACCTCTGAGTTGTATCGGCGCTCATACAATTTAGAGGTCTAGCTTAATTGGCCCTACCTCAAATAAGGTAAATAAATAAAATTGTGCATTTCCCTTGATGGACGAACAATGGACGAAGTTTGTACGGAACCCTCGGTGCGCGAGTCCGACTCGCACTTGGCCGGTTTTTTTTATTATTTATTAATGTACAAAAAACCTGTATATACTCAACAAAAATAATCGTCGCGACACCACACTGTTCAATGCGAAATAGAAAGACGATACGAAAATAACTGGCTTGCTTTCTATGAGAGAGAGAGAGAGAGAGAGACAGACAGAGAAACACGCGCACGCCGCACGGCTTACAACTGTAGCAAAAAGTGTCGTTACAACCTTTGGTCTTAATTTTTTCCGTCTAGCCCCCTTTCGCAACGCGCGATAAGGAACTTCGTTCCAATAATATAAACTAATATATATACTAATATTATAAAGCTGAAGAGTTTGTTTGTTTGAACGCGCTAATCTCAGGAACTACTGGTTTGATTTGAAAAATTATTTCAGTGTTGAATAACTCATTTATCGAGGAAGGCTATAGGCTACCCGGGAAAAAACAAATTCCCTCGGGAACGCGGGTGAAACCGCGGTGTGGAAGCTAGTTTATTGATAAAATTATCTTTTAACAAAAAAGAAACATACGCGTCAAATATAGAAGCTCCTCCTTTTTTAAGTCGGTTAAAAAGCGAATAAATATTACAAGCTACACCTAAATTAGTAATAAATTCTCAGACTCATGTAATTTTCCGCACCTTAAAGCTCATTAAACCCTCGCGACCTGGATTTCTTTGAGCCTCAACTGAAAATTTAAGTATACTTCAGTATAAGTTCTAACTTACGGTGGACTGAAATGCTAGCTTGAAACTTAATTGAAGTTGCACTTCCCTGGTTTTTTCGAGTGTTCCATTTTTTTCCTGAATTCTGCGACGAACAGCGACTACAGCGGGGATTTTTTAACTTAATGAAGGAAACTCTTCGGGTAGCAGGTGCATTTGAAATGTTTTTAGTTACATTTCGGTTTGTTTTTCGAATTTCATCGTGGAAGGAAGTGTCGTGATCAATTTTCACTTTAATGTGGTTAAAAGTAAGATTGGTTTTCCTTGTCCTAGTTTTCTTAATCTGAGTGATTCTCAGGAACGTTGTTTTCTCCAATATTGTATCGTAAAATATTTTATTATCATAATGTTTACTCAATAAGGCTTAGTCTATTAAAATGTAAGTTTTTGTTTTAAGATTACAAATTACCATAATAATAGTTTTCTGCAAGCTAAAAGCTAGACTTTATTTAGGATTGATTTCCGCACCGAGGTTTAACCCACTTTTCCAAAGGATCAAGTGGTTCCCGGAATAAAAAGTTATTCCGAAAACATTAGATCAGTATAATTCTAGGTTTGTTCCAAATTTCATACAAATCCATTCAACCATGGCACACACAAACATTTGCAGATTGCCGATAAGTTCCGGATAGTATATCTGACAGATATCTGATTATGCAGTCTCTTTCGAAATTATTAGAAATGAGACGACCTGTAAAAATATACCAGGAACTTGCAACCTGTGAGACTGAGCCATAATATACTAAGTCCTATTTATATAATAAGCCTCCTTAATATACAAAATAAAGACACATAAGTCTAATAACTTTAGCAAACCGGTAGCGAAGAGATAACTTGGAAACTTCTCACTCCTTTTATTATATTATTATATCAACTGTAACTTGGTCTGTGATTCTGTGATATGAGATAATAAAATTTGTGCGTCTCCAAGATATTTGCTTCTATATCAAGGATTTCTAGTTTATGTTTGGGTTTTAGTATGAGACAATTTGAGTGCCGAGTTTGTAACTATATTTTGTTATACAGAGTGCCTGGTTTATACTAAACACATAAAAATAATTTAACTCGCGATGATAAAAAACACAAATTAATTAAACTGAGAATAATTTTTAAAGCAAAATAGGAGTGAGTGAAAGCCGACAGCTATGTACCCGACCACAGCAGAGATAAATGTTAATACCCATTTAATATCTACCTAAGTCTTTATTAATTAAATAGTTTTAGTCTGAGGCCGAAAAAAAACAAAAGATCAAAAGAATGTTCATTAAAGACGTTGGTATCTAAATCAGGGTAGGTATTTGACCTTTCTCTATCTATAGTATTTAATTTTGTTTTCAGCATTAATTGTGTTGTTGAGTGTTAGATTTTAGGGTTCCGTACCTCAAAAGGTAAAAAAAAGGAACCCTTCTATGATCACTTTCTTGTCCGTCTGTCCGTGTGTCACCATCGATTTTCTCAGGAACGGGTGGACCTAAGAAGTTGAAATTTATATCAGATACTGAGGTTTATAGTCCCTATTAGGTGTACAATAATCAAGGTCCTGAGTCAACACGATAAAAAGATATGGGCAAATTTAGATTTTCGTGAAAACTTGTAAGTACCAAAATTTACCTTAATTTTTAACTTTTTTTTATTTTTTGTGCTGTAAGACCTTACTTTTAACCAAAATTGACAATTCTAGGTCAACCGGAAGTACTCTATAGGTTTTGGGTCGAAAACCTATATGGTAGTTCCCGTTGACCTAGAATCACGAAATTTGGCAAAAAACAAGGTCATACAAAGGATGGAAATTAAAGGGTGTCCCCACACATACATAGTTGACGCCAATTAAGATAGCCCTCTGAGTTGTATCGGCGCTCATACAATTACAGGTCTAGTTTAATTGGCACCTACCGCAAACAAGGCAAATAAATTCACAAGCATTGGGCTATCAGATGCAACAAGAATTATTCAAATCTGACGGGTAGTTCCATATATTAGCGTCTATAAACAAACAACCAAACAAAAAATCTCTTCTCCTTTATTATATTAGCACTAGCTTCCGCCCCGCGGTTTCACCCGCGGGTCTAATATAAAGATTGTCTGAAAATTTAATCGCGATCGGTTTCGGAGTCTATATGAAACATCCATACATACTTTCTCTTTTATATATATAGATAGATAGATAGTTAATTCTTAAAAATATCACAAGTTTCGTTAGGTAAGATTCAGAGAAAAATTACACGACACTAACGTAGCAATTTGTCAGGGGAAGATAAATGTCCTGAAATCTGTATGATAAAAGCAATATTATCAAGGCTTCTTTACAAAGTGGTTGTGCTCGTCCCACAAGGGGGGCTGTAAGGGTGGTTCTTTTCAATCTCCGCGACATGGTATATGGTGGGAACGAAAGGGTGTTTTTGATTGACGTGCTTATTTTAGTTTGTTATAAACGAAACCATTTCATGTTTATTTACATCCTAGAGGTAGAATTTAAATGGAAAATTTATTTATAAAATGTTGAGATTGAGAAAAAACTTCTCAAACTTCTCAAACTTCAAATTTTATTGCATTCATGGTTTAAGAAAGATGGTAAAAAATATTAAAGTACAACATGAAACCCTGATTAGGGCACAGCAAATTAAATTATACAAGAAATACAATAAATTATAAATTAAGTAATCAATTACATTTAAATTTAAATAGGTACATAATATTATTATATTATTCTATAAAGTGAATTTATTGCGATTAGTTTACAAATTTAAATTTTATTTATTTCGACGAATTATTTCGCATTAATTAAAGTATATTATTATAATTATTCCATATATTATTACAATTTTAATTTATTTTGTATTGTAGGTAGGTAAGTACTATTTTTATCCTTATTATAATTTTAACATTTAGTGTCTAGCTTCTCATCAAAGAACTCTTGCAGTGTATAGTAGCATTTATGTAATAAGTATTTAGATAATTGTGTTTGAATTTATTTGGTTTTTCTATCTCTTTTATTGCTTGGGGAATTTGGTTGTATATTTTGATTGACATGCTATATGGGCCTGAAGAAACCATTTTTAGCTTAGAAATAGGTAACGCCAATCTATTTTGGTGTCTTAGATTTCGTGGTTGTGAGTAATGGTCTTTTGCTTGAGAGAAGAGGGACACATGCTTTTTAACAAATTGACAGATCTCGAGAATATTAGGGATGTAAGTGTGAGTATGCCATGTTTAACAAAATGCGATCTACAACTCTCCATCGCATTTATGTTGGACAAAATTCGAATACATTTTTTTTGTAATATAAAGAGACTGTCAACATCTGTACTATTTCCCCATAACACTATCCCGTAGCGGAGCCAAGCGTGTGCGTATGCATAATAGGCGGTTAGGGCAGTTTTAGTATCGGTGGTTTTCTTAAGCTCTGTTAACGCATACGTGAATCTTGATAATTTACCTACCACATCATGGATATGGACTTTCCAGTTAACATTTGTATCTATATTTAAACCAAGCAATTTAAACTTATCTACACATTCCAATTTCATTCAAAATTTCAATAGTTCACTTATACGTACCGTACTGAATTCATAATAGAGGATATTTTTACATGATGTTTATAAATATGTTGACGGACCGGTTGGCGTGGTTGGTAAGATACCCTATCTATCACGCCGCAGGTCGTGGGTTCGATTCCCACTCAGGACAAACATTAAATTTGTGTCCATGAACATGTCTGTTTGTCCTGAGTCTGGGTGTAATTATCTATATATATATGTATAATATTTACAAAAGAAAAATAGTATATGTAATATATCAGTTATCTTGGCTTCCATAGTACTAGCTCTGCTTAGTTTAGGGTCAGATGGCCGTGTGTGAGAAATAATGTCCCAGATTATATCTAATATATAAAATTCTCGTGTCACAATGTTAGTTACCATACTCCTCCGAAACGGCTATTTGACCGATTATTTGAAATTTTATATGAATATTCAGTAGGTCTGAGAATCGGCTACTATCTATTTTTTAAACCGCTACGCGAGTGAAACCGCGGGGGACAGCTAGTATATATATATATTTTTTTTACTTTGTATAGGCTTGTGTTTGACCACAACTCACTATGGTAAGTGATGATGTGGCCGAAGGTGATAAGCACACAAAGCCTAGAAGGAACTGGCTCTCAAGTGCAGCTGCCGGAACACACCAATAGGTGTTTGGCGATAGATTTTCACTTGAGGGTGGTAGCCAGCCAGACGAGTACTACAAAGTACCCTACCACCGTGCTATGGTTTCCTCACGATGTTTTCCTTCATCGAAAGCTCATTGTAGGATTCGAACCCACGACCTTCGCCGCGGCGTCCGACGTCACTACCACTGAGCTATCATCGCTTAAATATATATATACTATATTATACTTGTACTTAATAACTATGTATTTTGTCATTCCATCCTGTTATTCTCAATTTAATATTCCGTGATTTTTTTTTCTAGTTTTTCCATCTCTCACAATTTAAATATATCCTGCCAAAATATAAATAGGAAGATCAAACCGCACTCAAATCTTGTCCATACATTGAAATTTTGCAACATACCTCTGCATAGTGTATACTCGGCTTAATGCATGTCCTTGCATGTGCCATAGACTGTGAAATCTATTAGACATACCTACTTGATATACAAAATTGTCTACAGTTTTTACGTCTCATTCTCGCGCTTATCAAAGGTCAATTGCCACAAATAATATTGGCAACCCAGGCGGGTACTACAAAGTACTCTACCATTGTCCTATGATTTCCTCAGAGCTGCGAATCAGATGGGCTTGACTAGACTCATTCTTGCGTACATAGATCCTGCCATTACGAACCCAGACAATAAACAAACAATAATTTTTAACTAGAAATTGTGATTAAAAACTGAGGAGCAAAGTAATATGATGTTGTCTGTGACTAGTTAAGCGGTACATATGATTAGCGGTACATACATGTTATGGTGCTGATGATTAACAGGATTTGAACCCGCGACCTTTGTCTAGGCATCCGACGTCACTACCATTGATATATGGTCGCATTAAAGGTATTCCCACCTCTATGGTTTCATGTATTTCGTATAGAGTTTATATATAAGATAAAGTTTTCAGTTAGTTCTATATTTGTATGTTCAGTAAACGTTTCAAAACTAGTTTTTCATGCATAATATCCGATAGGAGGTAAATGTAACGTAATATTTTGTTATTGATTAAACACAGTAAAGGAAAATATTACAAGGAAACCTCCAGGTAAGCGGAAAATTCGGAGGCATCATATTATTATTACTTAAATAAAAACATCCATTATTATAATTTAAAATAGCAATGTCTTAGAAGATATTTATTCTTCTCTCACATCCTGGCATTTTCATTACACACGATGATGGTTTTCTAGAACTCCTTTTTCCATTACTATTCACTATAGTTGTGGTGGTAACATAATAGGGACTGTGTGCTTAAGTTTCTTTTAAAATTCGGTTACGCACACCTACGCATTATGCATGTACACGCGCACATTCACAGACAGATTTTGAAATGAATTAATGAAATGAAATATTGTGATGAATATATCGACACCTCCATGCAATAACATCGTAACTCATTTTTTTCATAAATTGCGTTACAATGATATTGTTATGTAAAAAAAAATAAAAAAATTCTGTACAATCATTGTAATTCTGCTCCCATTAATTTTTTAAATATACAAATTTCAAAGTATTGTAACATACCAAAAATAAACAGGCAGTCATGGGGACTGCCGATAGAAGTGAAAACTATTAACTTAAGACTAATTGAAATTATATGCAAAAAATACTCATAGCTATAGATATACCATTAGCATGAGCATGTCGGTGACGCGAACCTATAAGTTTTCACTTCAAAAAGCATTTTTTTCAACAATATCATTGCAACTTGTTTTACAATGTATTACGAGTAGCTAGTCAATCAAATACAATAACATTGTAACATTTGTGGTAACATTATATACAATCTTTGTACATGACAAAATTGGGGTTTACGAATACAATGCTACGTAATGTTATTGCATGGAGGTGTCGATATTTTGTACCGACTTTTACACGTAAGTAAGTAAATTTTTGTGGTACTCATATGCATTGATTAACTTCTTTAGGAAAAACGCAGTTAAATAACCATTAGATGTTAAACTTTCCGAGTCACGGGATGTCTATAAGTTCCAAAGCCTATGTTCCACGTAGATACGTAGCAGCGGTACAAAGCTATACACCGCTATGCCTTTAATGGACAGTGTCAAAGCGTCTGTTTGCGACTAAAAGCACGTTTCAAATGGTTTCCAGCACGAAACATGACTGTGAATTTTGAAAGTGTTGCTTGAAATTTAGTGATATGATGCGTATGAAGCTATGAGTCGGGTAATGTTCTTGACTAGTTTTTTTTTAATTACTAGTACCGAAACAAGAGACCCAAGTTCATTGTAACATTCGAACTGAGCATCGCGCTACTATACCTTTTGTTTTAAAATAATTGTGGCCGATTGGCTTGGAGGTTAGATACACTGTCTGCCACGCCGCAGGTCGTGAATTCGATATCCGCTCAGGATATTTGTCTATCCCCGCTGTTTCATCTGAGTAGCTAGCATTTTCGGGATGCGTATGGTGAGCGACTTTTAACAGCTCTGGCACCATAAATGGTTGTGGGGCAACTCATGAGCTACTCGTCTGAGTACCATGACTTATATTGTGGCAGCAAGACCAACCGTAGATGGTCCCTTGGTAATCCGTAAGGGTTACTAGGCATAGTGTGCCTCGCTGTTATAACCTAGCGGTTGGTAAGTGCGGCCACTGTGACAAATCTCAATAGTTGTGATAAGGGTCTGTTTCATCCGAGTTGTATAAAAAGTAGCCAATATATCTCGCTCGCCGTACCTTAAAAAACCCTTAAAAAAAATAATGACAAACCAATAAAGATTGTTGATGTTAGTAAGGAACATTATTTAAATAACTTTCAATTTAAATGTATTTTATTTAAATTATCTTAACCGAACCCTTTTTTTAACCTTACCTAACACAAACCCTTTTCAAATCTAAGAAAAAATCACATCCACATAAAACTTAAGGGGTTGCCATGCCAGTTCAACCGAGCAGTTCACGCCTCATTCCACAGAACTTTACCTTACTCTCACGAAAGAACTGCCTAACGGAATCTCCATAGAAATCATATATTTTTAGAAGTGACATAGGTAGTTTTAATGACTATTACAGGTTATTTGATACATATTCGATGTGCTCTAACTGTTATAGTTAAAAACTTGATTCGCAAATTTATCTTACAACATTTAAGATTATTTTTTACCAAGGTTTTAATTTTGCCCACTTTTTAACTAGCACATAATTGATCAGAATAAGAATACCTACTTAATTTTTTTTATTATTATCATCATCATCTCAATTTTGTATTATCTACATCTCAGGATAGGACTATCCTAGAACAAAGGCTTCCCTGATCCATTTGATGGAAAATCATCATGATCTTTGCAATCCATTAAAATTATAGTACTAAATATTTATGAGTAGAGTAAGAGTTCTAAGTTATGGTTATGTCTCGAAGTCCATATTTCGTGTTCAGTGAACTTAAACGCGTGCGTAAACGTTATCGTTACGATGACGTGTGCGATATCGTGCGTACTGTGACGCGCTCGAATATTACCGCGCTCCACGAATTATTGCTTGTCGTTGAAAACGCAGATGTTAGTTATATGGAAAGCAACAGTAAGCAAGCAAAGAATTAATATTTAGACAAGTATTTAGAGAGTAGCATATATGTAAAACATTTCTTTTTAGAATTTTTACTCAGATCGTAGACATAATCTTTAGCGTTTACAAATACCTAGCCTTAAATACCTAATGATCAACCAATTTACTGCTTATATTTAATACAATAACGTCAATAGGATTTTCATCTGCGACCTTTACATTATGATCTTTTAGTGCTAAAATCCCAGACATTTAATAAAGCCTTTACATAATCTTATTAAATTTAATATCAATGTCACTTTTTTCCAGAAAATCTATCGTTTTTTGACACAAAGATGACTCAGTTCAATCACAAGGTTTTAACTGAATGGGGAAAGCTTAGTTGAATCATGAATTGAGTTCATGTTATAATCATTGATTGCAGTGGCCATAGCCGAATGAATCAGAAGTAATATAATACATGGAGGAGGTAGACTCCTCCATTTAAAAGGGAAGATTTTCCGCCAGCCTGGTCATCTTGCCTGAGGACCGTAGTCCAACTGTAGATGTTGGAATCTCATCGGTATACATGCCGAGTGCTTAGGAAACTTTGATTCTACATCGTATGATGTAGAATCTTGTGGCACTATCCACCCATGGGTGGTGGATAGTTTCATGTGGTGTAGATAGATGTCGCTACATAATAGAGGGCTTAAACTTAAATAATTTCCTTCAAAAAAATATCTGAATCGCATCCAGTTTCTATATAATATAAATACTCCCACTGGAGTGAGCGAGCGAGCGAGATTTATAGCGCCAGTGGTTACCGGTTATAAATTCAAGAGCACGTATGCGTGTTAAGTGGATTAGTGTTAGCCGGCTGCTATATTTTTATCACCGATAATTCTTTTAGTTGCAACACTAAAACCGGAAAAATAACTATAACAAAGTCGTATTTTTTATGTCTACTGATAAACGAGCAAACCAGAAGCACTCGTGTCGTAGCTTGATTAACCATTCTTAACCGATTGGCAAAGTTAAGCATCGCCCAGTTAGGCCGGCACCTGGATGAGTGACCGCCAAGTTCGTCTTGAGCGTTTTCGTGCTTCCCAATGCACGTAAAGCCGTTGGTCCCAGTTATCACTTAATTGTGATAGTCGTTAAGCTAGTTGGAGACCTAGGTGGCTTGAAAACTCCAACAGTAGGTTGACCCCTAGCCTACCTCCACCAATCTGCAGTGGGCATGCGTGGTGGAGTAATTGCCCATTCGTGAAAGGAGGCCTGTGCTCAGCAGTGGGACATATAAAGGCTGTAAAGGAAGGAATGAAAGGAAAAGAGCAACTGCAGATGCCACCTGATGGTAAGTAGCCACCGTCGGTAATTGTCAATGAGTAGCCGACATTTAATAAACCTAGAAGGCCATTGGCTCTCATTAGCAACCGATGGAACACTCCCGGAGGACTATTGCCACAGATTTTCAACATGAGGGTGGTAGCCAGCCGGGCGGACACTACAGAGTACCCTACCACCGTGCTATATATTCCTCACGATGTTTTCCATCAAAGAAAGCTCAGGGTTGAATTTCCAAAAATCCTACCTTCGTGGATGCCGACTCTGTATAAGATATCTTTAAGCAAAATTTCAAGTCTTTAGGTCCAGCGGTTTGGGCTGTGCATTGATATATCACCCAGTTAGTCAGTTTACCATTTTACCTGTACCTATATAAGGTACAGAAGGTAAACAAACAGATATATTCGTATCGGAATAATGAAGCGAAAGCCCTTTTAAACTATTTGATGACGGACCCAACCGCAATAAAGTAATTACACGTTTGTTAGAGAATATTTTAGGATTCTCGTAAAGCTTTATACAGGTTGCAGTGATAATTTAAGAATGTTGTAAAGATGTATGTTGCATATTAATTAATTTATATACTAGTTTCCGCCCTGGGATTCCAGCCGCGTTCACGGGATTAAACGTACCTTATTTTCTAATCTAGGACCGTAATGGAAACTAAATTTTATGATACATCCGGGACGGAGCTCAGGGGTAAAACAAGAATAATATAACAAACTAATATCTTAACTATTTAAAATAACTAGGGTACGTAACCGGAAAGTTTCAAGTTTCATGTCTAATACGTTTAGTGAAATAAAAATACACAAGATGCCGTTTCAACTTTAGCAAACAACTACAGAATCACCTAACTTGAGTACTAAGTATAACTTATTCCCCATACGAAACTGCATAAGAATTTCTGTCGGAAATGAAAACCACCTGTATATAACCGTGGGTGTACATATGTGGTCTCATGAATATTCTGGTCCACTATGAGATTTATTAGGGCCGGTTTTCCGCCTTGGCCTGGATTTATGCCGGTGCGGACGGACGAGTGGAACGGACCGGACGAGCGGAATCGTCCGGACTCGGAATTAGATTTGTGATGGTACCATTGAACTGTGCGGCCCTTTAATAGTTTAAACTGTGATTGTAAAATAGTGATTCTATGTGGGTGAAACCTATCATAAATTAAGGATGGTGATGAAGACATAATAACACACTTTTATTAGCTTCACCTGTAACTAAGTCGGAAGTCCAATTTGACCCACTTCCCGGTTTTCGATAGAGCTGAAATGCATGCACGTTTATTTTGTATGACAATGCATGGTTAGGTAAATGACGTCATTTAATATGGCGGACTCCCAAAATGGCGGTGTCGTTATTTTTTTCCACTCCATTTTGCGGGTTTGATGAGAATATGAAAAATAAAATGGCGTCACACTAAATTCAATATGGCGGACGCCCCAAGGTTTAATTTTTTTAATTTTAAGGTCATGATAAATCGTGTTTTTTAGTTCTTACTTTGTCAATAAAAATATATATCCTGAATGTAATCAAACATTTATTTGATTACATATTAGAAGAGCTTAGAAGGATTAAGGATTAAACATTATATATAATGGTTTCTCGCAGGTTTCTAATCTGTTCTCACATAGATTAGTTCATGTCATGCAAAGTCACGTAACGTCATTTGAATAATAAATCAAGGATCCCATTAAGCTAAATACTTGTAACCTTATTAAGTTGTTTAATTGAGCAATTGTTCGTACGAACTCGTGTCACTTTGTAATTGGTTTCTGTGCCCTTGAGAAATTAAATCCTACTTATGAGGAATTTAATTAAGAATCGATATGGCTACATTATTTTATCTTATTATATTGTTAGTCTTCTTTAATTTAAAATGTGGACCGCTCTTTGGGCAAAGGCCTCCTCCACTTTCTCCATGACACCCTAGTTAGCCAGTTGTTTTTATCACATCACCATCTTATTAACAACTAGCTTCCGTCCCGCGTTCTCGAGGGATCTTATGTTTTCCTGGTATAAAAAGTAGCCTATGTGCCCAAACTATAATCTATATCCTAATCTATCTATATAATATTTGTAGGATTAAGTTTAAATAAATATGAAGACTTTTTCTGTCTGGTAGATCATAGAAATGAAGCCATAAATGTATTACTATTATTAATAAGCTTTTATTATCGTATGTATGTTATTATGTAACGGAATCTTTGAATATGATTTTGACCCCCTTCAAAATGTCGGATTAACTCGAAATTTGGCATACTTATTAAGGACCGCTGACAATTCAATATTTTAAACAGTTTGACCCTGATAATCAGGATTAGCGATTTTTTGTTTTCCTGAGACCCGGAGGTCTGCGTCAAGACCAATAAAGGAAACTACCAGGCGCGCCGATCACCTATTTCTCGGATAAGTTACCGACTGTGATTAAGATAAAATTTTCGGAGAAGAAACCTGAAAACCGCCTGAAAATCTCATCCAAGGAAGGCAGCAGGCACTTAATTTACCCATTTATCGGATAAATTACTGACTTAAAAATACGCTTTTATAGAAAATCCAACTAAAAATAGAAAATAAATAATAGTTTAAAAAAACTAAAAAGATACGCTTTTATAGAAAATCCAACTAAAAAATAGAAAATAAATTTTAATAAATTTGAATTAAAAATAGTGTATTTTCTATTTTCTATTTTTTAGTTGAATTTTCTATAAAAGCGTATTTTTTTAGTTTTTTTTTCGTATCTTATCATAATTAAAATATTGTTATTTTATATGAAAATATCGTCAACACGTTTTAAAAAAAAAATACAAAAAAAAACTGCTTCATTTAACTACCATTATTTCATTCATTGAAATGAAATAATGTTCATGATATAAGACTGATATCTTCCTTTAAACAGCGAAGCCTCTAAATTTCCACAGCGGTTATGCTACAATAATTAATTATAATAAATGGGTGGCCACACAATACGTAAGATTAATCCCTCCTTGCCAACTCTTCGGGAACTTCTTGGGCTTAATTAAATAAATGTATTTGCTCGAGGAAGGGGATTTAAGTCGATTATTTTACTCGCTGAACTCTTGGCGTCTACGATTTAGTACGAGTGTTACTGTTGGTTCTCGATTGGAAATGTATGACTTGATTTATCAGCCTGTATCTCTCTATTGCTGAAG
Organism: Tetheella fluctuosa; assembly: GCA_951216915.1. Classification (NCBI taxonomy): domain Eukaryota; kingdom Metazoa; phylum Arthropoda; class Insecta; order Lepidoptera; family Drepanidae; genus Tetheella; species Tetheella fluctuosa. The sequence goes on from OX578237.1 coordinate 5,220,168, forward strand.
ATAACTTTCTCCCAATATTGGAGATTATAAAGAAAACTAACATACCTAAATCCGCCGGGAAACTGTAATACTCTAGTGTTACTGTGTTTCGGTTAGGAGGGTGTCGGTTTCTATCTACATGCAGAAGAGACTTAACATCTTCACGTCTCAAACTTTTAGTAATTCTCAACAACTATTATTGTAATACGTAACAGTTCGCATTAACTTAAATTTTAATTTAACTTAACTTCATCTTTTTAACTAAATTAATTACTAAATTTTGCCTACCTACATAATCACCTAATCGTAGCTAGATCATCAAAATTTTTGTAAAGACACCACTTTTACTTTCATTCTTTTCTTACTGTGTTAATTTTAAGCTATTGTATAGCTTTTATCGCGGGCTTCGGGGTTTGTTAAGCTATTGTATTGCTTCGGGGTTTTTTTTATTTGTTATTCAATTCTAATAGCATGGAAACCTACCCTATCAAATTCTTTTTGGTAAACAAAAACGAATTAACCTACGAAGTGCTTATTAGAGGCGAAGAAACGGCATCTACCCTGCTTGAACTTCGCAAGCAGATAAATAAATTAACATTGCCGATTCGATAAATTCTAAATTATTACAAACCTACCGTGCTTAATTACAACTATTCTATTACCTAAAACTTTGTGTATTAAATGAATACTAATATTTTGGTACACTTAAACTAGCTTATTTTGAGTACAATTAGCAACTAAATTATTTATACTCTGTTTGTAAGGATTAATGACATGGGGGTCATTAAACTAAGACTAGATGATTTTATGAATGATGTATGTATATGAGTGAAGTATGGAAGATGTTCTGTGAGTGATAGTAAGTTAGAATGTCATAGTCAGATTTTGCATTCTAGCACGCAAAATCCTTCGTTTTTGGCGGGGTACTGTAACGTTATACATTATTTATCTAAATAGCTAAAGAAAACTAAGAAATCTTAATAAAAATCTATATTAAACTAAATCAAAATACTATCGAAAATCATTTATTTATATTCTACCTAATTATCTAATAAAACACTGCAAGTTCGTATTAATGCTGCGGTTATAACTTCTAACGCATCCCATGCAGCGAGCGGCGACCGCGGCTACGCGCTGTCCGTTCGTCAGTTTCTAATTCACTACGGCACTCGCATCTAAAACCTTTGGAGGTGACGGCTGCGTCACTCGTTCCAATAATAATTATTGTTCTGTAAAGCTGCATCTGCTAATTTAGTTTTAGCTAATTAAGACAAACATTTGTGTGCATGAACATGTCTGTTTGTCCTATGTCTGGGTGTATCAATATATGTATGTATTTACAAAAGAAAAGTAGTATATCAGTTATCTGGCTTCCATAGTACAAGCTCTGCTTAGTTTGGGGTCAGATGGCCGTGTGTGAGGAATAATGTCCCAGAATATTTATTTTATTATTTATTATTATATATAAATTAACTCCTATTTCCCTTGGTCCCCCACCATAACTTGAGAACGACTTTACCGATTTCATTCATCTTTTTTTTTTAAGTTTTCTAAGAATTTGTAGAAGGTTCAAAAATATGTATGTTTGTCCAGATGGAATCTTGCAAGTCAAATTTCACCCACTTCCAGTGGTCTGATTGACTTGATATTTGGTATACATTAGTATATTGAAAGACAATGCAAGTACAGTCACCAAAAAAAAATTATTCACACATTCAGATGGATTTTCATTGAATCGAGACTGATTCGAGTTTAAGTCATTATGTTTTATTCCCTACACTATCTATATAATAATAATAATATAATAAATGGTCTTTATTGAACTAAACAAGGTAACAAAAGAATATTGATGGCTCTAGCTCCAATATTTATCTATATATTTATTATATATAAATTAATTCCTATTTCCCTTGGTCCCGCCATAACTTGAGAACGACTTTACGGATTTCATTCATCTTTTTTTAAAGTTTTCTAATAATTTGTAGAAGGTTCTTAAGGAAAAAAAAAATTAAGAAAATTGCGCAAAAAATTGGAAATTTCGGGAAAAATTGAAAGTATAGGATTTTTGTATGAAATTAAGACACTGGTATTTTGCGTTAGGTAGGTAGTTTATTGAGGAATATAGGCTACTTTTTATGTTTAAAACGCAGGTGAAACCGGGGACAGCTAGTTTATTTTATATCTCTGTCTGAGACTTGCAATATTCAATATGTATTAAAATTATATTTAATTCATAGAATTATTTCCTATAGAAAGTAGGTTTTCAAACAACGCTTGCTCAGAATCGAAGCCAAAAATTTGCTAGTGTGCGTAACTGTGCCATAGGTACACATAGACGCAATTATAGTGTGCATGTATACGCATTTGGTTCAGATTCTGACCCAAATGAGGCGCGTACGACGTACTCGGTTTCTATAGGTAATAATTCTATGATTTAATTTAAATTGCAAGTTAATAATATTAATATTTCTTTACAACAAGTATTTACAATCAATGTATAAAATACAAACTAATAGAAAACATCCTCAAGGCCCTCGCTGCTGTCGATAGGCAACGTTCCCAACAGGCTGGCAGCGTCCCCTTTTTTGGATGATCAAACTTATGCGTTGGCGGAAAAAGCTCCCAGCCCGTCGGTCTCCCGAAGCCTCGAAGAGCTTGGATGATAAAATCCGAGCAAATCGGCGAGCCTCGAATCCAAGGTTTCTACCGGTTTATAATATTAATTATTTTATTGTATAAAAATACATAGTTTTATAATTTTAGTCAAATATTTTACGTTCGAGAACGCATAGTAATGGATTCACACAATTTGATCACGATGATAGCCAGATGAACGCTATTGCTATCTCTCAACAAATTTACATAAAACATCAGATAATTTGTCTGACTGTAAAATATGAGTTTCTTAACATCGCCGATATTTTGCTAACGAAAGAAAATTAATTTGTCCACAATTATTTTCAGTTTACTAACATTTATATCTTCTATTATAAACTATGAGTTTTATAGTTATGAGAAGCAAGATCACAGTTTTTTTACAAACTACTTTACCTATTAGTATACTATAATATTGCGACTGAATTTTAAATCAGTTCACCCAATCGATTCAACTGAAATTTTGTGATATTGAAAATTAAAAAAAATATTATTTTTAAAATAGGTTTATCATATTTATTAAAAATCACCAATTTCCCAAAAAATATACATACTAATTTTCCTTCTGCGTACACTAAGCAAGCCTTAAGGCTTGATTGCTTGTGGCACATCCGTAAGGAAGTCATAATCAGTGAGACAGAGAATAAATCAACAGAAACTTCCTCCATAATAATATGTAACTTCAAATAAACAGACGCTCCAGAATATGTAACAGCTTGGAGTTAAATCAGATTCCAATAGGAACGGTCCTTATACCATATATTAAGCGTGGGTACAATTTTCCACTCGGCAGCGTTCTTAAAGCATGAAAGCAAATAAACCCAGTGTGGGGTGAACTCTTTTTAGCGTTCCGTGAGAGTTTATGTTATTTTATATTTATCCTAATCCTAACTAATATTATAATTGCGAATGTGAGTTTGTTTGTTTGTACCGCTGAACCGACCGCAATGAAATTTAGAACGCATATAGCCTATGGTATGGAGAAGGACATGGGCTACTTTTTTCTCGGGAACGCGGGTGAAACCGCGGGCGACAGCTAGTATTTTATATAGCTGTCTTGTACTTGTATTTTGGAAGTTTTTCGGTGAATAAATTTGGTTGCCACTCGAAAATCTTTCTTTTCCAATTGAATCTTGAGAGTCATGGTTACACTAAACTGCTGACTAATTCTTCGCGGTATGTTCTTAATTTTTGTTGACAATTAGTTCGTACGAACTAATCTTCTTAGGGATCGGATCTATTCATAAAGATGTAAATACGACAAGACGAAGAATGGCATTGAGTTTAACAACGAAGGAGAAAGATAATAAAATGCAACAGAATTCTCAAGATATAGGTAAAAAAAAAACGAATCAAATAGTGTACGGAATCCGACCTGTAAGTAACAGTTTTGCTTATTAGGTTTATGTTCAGTGGATGTTTGTATTTTTCAGTTCGCTGGTGATGAGGAGATGCGCTTCCAGAGAGGCACTCACACATAAATATGGACGCAAAAGCATAGGTAGTATTAGAGCATTTAATTTAAAGAAAAATAGGCTTTTCAGAGAATAGTCACGAAACTAAAAAAAACAATATTTTTCTTTTTACTATTACAAAAGAAAAGATTGTAGATATTTTATTACCCGCGACGGAACGGAGACCGAATATGCGTTTGGGGTGAGAGGATGTTTGTGCAAATCAATGTTGCCATTTTTCTCCAAAACTACTTGTCCGATTTTGATGCAGTTTTCAGTTATGGGTTCGGGTTTGATTGGTGCATATTCTTAGATAGATGTTACGGTGACAACTCACCAGGGGGCGCTGCAACAAACATTATTTGTGCAAATCAATGTTGCCACTTTTCTCCAAAACCACTAGTCCGATTTTGATGCAATTTTCAGTTATCGGAGTAATTCTCTAAAAAGATTAAAATAAAATAAAAACAAAATTAAAAAAAATTAAAAAAACCCACGACGGCTGTAAAAATTGTAATCGAATAAAAGTTGTAATCGAAAAAGGTTTAAATAAAATTTTCAGCAGACACCCGACAGCAATTATCAAATATATACTGCACATATTCACCTACCATATTAACATAATGATAAATTTAAGACAATCCGTCGGGTGCTGCCATTACCATATCTGTTCCCGATTTCAATTAATATATAGCAGTATAGAAAAGTTATTATGTGTCGTTTATTTACATACCCAACGCAATTTCAGTTAGTCTTGTGACTCATAAAATAGCAAAATTTTATTTCATTTTGGGGCAGGGAATGGCAGCCTCTCGACGGATTGTCTTAAATTTGTCATTATGTTAATATGTACTCAGGTGAAAATGCTCTGAGCAGTTGCCAAAGTGGACACGTTCTTCGTACTGAATTAGAGATGTCGTTTTACTTTGCAGTTCTCTTTAATAAAGATGCAGTTCTACTGTAGTGAATTCTGAGTGAATAAGGTTTTATTCAGATGGAATGTACTTGTTATACATATATTTGAATAAAATATTGAAGAACATGAACGCAAATATACTGTATTTGACTATTTACATTAATTTAGTAACCTTTTTTAGAATTGTGAATTAAATAAAGGTCTAGTCATAATTTCGAATGTAATTGTTTTCTAAGATCTCGGTTTTCAGTAAAGACCATTATCTATATATACTAGCTGTTCCCCGCGGTATCACCTGCATTCCCAGGACAAAAGTAACTAATAGCCTTCCTCAAGAATTGAGCTATCAAATGCAATAAGAATTTTTCAAATCCTACTGGTCATTCCAGAGATTAGCGCCTTGAACAAACAATCAAACAAACAAAAAACTCTTCTCCTTTATTATATCAGTATAAATATAAACTTAAAAAACAAAACATTATCTAATTTCAAAATTTGATACAAATCGTTAGAGCCGTTTCCGAGATACACGTTAATATAATATATCTACCTTTAAACGATTGCTAAGCAAAGATTCTTTTGTAACATAATACAGTGTGTGTTAAATATATTGTTCTTTACATAGATTATATACTGTTATGTTACTTGATTTATACCACTATAGACTAAAATAGAACAAAATAACTAAATAATATTATACCTTTATCTATGTTAATTTTTGTCATACCTACTTAGCTTACATTGTCATCACAGAAATATTTATTAATCTAGCACTTATCCGTGAGGACCTCTTACTGGCTTCCTGGCGAATTTTATATTATAGTCTGTAAGAGAATCAGCTGTTGGTCTTCCTTAAAAATAAATAAATAAATAATCTGAATCTCGGAAACGGCTCCAACGATTTTCATAAAATTTTGTCTACAGGGGGTTACGGGGGCAATAAATCGATATAGCTAGGTTTCATTTTTAGAAAACGTCGTTTTAAAAAACAATACCGAGCAAAGCTCGGTCATCCAGGTACTATAGTTATAAAATAAGCTAGTAGTTGTGAATTTATAGTAATAATGTATTATTTATGCATGCATATAATAGTACAAATCGTAATATTCGTTCGTATTTTCACTAAATGATTGAATTTGAGGAAGACGTCAAATCAAATGTAGTGCGCAGAGCCAATTTGATTATAGTGAGTTGCGATTTGCCAAGTTTGTGTATCTACGTGACGGCAGACGGCTTAATTTGGTAAAGTAAAGCACTACGTAGTGTTCGAAGTGAGGACAACTTTTTAAGCTATTGTATAGCGTTTATCGCGGGCTTCGGGGTTTGATTGCGGCGACCGAATCAAGAAATTTCATAACGAAAAAATTCCGTAACGAAAAAACCTAACACCTTCCACACACACATACCTACATACACGTTAAGCGTTCGCTATACATATAGTATGTGTGTGTATGCTGTTTGTGAGAAGGTATATAAGTGTATAGGTATCAATTAATATCAAAGAAAAAACAAAACTGCCTAAATAAAAAATAAATAAATAATTAAAATTGCATAAGTTTTTTTTTTTTTTGTTTCCCCTTATTTCGGGAAGGCAAAGGGTTCTAGCCCATACAGCCTAATCATGAGATGACACAGTGCTCTCAGTGTGTAAATGAGACTTTATTGACAGCCTATTATTTTTGTTTCCCGTTGTTAAGCTATTGCATAGCTTTTATCGCGGGCTTAGTAGTATAAAGAAAATAATAATAATAATAAAAAAATACAGTATAAATAAAAATAAATAAATAATTATAATTGCAATAGCTTTACCGCGGCAGTCCCCGAGTGCCACACGTATTTTTTAATTATTTCTGGATGACAACTATTGCAATCAAAGTGCAGATAAGTCGGTCAAGATATCAAAGTGCAATGCCCTTAAATGTCCCGTATCTTATGGATTATATAATTCTTTGTAAATTATTGTGTTCGAAGCTACCACTCTGCAAAGATTAGCCCCGAAAACGTCACAGATATACTCACTCATTTTCACTTTTATAATATTTAAAGATATAGTTGAGATTAATAATTATGTAGCATGTGCATGATCTCTAAATAGTATAAAGCAAAATTGCTATCTGCCTCTTGTCTGTTTCTCCTCTTACTTCTTCTAAACCACGGAACGGATTTTCATGAAAGAACGATAAACAAGGATAGCTTTGTATATATATTGTACCCGTGCAAAGCCGGGGCGGGTCGCTAGTTTACTATGATAAGATTTACACTAGATATAGTTAACTCAACATTTATTTTACGATCTGTTTTAAGTATAAGAAGGTACTAAGGTAAGTTCGTCTTTATATTTTTACATATTAAAAACCCAATATTATTATGTCAAATGTTTTTTTATTAACAACGCCCCCCCCCCCCTACCCCCACCTCACTATACAAGTATACCTACTACAATACTATACTATCCATGACATATCAAGTTACAATACAATCAGACTTTCATATATCAATTAATTTTAGCAATGTTAAAAGTCCACAATATTGGAGTCACCATTCAGTTTCGTGAAAGAGTTTACCAACTTCCACGAAAGTGGGTTTCACTTATTGATTTACCGGGGCGAAGACCGTAAAGAGGTTTGTCGAAGACTTACTATTACTCTATCTATAGATTGTGAGGAAACTTCTAGGAGCTTCTTTCACAACAAAAACTTCGAGAAAATACAATTAAGCATGTTTAGTGAGGAAAAAACTATAACAAAGTTATACTTATAATGCGCTGGTAAAGTTTGATTCTTGAGGGAAAATGCTGGTATAAAGAAAAAAATCGAGGAAATTCTATTGACTGTAATGCTTTCCGCATCGCTGTATAAATGATGGGCGGATTTTAGATCTATGTTTTCGTAACCATTACTTAAAATGTCCTCACTGCTGAGAAACGAGCCTCCTATTACAACAAAAATCATTTTTTTTACGTCTTCGTGACAGAGGAAGGAGATAATTTGCTCTTAAAAATTTTTTTTTTTGTTGTTTTAGTAAATAATTTGAGAATAATCTAAATAACCCTTCAATGGGGGTAGAATCTAGTATTATTATTTGCCAATTAAGTATTATTTTTTTCCAAATCTTATTTTGCAAATTATTTTGGCAACATCGCATTTAATATTGTTTAATTCCTCTATATACCATCAAAATGGTTAACTGTTACTCCTTTGTCAACGTCTAGAAAGGTCGATGTCTCAACGTGACATATTGACCAATTTACTTCTTTCCAATAAGAGATAAAAGCGTACAATTTGTATTCGGGACATTGCGCTTAAGGGCAATGTATCAAGTAGCTTTAATATTTAATTCCAATGCTCACTTAATGGTACCATTTTAATTTTGGATAGAGTAGGCCCATAAAAGGTTTATGTAGGTTGTTTATGTTGACAGTACAAGTTGAAGGCGGATCATTTGATGTAAATTGTTGCTTTTAGCTGAGCACATTATGTTAGCAGGAGCTTTTTACTTTAACTAGTATCAGGTCTTCACATTTTATATAGAATATTTTTCAGAAGAAATATTTTTTTTCTGAACAGGTTTAATTATTTTAGCTAGACTAATTTCAAAGAGCTTTCAATTTTTTTTTGTAAAATTGGGTACAAAGTTTTTGCTTCACGTATTAATATTATTTACCTATAATAATTATTTGTTGTTAAGATACCTACAGGATATAAATAAAGCCTAAATTATAATTTATAACGTAATGGCGTTTTTGAGATAATGTCATAAAAAAAAATGTTCTGTAATTAAAATAAAATCATGAAAGACAGAGATTCCTAAGTAGAAAATCCAATCGGATTGTGTTCCACAAAAAAAGACTTTTTCCTATTTTCTACTGTAAAGTTATAATATATACCTATACGAGTATAAGTTATGATACTTGCCTAAAGCATATTGAAATTATTTTATTATTGTTGGCTGTATTTAGATTTTTTGGTTTCATAAAAGTGTCTTGTTTTTAGTCACTAATATTACATTTAAAATTGTTTTGAATGCCTGTAAGTGATTGTGCGCCCATTAATGTAGGTACACATCATTGGTAAGCCTAATAAATAAATAAAATCTTCTTTTTTGGTATCTTGGTGGCACTCAAATATTTACTAAAGTACGCTCTTATTATGATCGTTCCAGTAACATTTCTAGCACTGAAAATGTCATTTATTCAGTAATGGATTGCGCAACGGCTGACGAATTCATCCTACCAAGATTTGAGAGGCTTAAATACATGGCTTAATAGCACGCATATATTTTATTAAACCCTTCAACTCGCAAGTACTGAGATCAGTCCGTATTTTAAAACATAATCCTTTATTTCTTAGTATAATTAAAATTCGAGGAGGCATTAAGTGAAGTCGTAGATTATAGAACAGGACTTTCCCTGGGAATAGTCTTGCTATGTTTAGATTAAGTAAGTAAACATTATCTAAGTAAATGATATGAAAACGTTGGAATACTTTAAATTATTGCGATCCATCCTAAACCTATATAAAAAATCTGTAGCATCAGTGTATCTGTTAATAAAAAAAATAAATTTAACAAAAATAGTGTGGGTTTTGAGGTTTGTCTCTCTGTTGGAACACGCTAAGTTCGGACACCATCGAACCTATTTTCATAGGGCTTTCACAGTTTATTAGGCTTAGCTTGGCGGTTCGAATAGGCATTGGTTCATTAAAATTGGCTTACAAAGAAAAAAAAAGAGAAAATTATTAGAAATTTTATTAAGTCTGCATGAGCTAAACCGCGGGTGAAAGCTAGTAATATAAATAGTACAAGACTTATAAAAAATACAAAAGTCATCGATTTGAAATTCAAGTTTACTTTATGATTAAAAAGGTTTCAAAAATATTTGAACATGAATGTGAATAAGATTCCGTCCAAAAATCAATACTATACGTTGGAATGCAAACTTTGCAGAGTATCGCAAATTGTCGTTCGGAACCGGAATTTGAATCGTAAATTATCGCCGCCATTGTGAACAGATGTATCGAATGCTTCCGGCACGAGGTCATTTTTACGATTCAACATTCAAGTGTATCGAAATTATACGTATCGATTGACTACCAATACGTTTTCACTGTTATTTACAGCGGTTGCACGCAAAAATACAATTTGCATAGGTACGTTACTCATTTTCGGCTTCCATTGTATAATTTTTTACATTCTCATGTGTATACTGCTTTATTGCATCTTAAAAGCTCAAAAATGATTCAAAATTGAATACAAATTTATTTTATTAAGGTAGGTAATTAAGAGAGGTAGAGCATAGCGATATGTCGCTCTAAGAGCAGCTCGACTGGGGAAGTACCTCCACCTTACAGAATACCGCAGCCAAATAACTTATAGTTGTGTTCCTGCGCGTGAGTAAGGTCGCCAGAGCTAATCGGGTTGGGGGAAAGGGTCGGCAACGCGCGAGTGATACCCCTGGTTTTGGTGTTGTTACCCAATTTTACAATATTAGGGGTTGAATTTCCAAAAATCCTTCCATAGTGAATGCCTACACTGTATAATAAGGTATCTATGTGCAAAATTTCAAGTCTCTAGGTCCAGCGGTTTGGGCTGTGCGTTGATATATCAACCATCAGTCAGTTTACCATTTTCTATAAACAGATTTATTCAATTTAACTTGTTACTTCTAATAATTATCATAATAATTAGAAAATTTATTAAATATTATAAATGTGAGTTTTTATGAGTGATAAGTTACTCGTTCACGTAATGAATGAACGGATTGAGAAAAATCTGAGTTATAATTAGATAATTTCCTGGAATAAATCACAAGATACGTTTTTTCCTTTTTAGGGTTCCGTACCCAAAGGGTAAAAACGGGCCCCTATTACTAAAACTTCGCTGTTTGTCCGTCCGTCTGTCCGTCGGTCTGTCTGTCTGTCCGTCTGTCACCAGGCTGTATCTCATGAACCGTGATAGTTAGACAGTTGAAATTTTCACAGATTATGTATAAAACAAAGTCGTGTTAGTTAGACCATTTATAACTAACGGCTAGCTGGACCAATTTTTATAATCTTTGATTTGTTGGATTTGTTTCCGTCCCGAATAGCAGTAAGAAAAACTATACCTAATAAAATAACAAATGTTATACGCGGGTGAAACCGCGGGGAACAGCAAGTAGTGTATAAAATTGGGTAGGTATTTATATTAGTTTTGTAAGTATATTATTATAGTGCCTGGGCGACCGATTTCTGCCCGCGTGAAAATAGAAAAAACTGATTTTCCCAGATATGAGACCTAGCTAGATCGATGTTTTGCCCCCGTAAACCCCCACATTAGACATTCATCGAAATCATTAGAGCCGTTTTCGAGATCGTGAATACAAATATACAAATAGTTATTGCTAATTTAATATAATATTTTCTATATTTTGAGGTTTTTAACATAAGCATTTTAATTTGGTAAATAGACTAGTGGCTTTTTCAAAATACTCAAGTAAATCTACGTACCTACTAATAACTGTTGCGATAAGCCATATAAATCCAACAAAGTCTATCTAAAACTTATACAATGAAGTGACAACGACAGCCAATCCATTATCACAAAGCAACTTCTCATTTTCACAACATTACTTCAACTATTCATATCACCCTTATTTTGTACACGATAAGGTATAATTTTACTGAAAATATGTGAGGATATAAAATTGTATTGGTGAATGAGATTATTGGTGGGTCGTCCATCAAATGAGACCCTTTTAACGTCTAGAGCACGCTATAAGAGTGATACACGACGATAGGTCTACATTTATGAGGCAAACTGTCTTTTGCAACCATCTAAGGTGCGTATTACTCAACTAAAATCAAGGCTCAAGATTAGATTGTATTATTTGGAAGTAATTTCTATGCCACGACTTTAGAATTTAAATTTGGTTAATGCTTTCTCGACGCAAGTCTTGATTCTTAATCAGAAATATTTGAGAGAGTTCCTTAAGAATTAGTGAAGGCTTAGTTATGTCAAAGTGGTGGTCTCTTTTGCTGTCCTAAGTATTGATTATTATCTTAAAAATTGTAGAATTAACTATTTTTACCTTCCCATTTTATTTCCTCAATTAAAATTCAACCTTTGAATCTCATACCTAATTTCAATCACCTGGATCAAAGATAGTCTCTGAGTAAAACGTGTGTAAGCGACGGATATATAGATAGACACCGAGATGACTCCAAAATGTTATTTTGATTATAGTAGAAAATGCTTGGTTGGTAAACCTTTCAGGGAACTACCCTGAAAGGTTTACCAACCAAGCAGTAGTTACAAGTTTCTTTCGCTACACGCTACTCGACGGACGGATGTTTTCAAGTTACTTGCACAAGTTCTCCAAGTTAACGGCACTGATCATTATAAGTTAAAAGAGACATCGGTCATTACTGGCGGAACGAATAGATGAACTTTTGCAGGCTGTATTTAAAAGTTTGTTTCTTGAGGATTTGTTCAGGTTCTAAACCAATGCAAAATTTACTTGATGTTAAAAAAAGTAAAATCAAAATAAGCAGAGAACGTATTTCGGAATTTGGTGCTGAAACTCTAGTCAAGTCTTAGGGACAGTGATTGATGTGTATTTCAAACAGGTCAAGTATCAATTCCATCCAGTTGCTATTATAGTGTATCTACTAACTTTCCGACACGCGGTTTAACCCACGATCCCATATTTTATTCCTTTAGGGGTTGAACTTCGTAAAATCTTAGTTTATCTTAGTAGGTACACCCCTACGTTACAAAAGGAACATATCCTCCCAATTTTATGCTTCTATAACCAGTAGCTCAGGCTCTGCGAACCACTCTCAGTCAATCAATTAGTACGTTAGGACTTGTTCTTTAATACATGTATACATATATAGAAGAAAAACTATAAAGCTCTATTATAATGCATAAATCTTGTCCGTTCACTGTTCCTATTCCTATATTTATGAGATATTGATCTAGCTAGTGATCTTCCCCATTTCCCTTTTCATTTCCTCCGAATGTGAAACATTTTAATAGAACAATATATGTAGTAACACAGTTACGTGACCAAGTGGCTCCCAGGCACTATAGCAGTCCAAATGGACCATTCTCTGTCGCCATATATCTTGCACGCTCCGATTCCGTTCGGTGCAATGTAGCTTAATTTATACACGTACACTAACCACGCAACTTTCAGGAGTGGGAACTACATTCGGCTATTTTCGCCTACACTGTTGAAAAGTTAAAATTCACGTGTTTGTTTTATGGAAGGCTGTGAGAGGTTTTTGGCGGGCTGTAAATAATGGTGTTGTTCGTGACTGGTTGGACAGATTTTGCTATTCAGCAATGTCATAATCATAATTAACATATCCTGATGGTTACATTTTAAGTTTTATTTAAATAGGTAGGCAGAGTTAAAAGTACTGAGCGAAGTATTAGGTAATAATAATAATCTATAGATATTGGAACTCTAGCTCAAGTATATGAGTATCCTTAAAACTTTTGGACGTAAAACTTTACTGTAGATTAATTGTATTCGTTTTAGATTAGTCACGAATACGCCCTTATTTTTATACTAAACTAACCGATACTAAAGTTTATTTACCAATTCATTTTATAGCTAAAACGGTAAAATCATGGCCCAAAATCATTTAAACGTTCGGAATCTAATTAAATCGAGACAACATTGGGTATATTTCCTATTCCATTGCGGCCTCGGAAAGTGAAATATCCCGGGGGAGGTTTTTCTACAAGTCAAATGGACCGCTTGTTAGTGTTACACAGTATCGTTACAATTTATGTTGAGAATTAATTTGATAGTTTGTTAGTTGTTTTATAATATTTGTTTATATTATGCAAAATATATTTTATGTGACAAATTTTTTAAAGAATTTGATTTTAATGTGTAAGTTATAATATTTTTTTAAAATATCTTTGAATGATATCAGAGAAGACAAGAGAATTATTTACGTTTGTATCTTATTAGGTAGTAAATAGTAACTAGTGTTACTGAGTCCCGAGACATGTTTAGTCTATTTCTTTTCTTTTACTGAGATAAAATTGATAACGTATGTTTAATTTTTCATTCCATGATAAGTACCTATCTTTCACATGGACAATTAATTACACTTCGGCGTTTTTAGTTTGCCACTCTTTTTAGGTACAAAAGGAGTGGCAAAGTTTATAAGGGTAATAATATTTATCTGATCAGATTTATATGAAAATGTTTATTGACAAAAAAAAAATAAACAAGTATTTTGAGGTTTGACAAAATTTAACCTCAAACCAAGTAAACTTGTAAACCAAGCCAAAGAAGAGTACTACCTTTTTTACAGTACTGTGTAATAGAAGGACACTTCTGAGGTAATGCGGCGGAGTGTCTATCGGATTTATCGGTGGACCCAATTCTTGTGGGCCCAAATAACAAGACAGTACCGAATAATACATGAGCTCTCCTACCTGCTCCGTTTCCAATGAATAATTTCATATATTGAATTTTTATACAGCCATCTTCGTGTTTGTTGCTTGGGATTTTATATTGTGTTATGTTGGTACTGCCTATTTTTATTTTCGTAAATATGTTTTATTCATAAAGTTGATATGAGTTCTATGATTTTATAGGTTTTGTTAACATCAAAGGTAGTCGTTTTCTTCCTATTCTTCACCTACATTGATTCTAATACTTTGAGGCATATGAATAGTTTTACCAGTTTGAACGTTTATATATAAAATATGTTTATTGCCACAAATTTCCGTAATACTGCCTTGTTGCAAAACTTAAACATACACTTGCAAGATTAGACTTATATAGAGCCATTTTACAATAATTATGCTTTTTTGTCCTGCAAATAAATAATATTTCCATTATATTCCAGTCATGACGTCACACGCTGACAACAAACAGGCAAACATTAGAATGCTCTCCTATTTACATACTGACAGACTCTTCACTATGCTGTTGTTCGGGAATTTTGTTTGGTTTTCAACAGTTATGAACATTTTGGTTGGTGGTTGTTTATTGACGTGAGATAGCATTTTAAAATGGCAAGTTTTTAGTTTTTTATTTATATATGAAAATATTTCATAGATAAAGAAGCTTACAAAATGAGGTTTCACAAAGCTTTGTAACTACCATACATCTGTCACCGTTTCACCGTCACGTCCCCATCACGTCTCCGTCACGTGACAGTCAAGTCACCGATTGGTGTCATACGCTGCTGTGATATACCGAGACGTTGACTGACGTATATTCTTTTGACCTGACTGACCGG
This sequence comes from Tetheella fluctuosa, assembly GCA_951216915.1. Classification (NCBI taxonomy): domain Eukaryota; kingdom Metazoa; phylum Arthropoda; class Insecta; order Lepidoptera; family Drepanidae; genus Tetheella; species Tetheella fluctuosa. Next base: position 5,235,422 of record OX578237.1, read on the forward strand.
AGACGTGACGGTAACGTGACGGATCTCAATTATTTAGTATAATTAGTATATTAAGTATTTTTCGTTTTGTTTTAATTGTATATTGTATTGTACATTGTGCTGTTATTGAAAAAAATATAGCCAATAGTCAGATTATAATATATATATATATATATAAAATGTAGCCTTGCTGAGTTTCTTGCCGGTTCTTCTCAGTTGAAGGCTGATTTCCGAACTGGTGGTAACTTCAGTAAATTCGACCTTCATAAGTGCCCTCCTAGGGCCTAAACTGAATAAATGGCTTTGACTTTGAATTATAAAAAGTAACTGAATTATAAAATTCTTAAATTGTCATTCTTCTATCGCGTTATGCCTAGTTTTTAGGAACCATAATGATATTTGAACCACTTATATCAATTTCTTGCTTGGACAAAGCACCTTTGTGACAGAATGCAATTTCTACCTGTCCATGAAATGTGTTAAAGTTAGTAGGTAACATCCGTGTAATAATAGAATGGTTAAGAACCTTCTGATAGCATGTTTATTATCTAACTGTGAACTATTTTATTAACTTGGTCTTAGTCGTATTAGCATTTCCATCCAACGTGGCGATGCCGCCAATAGGGACCATGCAAAAGATTTTTTTAACTACAAAATTTTCTCTCTTAGTATTTATTTTCGTTCTATGGTATATAAAATATTTCCTTTATGAAATAGAAAAGTTTTATAAAACTTTGTAGCAATACAAGTGAATTTTCACACGCTGAACGAAAAATTTTCTTCACATGACTACAGACCATTCGTAGCACTTTCCAACCAAAATTGGTAAAGTAATATACATATAAAGAACGTAAAGCAACTTCGATATGTGAATGCGAAGATCTCTAAATACCTATTTCTGTTTTATAAAAATATCGATATTTTAAAGATAGTTTTTAATCCATATAAGACAGATGATTAAGTAGGTTATGGTCTAATTAACCGTTGTGGTAAATTATTGGTTGATTGTTCAACAGTTAGTGGTAAAGTAGATGATTCAACAACAGAAAAAGTCGCGTGAGTGACCATTTTTCAAGTCCTTACGTAACTTTTTTGAAATCAATGGCAGATTTCCGAAAATCTTTTACTTCTGAAAGCTATAGGTTGCAAACAGAGATTGTTTGCTGACAACATAAATCTAAAACAAACTGTACTTAATAAAAGTTCTGCTAGGTCAGGTCGTCAGCCTTCAATCCATCATTTTCCCAGTGTTCCATTTTTCTCTCTCTAAATAATTCGTTTCCAGAGTTGTCTTTGGGTCTGTATTGTTATTCACTAGGTCATTCTTAATTATTCATATAAGTCAGTGTCTTAAATGCTTTTACGGCCCTATCTCATTGTTCTACCGGCTTCATCACATGGGCAGTATTCAATGCAAATACCTTTTAGTAGAACTTATAAATCCTGCGAGCAAATCTAGCATTCACAGGGTATTTAGATTACAGATGCAGGCCTGATACACGTTTGAAAATACATACATTGGCTTTATTTATATAAGAGACACACATGCTGATTGCGATGGGACCGCGCGTTATTTGCGAATCCTTGCGACGCGACAAACGGGCCGTGACTGCAAACTCGATCGCCTTGTGTAATTAATGTAGCAATACGCTCCCTAAGGACATATATATGTATCACGATTTTCATAATATCCTGTAGTTCAAAAGGATTTATTCCGGAACAGTCCCCTGATATAAGGGCCTTTCCAAACGGCTTTTGTGCCTAGATAAGTAGTTACATACATTGACTGTTTTATTACAAGCTCTTATTTATCTTCACCTAATGTATTTTTTACTTTGTAGTACCCGCCTGACTGGCAAGCACTCTTAAATCGTAAATGAAATGAAAATATTTTTTATTCAAATAGGCCTTCACAAGCACTTATGAATAGTCTGACTCTAACGCTCGGTTCGGAAGGTTGCTTTTACTGAGAAGAGCCGGCAAGAAACTCAGCAATAACTCTTTTCTAAACCAACTCAGATTTATTACATTAAATTATTTGTCTAGTCTCACTGACAATATATGTGTGTAATAACAAAAAAAAATAAAAGAAACAAAATGATGAGTGACTTGGTTAATAAAAAGCAAATTTAAGCAGACCAGCCCCCACAAGCAGCACCTGTTCACAAGTATGACGCACGCGTATGCCACGTTATGACCATATCCCAAATTTCATCCAAATCTTTCAGCAACTAATAACAAAAATACCTTACACAAACTTTCAAATTTATTATTTTGATTTCAAATGTATTATGAAAAAATGTATAAAGTAGGTATGTTATCGAATAACCTTGTAAATAGGCAAATACTAATAACGACTAAAAGGTTTAGTTCATTTTTCTGCCTCTCACCGGATAAACTCAGACGAATCCCTAAGCAAGCTTCTTTCGAGCCTGCTCTTAATAAATTGGATGAAGGTGCCTTATGGCGTAACAGTTAACTACTATGGTAACGATTTTCTTTATGATTTTTTTTGCAGTGAAATTTCTTCGAGATTCTTTTATTCTGACATCAAAGATTCTGTATTTTTGACACCAAACAAAAGAAATACTGAAAACTACAATAATGCATTAATAAAGCGCATTTTTTAGGGTTCCATAGTCAACAAGGGACCCTTATCGTTTCGCCATGTCCGTCTGTTTGTCTGTCTGTCTGTCTATCCGCAGCTTAGCCATAGACTATTAGTACTAGAAGGCTGTAATTTGGCATGGATGGATATTAATCACGCCAACAAAATGATATAAAATAAAATGGCAAATTATGAACTTTTCGACAAACTTTGCCTTATACCTTATAAGGTATGCGTGCATAGAGCAAATAATCTCCGCTATCTAAGCGAATTATGATCGAATTCTCATAGTTACGCTTGGGAACGTTTCTCGTTAATTAGTTGATTTCTGGTCTTCCATTAATCCATTAACTTTTGACCCATTTCTTAGCGCTCCACGCGGTTTTTCTTGAGACATTCAATAAGTGCATTTGTTATCCTATCTTATCTTACTAGTTTCCTAATTTACTAATACTGTTATAAATGCGAAAGTTGGGGGAGTGTATATATGTTTGTATCACTTTTGGTACAACTATTTGGATGAAATTTAGTACAGAGATACAATATGTTCTGGATTAACACATGGTACAGTTTTATATCCCGTGAACGCGGATAATATCGCGTGGCGGAAGTTAGTAAGCAAATTTTGTAATGCGAATGTTTGTCTTTGGATCCATTCTTACCACAGATACTCTCAAATTCATATTAACTAGTGATCGCCCGTGGTCAAAATTCGATCATTATTAAACAAAAGAGTACCTATACATTAGGATGTAAAGAAAATCACTTCACTCATATACGAACTCTTTTCTTTAAGTTCCACAAAAATATTTGTCTCGCGTTAACGCGGGTGAAATCAACGGATGGAAACTCGTGATTCATAAAGTAGTGTGTAATATAATTAATGTTAATGTACTCGTACGTTATATAGTTACATCTGAGAATTCATGTATGCTCTGTAAAGCTATCGATTTATCGTCTGACATACTAGGTTCAAGTATTCTCGTTTTGAGGTTGTGTGTACTCATTTAGGGGTAACTAAAACATATATTGTAATTGAGGAAAACAAGAAGATATACATATTGTAGTTTGTAGTAAAAAAGCTGACTAAAAAAAAAGTTGTTTGGCTTCCATTGGTTAGTTTGGGATCAGATGGCCGAAATTTATTTATTTGTCAGTTAGGCGGGTACCAACAACAAAATAGTCTACCTCAAGCTACAAAGTCAAACTCATCTTAGGAAGCCCTCATCTTAAGCCTATCAGTAGGCGTATTAATCTATATATATATATATATATATATATATATATAAAAGAGAAAGTATGTATGTTCCTTATGGACTCCGAAACCGCTGTACCGATCGCGATGAAATTTTCAGACAATTATATTAGCCCCGCGGGTAATGCTGTGAGGTTTGGTGGCGGTCGGAGCACTCAGGACCGCGGGTGAAACCGCGGGGCGGAAGCTAGTATTTATAAATATTCTGGCGGATATCTGTAAAAAGATTTTTGATATTTTGGTTCCTTTTGTAAATACATACTTATATAAATAATTACACTCAGACTCAGGAAAAACAGACATGTTCATGCACACAAATATCTGTCCTGAGTGGGACATTCTTGAAATTGACCTTCTTTGACTACTTTCTTATCCAAAAATGAATATTATTTTAAATCCTTAAAGCCGCTTACTCTTTGGTCGCGCAAAGACGCTACCAGAAATCTAATAATTTGGAATTGTATTAAAAATATTTATGTTAAAATATTCATAAAGCATTAATCATCTTTATTTTCCCGCATTCGAAAGTTAAGAGTTTCTCAATTAAAGTATTAAATTTATGTTACGGTAAAGTTTTCTTTTCGCGTTTATCTTAATTATCATCTTTCATTTATAGAAAGATTATAACACAGGTGTTTAATTCCAGATGTCATCTTTTAGAAACTAAAGTTGAGTTTTTTCATAATGAATTCTGAATTTGAACATAAAATGATTGTGTTATTTTATTATTAGTATTTTTAAAACCTATAATTTATTCGTTCTCTTCAAAATATTTGATAATCGCCGTCATAGCTTCATGCGGCAAATTAGATTTTTTTATAAATAATTACTCATGCTACTCAATTCTCGTCCTAACTTTAGGTAAATTAATAATTTATAGTGTCGTCATCTTCTGTCTTTTCTTCTTTTTGTGTGTATGTTGTTTTTGTATGAATGTTTTTGTTTTTTAATATGCTTTACTGTTATTTTTCTATGTCATGTATTTGTAGTTGAATTTAGTCTGCCTGTTGATCATGAAGTGTATACATGTTTTGAGTTGCATACTGTCTAATTTGTTCTTGTGATTGTTGTTTCCATAATCAATGTTTGTTTGTAACTTGTTTTGTATACGTTTGTGATAAATAAATAAAAATACATAATCATTTCAATTTACACAAACTTTTGGATCAACTGAGCAATCACTATGTGTGCTTGATTTCATAAAAATATTTTAAGTTACTCATATTACAGTTTTGCAAATGGATTATCCAGTTTCTATTATTATAAGTATCCAACCCGATAGACATTGTTCTCTATGGCCTTAAATTCATACAAAAATTCCATAGATAAAGGCACATTCAGTTTCCCCCGATTTTATTTATTCTCCGGGGAACCCAATTATGTTTTTGCATAAAACCTTATTCAGACTATTACAAACATACAAAAAAAAAACAACAATTTGGTCTAGCCGTTCTCAAGTGATACCAACTAGCAAATATATACTGAGGACGTATAAAGGTTCAATGAATACATTTCGTGCGCGTATAAGAAATATCCTCACAAATGAATATTTCACTGAGCAATTAAGTGAATGTTAGCAAATTTGCAACAAACAGTAAACAAACTCACAAAAGTTTGCTAATTCCGAAGCTTTTAATGCGGGGCACAATACTTTCATTGTTGGCTGGCTACAGTAATAATTATAGCTGGCCGTCGACAGTTTAGGGTTCACTACTACAAGAACCAAATAATGTGCAGCAGTAGGCTGACTGTTACTACGTTGGTGATATATCGATCGGTGGATCGACCTGGCCACTGATGGTTAAATAATATGTTTAGGTATATTATTGAATTGCCTATTCCCATGGTTCAGGGGCTCAATCTATTATCATGCCTATCTGAATTGGTGAGATCAATTAATTCAATAAAATAAAAGTGAATATTTACATATTAATGCCAATTATTAAAATAGCCAATATTGTCAGACCGTCCAAAATAAAAATTATATAAAAAATGTAACCATGCTTAGTTTCTTGCCGGTTCTTCTCAGTTGAAGGCGATTCCGAAGCGGTGGTTCAGAAGCTTCGACGTTCATTAGTACCGTTCTAGGGCCTAAACTGATTAAAGGGCTTTGACTTTGACATTGATTTAATGGTCAGAATAGATTGTTCAAATAATATTCTTCTTACAGTGAGTACAGAGTGGAGTGATGGTATATTTTTTTCGACATTTGTGATAAAAACATTTCTCCACTCTCATTCCTCATAAATTCATTCAGGATGAAAAGTAGCCTATGTCATTCTCTAAGACCCAGGCGAAGAGGTACTGCCGAATTAAAATTTGCTAGATTGAAATTTATGTCATGAAAATATAAAAAAACAGACAGATAGAGTTACTCTCGCATTTTTAATATTTTAGTGTGAATAATGACAGTCATCGGTTTTGGCTATGATATTATAAGTAAAAAGGTGTAGATAAGCTATAAGTGCTCAGCAAGCGGCACGTTAAAATGTGGCTAATTAGCCAATCTTGACCTCAGTGTCCCGCTGCTGGCGCGGCGTCAACGGATGCACTTCTCGTACCTACCGAATTATTTAGTTATTTATGTGTGCATTAGTGTGCCGTTTTTGAAGATCAAATGTATGTAGGTAACGTATCTACACCTTTTTATTATAAGTAATAATTGGGTTTTTTTGGTACTTTTTAGTGTCATCTATAGAACCCCACATTCATATATACAACTCAATCTTGACGTTCTTATTTTGAACGGAACGAGCCCATTCATTGGCTTCCTTCTCTCTAGACTTGAAGAACAATAGGTGGAGAAGCGTTGTTTTTATATTTTTGTCTATAATAATTAGAGAAAAACAGAGAAAAAATTGTATTAATATATAAAAGTTCGTTGACTGTGAGAAAGAAGCTAAAAGCATATTAATCAGCTTAAAGCATCCTAAAAGCGGAGGTATAAGCCGTTTTTTAGTGTCTCAAAAATATAAAAAAACTATATTAGTAAGTATAAAAAATAATTATCGTAAAATATTAATAAAATTTAAATAAAAAAAATATGTATTCTGTTTCATTATACATTTATATAATCTCGATATTATAAACAGAATACATAATATCTAATATATAAAATTCTCGTTTGTCTGCAAACTCCTCTGAAACGGCTCGACCGATTCTTATGATTTTTTTTGTGTATATTCGGTAGGTCTGAGAATCGGTCGTAGGCTATTTTTATTTTTATACCGCTACGGGTAAAACCGCGGGGGACAGCTAGTATATATATAAATATCTAGTAATAAAATACGAGAAGTAGGTACTTGGTAAAAAAAATCAAAGCAACAGTTCCAAGCATTAATACAAGTTCAATGAATGAAAAGGTCACAATGATTTAACTGACGCGGTTACAAACCAACTTCTAATATCGTAGCACGTGCTACGGCGTAGCTAAAATGTAGCGTTATTACATTGTAGTCACTATTATATAAGATGTTTCAAGATTTGTGATTTTGTCGTAGCAGCACCAAAATGCTACGCCGTAGCTTGACGTTTAATTAAAGTTTTCATTTTTAGAATTTCTTCGAACACTGCTAAAACTTCACTACAACATAAACTTACTTTATTGCTAGGTTTGTTCATCACTTAAGGAAGGAGACTGTGTACTTCATTGCCAAGCAGGCGAGTATTATACTTTGTTTTTTTTTTAATTATGCTTTTATTTGACCACAATCTCACCACGGTTAGTAAGTACCCGTAGGTGGTAAACACAAAGCCTGAAAGGGAAGTGACTCTCAAATGTATATTTGCCAAAAAAAATTGAGGGAATTAGAAATATGGTTTCAGTCTAGCTTTTCACAATAAATTTTTCTACATTATCTCAAACCAATCTGCACCAAACTGGCATTACCATAAACGTGTCAACGCTTAAGTATGTGCGCAGTGGGTCGACAGTATTTACTCAAATATGTTCGGGTTGTGGTGGACGGTAAACTAGGCTATCGTCTGCATCGCCCCGGCTCACTATCAATTACCTAATGCGCGGTCACGGGGACCGCATGAATATGGAAACGGCACTCAGTGAATTCGGTCATTAGACTGTAGTATACTCTGATTTATGACGGGGAAATTGGATACTATATTGTGTTTTAGACATGGAAGTTCCTGGTGCTTACGCTAGATGGCGCTAATTCAATGCAATGATTCTTGACCCTTAAGGCTGATTCTTGACTTGTCGGTATGACAAACAAACCTGTCTCGCTGCTCTGCTCATAAGCGTAGCTGAGTAAACTCTTGCGCTACTATGCCAATAATCTAAATGTCAGGATACAGACTATGTTGTATTTTGCAGGTTTTAACCATATTTCCATAGGTATGGTATCGTTATCCTGTTTTATTCCAGGAAAGTAACTTAATACCAAATTTTATGAAAATTGGTTTAGCTGTTACGGAGCTAGTTGGTGACAAATATACACACGCACACACACAAGCATTTACAATATTAAATTTAAATTACTAGCGCCTAATTTACATAATGGGCTTTTTTATTTTATTTGATATTGTTAACACAGAAATTATAAAAGTTATACTTATTTAATTTGCAGATTAGAATTTGTATAGTTTTATTTAATTAATGTAAGAAATCTGTAGACTGAAAATTTTTAACAGCAACGCGAGCCATTCTAAAGTGCTGCTCACGAAGCGCCGCAGAGAACAAATTTGCTGTTTTTTTTTGGGAAAGCTTACTTAATTGCTCTGAAATAACCTTTGTTTCAGCACCATCTAGTAAAAGTTTTCTGCTGAATTTTATGTCTGTTTTTCGTATTTTTTGTTAACAAAGAAACTTTTTGGGTTGAATTATTTAGTTTGTCTCGGATTATTTTAAAAATTAAATACGTAGGTAATTATTTAATTAGGTAGTGTTTTCTTAAAAATGAGACCATTCTTTTAGTTTGCCATTAAACATTACTTTTCAGTATTAAATCCTTATAAGGATATACTATGGGATAGCCCGATAATATATAGGTATATATATTTTTGTAAATCAGCTGGTTTTATCCCCGGCCTTTTTTTAATTTAAGTTTTAGTTTTTATCAAATCGGCTCCGAGACTGCTTTGAAGATTTTTCGCTATTCCCTTTACTTTCGGAATAGATATACATCCATGCCTATTTTTTTTCCTATTTACGTTATATTATTTTATTGTAAAGTATAAACGTAAACTTGCATTAGCATATATCAAGCTACTACTTATATTTCTATCTAAAACATACCCTCAAAGCGTACGTAACCTTATCGAATGATATGTGTGTAGTTGGAGTAACCAGAATCAGTGCTAATTAGGACAGAAACTAGTTCAACAGTTGCATTTATAATGACTAGTTTAGACTTCATGATTGTGTGCCCCCTTATTATATGGATGATTTATATCCATCACTTTCGAACGTCATTATAATAAAAAGAGACGGGGCTCTTTAAAACTTTGGTTTTACAGGATTTGCATTTAAACCACCTCGCATAATGAAACCGATACCCCCTTATTATGTGTCACTTTCTTAAGTAATAAGACAAATAGAGACGGAGCTATCATAAAACTATAGTATTACAGTCATTATAAGGCAATAAAAGCTTTTTTATTCATAATGCTATCCTAAAATTTGTTATTTTGCTATTCTGCAAAATATTTGACATAAATCTTTGAACACTTTAAACACGCATTATTCAAAAATAATTTGATTACTATATTCCTCGCGCTGCTTTGTTGAATTCTTGCGTTCATATTTTTTTCCAATGCGGAGTATTTTCAGTTCTCCGTTTAGGTATTTATAGCTTATAGTTCCTTAACGTAACGGCCTCGTTAAAAGTTTGGAACAAGGCTATGTTCAAAGGAATTCGATACTCGAATTTTCCAATTTTCATTTAAAATCTTCTGCAATCTGTGTTGATTGATTTAACGTTGAAACGTTGTGTTCATTATATTTCCTTGAATAGCTAATGCTAATATTCTTTATAAATGAATTTTGGGTAAAGGCTTTAAGCACTTTTAATAACAATAAAGGAAGATAATTGAGTTTATAAATCGTACTTGTATCTATATAAAAATCAATGTTTGTCTTTTATTGTTTGTTTATAACGTAGGTATTCCTATACCATTCATGCTGAAAAAAGTGGCATTGTAAGCGGAAGATTGTATGTATGTTTCTTTTTCATTTTGTATAGGTTTTGTTTAACTACAGTCTTACTTATCGTAAGTGATGATGTGGCCGAAGGTGGTAAGCACACAAACATGGGGGACATGGGGGACTTTTCATCCCAGGAATGCGGAAAAAACCAAGCGGGCCAGTTAGAAATAAAAATAAATATCCTCACGTTTATTACCCTCGACCAAGTAGACAGAGGTCTCCCTCCTAAGTACAACCTTAATCATCATCATCATCATCATCATCTCAGCTGCAAGACGTCCACTGCTGGACATAGGCCTCCCCTAAAGATCTCCAATAAGACCAGTACTACCTTATTTCACCGAAAAAAAATTAAATTGGTTTTTGAAGTATTCTATAAAAAATCAACTGGTTATTTTTAACGGTTAAAAATACACTACGACATACAGACATATAGATAAACGACGTAAAGTAAAATCAAAAACTCCAATTTTCAGCTCTGCATAAAATAGAAAACTAACTGTTTATGAGCGATATATTAACCAATTTATATACCAACAAAAAAACCGGCCAAGTGCGAGTCGGACTCGCGCACCGAGGGTTCCGTACAAACTTCGTCCATTGTTCGTCCATGCACAAATTTATTTATTTACCTTATTTGAGGTTGGTGCCAATTAAGCTAGACCTCTAAATTGTATCAGCGCCGATACAACTCAGAGGTCTTTATTAATTGGCATTACTATGTATGTATGGGGACACCATTTAATATTCAAATTTTAAAATTTGTGCTGTAAGACCTTGCTTTTTGCCAATTTTTTTTTTTATATTTGAGTTGATTGAATGAAAAAATTGCGGTTTACGATTTATGACGTATTAAAAAAAAACTACTAATTAGATCTCGTTCAAACCAATTTTCGGTGGAAGTTTGCATAGTAATGTACATCATATATTTTTTTTAGTTTTATCATTCTCTTATTTTAGAAGTTACAGGGGGGGGGGGACACACATTTTACCACTTTGGATGTGTCTCTCGCGCAAACTATTCAGTTTAGAAAAAAATGATGTTAGAAACCTCAATATCATTTTTAATGACCTATCCATAGACAACCCACACTTATGGGTTGGATGAAAAAAAAAAAAATTGAGTTTCAGTTCTAAGTATGGGGAACCCCCTAAATTTATTGTTTTTTTTCTATTTTTGTGTGAAAATCTTAATGCGGTTCACAGAATACATCTACTTACCAAGTTTCGACAGTATAATAGTTCTTATAGTATCGGAAAAAAGTGGCTGTGACCTACGGACGGACAGACAGACGGACAGACAGACAGACAGACATGACGAATCTATAAGGGTTCCGTTTTTTGCCATTTGGCTATGGAACCCTAAAAAGGGGGGCTTACAGGGCATCAAAAAATTCATCCGCATCACGGTCAACAGGAAAATTGCCCAAAATGCTGTCAGCATTGCCACGTTGGATGGCAATGCTAATTCTTTGTCCAAAAAGGCCAGCCCTTTGATCACTTGAAGAGTCGACGTCTCTACATATAAAAAGCCTTAACCAACATTTATACCTTATTTATACCTCTATTTGAAATATTTCCCCACTAAATTAACAAATGGTTTTGATAATGAATTAATTACGCTTTGCCGTGATGTACGTACATAATGTACATTAAATAATAATGATGTACATGTGCTTACCGAACCTGGAGTCTAAATTTCAATTTCCCAGTGGAAATATTCAGCAGCAAAATCTTCATTAAGTTACGGGGACTTAATAAATTTTAAACGCCATATTATGATTTCACTGGTGTCGTAGGAAACTCTTCCTCTCTCATCTTTCGTCTCGCCGTTTTACTCACGTACCTGTGGCAATAGTCTTGAGAACCAGTTGCCTTGTGGGTGCTGTAAAGATCGGTAAGACATTGGCAATCCATTTGGTATTGCTAATGTAAACCTTACATAATAAAAATATTCTATCATAAAAAATAGTTTTAGATTTCATCATATCATTCGGGATCCTGTATAAAGGCGATGATAGCTCAGTGGAGTGACGTTAGACGCCGCGGCGAGTGTCGTGGGCTCAAATCCTACAATGAATTTTAGCACGGTGGTAGGGTAATTTGTAGTACCCGCCTGGCTGGCTACCATCCTCATGTTGAAAATCTATCGCCAAGCACCTATTGGTGTGTTCCGGCAGCTGCACTTAAGAGCCAGTTCCTTGTAGGCTTTGTGTGCTTACCACCTTCGGCCACATCATCACTTACCATAGTGAGATTGTGGTCGTCAAGTCATTCCTTGGGCACCATCGATCAATCATCCAACTTCTTGAAAAATCTTTATTTTTTATCATAATTCAATATCAAAAAAGATAACGGAAAGTAAATTCTAGGTAATCAACCTTACGGAATAATTATTTTCTGTGGATGTTGAATAAAACGGGCTCGCATCCATCTTGATTATTCATCGATAAGTTCAAAAAGCGCATCTACACCGTCAAAGCTTCATGAAAATCTAATCGCTGTGTGATCACACGGGAATCTCTTATGAATTTCGAGTAGGGTTGTCGAGAGTAGAAACCAGAACTGAATATCGGTATGATGAAATCACTGCTTAGGTTTCCTTATTTGTAGTGTAGGTATGGCTTAGTGCTGTGTCCTGCAAAAATAAAATGTATCGCACGCAAAACAAAATTATAGTCCATTTATGTAAATCCTACAAAAGAAAACCTTACTGCCAATTTTATCCACTAGAGGCGCCACTGTATTATGGGGTCAAATGACGCCATTGGTTATAATAAAAAGAAGAAAAAAATACGTGTGGCACTCGGGGACTGCCGCGGTAAAGCTATTGCATAGCAATTATAATTATTTATTTTTTATTTATGCAGTATTTTTTTTCTTTGATATTAATTCAAGTTACACTGAGCGTGGTGACCGATATGAAAACAATTTTTTTCTTTTATTGAATAAATGAGAAGCTAATATCGTTTAAAATATTTTTATTATCTTACAATACATGTAGGTTATTCAGGAATTTTTATCATTGAAACTATAGGTTTATGGTAACTGAAATAAGAAACATAAGTTTGAGACTTGATATCCTCTAAATATCTGGAAAATACCGCGTCAATGGTGGTCCCATATTTTGTTGTGGATTCTTAATAGCTTAACAACGGGAAACAAAAATAATAGGCTGTCAATAAAGGCTTATTTACACACTGAGAACACTGTGTCATCTCATGATTAGGCTGTATGGGCTAGAACCCTTTGCCTTTTTGAAATAAGGGAAAACAAAAGAAAAAAACTGATACTGACTGACAGGGATGCGTTCATTGAAAATATGGCGGTACTGTGCTCGGCCAATATGGCGACTGCCATTTGCACCATTAGAATTTAACAAAATAGGTACTCGACAATCCGAATTTTATGGATATATGTTGTCGACTCGAAATTATTATTCTTTTATGTTTTATTGTTCAGGTAAGGTTTCAATCGAGTCACGCTCGGCCGAGCTACATGGTAGGCGGAGTGGGGGGTGTTAGGTTTTTTCGTTACGGAATTTCTTGATTCGGTCGCCGCGCTCAAAGCCCGCGATAAAAGCTATAATAGCTTTAAAATGTTACACAAATAGTGGCATAACATTGGACTCATTTACGTTGTATTTGGCGCCATCTACGATTACTTTTGCGTAAAAAAGATTGAATTCGATTATGAATAATATCTACATCATAATTAAATTATACATTACTATATAATAAAATCCATTAGAGCAGGAAGCAACAAGGCCTTTCCAAAACACGAGCAAACTTTAATAAACTTTTTTGTAAAATCAGCGCCAGAGGCAACCCTATTCCCCTGGCAATATTCACTGGCATGCATTATTCAGTTTCATTACTCCCGAGCTACTTCCAACAATAAATCGAAGGGAACCGTTTATTCATTCCACGTTATTTTTATGTTATTTTTTTTTCGTTCTCTTTACTTTGTTATTGTGCTTTTTACTGAGTAAATAGCAGGTAATAAAAAGGTTACAACTCGGTACAAGTTGTGTTCAATCGCTGTTTGCTGTCAATATAGCTAAAGTAATATTTGTTTATTTTTGTCAATATACGAGTTAAATTGTATTAGAAAAGTTATTTATCAAAAATTCTATTATTGACCTATTTTTTGACATTAACCCTCATGAATACAAAATATTTCTTAAACATATGCAAACGATTACGTTGATTAGCCTTGGTATGAAGGGCTCGAAAGAGCGTGCCGGCGCGGCAGGCAGGCGGCTGAAAGCGTGTCCGCTCCCGTAGCCCCACCACATTTAAGAGAAGGAATACGGCTTTAGTCAGTAAGAGTGACATGTAGGAATTCACCACCCTAAAAAAAAAGAAATTGGAGCAAATATTTAGATCTTTCCTTTATAATTCACAGCTTAGTTAGACCAAGGAAAGTCTTATTGTAAAACAAAGGTTTCCTTATTCAGAAAAATAATTAAAAAATACGTGTGGCACTTGGGGACTGCCCCGGTAAAGCTATTGCATAGCATTTTCTATCAATTCATGCAATTATAATTATTTATTTATTTTTTATTTATGCAGTATTTTTTTTTCTTTATACTACTATCCGCGATAAAAGCTATGCAATAGCTTAACAACGGGAAACAAAAATAATAGGCTGTCAATAAAGGCTCACTTACACACTGAGAACACTGTGTCATCTCATGATTAGGCTGTATGGGCTAGAACCCTTTGCCTTCCCGAAATAAGGGAAAACAAAAGAAAAAACTTATACTGACTGACAGGGATGCGTTCATTGAAAATATGGCGGTACTGTGCTCGGCCAATATGGCGACTGCCATTTGCACCATTACAATTTAACAAAATACTCGACAATCAGAATTTTGCGGATATATGTTGTCGACTCGTTTTTTTTTTTATAGATTATTCTTGATTGACAACTTCTTCTCATTTTATCAGAAACAAATTTTGAAAAATTAATATCTTACATAGATTAAATATTCTTTCGGGAATTCTTCATAACAACTAGTAAAATATTTATTAATCCACTCAATAAACTGATCTTGTTAATCCTACCGTGCCTATTTTTATTTGTACTGTAAATGCGTAAAGACGTTCCCTAATTGAGTTCAAATCCCAAGCACCCAATGTACATTAGGAGAAAATATCCTTATCCCATTAATGTACGTGAAAATAGAAAGATTTGTTTCACCATTCAATAGAAAGACCTGTAAGAGCTATTAAGTTAATCCCCTTAGGCTCTCACAACGACAGTCTACTAAAACATCTCAACATCATTGATCGATCTCCATTGCGCGTTATTAAGTAACGCTAGAGAAAGAGTTTCTCTCAAAGCAGCAATGAATGTCGTGAACCAATTGGCATCAAGAGTTTTCGGTAATTAAAGAAGGCTTTCTCAATACGACTGGGGTGAAGTGGGATGAGGCGACGGGTAGGGAATGTAATCAGTGCTAAGTCATTTCATTGCTCGATAAAAAGGCTACTTGGACTAGATAAATTAATATTAGTCGAGATCGGAATAGCTATCCGAGATAAGGCAAAGAAACGATATTGTTGGGAGTATTTCTTTGTAGCTATATGATTGGAAGATTACTTAGCCATTACCTTTACAATTGAGATACTCTTGTATTGTAAAGGGTACAAATATTGTCCGCTTAGAAAATGTCTTTACTTTTTAAATACCTTAAAATGTTGTTAGGAATTAAATTACTCTTATAAAAATTAAGGAAGTTATTTAGTTATTTTTAAACATAATATCATAGACTGTTCCTTTATATGTGAAAAAATTTAAACGTTTCTGAAAGACATTGATATATTAAACGAATATTACTATATTTAAGAAATACTTACCTACTATCTAAAGTGAAATTAAAAACGAAATAAATAAAAAAAAAACCGGCCAAGTGCGAGTTGGACTCACGCACCGAGGATTCCGTACAAGCTTCCATCGTTCGTCCATCACGGGATATGCACAATTTTATTTATTTACCTTATTTGAGGTTAATGCTAATTAAGCTAGACCTCTATATTGTATTAGCGCCCATACAACTCAGAGCTCTTTATTAATTGGTGTATCTATGTATGTATGGGAATAATCTATAAAAAAAAAAACGAGTCGACAACATATATCCGCAAAATTCTGATTGTCGAGTATTTTGTTGTTATAGCGGCAACAGAAATACATAATTTGTGAAAATTTCAACTGTCTAGCTATCGCGGTTCTTGAGATATAGCTTGGAGACAGACAGACGGACGGACAGACAGCGAAGTCTTAGTAATAGGGTCCCGTTTTTACCCTCTGGGTACGGAACCCTAAAAATGCTCCAAATCGCTGCCGAGCTAAAGTATGCCTAGATGCCAATTCTTTGGGCAAAGTAGGTACATGCCAGCCCTTTTATCAAGAGTGGCCTCAATGAGTCGAAAGAAGATCTTTGAATAAACGATGAGATCTCGGTCCCCAAATCCCCAGAGTTTCACCTCTAAACACCGAAAGTATATTATTCCCCTGTATACTTGCTACGCTTGCATACTTGCTACGCTTTAGGCACTCTTGTGTAGCAGCAGTGCCGGCGGCTACAGACGTGTCTCGAAGGTGGGATGGTGTGAGGGTGTCAATGCATGTAGGGTCAGGTCCATCTTCCAGGGCACCAATGACATACTGGGTCTCTTGCCATCATCGCGTACCAGGCCGTTTGGTTCCAAAACTGCTGGCACCCCAACGTAACAGACCACGATATTTGACATAAAACCATAATATGTTTTCTACCTCAAGTGTAAAGCATTTGTAATTATCTACTGTTATATGAAAGAAATATTTGTATTTACATTGCTGGGATAATTTAATTATGTTATTTGTTGAATAATATTATGTTATCGAAATATGTTTCAATAAACCCACCTGCTATTTCGAATGTATTATTTTTTTTTACTTTGTATAGGCTTGTGTTTGACCACAATCTCACTATGTTAGGTGATGATGTGGCCGAAGGTGGTAAGCACACAAAGCCTAGAAAGATCTGGCTCTCAAGTGCAGCTGCCGGAACAAACCAATAGGTGTTAGACTTTCAACTTGAGGGTGGTAGCCAGCCAGGCGGGTACTACAAAGTACCCTACCACCGTGCATTATTTATTTTGTGTTATTCGAGTGAAATCAAAAACAGATAATTATTTATCTATATTATTTAGGGGTATCTAGCTGATAATTAAAGTTAGAACAGTTTGTGTTTTTGTATATATCAAAAGACTAGCTTATCCGTAACGTGGTTTATTTAACGATTGAGAAATCGTTCCTTAAGTACCTACCTAGATAATATGTTCGTTTCGGGTTCAACAAGTAGCTAGTAGCTTACCTTATGTGGCATAGTACTTCATTGCTGGTTTATTATCATTATGTTAAATGATAACATTTCCATTCTCAACCAAGCTTCGATGGGCGTACAATACATACAAACAAACAGACAAGATTTACACCAGTGTTGCGGTGCCCAGCCAGTAACACAAGTTCGCAATTGCTATAATAAAGTTTACTTTTTTATTCGACAATGCAAGACAATGTAATTTTCTGTTCTATTTTATGTGCCTTTGTAGAAACAATCCTGTAATGTTTACTACTTTATATCTTTTAAGGGCCGGTAGCTTAAAAAGAGTGTCTTGATTAGTTGAAATACTTTTAAGTCGGCTTTTAACTTGGTGAAATAATCGACCTGATTAGGATCTCTGGTTGCTGCTATATAGTAGTCTTGGTAGGCGGTCTTTAATTTGATAGAAGAGAACGTCGCTTTATTGAAAGCCAGTTTAAAGTCAAAGTCAATCTTGGATAGCATGGCGTTGTGCCACAATCTCACCATGGAAAGCGATGTTGATGAAGGAAGGCCCAAAAAAGGAAAGAAGACACAAACTAAAATCACCTTTCTTTTAATGGAATTTTACATACTTATAACGTTTTTTACGTAACTTTACGTAGAAGAATTTAATTAATTGTAGTATTTAATAAACTGATGGAATCCGAACCACAGAAAACATATTTTACACGATTTTATTTTTACGTTTAAAAGTTAGTAAAATAAAAATCTGCCATTAGATATAATCTAGATGAATTGGAATGCGAACATTTCCAATACCTGATCTCTATTACGAAATTACAATGTAAATGCCATTCAATTGGTTACTCATACTAAAACATTCAGGGATCGACTAAAAGCGTACTATTTAAACAAACTGGGATTTAGCATGAAATGGAATCTCTCGGGATTTGGAGTACCTACTCTGCCAATGTAGCAAAGTGAAATTTTAATGTGATTAAAGTTAAACTTTGGCAGATATAGATATTTATTATACGTTCATTGTTCATTACATGGGATAAAGTTTAACAATAAAAATACGTTTTGAATTGCGAACAATCTTTAAAAAGTTTAGACTTGAATTTTGATTTGAATTCATATATTCTGAGGAACTTTTAGGACTGTTTATCAGCGGGTATATTGTTATGTTTGTTGCAATAAGTTTCTATTTGAATATGGTTGAATTCAACTTTTTTGCGAATAGCGATTCATCTATAGACTTATATTATAAAGAGGTAATGTTTGTGAGTTTTTGAGGTTGTAGGAGTTAATCTCTGGATCTACTGAACCGATTTTGAATTCTTTTAGTGTTGGATAGCCCATTTATCGAAGAGGCTATACTTTTATAGGAGCTACTTTTTATCCCTAAAAAACATAAGGACGGAAGCTAATTATTATTAATATTCTTACAATTGCAATCGATCGAGAAAACTGGAGCAACGGTAAAGTTCTGGAGCTTATTATGCGAAAATGATTGCAAGAAAATATAATCTGTCTCTTTTTTTAAACAATCAATGTATTTGTTAGTGTTCAGCCAGAAATTATAAACGTAAGCGTTTTTAATGGTTAATATAAGAAACGTATATGAGTGCCACGAAACTGTTGTTAGAAAATATGTTTTCCCAGTTAGTTTTTTATCTAATCTATAATCTTTTTAGTTCCTGTCAGGGTGATGCTAATGTTTTCCGTCTGTTGCACATGAGATCCCATTCTCTTTTAGGCTCCGCGTACTTACCACAGTCGTCAGTTCACAACATCATAATCTCAGTGAGACGAGGTTAAATACAAACCTGTGTGAGTGCCACAATTCATCTGCACACTTCCAAATCCAGCAATCAACTCTTACCATAAAACGATGAACGAAGTTACTATTTATCATCATCAACAGCTCTGTGTATCCACGTCTGAAGCACGAGGTTCTGTCTAATCTGGATTGCTATTGATATTCCATCGGTATAATTATGATTGTCTATAGAATATGGCCGTTTACATTTAGGAGACAAACGTACGACTCTGATATATCCATCCAATAGTTTCTAGCGACTTTCCAGTGACTCTAACCAAGTTATTTTTCATTTTAGCTATAGTAAAATAAGTTCATAGGTTTAGGGTTCATTACTATTTAACACCTTTATATTCGTGGGTGGGTTCATTTACCAATGACATAGGACTTAGTTTCAATGCCTGAATCGAGAATTCTCTTATTAGGGTACCGTACCTGAAAAGGAGAAACGGCATTCTTATAGGATCTCTCACTTCGTTATCCGCCTGTCTGTGAAAAATCGCAAATACATCAAAACCTAGGGTATCCCGTTGACCTAAAATCATGAAATTTGGCAATAAGCAAGATCTCATACCACCAGTAAAGGAAAAGATCCGAATATCGTTAGTTTGTAGTATTTTATTTTATACAATTACAAACATACATTTGCAGATGGAGAATTGACCGTGACGTAGGTATATGGGAGAGATGAAAGATCTATCTACATACAAGTTTATACGGAACCCTCGGTGCGCTGGTCAGACACGCGCTTATCCAGTTTTTTATCTAAATGTCTAGACAAATGGGCATCGAATAGTCGTTTGACCATCTGAAAGATTTGACCTGTGAAATTGAATATTCCGTGCTCGTTTTAGGTTTGATCTGTGGGTATTTATCCACTCTACTTTTGTTTATTTGTTAAAGTCCAGGGGATGATTTAGTGGACCCTTAAACTTTTTTGGTTTACGTTTTGCGCGAGTGAGTTGTACGTAATAAAAACGGAGTTTGTAAGGCCTTGTTTAATTTATATGCGTTGGGTAAACACCAAGAAACGGTTAGCCATTTTTTGGACATAATACATAACTATAGATATTTACAAATAAATAGTTCATTTGTTCCTTGTAGTATTCAGTTTTTTTTAGTTTATTTGTAATCTTCGATATCGTTTGGATTTTCGAACATGATTATGTATGTATATCTAATACAATGATATTGCCATCTCATTCGCGCTACAGTCGTCAGTCTTGCAATCTCTGTTATTTGTATGCCCAAAAAATTTGGTCTAGCTGACAAATACGCTATGTAAGATTCGTACTCTGTATTCCTATTTGCTTTAATCTAAGGTATCAATAAAAGGGTAAAGTTATTAGGAAATCGAAACGAATGCTTATAGGTCAAACATTTATTCTTCACAATTATTTTCTAGAAGATTATTTAAATAACAAAACACTAATATTAAACAATTCAGAATAGGTACATTCTAAATTCATATTTGAACTTACAACTTTGTCAAAGGTACTAGTTGTTTGTACCTGGTACGCAGTAATGGAGTACCTAGTATGCAGTAGGTACCTATTTACATATGCTTCCTCAGACAAAGTTCTTAAGTCAGTGTTAAAATTACTTTGGCAGTTTATTTCTACTTATATTTTAACTTTGACACGAACATTTAAGTTTAAAACTTAACTTAAAATCTACAATAAAACATCAGTCTTTTAAAAGATACTTTATGAGTTAAATTATAGATTTTTAATATTATTTTAAGTACCCATCAATACCTATTTTATTTATGTACTTATAACATGATCTACCATCAAATATTTGATAGTTAAATGTATTACAATATTTTTAAACAATCCAAATATTTTTTTTATGATAAAACAATATAAATCAATAAGTTTACAGATATTGAATAATTCAAAAAAGGTGTGTTAAGTCGACATACAGTTTGGCATTTTTTTTTCACGTGAATTTTAAACAACTATCTTTAACAAGTATTTTTTATTTTTTATACAGAGATACCGACAGTATCCTAAATTAATACACAATAAATACTGATATGCATAAAAATAGCTAATTAATTATAAAATATTAACTTTATATTTTTCTTGTTATCTATGATGGGGCGTACGACAGTGACCTGAAAAAAAAAAGTTTTTTTTAAATTATACTAGAACCGTAAATATCAAAAGTTCATATTTAAATGTCGGATGCGCATCTATGAAAGCATGAATATAAGTGCAACGGAATATCAAACGTTATTTGAGCGCTGTCATTATATACGCTATTCTTTTAATTAATTCTTCCATTACTTAGTTCCAAAACCCTTGTGCTAATAATCACAGTAAAAGTCAAGAAGCACCTAAACATTATTTTTTCTCCTAATAGATTTTCTACATGCTTACTAAGTTTGTCTAACACCAAGTTCAATAAAAGAAATAATTTACCATAAACCGCAATAAACGAGGAAGTGAAATATTGTCAATGTAACATTTCATTTAGTCGTAATTCAACAGCGAGCGAATGAAGTCTGTCAACCTGTACGTCAAACACAACTATTTGCATACAGATAAATTATGAGATAGGGATTTCATGCCCAAAACACGAGTGAATCCACGAGTAATAATAACTCATTTAGGTACATCCAACGCTTGCCAAATCCGCCTATAAATCTCATATTAGTGGTAATCATAGACAAAATTGCCAACAACCATAATCGCTGGTTCATATTTGGCAACTTTGCCAACTTTCCACAGTGCTGGGTTACATACAATTTATGTGTATCGTACGTGATTCTATAAAATATGTCCGTATAGGAAGTGTTGGTTATCACTTTAGGAGTCAGTGGCATAATTCATGTGTTTTGTTTTATGTCAGAAACTGGCAAGCAAGGGGATGGATAGTAAGCGTCAATAATATACATTAGCAATACCATGGGGATTGTGAATATGTTAAGGACGTTTACAGAGCCTAGAAGGCAACTGGCTATTATGTGGAACTGCCGAAACACATCGATAGTTGCTTGAGGGCCAATTTTAAACATAAGGATGGTAGTCAGGTTCTACTAAGTCTCTAAAATTCGGGTTGGAAAGCTACTAACTTATATTTTTTACACAAGCTGTGTACCTACTTATATTAGATTATCATACTTATTACTATAATTAATATTATAAAGAGGAAAGATTTGTATTTTTATATGTTTGTAACGAATTAACTCAAAAACTACTGGACCGATTTCAAAAATTCTTTCACTATTAGAATGCTACATTATTCCTGAGTAACAAGAGCTATATTTTATCTCGGGAACGCGGGTAAAACCTCGCGGAAAAACTTGTATTTATCTACATAAAAAAGGAGTAAACAATGAAAACGTTGTAATTCATAAGTTTGTTTTTGCATAACAAATTAATTGATTGGAATGCTTAATTCAAATGCATTTGGAATGCTTCTGAGGTTTAGATTAGACGTTGTACTCAACTAGCTATTTTATTTTGTTCTTGTTTTTGTAATTATTATTATTGTTTTTCTGTTTTGTGCTGTCAATAAATATGTTTATTTATTTCTTTCTTTCTTTTCTTTAGTTATCTTAAAAAATCCATAAAGATAACCCTGTGTAGAGTAATTTAAATAACCATCAAGCTATTGGAGAAAATATCTTATTATTTTTTATTACATGCCTTAATATAATGGCCACCTGGGGCTACCAGTGGAATAAATAAACTTACGTCTCGGCATCGCAGACACTGTGGCTTTGGATGTGCTGTCACTGTCATCAGATTCGGAGCGATTTTGAAAACTCGTTTCTGTAACAATAAAAACAAGTTACAGACATTAATATTTTACTAGCTGTTCCCCGCGGTTTCACCTGCGTTCACGGCATAAACGTACCCTAAAATATTCCTGAATAAACGAGCTTTCTAACACATAAAAATATTTTCAAATCGGATCAGTAGTTTTGAAGATTACCTCCTACATGCAAACTGACAAACTATATATACCTCTTTATAATATTAGTGTAGGAGCTTCCACCCTACGTAGAAGGGGATCCTATCATATCCTTGGATAAAAAATGGTAATTAAAGTTTTTACTATTAACTGAGATACATAAGTATACCTCCGATATTTGATTGGATGATTTTTACAGTCCATCTTTTTAGTTCGCATTTTAAGCGGTCGGGTTTTTGTTTTTAGGGTTCCGTACCCAAAAGGTAAAAACGTACCCTATTACTATTACTGACTTCGCTGTTTGTCCGTCCGTCTATTTGTCACCAGGCTGTATCTCATGAACCGTGATAGTTAGTTGAAATTTTCACAGATTATGTATTTCTGTTGCCGCTATTTCATCAAATACTAAAAACCAGAATAAAATAAATATTTACGGGGGCTCATATACAACAAACGTGATTTTTTTGCCGTTTTTATAGATAATGGTGCGGAACCCTTCGTGCGCGAGTCCGACTCGCACTTGGCCGTTTTTTTTTTATTAACGTCTTTTTGGTATTAGGTACCTCAAAGTTTAATCTACCAGCCCTCGTTCTAATAAGCATTGTAGACTTTACATATATTTCAGGTAATTTTTAAAAGTAGCTTATGTCTGTAAAATGTTCAAGGAAACATCATGTTAATTTTAAAGACTTGTTCATTGATACCCTACAAAATATGGTACGTGATTTATTTTTTCTCTACCGTCATTTCGTATTCCACGGCCGACATTTTGATTTTATAAAAAAAATACTTATCCTATAACCATTGCAGGCCCTAGACGAGTCGATAGACATGCATTAAAATCCATCCAGCAGTTGGGATGCTTCCAGGGTATTAAAAATCTCACATATGGACACAGATACATATGTATGTAGATACGAGTGAAAAACATAACAATGTCTTTGAAGTCGCGTGGTCGGGTAAAAAGCGAATACTGCAAATTTAAGTAACGAACAGCTGCACAAACAATACAATTTCGCATTTATAATGTAAGTGGGAGGGATTAAATTAATTTGCGTCTCGATCCTTGAATGTGTGACAAGATGATACTAAATTGGCACTTGTCATTAGTAGGCTGGTGATCTGAGATACGTAGCAAGACTTGAACTGGGATTATCCTATT
Organism: Tetheella fluctuosa; assembly: GCA_951216915.1. Lineage (NCBI taxonomy): Eukaryota > Metazoa > Arthropoda > Insecta > Lepidoptera > Drepanidae > Tetheella > Tetheella fluctuosa. The sequence goes on from OX578237.1 coordinate 5,259,647, forward strand.
ATAAATATTGTATACATATATTCGAAAGTACATGTCATAATGGCTGAATGTGTTTTGATACAATTTGGTACAAAGATAATGTATAATCTGGCATAACGTACCTATAGATTATAACTTTTTATCCCGGGAAATATAAGGTTCTTGGTGAGTGTGAGTAAAACCGCGGTGCGGAAGCTAGTGATGATATTGAAGTGTAATATATCTAACTAGCTGTTCCCCACGGTTTCACCCGCATTTCCGGGATAAAGAGTATATAGCCTTAGTCTATAACCTTCCTCAAGAATTGGACTATTAAATTCAAAAATATTTTTTCAAATCCGACTGGTAGGTCTAACCGCAGGGCGAAAGCTATTATTAGTATAAAATAGCAAGAAGGTTATGACAATATTTTTGTTTCGACTAGAACCCAAAGCTACAAGCAACAAGGCCTCATAATATTCAAAATTGTCTCAATACAACAATAAACAGACAAAATTACGTTCAATTCACTAAAACAACTCTCCTTTCAGTCACCGATGGTCATCTATTCACTAACAGACTAAGAACGAAATCCCCCGAGCATCCAGCCGAAAAGCCAAACTAAATGGAAGAACAAACTCATTAATTTTATTAAATTAGATCAAGATTAATGACTATACGAAACGGCTGAGTATTGTCGGGCTATTAGTTTAGCGATCGTAGATTTATTGACGAAAGCGAGAAAGATATTTTAGTGTCAAGATTAAACATCCTATATTATTATATACTAGCTTCCACCCCGCGGTTTCACCCGCGGTCCCGAGGGATCTTATATTTTCCCGGGATAAAAAGTAGCCTAGATGCTATTCCAGACTATAAATCTATCTCTGTGCCAAATTTCATCCAAATCCTTTCAGCCGTTCTGGAAAGATTGAGTTACAAACATCCATCCATCCATCCATCCAAACTTTCACATCCTACTAATATTATAAATGTGAAAGTTGATATTCTGTTCGGATGTTTGTTACTCTTTCATGCTAAAAATACTGAACGGATTTGGATGAAATTTGGCACAGAGATAGATGGAATGGCACATAGGCTACTTTTTATCCTGGGAAAACATAAGAACCCTCGGGACCGCGGGCGAAACCGCGGGGCGGAAGCTAGTTTATAATATTAATGAAATGAAATGCAATAATTTATTCATTCAAATAGGCCTTCACAGGCACTTAAGAATAGTCAGACTCAGTCACACAGTTATTGGATAGGATATATAGGTACTATAGTAGGATTGTTTGAACCTCTCGCTAAACGCATGAAATTTTCTCAACGATTTAATTGTGAAGTTAATTTAGTGCTGATACAACCAAAAGTATGTTTATCTTTGATATTTATTTACAACAAACATTTACAATAAAAGGAAAAAGTGATTAAAACAGGTGTGGTTGGTTATACCACTAGAAAATACCACTAGAGTTCTTACAGAAATACAAGACACGTGTTTCATGGCCTTGAACCACTCTATAGAAAGAGTAAGATGAATTATTTATAGCTCTGAAAATCTGTGTTTACTTAAAAATAAATTGAGGTTTGTGAAAATGTATTTATCATACTAAAGTAACTAGATGCAACGCTAAATTGTGTAAAAAAGTTTTCAAATTATATTTAACTAACTTCCGCCCCGCGGTTTCACCCGCGTTCCCTAGGGATCTTGTGTTTTCCCGGGATAAAAAGTAGCCTATGTTCTTCTCCATACCATATGCTATCTGCATACCAAATTTCATCGCGATCGATTCAACGGTTTAAGTGTGAAAAGGTAAAAAACAAACAAACTCACTTTCGCATTTATAATATTATTATAAAAGTTAGGATAAGAATATTTTTTTTACTTTGTATAGGCAGTGTAAAGTAAGTGATGATGTGGACGAAGGTGGTAAGTAGATAAAGCCTAGAAATAACTGGCTCTCAAATACAACTGACGGAACACACCGATAAGTGTTTGAAGATAGGTTTTCAACATGAGGGTGGTAGCCAGCCAGGCGGATACTACAAAGTATGTTATCACCGTGCTATGGTTTCCTCACGATGTTTTCCTTTACCAATAGTTCTAGTTCACTGTAGGATTCGAACCCACGACCTTCGCCGCGCCATCCGATGCTAATAACCCTAAACTATCATAGCTTTTATAAAACATAATTGAAGCTATAAATAAATTAATCTGATCAGGCCATAAAAGAAATTCCAACATCATAAAAAATTATGCTTTAAAAACATGAACTTTTATTAAAATTATACTCGTAAATACTGGAAATATGTATTGAATTGCACCACAAAAAAAAAAAACAGCGCACCAAGTACTCAACAAACTTAGATTAAATCCTGAAAGTAATTATAACTTGATCCTTCGTCCAATAAAAAAGATAATTCAGAAAACTTGAACAATTAAAATCAATTTGCATAATCATCTAGCTAAACTGAAGGCAGTCTGATTACAATCACGAAGACGAATAAACCAATGAGTACTTCGAGAACTCGTAAAAACTAAGGGTTTGAGATAAAAACTTTTAACTGACTGTCGTAGGCTGTTTTCAATTTCTTTTTACAAGGTTATTTTTTTAACAAATGGCGGTATGTACTTGTCCATAAACTATCGCAATTAATATATTTATTTACAGACATCTTATAAATTTTAATACTAAACGAAATCTAAGTAAACAGAAGTCTAAACGTGCAAACCTATAAGTAAAGAAAAAAACAGTATTTCCAAAATAAATTAAAATGAATGGGTTATGAATCAAAATCAAAATAAAGGATGTACACCTAAGAATGATACAGAAGAGACGAGGCGCAGACACGGGCGCTTTCCTTAAAGCAATTTCAACCCTAGCTTCCTTTTAATACGATACAAACAACTCCTACGAAAGAAATACTACATCCGTGATGTACTACACCATAATCGCACTATGCACTAAAACTACAGATAATTTTTAGTTTAGATAATAATTAAAATGGGTAAGACAGCTTTTTATGACTGTACTAGCTGTCCCCGGATGATTCGTCCGCGTCCCGAAAAAAATTTAGTCCATGTCCTTCTCCATACCATAGGCTATCTGCGTACCAAATTTCATCGCGATCGGTTCGGCGGTTTAGGCGTGATAAGGTAACGAACAAACAAACTCACATTCGCATTTATAATATTAGTTAGGATTAGGATTTAACAGAGACAGCAATAAAGCTAACCCAAAAGTTCTAAATTATGATCTTCCCGTTCAAAGTCAAAACAAAGTTGTTAATAATATTTCAACTCGCACCGAATCCAGTCGGATCCAATTAACAAGAAACAATGACTAGATTTTGAATACCCCATTATTTGAAATGTCACCATGAAATACGAGTAAGGACTGTCACATAATTCAAAGACGATCACTACTGGAAGCTGTTAGTCACCTAAAAGTTGGTGCTGACTTGAAAACGATCATATGTGAAGTACCAAGATGAAATATTGTTTTAATATGTGCCATATTGTGTCACAAATTTAAGTTACATTCTTTTCTGGTCATATATTTTCGAATATAGAAATTGAATATTTGATTTTCAGTAGGTTTGTTACCTACTTTTAGGGTTCCGTACCTAAGGGGATTCCCATACAGGAACCTTGAATAATTGAATTTTTACAACCATTTTTTGTTTGGAACCAATATCAAAAATGCAATTTACGTATTAAACAGTTTTTTTACCCGCGATGGAACGGAGACCGTATATGCGTTTGGGGTGAGAGGATGTTTGTTAGTTTGTTTGTTTGTGCAAATCAATGTTGCCATTTTTCTCCAAAACTACTAGTCCGATTTTGATGCAGTTTTCAGTTATGGGATGATATGATAAGTCAAAACCTTTATAAGTTGACTCGCGATTCCTGTTTTTTTTTTTTTTGTAGGTAGTTTTGGGACGCGCGTCCCATTCGCGAGCCAACCGATTAAGCCCATTTGTTCAGTTTAGGCCCTAGGAGGGCATGGTGAAAAGCAAAGGAAAGAATAACACCAGGATTCATTACTACCTACCCGAAAAGGGTAAATAATACAGCTTTATAGTATAAAATATAATCCCCCTTATTCAGACCTGCTCGGTTGCGGTGACGATTCCGTAGACGAACCGATTGAGTAGTCTGCTGAATAGGATGGATCCTATTTTCTCATTTCAGACTTCCATTTGGGATGAGGCAGTCGATCGGCACATGATCGTGGCAAATGAATTTTGCGACTAACACAGCATCAGCCTAAAAACAAAATCAAATCGTCCTTTCCGTTCGGAATGGCAACCGAATGGGTCTGAATAAGGGGGAATGAGCGCTGAAGGAAATGACATCATAATCTAGAACGGAGTGGAGCTGTCACTCAAATATGACATAGTATGACAACATGAAACCTCAGACTAATGTATTAACTAATCATAATGTTTCAGTGTTAATTCGCAAACTGGATGATTTAAATACATTATTTATATATGGATTCGATTAACATTGTATGTGATAGGTGGATCAAATGTTTTTGCTGTGAAAACAAATGAAAGCAAAGGTAAGTATAAGCAGATGCTTTTTTCCCACGTAATAAAAAAGGAATTATATCTTTGTTAGTTAATTTTGTCTCTTTTTGCCATTGGAAGTTTTATGTATGTAAGAATGAAACAAATGAGTAGATAAAACAAAGCTATATAGGCACTAGCTGGTACCCGGCGCGATGCTGCTGCAGAGGAAATAATTGTGGGAATATCGTTTAAAATTTGTATGCCGATTGTCAATTGTCAATTTCGAAACTATGTTGAAAGGAAAGATAATATTGTAGCAGAAATGCTCTTTCAAATACATTTCCCTATAACCTTCGCGCAATCGGATGAGTGGTATGACAGGGCATAAAATACGAACAAACAAACTTTGATTTTTACTTGGATTTTTATATATTAGGTATAGAGGATTGAACAAAGAGCCCTCATATTATCGTTTTATCACGTCTATCCATACGTTTATGTATCTATATGCCAATATATTTTTGTTTAATTTTGTAAAACCATTCAGTAACTAATATCTGGACCTGTGGATAGTTAGATTTTCTTTAAGCCATACAGTTTCAAAATTACAAGGGTTTTTTTCATGAATAAATTTTTTAACATCAAGGGTAAATATTATTAAATTCAACATATAAAAAATATATGTTTATAAACAATTTCCGTCACATCTAAGCAACCCGCGCTCCCGTCACGGTTGATTGATAAAGCAACAGTAAAATTAAAAACCGAACTCGAGTTAACGCCCTGGCGGAAAGTAAATTTCTATGCTGGCTGGATTTAAATTTTATAGAATTTTAGTCAGTTTGGTGATTCAATTTTTCGAAATTGAAACCGAGAAGTCATAACGAGGCGATGTTTTTTTTTTTTTTTAATTTGTATAGGCTTGTGTTTGACCACAATCTCTCTATGGTAGGTGATGATGTGGCCGAAGGTGGTAAGCACACAAAGCTTAGAATGATCTGGCTCTCAAGTATTGCGTGTGTTTTTATTCTTTTCTAACGCTCTTTTTAGATGACGTTATGGAATTGGTTATACAAGAGTTGTAATTGTATTTATAAAATTATCATAATAGCATTTGCGATTTATGATAATTTTATTAATAATGCAAGATTTTTATTTCACAACTAAACCTATTAATTATTGAAAATGAAGTACAAAAGCAGCTTTATTACAATTTCAATTTCATTTTATATTGAATCATAATTAATGATTTATTGATAAATATTTCAATTTAAATGTATTTGTAATGTAAATATAAGCTTATTATGTTCGAAAGGCTCTGGTGGAATGAACAACATGAAATAATAATTTCATTATTCAATAATTAATATTGTTATGATTACGTTAAATTATTTTGTTTAATTTTGAAATTGAAAAAAATCCCAGTTCATACTAATGTAGGTAGGTACCAAGAATAAAGTGAATAACTAACTCATCACTGCAGACCCGAAAACATGAAATTTGGACGTTGTTTGTATTGATAAATATATAGGCAATAAGATAAGATTCTTTTAAATTCTATTCCCTAGGGTGTAAATTAAGAAATAAACGATTGTATAGAAAAGCGAAGAAAAGAAGGAAAGAATTTTGTGTCAATTTAGGTTAGGTCCGTTTAGTTTTAATAAATAAAAATATTTAATACTAGCTTAGCTAATTTTGATACCTATAAAAGTAAATTCCAAAAATTACAAAGATCGCGTTGTTAGCACGTCGTGAAATTCAATAAAAATCTTTAAGTGACGGTAACTTTTTTTTGCAATATCCGATTTTAATGAAACATTCTGCTCCAAATTAATCTCTATCTACATGAAAATCCGTTCAGTAGTTCCAAAGATGTGCTCTAACAAACAGACAGACAGACAAGAAAATAATTCAAAAAATCGCTGATTTATGGTCTATTACTCTTCTTTAGTTACCCCCTTTCTATTTTTATTACTTTCATTCAATGTACAGACTCACCGGAGTCTACTGATTTATTGTAGTATAGATAATGTTTTTGTTAGGACCTAAAAAATCAAACAAAGTAGGAACTAAATAATTATTATTACTAACCTGTATCAAACCTGGGTCTGCTTGGCAATCTGCTCGGCAAGTCCTGATTCTCGACATGGTCGAAAGTTCTAAATCCTAGCGCAAACTCTGCGTATGGACTTATCTCGAACATTTCTATACAAACAAACAATTTGTTTAACCTTAACGAAGTGGAGTTGAGATAGTTTTCACATATTTAGTGAACATTTGAATGTATTTTTACAAGCTTTTATTTAACTTGCAATGTATGTATGTAACATGTTTGTCGAATTTCACCCACTTCCAGTGGTCGGATTGACTTGATATTTGGTATACAATAGTATATTGGAAGACAATGCAAGTACAGTCACCAAAAAAAAGCTTGTATTAAAAATGAAAATTTTAACAAAAACTTATTTTCAATTCAGTTCTGCTTCGTATACAAATAAAAATATATTATAAATTGTATTTATTTATAATAAATATTTAATAGAAGATTGAAAATCATATTGTGTGAAGTTGTTCGTTAAGTCATGTATCACAAGATAAATATAAAATAATACTGGGACATTTTTCACCCACGGCCATTTGATCCCAAACTAATCAGAGCGCGTAACTATGGAAACCACATATACTTACTACTTTTCACTTTAATACTTTTTTATGAGTTAAAACACACCATCTTGAGTGAAAAAAAACTATAATCTATGGTATTCTCACCATTTTTACTGCTTTTCCTAGGATGTATAGGAGAGGTGTAGATCCTAGGCGCGTGCGCATACCGCTCCTTATGTTCAGACTGCGAGGCCACGCTCTCATTGCGAGACTTTACTTCTTCCGCGATTGAGTGGCGGTATTGCGACGTGTAGTTTTGTCTGAGTACAAAATAAGGAATAAATTGGAATTTGAACTTTATACAGCTGCATCAAAGTTCAAAAACAACTATAATGATTAAATTGTTTAGATGTTATGCAACGTTAGGGTTCCGTATGAGAAAATAAATACCGTGCATGGTAGCAATGAATGACGCACATACCTATGTCTCCTAAACAATATGCAGAAGAATGCTATTAGACACACTACTAATAGTATAGAACTGCAAACGATCACCAACATGTTCAAATCAAATAAATCTGACGGTGGTCCAATTTCCTCTAAAACAAAGAGAGTACATACATCAATATTTTCATTAAGTACTAACATAAGGGTAATCATATTTCTTGCTAACATTATAAAGTCAAATTAGAGTACTTCAATCACTCAGTAATAGGTGACCGGGCTTGTATGAAATTTAGCAAAATGATATTACTTTGAAACAAAATACAGGTATATAACTTTTTACAGGATCTATTTTTTACCCAGAAAAACATTACATCCTCAGGAACGGGTTTAAAACCACAGAGTGTAAGCTAGCTAAATATAATTCAGTAAGTATGCGTTATTGAACATAAAAATTTATACCAACATTTCATTCACCAGCTACCAAAACACAAAATATTTTTTCCTACAAAATGGAAATTGTAATTTTCACACTGAAGTTGGAAAACCTGATCTTCCAGCAAAATTTGACGATGAAATAAATTATGTGGTAGCGCCAAAACATTCCGGGAACTTTACTTACATAAATGACATAATTTCGTCGGAACAGAACCTTTGTCGGTGCCTTGATAACTAAACTTTATAAGTAAAACATCAAGGACATTGTTATACAGTTTACAATAATAGAGTTTGATCTACTTCGACTTTATATAATTATATTTTAAAAACATAATATTTTACGAATACATAATTATATATTCAGTATGCAGTTAAATAATTTTACTATCTATATTTTATGTGTCATTATAGTGTTGTTCCTTTCTTTTTTTTAATGAAGACTAATTATTTTGGTTTGCTTCAATATATATTTTACTTTCACATCACAGTTTTATTTTAACTAGGTAAAAATGACACAATCTTTTTATTGAATACACAATATTTTACATTCTCAAGTAATTTTGTTTATGAACTTGTAACATGATAAGTACCTATAAAGTATTTGTATGACGTACTTACTGTGTTAATAGTATAACGTAGAGAATGAGGTTTGAAGAAACCGTCTGGTGCCTAATATATTTTTATGATTAATTTCATGACATTTATAAACTTTTGCAAAACTTATGTTCAAGTTATTAATTGTAAAATATCAGTTTAAACTTAATTCTATACATAATATACTGGTTGATTGAAATACTTTTCCCACTGCTGACGAATAAGGCAAAGATTTGGCGAGTGACGTTCAATATTTTCTTTGATAGTTTTTGTCACTACGCTGCGGCAAGAGGGTTGTAGCTAGCAATCAGTATTTTTTTATGATTCGTATCTTATTCAGTTACATGGAATTATATGGCCAATGCCACTCGCTTTGTCGTCTGCGGTGGAACAAGTCCCAGACACATAAAAATTGGAATTACAAATTTAACTTTTTTAATTTTCTAACAAAGCCCAATGATCAATATCTTTCGAATTTAAACTTACCTCCTTCCATTGTTTTCGTAGCATATGTGTAAATTGTTGAAGCGGTACCAGCATCGTTCATCGCAGTCACTCTTAACTGATACCAATTGGCTGGAGCGAGAGATCCCACAGCATATGATGTCGGTATGGATCGAAGAGGTGGAGCCTGGTAATGTCCTTCTACGTAACTCCAACCTAGGTTCTGGTCCATGGGCTAAGGAATTTAAATATTTTTTGATCATCAAAATTATGATATTATCAAAAAAATTATGTTCGACGAATATTAATGAAATTTTAAAGACTTAATAAGACGTTCATTCTTGAAGGTTAGATGTATAAAATATGAGTGCATGCCAACTACGATTTGGTAAAGAATTTTGCAGAATAATGAAGAAAGCGAGCGCTACGTCACGTATGCATGCTTGTGAAGCCTGTATACAAAACTATTTGCGTTCATTATCCATATATTGTTCTATGGGATTTTTCAAACTGAGAATATAATCACATATGAAGAAGAAAAGATAAATAAGCCTGATAGTTTTAGGAATAGAATTTTCATCACGAATAAATTAGATGATTATGAATTTATATTGTTTTAAATAAATAGACTAATTGTAATTTCTTTATAAGATCCCCATCTGGTTATTAAATAATCAAATTGTATTACTAGTAACACGCATTTAGAAAATACCGAAATATCCAAATCAGGATAAAACAGCAATCGCCGGAAATGGTTTTCCAAGATTTTAATGGATCCTTAAGAAAAAGACTCGCCAGGTAATTGCTGTCAGAGCAGAACATCGTTGCCAATGAACTTTCATCTGAGATTAAAAATAAAATAAACGAGTGCTTTTCATATAGTCGCAATGCTAAATTAATAAAGGAATACGAAGTCCCAACCGAGTAGACGAAAGATTTAAGTCCGTGGAGCCAGCAAAACCCAAAGTTAAAGATAAAAACGCTGATTTAAACTATGAAAGTGAGATCAAATATGTTAATCAATGATACATGGCGCCGATTTTTCAATCGCTAGATAAACCTCGGTTATGCTAAATACCTTTGATAAGTCCTAACTGTTCTAATTTATTAGAAACCGTTTATTTGGCCATTGACAATTTGGGCCATAGTCTATAATATTTGGAAATTTTGTCAGTCAATTACTTACCTACAATGCTTTAATATATTTTTTCTTTAAGAATAAATAAATAACGTTGCAAATTCTTGTAGTTATGATTTAACGAATCTCTATAGAACTTGGCACTCTGATCTAAATTCTTTTATCACACGACAATCCCGTACGTCTTTTGTACTGAATTTGGCAACTTTTTCTCATTTATGTATTTGATGGGACAAACTAGCACCAAAATATATATAACAATACACTAGAGCTATCACACACTCACTGCTCTATTTTCTGCCCGATGCCAAACGTTTGATCCAAGAAGTCTGTAGTCGACATCCCATTTAGTGACGTCACATCCACCATCGTCCCAACCACTTAGCTGAATGTAAATGTGAGTGGCATTACTCCAGAGCCAGTCAGTTGACGGTGGTGATACTGGACCTAAGGAAAAAAATGGTTCCAAATAACTATAATATGTCATTTAAGGGCAGTTCAGGAATGAGTTGATCGTCTTCATCTACCTGTAATACTCCACTTATTATCAGTGCATGATATTATCATGTTGTGGACATAGCTCGTAGAGTTGTTAATGTGGTGGAGTGGCTATCACATACTTCGATCACGTCATGCCTTCTAGGCTTTATAAAGGTCGGCAACACATTGGCAATCCATCTGTCCATAGGTAACGGTAGCCATTTACCATCAGGTGGACTACCTGCCTGCATGTCAACCTTCTGATATAATATTTAAAAAAAAACGTACCGCAAATCACAGAGAGGATCGATTTCCCACTAGATGGACTGACGTTCTGTTCCCAGAAAGCAGCTACATGCATGTACCCTGAGCTAAATATGATGATGATTCATGAATATGAACTTACCTGCACCCAAAGTAGTAATATCGACATGTGCTGGAGCTGAAGTCCCCACGTTATCGGTAGCTGTAACTCTTACTGAGTATTTGGTCCCACACTTCAAGCCAGCTAACGTGTGCTGCTGCATGCCTGGTAGGCGTGTTTCCCGAGCTACTGGCCAAGCCTCTTGCCAAGGACCATCACCTTCTCGCCACGTTAAGTTGTAGCCTTTGAGATATAGAGAGGATCTTGATTTAAATATTAAAATTGTCTTTGCTTAGGTAGTCAGTTGCGTAGAAGAATATTAAAACAAATTTCACTAGACCAGAATACTTAAAAATCTGCATCTTAAGAATATTTAAATAATGTTATATCTATAGTTATGGGATATTTTGATTCGCTAAGAGTTCGATAAGAATTGAATCTTGACAAATTAGCGTCTTGTAACGAAATCTAAAAACTTACTCATTCCATATGTCAAAGAATCATTGGTGTACGGTCTGATTTCATCCCATTCGATCACGACATAGTCTTTATAGGGGGTGGCCCGTAATGTAGGCGGATCCGGCAAAGGTAGCACTTTCACTGAATAAATAACAGAGTCGGATCCGTAGAGATTCTTCGCTAGACACGTGTAGTTCCCACTGAGTGATTGATCTATACCTAAAAGTAAGATTTATTCACAATACACGACCTCAAAGAATACACTTTGAATATCAATGATGCTTCAAAAATAAACAGGACCAAGAAGAAAACAGAGAGCGCAAAAGGTATCTTATTACTCAAGGGGATTGTTACTGTATACGATTATGTTGTTTTTTTTTCCTAAGAAGAATTATATGTTCAAGGAAATCTGAGGAAATCTGAAAATCGAGTTATGAGGATGGTAATTACAATAATTAATCGACAGAAATAACTGAATCATCATTTAACTTTGGTTAAATAAAAATTAACTATACAATAATTTTTGTCCCTCCAAAATTAATGGCTAAAATGATCATTTTTGTCTACTTGTGAAAATAGGTCTTTCCTCAGGGAACAAAAGTTTCAGACAGAATTACCACACTGGGTAGACAATTTTGTAGAATCCTCTCGGGGAACAGTTACAGAACATTGAAAAGTTTGAAATTCGTCTCCAAATACGAAATTCAACTGTTACAGTAAATTCTGCCATGAAAATGTAGTCCATAAGTAAATTTACAGTCCTTTTATATAATGAAGAATTTGAAAATCTAAGATTACTATAACAATTGAAAGTAGGATCTAAGTTTGTCTCTTACCTAAGAGTTTCTTAAATCATTAATTAGGAACCCACGCAAATTCTTAAAAAACATTTTTAGTCTAGTACTTCAACGACTCTCAGATAGCGCAGACATGGACACTGTTTTATCACTTTAATTAAATAAAAAACTATTTGTTTGAAACGATAAATATACGAAATTCAATTTGATTCTTATACTTCTACAAGGATATCGTAATTAACTTACTTTTAATCAACAGGCTATCATCTCTGTTCCTGGTGAACCGTGGATGATGAGTGATAATATTTTGGTTGTGGTACCACACGGTTCTTGGTGGTGGTGACCCCACACTTCTACATTCCAGTAGTAAGGAGTTTCTTACAGCGACAGCTATCTCTCCACTGAGTGACGCTACTCCTGCTACAACTAAATATGAAAATAATAATAATTTGTAGTTTGATACTAGATTATTTTTCTCCTCCTCTTTTGATAATAATTGATAATATTAAAGTTAAAGAGAGTATTAAAATTTTCCAATGAACTAATTTAGAATGACCGTCTTTAATGAAGAACACGATTACCTTATATTTTGTCAAATGAATAATTTCACAAACGACTATTAATATTTTGTGAATATTTGGTGAATATTAGCAAAATTATTGAAAACATTTCATCGAAAACTAGCTTACCGCCCCACTGTTTACCCACGAACCCCTATTTTATCCCTTAGGGGTGGAATTTTCACAAATTCTTTCTTAGCGGATGCCTACATCATAGTAGCTATATAAATGCCAAATTTTAGCCCGATCCGTCCTGTGGTTTGAGCTGTGCGTTGTTAGATCAGTCAGTCAGTCACCTTTTCTTTTTATATATACAGATCTACTACTTACGAACAACAAAGTCATTAATATTCAGTAAGGTCAACTATCTCGCATTAAATTATTTTTTCTTATATCAGAAAGCTGACAAACAGGCAGATTGGCTCGTCTGGCGGAGCCGATGTTAACTGGTTATCAGTGAAATTACCAATATCCTGCCAACCTTTACAAATCACTAGGAGGTGCTAGGTTAAACTAGACAGTGGTAACCAGCCAGGCACTACAAAGTATCCTAGCATATGTACCAAGTAAGTACCAAGAACTTTATCAACGCATTTGACGTCACTGGGATATAATTATTTACCTCTTTGCGAAGGAGTATTTGTAACCCTTCTGCTTTCAGGACCTTCACCAACTGCTGTACTAGCTGTCACCCATATATCGTATTGTCGCCCTTCGCTTAGCCCCTTTAGTTCCATGGTCTGACACCTTTCATAAGCATCTGTGATTGGCTGAGCGTCTACTCGCAGAGCTTGTGGCCCGTCGTTACTATATTGATTAGAAGTATTGTTACTATTGTTTCAAAAACGTAAGTATCTATCCAAATTTACAAAACTACATATAGGAATACGATATCATGCGTGATTACTGGCTGGGCGCTCCCAAACATACACACATTAAAATTTATGTGCATGCGTCACTCGTGCACGCACACATTCTTAGACAAACGGAATTCATTAGATATAATATCTGTATCAAACGTGTGATCGTTTGGAAAACTAACTAGAGATTCAAGTATCATTAAAAGTTATATCAAATTTCTAATGAGTTACGCAGCTGGGACAAATTGATTTCTCTTAAGAGAAAGTGGTTAAAGTAAAGTATAATGGTATGCCATTATAATTACTAGATTTCGCCACGCGGTTTCGATCGCGTTCCCGAGATAAAAATTAACCTATATCATTCTCCGGTCCATATACAATCTCTGCATAAAATGACGTTGATCCGTTTCTACGTAAAAGAAGGACTAAAATATAACAAACACACTTGATTTTGCATTTATAGGGTAAACAGTAAGGTATAGCAGTAGTTTATATATAGTCTATACATTGAAATACACTATTTTAAAAACACAAGAATATTCTTCGAAGAAAAATGTTTAAGAAATTTGTACTCGTAAAAGCACAAATAAATGAAAAGTTATTCAGGTAATAAGCCAACCTTGTCGCTGCTATTCCGCACGGCTAAGTTCTTTAATAAAAATCTCGCTGTAGTTTCATAAAAATAAATGTTTCTTACCTTGCCGTTGGCTTACAATATACCGTGTAGTGCAATAGTCTTCCGTTCGGTTGTCTCGGCTTCTTCCAACTCACTAGTAGTGTATTGGAAGATTGCGAAAGTAGTTTAATCTCCGCCGGTGCTTCAGGCACTGTCAGAGTGTCATAAAAATCTATTATTAAAACTATAAAAGAAATTGAAATCCTGTACGATACGCTGGGGTAGATTTAAGAGTATTTTTTCTATCTGATATTGTCTGTGTTCAAAATTATTTTACTTTTGAATATATTTTTATGAGGCGTACTGACATTGTTTATTTATAAACAAAATTAGTTATACTTAGTATAAAAAATTACGTGGGACTCAGAACTAAATCTTTACCTATTTCGAGGATATAATTTAAATATGTACCTACATATATTTTACAATTTTATTATAATTAGGGTCAATGGTAGTGACGTCGAGTTTGAGCTTTCGGTAATGGAAAACATCGTCATCATTTTCGCCTGACTGGCTACCATCCCCAAGTTGTAGGCAAGCCTAGAAGGCACTGGCTCACAAGTGCAGCTACCGGAACACACCGGCGCTAGATTTTCAACAAGGTGGTAGACAGCCAGGCGGGTACTACAAAATACCCTACCACCCTATTATGGTTTCCTCGCGATGTTTTCCTTCATCAAAAGTTCAATTGTACGATCCGAACCCATGACCTTCGTCATGGCACTCGATGTCGTTACTGAGCTATTATCGCCTTACAATTTTCCCTGTGCTCCAAGTAAATATTATTTTTTAAATCACACTTTGTATATACTGCGAAATGTCTCTTTTGAATTTAAACGCCATCAAGAGGTTTGCAAAATTTTAACTTGTTAAAGAAATAATAACTTTAAATTATATTATATATACAAACCGTTAACTTTAAACAATACCAAGAGAACTTACCATCTTGTAATGTAGCGCAAACAATGGGAAAGGAGAACGGACCCAATCCGTAGTTAGAGAATCCAGCCACTTTGATTGTGTAGTTAGTGAACTTGAATAGTCCTTGAAGTCGAAGTTCTGTCACCAGCGATGTGGAGTTCAGCCAATGTCGACCTGAGGATTTACATAACTATGAAGTTTCCGTAGTTGCTTTGAAGTGAACTAGCTTGTTATTGGTAATATTAATGGGAGTTGAAATGATCTTAGGTACAGATAAATCCTTACGATGAATGAGAAAGAGTCTATGAGAGCATTTTGAAATATTTTACACAACGTTAGTAAGGAATTGCTATTGTAACTGAACATTAAGTAGTCAAGTTAATACAGATGTTTTTAAATTTAAATTAGTTTGTTTGTTTGCTTTTACAATACCAATTAAAATAAATGGTAGTTTATTTGTTTTTAAGTACCTAATTAAAGCATTTGTTACGGCTTCGTTGTCAATAGGTACTTGTTTTCAATGTAAAAATGTATTACAACATTATGAATTGAACCCTTGATTGATTTAAACAAATAAATAAATTGTACAAAATATACAACTAAATCACTACAGAAACCTTTATAGAAAGAAAGAAAGAAAGAAAAACATTTATTCATTTATGGAGATATGACGCCTAATACGACGATAAACTTAACAACCAAAACCTTATCGAAATACAAAATTTGATCCAATGTTAGAGTCATTTCCGAGTACCACGACATAAATTTATATAAGAATTGCTCGTTTAAAGATATAAGTTAGTTAAAATAAACACTTATACATAGAGGTTTGGTGATCCAAAATGAGCTCATGCCATTTATAAAACATTTAGCTTTTATTTATATTATGTTTCCATTGCCACCTAATATCATTCACACGAAAAAAACCTGTGATATAAGAAACCTTAAAAATAAACAAACAAAAATTCGGAAGTCCCTACATCCGAATGTTTGCTTAAATTCATCAACAACAAAAAAAATACAACGATATCTGTGTGCTTCATTCGTCAGAGTGCTTTTTGTTCCGAGGAAAAAGTTCACTCTTCACTCTAAATTAAGCGTAAAAGGCCAATGCGTTGGTGGCAATTTTTTTTCACTAGCTTGGGGCTATTTAAGAATTTTACGGACCTTGATGAAGAATTTCTTGCAAATACCTTGAGCTGCGTATAGCACAGTGTATCCTATAAGGGCTCCAGCTTGCTTGTGAGGTGGTATTGGCTGCCAGCTCACTCGGAGAGCTGTCGATGTCACTCCTCCACATTCTACAGACGAGGGTCCTTCTTCAGGTGCTACAGCAGTACAGATATTTACTTATTTCCCAAAAAAAAATGCTTTTAGCCTTATAATTATATTGATAGACACTCTCGGAAAGCTCCGATGTAGGCAGCCATTTGGTCTTTTGAGGTATGGCGTAATAAAGCTATCAATATAAGACCATGGATGTAGAAAAAAAGGCGGACGCCACCTCATAAAACAATTACTGAAGCACCCACAGTAAGCCAGCTCGCTTAAATGCATACACGACCGGCACGCACACATTCACACCACACACTAAGCCAGCCGCCCGCCATTACGCTCCGAACCACACAGACACGCAGTTACGTCGCCGCCATTTTAGTGCTTCAATAGTTTCTTAGTGGCCATCTGTCCACCTTTTTTTCTAGATCCATGTAAAAGACCATTTTAGTGATAATAATGAAACAGTATTTGCTCTAAAATAGTTCAACCTAAATTTTAATTATTATAGAACATTGTTTTTTACACATCAATTTGTATTTTTAAAATCAATAAAAAAAAATATTGAATTTTTCCTTTGCATGTAATCTTTTAATTACACCATTTCGACGTAAAAAGCTTTGTGTATAATATTTACATTCGTTCACGTGTCACTCCTTATTTTTTTTTAAATTACTGATATTTACATTTACAATTCAATCTCAAACGCAATTAGAAGTTATAAGGAAGTTCAAAATCAAAATTATATTATAAACGTTAATAACTACAACGTTTAAGCGTATGTAAGTTCAACAGCTTTGGTAATTATAATTAACCACGCGGTTTAACTTCAAAACAACACGTCTAAAATGATAATTAGTCATAACTTTCCAGTACAAATACAAACTTCGCCGGCATAAAACATTGTGAATTTACGACACTTTGAATTTTACTAAATGTAAATTTCTGTGCTGAGTTTTGCCAACAAAAATAAAGTGTTGAAACTTCTTTACGCGTTTTGTTCGAGTCATGATTAACAGTTGTGCTTGATGAATTGCTTAAAATTAAAAAGGTGTTAAACGTGGAGAGTTTATATAATAACGGTAAAGAAGTTGTAGTGAATGTTAATGAAGGCAATAAAGGTTTACGAGCTAAAGTTTGTTCGGTTAACGTGAAAGGCCGCAGTAATATAAAGCACGTGAACGGAGTGCAAACGTTTTCAAACGACTTCAAATAATTTATAGAGATCTTTTGATTTGTGGTTCATCATCGCCAGGATTTTAGGCTTATTTAATCATTTCCGATTTTAGATACTCCTATAAGTATATATATCTTTGATTACGGTATGGGAAAAAGGTTTGATAACAGTTTTTAACACTTCTACATACCTCCTTCACGTGTATCTTGAAACAATGGAACTGAAAATGGTCCCGTACCGGCGCTATTGAAAGCCGCTATTGAAACTGCATACCTGTTACCAACAATGATACTAGATAAAAAAACTGAATTCATAAATCTTCGATTGATTGGTATAACATAGGGTTTTGTGGAATTAATGTAATGGATTTCGATATGGTTGAACAGAAATCTCAAGTATGAATAATTTACCATGAATAGGCATATTATTGTTTCATATCATAAAAACAAGGAGTAAAATATATTTTATTAGTTTACCTGACACCTTTTAAAAGACCAGAAATAATAGTTTCTTGTTTCGCGTAAAGAGATGCTGTTTTAATTGTTTTATCACTTGTTTCTTCAGTTTCTGTATGAATAAATATAATATTAATTATATCAGTAAGAGAAGCCATAAGTGCTAACTAAACTTGATATAATGTGTGTCTGACCTTTGATTCCAGATAACTGTAGTACAGCTCTCAGACGGTATCCTATTACGAGGCCATTGTGAGCATCAGCTGGTGGGGGCAACCACCTAACTCTTAGCTCGCCTGGTGTCTCAGTTTGTTCTAATTGTACTCCAAGTGGTGGAGAGGAAGGAGCTAGGGGTATAACTTTTATATTAGTTTAATAAAACTATGGAAATTCATAAAACGAATGATGTTTAAATATTAAAATGCTTGATTGATAGTTATAAAGAAACATTTTTAAAACACTCGACATCACTCGACAATCGAAAAGATGATGTCACTAATATGATGTCGAAAAATATAATGTAAAGATACATGAAGATACAAAGACAACAACATTAGAGTAAATATAAAATGTGAAAGTACCTTCTTCAGTAGTAGTGAATCTCACAGGGGTAGAGTAATGACTCAGATCAGCTTGGTTACCACCTGCTACTCTTACTGAGTAAGTTGTTGATGGTTGTAATTCTTCTATCTCTATCATGTGTCTTATTTCTTCTAACCTACGGTTGTGGATTAGTATTTCTTAGCTTTAGAGTCCATATTATACTTTTAGGTTTAAAACAATCAAAATGCAAATACAGAATAGTTAACGATCGAACGTCTATACCAGAAATTGGAATCAAAAAAATATTGTACCAGTGCATAGTAATATGATATACTAAATTGAACCTTACCTGGTTACGTTAATAGTTCTAGCACTACTCCATGATAATCTCTGAGTATTTGTTATTTGTAAACTGTAGTAATGAGCTAATGATCTTGCCAAATCCCTCCATGAAACTTTCACTGATCGACTCTTTATAGAATCTACTGATAAATCTGTCGGTGTCGACGGTGGCTCTAAAAATATATGAACGTTTAACTCAACTTATCATTACGATGGAATTTTGTACAGTTGTTGTTGGAACATAGGTAAACGTTTCTTAAAAAAAGGTCGCAACGCATGATGGGCATTAGCTAGAAAGACAATATAAGTGATATTGAATGACTCAACCTTTGACCAAATAGTGCGTGTGATAGTGCTGAGGAATCATGTTTTTAGAGATCTTTTTATGTCGTTTAAGCGCAAAATTGCCACAGAACAGAAATTTACAGAATCCTACAATATTTCAACTTTACTGCTAAGTTCGTGAAATTTTACGCATAAAAATACAAAATACAAATATTTTTCGTTACAATTTACATTGCAAAGGAGCAGCCACCTAATAGTAAGCTACTCACGATTCGTGACTTCACACCACCAAAAAATAAATAAAATCTTACCCAATATAGCGAGTTGGACACTAAAAACATCAGCTCCAAATGGATTTCCAGCTCTGCACTGATATAAAGCACCATCACTTACTTCGGTCTGCAATAGTTCTAAAATATTTGTCATACCTTCGTCTGTATGTGCTTCTGATATTTTTACCCTATTAGAACACAAATAAGCGTTAATATCAATTGCGTGTTAGGCTATGATACCTCAGTGGTAGTGGTAGATATTACGTCGATGGCCGTGGCTCAAGTCATGGATCGAATCCTATAATGAACTAGATGAGAGGTTTCGGTGAATTTCATACACTGTAGGTACATTGTAGTACCCGCTTAGCTTACTACCACCCTCAAGTTAAAATTCTGTTACCAAGTATCTATTGCTGTGTTCTGAGATATTTGTTTTATAAGTTAAAATTGATAATAATTTTCCAACAACTTTCAAGCATTTACCTTTGCGTTAATGGATTAATAGGTTTTCCATTTCGAGTCCACATCATCCTTATAGGGTCATCGCCCTTTGCTTGACATTCTATCGTTACATGTTGACCTAGTTTTGCTGTTATGTTCCTTGATACTATGTCAAAAGTTACTGGTTCTGTAATGTTTAAGCACAACTTTAATTTTCTTTTGTTTTTATTCACATGTCTAATACTCTAGTTTCTAGTTCAAAAAATGATATTTTTTGAGGAGTAAATATTTTTGGTATAGTTTTTTTTTTAACTATTCTATGTATTTATTTACTGAGATAGTATGAAGTCTTAGCATAATATTAATTTTCTGCATTTTGGTATGAAACCCTATTAAATATTTATATAGTCAATTCAATATAAAACTTACTATTGACAGTAATCCATACAGTTTTACTTAGCGCTTCGCCGACACCGTTCTCTACGTGACAAGTATAAAGTCCAGCATCAGACAGTGCGACCGAATCAAATATTAAGGATCCGTTCGATAAACTGAGCACTCCACCACCTGCCATTTCTAAAACTGGTCTCCAACTATCTGAAACAACTAAAACGTGGATAGATACATCAGATAAAATACAATGTAAATAACACCAACATAATGGATTGTTATAAAACGGTCGTAAGACATTGTCAAAGCCTTACCATCTTTCTTTAACCAGTGTGTTTGTGGTTGTGGATATCCATTTGCTTTACATGATATGTGTCCACTTCTGCCAAGCAGTAATGATGTATTCTGTGGCTCTTCGCTCCATTTGGGGGCAACTAGTGAAAAACAACATTGAATTAATTCATCATTCTTCATTATCTTCTGGTAATAAAAAGGTTTAATTTAAATTCCTACACAGTGGTGAAATTTTTAATACAATTTTATAATATAACCAAAGATCATAATCATTTTCAATTTACGTTTATGATACACAAAAGCTAACAATTTCTAGTAGGTCTTATGGAGAAATTCAATTAACTTTATGTTTACAGAAAATTAAAATAAGGCCAATTAATTTTGCTTTTTTATGATGTCCCCTTCGTTAAAATTATTTTCAACAAACATAATATTATTTAATAATTTAGTAAAATATCCTTTGCTCTATTACTTATAATTACCAGTGTATGTGTAAATGTACGACTATACTCGTGTATAATTACTAAGTGTGATTATAACATTTAATACAGAAATAGTATAGAAAATAGTGTTCATTTTTCATTGAAAATGTGACCCAATTCATGGGAACTGGGACCTGTTGCACAATCAAACACGTTTTATTGAAAATAACAGCTTAATTGAATTCTCTTCTCTGTTATGTATATAAAATACTGTGAAATCAATATTGCATTCTGCTGAACCCATTCAATTTTATTACATAGGTCAAACATTTGTATCAAGTTTTAGTTGATAAATACGATAGCAGGGTTTTATGTAAAATTTGAATATTCAAAATATAGATAAACTGTATGAACTAAATGACTTAATATTTTATATATTTTGTGCTGTAAATCAGTTAAAACTTGTAATTAACCCTATCTACACTTCTATCTTTATAAGTTTAAAAAAAAAACCGGTCAAGTGCGAGTCGGACTCGCGCACCGAGGGTTCCGTACAAACTTGTCCATTGTTCATCCATCACGGGAAATGCACAATTTCATTTATTTAGGCTTATTTGAGGTTGGTGCCAATTAAGCTGGACCTCTAAATTGTATGAGCGCCTATACAACTCAGAGGTCTTTATTAATTGGCGTACCTATGTATGTATGGGGACACCTTTAATTTTCAACTTTTTTATTTTTTAGAATTTTCCCTTTATTTGTGCTGTAAGACCTTGCTTTTTGCCATTTATTTTTTATTATATTTGAGTTGATTGAATGAAAGGTAAATTTCAGTTTACGATTTATGACGTATTAAAAAAAAACTACTAACTAGATCTCGCTCAAACCAATTTTCGGTGAAAGTTTGTATGGTAATGTACATTATATATTTTTTTTAGATTTATCATTCGCTTATTTTAGAAGTTACAGGGGGGGGGGACACATTTTACTACTTTGAAAGTGTCTCTCGCACAAACTATTCAGTTTAGAAAAAAATTATATTAGAAACCTCAATATCATTTTTGAAGACCTATCCATAGATACCCCATACATATGGGTTTAATGAAAAAAAAAAGTGGCTGTGATTTTATTTTAATTTTTTATTTTATTAGTTGGTCAATAAAGATGGTGTCATTAATGATTTCGATATTGAAGGATCTAATAAAGTAATTGTTACTAATTCCAAAGATACCTTTGATATACAAATTGACGGTTCGATTCACTTTGGCCACGTGATTAGCAGCGACACACGTGTACGTCCCACAGTGATCCAATGAGACATTCTTGATAATGAGTACACTAAAAACTTCCAAGCTCCTCTCAACAATCTGAAACGTCGAGGAATTTACGTTATTTTGTATACATAAAGCAATCAAAGCTTGTTTATTGAATGCTTATCAAATTGGAAATAGTTTTCCTTTAAGAATTCAAATTTGCAAAGTGAAAACGATACTAAATAATAAAAAGGTGTACATAAATTATTATCACAAGAATATATTATATAATTCAGCTGCCGATTTCAGCAAAAGCCAAACAATGTAAGTAATATTCGAGAAGTCAATCAAACACTAAAACAATGGATTTATTCGATACTTACTTTAAGATGAGTTGGTATTTTCTTACCATCTTTCAACCAAGAATAATAAACTGGAGAATCTCCACTCTTAAGATTACAATGGATTTGTACAATCTGTCCTTCTTGCAAATCTGAGGCTAATAATATTTCCTCTAATTGAGGAGCCTCAACTACATGCAATTCAAATGATCTCTTAGCCATTTCACCAGATGGACTTCTTACTATACAAGAATAAGAGGCTCCGTTGTCACTCTTCGATACTTTAGGTACATTCAGTATTCCGTCATTGGCCATCACAGTTAAATCTCTCTTTTCTCTTAACTTAGGCTTACGTCCAAATATTTCTATACTTAAAGCTGTGTCGTTTATAAATCTCTTATATCGAGTTGGCTGTGTAGATATATCTGAGCTTATTTCTTTTCCTTTGTATTCCCAGGTTATTTCTCTGCGAATTTTATCAGGAGCGTTATTAAAATTTTACTTTCGAACCTAAAATTTTCTCTGTTGTATTGTTCAAACAAAAGTTATTGTAAGCGATAATGATTGTAAGTGCTGTATTGTTTATTTTCTTCTATTGTAAGAATAACAATGAACATTTAAGAACATTTTTTGTCACTGAAGATAAAAACCATTTTCCATAGACTTCCTAACACAAAACAAGAAGTTTTTAAAAATGCTTTGGAAAAGGTTTCTCTAAAGCTTGTACATTTTGAAAGAGAAGTGGTAAATTTGAATGGCCATAAAACAATACCTTATTGGGAACCCGTAGTAAGGACATCTGAGGGTGACACTTTGACCGCTTTGTACTTTGAACGGAGGAAGCGTGCGAATGTAGGGTGGACCTGTTTGGAATTAAATGTTCATTAAATTATTTTACTTAGAAATAAGAAGGTATTTACAGGTTTAATTATTTATAAACATATCTGGTAACTTAGCTTTTGTTAGACATCGGTCGAATATGGTGTTTTTGTAATTAGTTTGGACAGTTTCAATTGCAAACAGTGACTTCAACTGGACTTTTCATATATGAAATTTTATTTTAACAATAAATGAGTTATTTATATATCAGTAGGATACGGCACTGCTTCATTTCAATATTGGATACATTTGTAATAAAATTACGCAAAATTATATTTGCTGACAATGTTTCTATATAATATAAAACACGTTGTCTTAATTCTAGTACACCAACCTGAAGTATGATGGAATTATTGAAATTATCACTTACCATAAACATTTAATCTATCATTATGTGCAATGGTTGTCTCCCCGTGGTGTGCAACACATGAAAATAAGCCTCCATCATCTACCCTCAGATGTGATATGTTTAATTGTGTGTTCACTCCACCATCTGGAGCCATAGTTTGGCCTATTGCATACCTGAGATTAAGAGAATTATTTTCATTGATTCAATAGAGGACATTTACTATTATTGCTGTATTCAAAAGGGTAGTGGTAGGGTACTTTGTAGTACCTGCCTACCGTCCTCATTTTGAAAATCTGTCGCCAAGCGCCTATTGGTGTTTTCAGGCAGCTTTACTTGAGAGCCCGATACCTTCAAAGCTTTATAAAGGTCGGCAACACATTGGCAATCCCACTGGTATTGCTAATGTCAATAGGCGACGCGTCGCCTACGACGGTCGCCACTTATCATCAAGAAAAAAAATATAGTTTAAGTGTACAGGAGTTTTAAAAATCTTAACTTCTGTTTAGCTACCTTTGTTGCTGTACCAAAAAAGAAAAATGTTTAACTATGAAGAATTTATATAGGTTAGTAGGTACATGAAATTGGTATTAGGTACCAATAATATAAAAAAACCTTGAGTAGGTAATTCATCAAAGAAAATCGTTGTATATATTACATAGAAATAGTTATAATAATCAAATTAAAATTAAACCTTATTATATAGCTACAAAAGCTAAACGTACTTAATCCGCAGGGAATTCTGCAAGGAATCCCACCAAATGAAAATTCATAATTATACCCACCTAGAATCTGTGTTGGAAGATATAACAATACCATCCCTTTCCCAGATGAATCTGGCTGGATGTGGTCCATTTACAGTACACTGAAGACTTACCTGTGTAATCAAAACTCACTTATACTACTGTTACACAGAGTTCATAATTCAACGCAAGACCCTGTCGGGTAATAATTTCAGAAACATAAAACGAAAGGAGACTATATTGTATGGGTAATAAAACACAGTTTTATTTGAATGCAAAGTAGCCAGTATATATACATTCGACAAGTACTCGAGAGAATATAAATCTATTTTCTATGTAAGCTAATTTTGTCGTGTGCTGCTTTATTCCATTTGTCTACGATCTCTTTTTCTAGATGCAGACATTATTATGGAAGGCTTTTGCACAAAATATCTGAGTAGGTATCATTAGAAAAAAGAAAAGCAGCTCTTATATAACTTTTATATAACTTTGTTTTCAAATTTATTGAATTTCGAAAAACTCTCATAGATTATTCTATAAGTCTATTTTATATATATAGATAACTACGTTATATTTTAAGGTAACTGTACGCAAAATTTCATGTTTCTAACTCAAGAAGTTAGGCTATGCGTTGATATATCAATTTTATTAGTATAGATAGACAGATTTATGTTAAAACAACGAAAATTGATTTCTTTGACAACCAAAGTACAAAAGAATAATTTAATAAAATAAACTCTATTGACGAAGTAAATACAATAATTTTTCTCCGAAAAAATATTCAGTAATGTTAGTTTCATAATGTGTAGGACTTGTTTCTTTACTTCATTTAATTTATTTATTTTGTATAGCCAAACGTATTCCACATACAAATTTCAAATAACTTGAATTTCTCTTCGATGCTTACATAATGCTCCATAAAGGTGAAGTAAACCAAAAGACGGTAACACTGAAATGCTTTATGAATTTGAAAACTTAATTTTATTTCTCTATAAAATAGAAATAATATATATCAATTTAAATTATACAACCTTCGTAGATAAAGAGCGGAATTTTTTTGATCATAAGAAAAAAATACGGAACCCTAAAAACTATGTAACATAAAATTATATAAAAGCAGTACATATTGGATCTTTCCAAAACTGCTAATGTGCAAACAAAACCCATACATATGATAGCTTAATTATTGTATAGTAACCCCACTTTCAGTTTTACCTTAAATAGATACGAGCAATCAATCTTTTATACAAAATTAAATTGCTTGCATTTATTGATGTACATAAAAATATCCATGGTTTACAGACAGAGGAAGCCTTACTAAGTTCCTTTTTAGGGTTCCGTACCCAAAGGGTAAAAACGAGAGCCTATTACTAAGACCTCGCTGTCCGTCCGTCTCTCTGTCACCAGGCTGAATCTCAAGAACGGCGATAGCTAGACAGTTGAAATTTTCACAAATTATGTATTTCTGTTGCCGCTATAACAACAAATACTAAAATCAAAATAAAATAAATATTTAAGGGGGGCTCACAATCAAGAAAAGTTTTTTTTGCCGTTTTTATAGTTAATGGTACGGAACCCTTCGTGCGCGAGTCCGACTCGCACTTGGCCGGTTTTATTACTAATTTAGTATGAATAATTGAGTGTAGATAAAAACGAAACTTACATCTACACCCGGCATTACGGCAGTCTCAATGAAATGTTGAGATATGATCATTTGTAAGCTCCTTTTGTTGCGAAGAATGTTGGCTTGAGAGTCTGAAATCAAATCAGTACCATCAGCAACACGCCGCGAGTGCCAAATATATTATGTATGTTACGTTAAACTTCAAGGCATCGAGGGAAATGTATGTCATCTACCTGAGTAATTATATTATGTACTTAAGGATGGACCCATTTTCAACTGATATTTCTTACGTACAATTTATTACATTATTTTTAGCGTCTATGGGACGTAACTTTCTAATTCGCGTATGACGCGTATTGCAATGGATTATTGTATGTATTAATATCAATTCATAACTATTTAAAACCATAGTTTGCTTCCCTAGTAATAAATAATGGACATTTGTAATTAGGGACCCAATGTATAATTTTATAACGTTTTGAATTCAAAACGAATACCTACATACATCAATCTTTTGCCACACGCCTCATGCGCAAATCATTATAGGCGTTTAAAATTGATGTAAATAGAAACATAAAAACATTAGTTAAAAATTCAAATTTGGAACCATCCAATTTTACATAATTTACAAAAAAATTGCTATTCTCGGATACAAAGTGTATTCCACTTCGATAGGGCGGAACAACGTTTCTCATCAATTTAAAAAAAGTACGAACTGTTTGAATACCAGTCTGTTAATTTTTCAGCAACTTTTGTATTAGTTTACACCTGTATAAGAATCTACAGCGTAAGTAACGACCTCTAAAAAAACTGACTTACATACTACTTTTAATGACTTTTAATCGATTAATATCATCAAAATCGTAAAGGTATAGTTTCGACTTCAGCTACAGCGACCGACTGCATGCATTAAAGATATTTGGAACCACTAGCGTCGCTTGCAATCGGCGACAGCAGTTTGCTATGAGTTCGATGTCGCCTTCAGCTGCGGTCAGTCGCTGTCGCCGGTGTCGAAATTGTACATTAACTTGGCTGCTAGAAAATTTTATAAATAATTATTAAAGTGCATTCCCTCAAATCAATCACGTCGTCGCCACGTCTCCGTTCCGTCCCATGGTTTGCTGTGACTGATGAGTCCTTTGAAACGAGTTGAACGCATTTATATATTACTAACGACTCACCCCGGCTTTCCACGGGTGCAATTTATATACACAAACTTTCCTCGTTTATAGCTCTATTTATTAATTAAAACCGTATTAAAATCTGTTTCGTGGTTTAGAAGAAGTAAGCGGAGAAACAGACAGAGGCAGATAGCGACTTTGACTATTTCGAGATTTTATACCAGGGGTGCTTTTGATATGGATGGGTTCATTAAATTGTTATAAGACTTACCATTAAAATCATGACTCCACCAATCATTAAACTTTCTATACCAAACGTTGTTATCCCCGATATGAGAGGCTGATCTGTGAAAAAAAATATTTCAAGCAATTATTTTTAATGATCTGTAAACTGAAACTGTGAGATTAATTTGATGAATATAAAAAAAAAACGAATTTACTGATCGTTATTATAAAATCTTTAATCAAAGGTAATTCAAGAATGTTTCCCTTACGAGTTGTTTATGTACTAATATCGCACTTTATCGATATTTCCGTGAGAATTATATATTACAAAAGCTTTGGCAATCCTAATCCTAACTAATATTATAAATGCGGATATGTTTGTTACCTTTTCACGCCTAAACCGCTGAACCAATCGCAATTAAATTTGGTACGCAAATAGCCTATGGTACGGAGGACTACTTTTATTCACAGATGAAACATGGATGACTCCGCCAGGGACACCAAGAATTTCATATTTCCTCGTGAATGTGACGCACGTCCCAAAACTACCTAAGTATAATGAAGTCGGTTAAAAATAGAATTCCAGGAATCTATATAAGATTAAAAAAAAAGATATTTCTGTAGAACATTAATACATTCCTTTTATAAAGTTATCAGACATGAAAAGGTATGTCTATAATCCTTTCAAGTGTTATATCAAAGCTATTTAAACAACATGTAATCATATAAACGCAATTTAGGGATGAGGCAAATTCCCAAATACCTTATCAAAGATATTCATTGGCTCGAAAGAGCTTATTTCTCGCGAATACACATCTGGGGGTCTTTGAAGTGACTTATAAGGGTTGAAGACAATTAAGGGTCTCTAAAGAGATCAGTGAAAGATTTCTAACTTGTTACGATATTTTGAGAACGAGTGTAGCATCCTAATTTAAAAATCAATAAGCTTAAGAATACTTTTTTTATACCACTTTGTCGGCAAACAAGCATACGGCCCGTCTGATAGTAAGCTGTTACCGTAACCTATGAACGCTTGCAACACCAGGGGTATCACTCGCGCGTTGCCAACCCTTCCCCCCTCCCTGATGAGCTCTGGCGACCTTACTCACGCGCAGGGACACAAGTTGACACAACTATAAGTTATTGGGCTGCGGTATTCTGTAAGGTGGAGGTACTTCCCCAGTCGAGCTGCTCTTTGAGCGACATATCTCTTTGCTCTACCTCTCATATTTTATTTGTCTTTATTACTCATTTGAATACGGTTTTTCAAATAGTTCTGATTTCAAACATGTTTAAGAGACAAAATTATTTCATGTAATTGTGGATGTGAACCAAGAAGAACCAAGTATTGCATAAGGCATAGGCCCTCATAGACGTCCATGGCTGATGATGATGATGATATCTCCTCTGAGATTATATGTTATTGGAAATACGCATATATATACTATACCTAGTTCAAAAATATCTGCTCAGGTTTATTTGAGTAAAAAAGCGTGTTGAAATAAAAACATGCGAAGTTCGAGTCGGACTAGCATACGAAAAGTTCTGTACAAAATTATTAAAAGCAACTTAATTTGTATGTGTGGATCCGAATGGCAAAAGATAGAGATGTATGGAAATCCTTAGAGGAGGCCTATGTAGAAAGACAAGCTGTTTTAAGAAAAGTAACACCGAACGCCGATAGTTAATAATTAGATTTAATTTAATTAAATAAATAAATATTAAATAAATATTAAATAAATATTCTGGGACATTCCTCACACACGGCCACCTGACCCCAAACTAAGCAGAGCTTGTGCTATGGAAGCCAGATAACTGATATACTACATATACTACTTTTCTTTTGTAAATACATACATATATAGATAATTACACCCAGACACGGAATCGAACCCACGACCTGCGGCGTGATAGATAGGGTATTTTACCAACCACGCCAACCGGCTCGTCTTAATTAAGGATAAACAACATGTTCTCAAATTTGTAAACAGCAATAAAGGCTTATTTTATTATATAATTTGTATGTGTAACGTACAATTTTGAATTAACATCACTGGTAGCTGCAAAATTTTACAAAGACAACTTTTTTTAATACTTTCATGGTCATAATCCAAATGACCAGTGATAGAACTCAAGAATATTGATAGGGTAGATAACTGCAATGTTCATAAGTGCCTTGTCGGGCTAATCAACAGATTAAATGAGTATTGTTAGTGGTAACTTCAGTAAATTCGACCTTCATAAGAGCCCTCCTAGGGCCCAAACTGAATAAATGGCTATGACTTTGACTTTGATTCAGTAAGAGTTTTCTAGAAGATTTAGGCCCTAGAATTGGGACCATTTGGCAATTCATGGTACATATACCTACCTAAATGGTGAAATAAGTAGGGACAGATGATCGGATGGATACGACGGAACTATGAGCGTTTGACTTTTGAACCCTAAAAGGATACCTATTTCTTTATTCATAGAGCGATGTCACTTGTCGATTCATGGTGATTAATATTACATGATTTAAAACGTTCACCAACTCATCAACAATTCTATCATATCGAACAATTTAAATTTTAAGTTGTGCCAACCTATTTTCCGTTTCATTGGTTCAGAAAAATATACTGCAACATCTATATTAATAATTCCGTCAAGGGGTACGGTAGACTCGATTGAAACCTTACCTGAATAATAAAACATAAAAAAAAAAAATCGAGTCGCAAAATAAATCCGCAAAATTCGGATTATCGAGTATTTTGTTGAATTCTAATGGTGCAAATGGCAGTCGTCATATTGGCCTAGCACAGTACCGCCATATAGGCTTGGGCAAAAAATCGATATATCAAAATATCGATATTTTATCAGAAAATAATCGATATATATCGGCGATTTAATTTTTTTGGATTTATCGATTTTTGATATTTATTTTCGGATATCAAAACCGATATCCGAATATAAATATCATAAATAAAATTTTCTCTATAGACTATAACCCGTTTGTGATCTGCGCAGTGGAGCCAACCTGAAGAGCCAACTATAACAACCACAGGATACTGACTGACGTCTGACAGTGACTGACAGTCATCAGCTGGTTTGGTTGGTGTCACTGTTTACTGTACGTAGTACTATAGATAGAAAATAGAAATATCTATAGACGAATACTGGTTTCAATGAGGGTTAATATTAAGTCAATAACTGTCAATATAATATGTACGATTTATGAATAAATAAAATA
The DNA here is from genome assembly GCA_951216915.1 of Tetheella fluctuosa. Taxonomy (NCBI): domain Eukaryota; kingdom Metazoa; phylum Arthropoda; class Insecta; order Lepidoptera; family Drepanidae; genus Tetheella; species Tetheella fluctuosa. The sequence continues at coordinate 5,290,559 of OX578237.1, forward strand.
ATAAATATGCCAGATATGTATTTCCAGCGAAGCCGGGTTTTCATCTAGTACCTATGTAAATAATTCACTATTTCTTGTGTCAATGTGGATATTATAAAACTACTCATTCAAATTTTCAATTTTCAGGGTCAATCTGGCAGGATATTTCAAGAAAATTCATTCTTAATAATTAATTCCATGGGTCCATGGGGGTTCGAGGCTCGCCGATTTGCTCGGATTTTATCATTCAAGCTCATCGAGGCTTCGGGAGACCGACGGGCTGGGAGCTTTTTCCGCCAACGCATAAGCTTGGCCATCCAAAAAGGGAACGCTGCCGGCCTGTTGGGAACCTTGCCTATCGACAGCAGCGAGGGTTTTGAGGATGTTTTCTATATATCATAGTTTGTATTCTTAGGTAATAAACGATGTACAAAATTTCAATTCAATCGGTCGGGTGGAACTGGATTAAAATTCAGTTTTAAGTTTCAGCCAACACGTCATACTAATAGGTTAAGTTAATTAATAGCTTGTAAATACGTAAATGTTATTGATTAATGGCCTCGCTGTTGACTTCAAATGAAAACCAGAGGTATAGGTGCTTATAGGCATCGAATAGCTATACGTTCGTGTTTTATGTGTAAGATACGTTTATATTTTTTTGCGAGTCCAAAATAAATGTTATTTACATTTTAGCGAATTATAGCTTTCGCCCCGCGGTTTCACCCGCGTTCCCCAGGGATATTATGTTTTCCCGGGATAAAAAGTAGCCTATGTCCTTCTCCATACCATAGGTTATCTGCAAACTAAATTTCATCGCGATCGGTTCAGCAGTTTAAGCGTGAAAAGGTAACAAACAAACTTACTTTCGTATTTATAATATTGAAAAATAAATAGTTAGGAAAAGTTAGGATATAATTATATACATTAGGATTAGTTCTTAGTGTAGATGAACATAATGGGTAGGTATCTGTTCGTTGTTTCGTACATTATATTGTTTCACGAAATAACAAATAAACCACTTACAGTAATTTTTGAACTTTTACAAGACATTTGAAAAACTTCGAGTACAAATCGAGAAATGAAAGTTCAGTGCACACTCACAATGTCTCCCCGAGGGCCTTTGTTCGGAGTGTTTCTCACTTTCCCTTCCCCCACACTCGTGTTATTATGTGTTTTGTATATTATGTTATCATTTTTACGAGGGAGATACCTTCTATTAGGGACAATATCTATTCAAAAGAAGGATCTTGATGTTGGTATCAGATAAAATAATAGACTTTTGTGTAAATCTTATGGCCGGTACATCTTACGGGAAGCAATTGCGAGGCTGGTATCTAGGTAGCATTTACCGATAGTAATTATGTGTCCAATTAATTAATCCACGGTAAAATTACTAGCTTCCATCCTTCGGTTCTATCCACGATTTCGGGGGATTTTATTTTTTCCCCAGATCAAAGAATTAGGTATATATTTTTTAACCAGGACAGATCTATATTTGTGACAAGCAAGTGTCATCCAAATACGTTAAGCGTGATGAAGTGAGAAACATTTGCACAGTGTAACAAATAAAAATGTACACAAAAATCTTCTCAAAAATACATATACCTACACATAATTATTACTGTTGCTATCTCAATCGGTCGCGAGGGGAGTGCGGACGCGTTAGTGTAATAGTTTTAGGCATTTATTTTAATGTTTCATAATCCCTGTTTATTTTAATAACACGATATATAATAACGATAAAACTTTTTAACATAAGAAATTTATCAACTTTCATAAGCCCCTGGCTAGTTAAAAACCCAAGAAAATTTTAGACTTATCGTTGAAAAACAAGTATCAAGACAAAAAATTGCGAGCTTTTATGTCCTTGTAGTATTGAAACTTTCACTTACTTTTTAGTTCCTTTATAACCGTATACAAACTATACAATATTCTTGGAATGAAAAATACTTGTTCTTCAGCTAATTAATTTATTAAGAGAGGTCAATAATTTATTTTTTTTAACGGACCTAACGTTGGTAACCAAAGGTGGTCTTGTCACCTGTACGCGGACTGTACGGTGGGCGCTGAGGGCTCTCAACCGTGGGCAAGTTAGGTAACTAACGCCTGAGGGGCACGAACCACGGCTCAGGGCGTTACCGGGGGACGATAACGCCGTGAATGACTAGGGGTCGGTTACTGGGGCAGCAGCGGGCCGCTGAGAGGGACGTCGCGCCGGTCCTAGCCGTCGAGGATGGAAACGTGGTCGGTTGTGTGTGGTCAGTGTGTTTCTATCGCGAGCTACGTTGGCTGCAATCGTCAATAAATCGCAAATTTGTTACTTTTGTGAAGCATATTTTATTTCAATTGAAATGTTAAGTTTCATGATTGATATAGGATGACAGATGTGGGTGAGTGTGAGGCAAGTAATGCTATCTCTCTTTATCATGAAGGTAACTAAAAATGCGAAATTTAGATATAGAGATTTATGAAAGTATACCATCATTAGTTCAGACCCATCTTTACAATTAAATGTAAACATAATGCAAGATTTATTAATGTATCAAATGGCGGAGCCGACCTAAACATGTGCGGAACAAACTTTGACAAACCAAAATGTACACGTGATTATTTTATTTGGTCCGCGCATTGACTCCTCTGCTGCTCATACGGAAGTTGTTTGTCATAATAAACAGATAAGTAGATCATAAAAACCCCAGAAGTCAAAAAAATTGCTTTGAAACTTTGTACGTATGTCTCTCGACATAGATATATTTGTGAAGCAGATCTTTCAAGAAAGAACCTCATTAAAATTAAATATACATAATTTGTTATTTTTGAGTAAAAGGTAGGGTTTTTTTTTTCATTCTCGAACAAAGTTTCACATTTAAAATATTACCAGCTTCCGCTCCGCGGTTTTACCTGCGTTCCCGTGGGTTTTTATATGTTTCGAAATCAAAAAGTATCGTATATTTTATTTCTGGATATGATCTATTTTTGAGATAAGTTTCATGCATATCCATACAGCCGTTATGCATGACTGAGTCACAAACATCTAAACATACGATAATTTGACATTTAATGTATTAGTAAAATTATAGTAGGAAAGGATCTAAGCTTGGTCGCCAGTCAACATTTACCAATCGGACCGCTCTAACCTTTTATATTTTTAAAACGGACCCCTAATAAACCTTATTGGTGACCCCTGGCCTAGCATATTCTTGCTAAGGTAATTAAAGTTTTTAGGATGCTACGCCAGAACTGAAAGGAAACGGAAGCCCAAGCAAAATTTATTTATAAGTAAAAGCTAGTAGTCACATAGCTTTACAGAACTATGTCCTTAGTTGAATGGAAATAGTTCCTAGTTTACGAAGAGAAAATTAATTTTGAAACTATTTGACAATATTAAATTATATGTAGATAATTCCAAATAGAAAATAGTAAAAGGAGAAAGACTTTTTACTATTTACCTATTAGCTTTTGTTTGACCACAATCTCACTGTGGTAAGTGATGATGTAGCCAAAGGTGGTAAGCGCACGAAGCCTAGAAGAAACTCGGACTTATGTAGAACATAATTTGAATAATATAAAACCCAAATTACAGCTTCATATACAGGATGATTTTTAATCACTAGCAAGACTTACAGAGGTGGAAGTACTCATCAATGTGAACAACTTTAGTAACACTATTATAGTCTCAAACAAACAGACACATAGACAGGCAAACGAACAGCATAGGCGTAGGGGGTTCATTGGATCCCTTCGGGTACGGGACCCTAAAAATAGTGTAATATCCGTTATCTAGTTAGCATAGTGCAAGGTGTGCTTAGTTCAGGACAATATAGCTAGGTATATGGAAGGATTATAATTGAACAGCTCCATTGCAGGTAATAAACCATTGAAAGCGATGATAGCTCAGTGGTAGTGACGTCGGACGCCGCGGCGAAGGTCGTGGGTTCGAATCCTACAATGAGCTTGAGCTTTCGGTGAAGTAAAACATCGTGAGGAAACCATAGCACGGTGGTAGGGTACTTTGTAGTACCCGCCTGGCTGGCTACCACCCTCAAGTTAAACATCTGTCGCCAAACACCTATTGGTGTGTTCCGGCAGCTGCACTTGAGAGCCAGATCCTTCTAGGCTTTGTGTGCTTACCACCTTCGGCCACATCATCACTTACCATAGTGAGATTGTGGTCAAAACACAAGGCTATACAAAGTAAAAAAAAAAAAATAATAATACGAACGATCACTTACAGTTTATACGGCACAGTTTCAGTTCGAGGTAGAACTTGATGATCGCCCGTCTCTGAAGCTACAGCGTCTGAAACAGAAAAATATTTTTGCCATAGTATAATTTTGTACTATGAAACTTGCAGGTCGTGAAAAAGATTCAAAAATTTTTGTAGCTTCTATCAAAATATTATCTCTTTTTTTAAGGCTTGAGTTTAAACATCAGCTCTTATGTTTTATAATGGATTAATAGGATTTAAATATCACTCAATGTCAACGTATCACTCAATTATAATGGATTAAGTACCAATCATGTCTGTTGTATGTATGGGAGCCCCCTTAAATATTTATTTTATTCTGTTTTTTAGTATTTGTTATTATAGCGGCAATAGGAATACATTATCTGTGAAACTATCACGGTTCATGAGATACAGCCTGGTGACAGACGGACAGGCAGACAGACGGACGGACAGCTGAGTCTTAATAATAGGGTCCCCTTAGGGTACCGAACCCTAAAAATATCTTCTAATATGAATTGTCTCATTACAACAACCAATGCGACTAAATGTCTTACAAGACATTTCTCATAAGACACAAGAAATTTCCTTTTAAAGTTGCAAAAGGCCTTAGTTTTTAAATATTTGTAATCACTACATGTTGGCTTACAGTGCTTCTTCGTATGTCATGAGAGAGTATACCAGGCAACCATCTAATTACCCTACAATGATTTAAGTCTTGTTGTATAAATACGCAACTTGAACGGTGCTCTGTACGTTGCCATGCGGCTTGTAACTCGTTCATAATTGTCAAAATTTTAATGATACTCGCTGAGATGCTAACGTTAAATATTATGTATTTTTGTAAAACTACATAGTTGATGGACTTATAGACATAATATTTTTAAAGCCTGGCCAGAAAAACAAAAACCCTGCGTGAGGGCGCCACTTGAAAATATTTTGACAGCTCATAGTAAAATCAGTACACTTATTAGTTCCGTGAAATGCCGCAATATGGCAAGGTGTTTTATTTTTCTGGTCAGGCTTTATTATTGTATACTAAAGTAGTAACATAGAAACGCTTTCAAAAAGATTCTAGTTAGATCACCTTATGAAATGAAACAAACTATGAGGCAGCTGAGAATGGTACAGAAAAAAATATGTACCTACAGGTGGGATAGAAAGAGCGACAATGCGCAAATTGCGTTATATTAATAAGATATTTTTAATCTTTTATCTTTTGGGTCGTAAGGTGTATAGGATTGAACTTTGCAATTAATTTTATTAAAATTTGACTAGGTTTAACTTGAATACCTGGCATATGTAATAAAGGGTCCACGTTCAGAGAGGACATGTGGAATTATCTGCTTCACCGATAAAATAATAAATATCTAAGTTGTATGTATAGAAGTTCCTTAAATCAAGGCAATAAGAATCTACTTCGCGCCTTTAAATTGTATGGGCGCTCATACAATTTAGAGGTCTAGCTTAATTGGCATCAACCTCAAATAAGGTAAATAGATAAAATTGTGCATTTCCCGTGATGGACGAACGATGGACGAAATTTGTACGGAACCCTCGGTGCGCGAGTCCGACTCGCACTTGGCCGGTTTTATGATTTTTTTTGTGCATATTTGGTAGGTCTGAGAGTAGGTCGTAAGCTATTTTTCATACCTCTACGCGGGTGAAACCGCGCGAGACAGCTAGTAATTATATAACTTGGCATGTGTTCATGTCAAATATTTGAATATTATACAAGTTAAAAAAAATATTTTGCAAGTTGGATTCGTTTATTACTACAACAAAATAAATACTACTTCTTTTTCGGTCCACCTGTTTTAAGTGGATTACTTATCTGGTTTCCATTATACAAGTACTGCTTAGTTAGGGACTAGATGGCCGTGCAAAATGCCTTATTCTATATTAATAATATTAAAATATCATTTATTTATAACACATGAAAATTGGCATAATTTATCGGTGGAGTGACTTCACTGTGTAATTATTCCATACTCTGGAATTGTATTTGCCGTTGGATATTGCCACAAATATTGTTTGGACGTGTTTACTTTATGTATTGCGGAATAAATCACTCGTTTCGGTTATCTGTATAAATTAGTAACGCATTATTTTGTTCGCGTATATAAATAAAGCTAGTGCCACAACTTAGTGGTATTCAGACGAAATTCAATTCAATATATTTACGACAAAATACTAAATTATTTAAATTGAAATCGAGTACTTAACAAAAAAAATAGTTGTTCTTTTTTCTTTATCATTTTTACTACAAGAGTGGTAAAAGTTTTCAAGCTATAGGCCTGTGTTTGACCACAATCTCATCGTGGTAAATGATGATGTGGTTGAGATGGTGGTAAGCACACAAAGCATTGAAGGAACTGTCTCTAAGTGTAGCTGCCAGAACACTCCGGTAGGTGTTTGTATCACCCTCAATTTGAAAATCTGTCGCCAAGTACCTACTTACTATGTTCCACTACCTACACCTAAAAGTCTGTTCCCTTCTACGCTTTATGTGCTCACCACCTTCGGCCACATCATCACTTAAAAGATATCGTAAAACTGTAATCTCATCACAATGGAAGAGTATAATGTTAATATCCCGGAACCTACTTCTCAAAACGCCTTTGTAACATCCAAAGCATAAGCAGCCTACACTTAGGCGAGTGAAAAGGTTTGTGAATAGCCTTATCTAGGTTACATCTCGCGGCGGCTCATTGAAACATGTTCTTAAAACCTTGGCTATGAGCTTAAAAGCTCTCGCTTCCAAGCCGAAGCCTTTGAAAGCTGGAGTTGGCAAAAAAAATTAATCTCTTTTCAGGCGATTAGCAAAAGTATTTAGTTGCGAGTTCTTGTGCTATCTGACCTATTTAAACATACTTGTAATTAGTTGTCATCAATATTGAATTTGAAAAAAGAAATAGGTACCTACAACATGTTATGTATCGTCCCTGGTGAGCTGCTGAGGGCTATACCTATACCTACGATCACTAAAGTGACGATTCACTTGTTAGGGTTCTGAATTCCTACATTCGTATACATCCGTCTTTATATTTTTTTCTACATCACATACTAATTTCAAAGTAAAGAGCTAAGTTGTCATTTTTCGTTTAAACTGTGGCTTAGAAAAAAATGTATAGTACTAGAAAGCTATCATAGCTAACGGAAGTCTTCTAATTCGTGAATTATTTCGACTATTAATTTTCATATCACAAACAAAATTTATTCTACAAACAAACTATTCAGAACGTAATCAGTGAGTTTGTTACCTTTTCACACCTAAACCGCTGAACCGATCGTGATGAAATTTGGTACGCAGATAGCCTATGGTATGGAGAAGGAGATGGGCTACTTTTTTTCTCGGGAACGCGGGTGAAACCGCGGGGGACAGCTAGTTTTAGATAATTAGATGATCCTCACAAATATAACTTTGAAGTACTTTCCTGGCAGGCCACCCCTCTCAAGTTGAAAATCTGTCCTGTGTGTTCCGGAATTTGCAATGTAGGGTGTAGAATTTGTCAGCAACAAATTGAAAATCTCTCTGTCATTGCTAAAATTTCCATAGACGACAGTATCCACTTACTATCCTATCAATCCTAAACATCCTATCAATGGAGTGAATCAATGCAATGATACCAATGTTCAGTTCAACAGATGCTTTTATAAACAAAAGAAAATACCCTATTTGTATTACACGCTTTGTACACAAATCCTTTTCTCAAATTTTGCTTTTTATTCTAATGGATGTAGTAAAATGCTTTTGTTCACATTTTATTTCAATCACTCAAAGTTTTTTTGTAACGAAATGTATTTTGTATCTTGTGTACGAAACTGTTTTTGTTCAATTTTAAAAATAAATATAGAAAGTGTTGTAGTTGCTCTCGAATCTGTTACATTGGAACTTAATATCTCTCGGTGAAAATTCAGTCTAGTAGTGACACCTCTGCCTATTCCTTCGAAAATAATATATATCGTGTACGGAACCCATTCACAACAGTCAATATTCACACATGACATTATTATGAATACGTCAGCAAGTTTTCGAATACCATTTCGGTATTGTATCAGTCCACAGGGACCCATGAGAGGTTATTGCGCGCTTTTGAGCACTGAAAAAATACGTTGTAACATAAAAGTTTATAGTCACGAGTGAGTCTCTTTTTTATAGGTTTACATAAACGTTTTCTTTTAGTCTGCCGTTTTCTTAATGGCATATGAAACAGCAGTTTTTTCATAACCTCTGTTGAATTTTATATGCGTAAAATAAATATTATGTTGATATTTATTATGGAACAGCGCATATTTTATATGGAGATGGTTCCTCAAAGTCAAAGCTATTTATTGAGTTTTTTATAATTCATCTATATACTGCGTATCTTGAGTTGGTTCCTTTTCGAAACCTACGTTTAGTAATACTGGATAAGTATTGGAGCAATACTGAAATCGCAATTTTTTTAAGGGACATGAAAGTGGTGGATTCTCAACCGCTCCACCTTTACACGACTAAAGGTTAACAAAAAGATGCCAACTCAAAATATCCACCCAGTTTGTATTTTTAATAAAAATCGACTACAAATATATGGGGGAAAGGGTGCTTTATGTAAAGGACTCTTACGGCTTTGCTTGTTCCAGTTGAAGTGGATTAGTACTGCAGCGGTCCCAGATATGAATGCTAATCATTTATTTGATTCCACTTTCAAATATTATTTTTTTATGTCAACAGGTTGAAAAGCAGGCAGACGGACTAATGGTACCTAAGTGGTCGCCACGCACGGATAAAGTTGAGAATACGTATATAAAGTAACAGATATTAAATAATTTTACACAATTCTTGTACGTTTGGGAGCTTGGCTCTTGTTGGAGTCGTCCTCTACTCCACTCTGTTATTCATAACTTCCTGTAACCTCTCACACGTCAGCTACTTTTGCCTTAACTTAGTTCCAATTGCTCATCCTAGGTCTTTCCTATCTTCACTTTCCTTCAAAATATTTTCATAAAAGAAGATAGTTGGAAAACAAGGAAGAGAAAAACTAAGGGATTGTTATGGAAATTATTATTTGAACTAATTTTGCGTTGAGAATACCTCATAATTAAAAATTAAGAGTGCGTACTATTTTTAATTTTACTTTATTGATTTACTTATAAATAAATACTTACCAAAAGAATATGAAGAAACAAGAAGAAACAATTTCCAAAAACACAAATCCATTTTGCAGTTCCGAAACACAAATGTCATTTTTACAAAAATCACCTCACAGTTTCATTTGTAAATGAAAATTATTTCAACACTTTCAAGATACACAATATTTTTGAAAAAATAATTGAGTTACGGAAATTAGATCGCGAATTCCCGCTTTTTGGAGAACGGGAGCGTGCATCCCACAGCCTGGTTGGGGATAGACTGAGATGGGAGGGAGGATATCTCCTACCATGCTACCTACGCTAGGAGTCTATTTTATGTCGACATTATGTTTAATGAAGTGATAGACAGCTCGATTGAAGTTACCGAGTTATAGCGTGGGAGATTATAATACGTTTTTTAGGATTGCCAGAGATTTCCTTTTAGATAAGATTTTTTTAGGACCTATTTGAATTTTACTTGGTTACCTTACTTGGTGACTTGGTTGGTTGTGTGTTTTTTATTATTTTTCAGTGTATCGCAAGATTCTAGATTTATAATTTTTAAGAGAATATCCACCGTATCAATTTCTTATCGATTTTAAAAATGGACATTGCCTATGACTAACTACATATTTAGGGCTAAGATAGCTCGAATCGAGTCGATTAAATGCAGCGGCGATAGCGGAGGTCGTGGGTTCGGATCCTACAATGTGTTAAATGCTTAGTTTGTCAGTCTTCTGACATTAAACAAAAAATTCTTAGTAAATTATAACCGGATAAGTGCTAGTCAGACTCGCGGACCAAGGGTTCGGGCACGATACTGACTCGCACTTTGCCGGTTTTTGTTTTTACTATGGACAACACACAAATTGTAGCTATTGGAACACATCAGTTAGTCCTTGGCAAAATTTTCCAACTTATTAACTAGCCAGGCCGATACCTACTACAAAAGTGTCGCACGCAGGCAGGTGGTCCACCTGATGGTAAACGGCTACTGTTGCCTATAAACATTAGCAATATCAGGGGGATTGCCAATGTGTTGCCGACTTCTATAAAGCCTAGAAGGCATACTGGCTCTCAAGCGCTACTGCCGGAACACATCAGTTGGTGCTTGGCTATAGATTTTCAACCTGAGGATGGTAGCCAGCCAGACGGGTACTACAAATTACCCTACCACCGTGCTAAGGTTTCCTCACAATGTTTTCCTTCAACGAAAACTCAAGCTCATTGTAGAATTCGAGCCCACGACCACGACAGAGCTATCATCGTCGTATTTAAGTAGTAAAAAAACATTAAGAGATACTTTCAAGACAACTTCTCTAGTTTTAAAACATCGTTGGAAGTCTTAGAAGACTATAAACCACATAGAGAATGACTTGTAAAACTCAGGGTAAGGGATAGGTATCAGTGAGTAGGTATATTTGATCCCCTCTCGGGCACTTGAAGGGATCATCTTTATAACCCTCGCTCGAGATATTTCCTAACGATTTTGGAGCCTACTTGTGCCTTCAATTGTCGCAAAGTGGTTACTTACATTCTTTATTGTTTCTTTTTCTATTTATTGGACTGGATTAGCTTGTAAATATGCCTTTTTAGGGTTCCGTAGTCTAACTAGGTCTATAGATCGTCGATTGGCTGTCCGTCTTCACTAATATAAAAAAATAATAAAAATAAAAATAATAAAAATATTGGTATTTTAAACAAGTGAAGTTTGTAAATTTGAATGTAGGTGGCAATCTCCGAAACTATCGATCCGATTTGAAAAAAAAATGTTTGTTAAATAAATATTCTGGGACATTATTCCTCACACACGGCCATCTGACCCCAAACTAAGCAGAGCCAGATAACTGATATACTCCATATACTACTTTTCTTTTGTAAATACATACATATATAGATAATTACACACAGACTCAGGACAAACAGACATGTTCATGCACACAAATGTTTGTCCTGAGTGGGAATCGAACCCACGACCTGCGGCATGATAGATAGGGTATCTTACCAACCACGCCAACCGGCCCGTCAAAACCCACAACTCCGTAATGGTCGAATGGTTTTGGATGAAATTTGGCACACAGATATAATATATTCTGGATTAACATATAGGATACTTTTATCCCATAAGATCCTTCGGGAACGCAGTTGAATCCGCGGGGCGGAAGTTAGTAAGTTAAGTAAGTAATGTTATTAAAATACTGAAATATTGTCTTGATTCTAATTTTTTGTTCATGCCATACGCAGTGGAACCCATAGGTCCGTGGGGGTTCGAGGCTGGCCGACTTGCTCGGATTTTATCATTTAAGCTCATCGAGGCTTCGGGAGACCGACGGGCTGGGAGCTTTTTCCGCCAACGCATAAGCTTGGCCATCCAAAAAGGGAACGCTGCCAGCCTGTTGGGAACCTTGCCTATCGACAGCAGCGAGGGCTTTGAGGATGTTTTCTATACATCATAGTTTGTATTTTATACATTGATTGTAAATATTTGCTGAAATATTATATTGAAGAGGTTAAAGTTACATCAAAGCACAAGGCTGTAGCATTGTAGGTATCTAAATAGGTACTACTATACGGTTGGAAAGCTAACCTAGCTATAAAGGGCAACCGACAAGAAACAGATTGTTCAAACGTTCCTGATCAAGGAAAGCTTGCGATGGTAGAAATATTATTATTATCCATACGTTTTTACGTGTAAAAGTTTTTAAATTTCTCACTTTTTCTTATTTAATCACCAATTAGTTTATCCAAAGTATGATCTATGTTTATGTCGATTTCATCCATATCCGTTCAGCAATTGCAGCTTGATATATAACATACATCCACAATATACACTTATTCGTTTCTTATGTCATGTACCTATCTTATATGTATGTATCTTATAGTAGGATAGTATCAAGAAATGGAGTGTTTTTTTTGACAGGACAGGAAGGTTCAGGGGACCATCGATCACCCTTACGCAGACAATCGGCGAGCGCTTAGGGCTCTCAGCCGTACTTAAAAACTAGAAAATTTTTAGGCAACGGTAGCCTGAGGGCGCCCCCTGCGGGGCATGAACCTCGGCTCAGGACGTTGCCAAGGGAATAGGGGAGGACTTAGCATGCATATTATTATTTGGGGAACGGTCCGATTGATAATGTGCGGGCCGCTTAAACGGGACGAGACGTTTATTTCAATGTATTTTGTATGTATTAGTTTATGATGGGATATAATTGCAGCATCAACTATCGGAACATCCTTAATGTTTTGTCTCCTCTCTATGCTCTCTCTTTCACGCAAAAAAGTCTGTCTACTGTACTTTCTTTGTTTCTTCGCCGAATTTCACTATGCGGTCAATTATCTAGTCTTCGAGTCTATGTTAGTCTTTTTGTTTGTTTGTGGCTTATGTACTTTCTCCTATAGGTACCATTGATTCGATTGCGATGAAATTTTTGTGAATTTTTGAGCCCGCAATGTTTTCTTTAGTCCCTCTTTTTTTAGGGTTCCGTACCCAAAGGGTAAAAACGGGACCCTATTACTAAGACTTCGCTGTCTGTCCGTCCGTCTGTCCGTCCGTCCGTCCGTCTGTCTGTCTCCAGGCTGTATCTCAAGAACCGCGATAGCTAGACAGTTGAAATTTTCACAAATTATGTATTTCTGTTGCCGCTATAACAACATATACTAAAAACAAAATAAAATAAATATTTAAGAGGGGCTCCCATACAACAAACGTGATTTTTTTGCCCTTTTATTTGTTTTGTGGTAGTTCCCGTTGACCTAGAATCACGGAATTTGGCAAAAAGCAAGGTCTTACAACACAAATAAAGGAAAAATTCCAAAATACAAAAAAAAATGAAAATTAAAAGGTGTCCCCATACACACATAGTTACGCCAATTAATAAAGACCTCTGAGTTGTATGGGCGCTGATACAATTTAGAGATCTAGCTTAATTGGCACCAACCTCAAATAAGGTAAATAAATTAAATTGTGCATTTCCCGTGATGGACAAACGATAGACGAAGTTTGTACGGAACCCTCGGTGCGCGAGTCCGACTCGCACTTGGCCGGTTTTTTAAATCAGACAAGCTTTCATTTAACCTTAGGATAAATGTAAATGTTAAAGAATCATCATTTTTAGGGTTCCGTAACCAAAGGGTAAAACAGGACCCTGTTACTAAGACTCCGCTCTGTCCGTCCGTCTATCTGTTCGTCTGTCACCAGGCTGTATCTCATGAACCGTGATAGTTAGACAGTTGAAATTTTCACAGATGATGTATTTCTGTTGCCGCTATAACAACAAATAATAAAAATAGAATAAAATAAATGTTTAAGGGGGCTCCCATACAACAGACATGATTTCTTTGCCGTTTTTATAGATAATGGTACGGAACCCTTCGTGCGCGAGTCCGACTCGCACTTGGCCGGTTTTTTGGAGATTCGCTTGTTAAATAGAAAAGATAATTTATTCATTTAACTAAACATTGTATTAAATATTAATGTTTAACCCTGTTTGTTCTTTCCTACCAGGTGAACATTACCTTAAAGCAACCGTAACTTTTCAGAGCATGGCAAAGCTATAAAGACCTTATACCTACACAATGTCACTTAAGCCCACCTGCGTTCACTTACGTTAAGTTATATAAAACCTTGCTTTGTTCTCTTTTCTCTGAAAAACATTCCGGGTCTTACAAATAAGGTATCTCTCTGCATATTAAAGTGGCTGAAATATTTATTTCAAAAATGCAGGAGACCACATGACGACGAGGATGACGGGCCGGTTCAAGGTCAGCTTAATTTGGGGTTAGATGGCCGTGTGTGAGGAATAATGTCCCAGAATATTTATTTATTTATTTTATTTACCAAATGTAACAGTTTTTATGCTTGAGTTATTTAAAATGATGAAATGAAGAGATATCAAAAATAACTTCATGCGAATATTAATTCAAGGCGTTGAATGCCCTAACAAAATCGTGAATTCGAATCCTACAATGAACATGGGCTTTCGATGAAGGAAATCATAGTGAGGAAACCATAACACGGTGTTACGATACTTTGTTGTACCCGCCTGGCTGGCTACCATCCTCATGTTGAAAATCTGGCGCCAAACACCCACCAGTGTGTTCCAGCAGCTGCGCTTGAGATCTAGTTCTAGGCCAGAGGTAACCAAATGGCGGACCGCGGTCCGGATCCGGACCGCCGACCTATATTTTGCGGGCCAAACTCTGACAAACAAAAATGTAACACGTGGTTATATTATTTAGTCAGCGCACATCCTAACATACAATAATTTGATATACGAGTATTAGTAAGATTATAGTAGGATTTGTAGGAAAGGATCTAAGCTTGCTTGGTCGCCAGTCATCATCATCTACCAATCGGACCGCGATAATATTATATATTTTTTAAACGGGCTCCTAATAAACCTAATTGGTGACCCCTGTTCTAGGCTTTGTGTGCTTACCGCCTTAGGCCACATCATCATCTACATTGGTAGGATTGTGATTATAAATATTTATATACTTAGATGTTTCTAGAAGCTAAGCTAGGTTAGCAGACTAATCTTTACATTATGATAAATCGCAATGTCTCTTGTTTGTATGTATGTCCGTTAGTGAGCTTATAATTCGAGAACAATACGGATTTTGATACGGTTTTTACATTTACCTAGAAGTTTTATTTTCATTTAACTAGCTTTTCGCCCGCGGTTTCGCTCGCGCAGACTTCATAAAATTTCTATAACTTAAATTCCAAAAATTTTTAAATGACGATAACTTTTTTGCAAAATCCGATTTCAATGAAACAAAGTTACATACATCTATATCTATCTATAGTATAATATAATAAAACAGTAGAATCCGGTGTGTCTGTAAATTGTAGAAAAGTAATAAAAATAGAAAGGGGGGTAACTAAAAAATAAACTAGCGATTTTTAGAACTGTTTTCTGTATGTCTGTCAGTCTGTTTGTTCATGCACATGTCTGGAATTACTGAACGGATTTTCATGTAGTACAAGTAAACAGATATAGAATATAGGCTTTGTTTCATTAAAATCGGATGTTGCAAAAAAGTTATGGTCATTTAAAGATTTTTAAAAATTTCTTTTTTTATTTTAGAATGTTATCTATAAGGGAAAAAAGTTATAGAAATTTTATAAAGTCTGCGCGAGCGAAACCGCGGGCAAAGAGCTAGTCTATAATATATAGCAAATTTCCTCGAACTGCCGCCATGTTTCCTTTTTGAAACCGGAGTTATAAATAGTCTTACATTGATGCAAAAGAGAATTTGTTAAATCTACTTACTGTTCTACGGTTTTCAATGAAACCTTACCACAGTGTGGTCAAAGCCCGAGGTTGAAAATGAAATCCAGCCACATCCGATTTAATAAAGGAAGGTGGCGTAATATGATTAGGCCATATTTATATAATTAACATATTTACAATTAAAGTAAAAAATACAAACTATGATATATAGAAAACAACCTCAAAGCCCTCGCTGCTGTCGATAGGCAAGGTTCCCAACAGGCTGGCAGCGTTCCCTTTTTGGATGGCCAAGCTTATGCGTTGGCGGAAAAAGCTCCCAGCCCGTCGGTCTCCCGAAGCCTCGATGAGCTTGGATGATAAAATCCGAGCAAATCGGCGAGCCTCGAACCCCCATGGACCCATGGTTTCAACTGCGAATGGCATGAACGAAAAATTAGAACCAAGACAAGCGTATTTTTTAAATTTGGATTTTTCAGCACCGGTTGCAGCCGCCCCAGCGACTTTACAAGTCGCCAGTAAGTGGGAAGGCGCAAGTGTATCTACACACGTGGCATCCCACACCAGCGGCTTGCCAACACTCCACGGGATCAAAGTCATACCATCCGGCCTCTTGCCATCGTCACGCGCAATTCCGACTGGTTCTAGTACAGAAGGCACGTTGGCAACAACAAGAGCCCTACGGATAATATCATTAAGAGCCGCGTGGCGTGAAAAACGGCCGGCGCTTAAAGAACACGAAAGCCCATGGTGGCCGAGCTCGTTGACAAAGTCTCCGCAGCGGCAGCGATGAGGATGATTGGTCCTGGAACCAAGACGGAGACAAATGCATAAACTTAAAGTGATTCGGTCTAACAAAGTACCGATGTTTGTAGATGGAATGGCTTGCAACCAAAGACCCGATTCCTTCTCAGAGACAGCTAACAAGCGTGCGCGGTCCGAATTTGAAGAAAAATTGGAAAAAAGATTTTGCCAAGTTTTTTCGCATAGAGGCTTGTCCCACTCTCTCTGAGAGTGACTTAAGGTTAGCGACGGAATATTTGTGCCTGGACAAGCTGCCTGCCAGGCATTTCTGGCATCGGATAGGTGAGAAACCTCAACGGATCCAATAGATGGGTCCAAAACAGATCCAACGAGGTCGCCCACACTATATACCGACGACAGAAATGCCGGCAGTGAAATGTCTGAAATTTTCCGCACTCCTAGACCACCATAACACACGGGAAGGGTGGCCTGAGACCACACTTTGTTTTCATTAAAACAACAATTTAGGATTTTAGCCAGAGAAATCTTAATCATGTTATCTAACGTATTTAATAATTGATCAAATTTAAACAAATGGGTACATCGGAGTAAATAAGTAAACTTAGGCACAAATAGACATAATCTTATAATAAAAAATGCATAATGCGCATTGATTTCAAATAGCCGACTAGATGAGTCGTTAAAATTTTGAATCCTTTGCTCAAAGAAACCAGGAATAGATTCGTCTAAGACAGGGGCACCAAGAAGTAGAAGTGACTCCTTTGATAGTAATTTAATGTTAGGTGCCAAATCATTAAAATTTTGAATAATTTTTAGTTTTTCAGATTCAGTAACAGAATCTGAAATAAGTAGCTCGCATTTGGAGCAGTTAAATTGCAGCCGAAACCCACCGCAGCGCCTTCAGCGCCCGCCCCGCCGTCACCGCCAACCCAAACCACCCGCCGCGCAAACCCGTCACCAAAACGGGACCAAAACCCTCCGTCGAGTGTGGATGCGGATTTCGCACTCGTGGAGCGCTTCATCGATTTCATAAACTTCGATGAAATTAGGGAGCTCGCCGATATCATCAAACAGAGCGAGGGCAACGGTCGTGCCCTTGCATCTGCAGCGCTGCGATTTCATAAAATCGCTTGCCAACTCGATCACTTTCGCGTAAATCCATAATGGATATTACACCCACGCGCGGTAGAATCAAACCCCGATCCCTCAAGTTAGGAACCTTCAATGCCAACGGCATTATAGGTAAACGAGATGAGATCGCAGAATTCCTGCGAGAGCATCAACTCGATATCCTTTTGGTACAGGAAACATTTCTTAAGCCCTTTCATAGGGACCCTAAAATTGCGAATTATCAGATAATTCGCAATGACAGACCCAACGCCGCAAAAGGCGGCACCCTCATTTATTATAAAAGATCCCTTCACTGCTCCCCTATGGACGCACCATCCCTAGAGTACATTGAGGCTTCAATCTGTAGGCTCGGTATGACTGGACACTCATCCATTATACTAGTCTCGGCATATTGCTCCCATTCTCACAACCTACCCGACTTAGGAATGTCACTCAAACGTGACTTAGAATCCCTTTTCAATTTAGGTAGCTCAGTCATTCTGGCGGGCGACCTAAACGCGAAACACACCCTCTGGAATTGCGTCGCAAACAATACCAGAGGGCGTATTCTTGAATCCCTCCTCGGGCCACTCAACGTGGACCTGATCGCCCCATACGAACCGACTCACTTCCCGGACATAGTGACTCACAGACCCGACATACTCGACGTGGCGCTGCTGCGTAATGTAAACTTACGTTTGCATGACTTAGCAGTGCTACACGAGCTCCAATCGGACCACCGGCCTGTAATCCTAGAGTTTACACCGCGCGTAGGTCCCCCAGATTCAGGTCAACCCTCTCGCACCAAGGTCGTGACGGACTGGGTCAAATTAGGCGAAAGCCTCAAGGCGACCTCGTCCGTCCATCTAGACCGTATCCCTGACAGCCTAGTCACCGCCGACGACGCTGTAGGCGCTATCGACTCACTCACAAGTCACGTGCAATCGTTAGTTAGCGATTGCTCTCGGACAGTACCAGCGGAGGATGACCGACGCTGGCACTTGCCCGACGACATACGGGACTTGCTGAGGGAGAAGAAAGCCGCCATTCGCGCCTACGATAGAGCTCCCTCAGAGCAAAATCGTGTCCAATTACGAGCTCTCGAACGTGCCGTCAAGGCACGCATCGCAGAGTTTCGCGAGAATCGCTGGGGCCAGACCCTCAGCGAAATCAAGCCCTCCCACCTAGCCTTTTGGCAACTGTCTCGTGCCCTCACAAAGGACACAGTAGTTCCAATGCCTCCCTTAAAGCGACCCAACCTTCCACCCGCCTTTGAAGACGTGGAAAAGACCGAATGCCTCGCCGAAAGTCTGGAGGCTCAATGTACGCCCAGTTCTCTCCCTATTGACCCGCGTCATTTGGAGAAAGTTACAGCCGAAGTAGAACGGAGGACCGCTCTTCCGTTACCTCCTCCCGCTCCCCCGACTGACGACGTCGCCAATGACGTCAACACAAATGACGACCCACTTCCACCCGCGACCCATGACGAGGTGAAAGCGATCATCGGGAAGTTACACCCTCGCAAGGCCCCGGGCTCGGACAAGATCACCAACAGAGTGATCAAACTCTTCCCAGCCTCCCTTATCATGTTATTGACGGCCATCTTCAATGCCGCCCTCTCAAACAATATTTTCCCACACCAGTGGAAAGAAGCCCACGTGATTGGGATCCACAAGCCCGGCAAACCCAAGTCCGAGCCCTCCAGTTATCGTCCCATAAGTCTGCTCAACGTACTGGGCAAGATTTATGAGAGAATCATTTATGTCCGCCTTAAAGCATTTGCCGATGCTAACAAACTCCTCCCAGACGAGCAATTTGGGTTCCGACCCAAACACTCGTGTGTTCATCAAGTCCATAGAATTGTTGAACACATCTCCACAAGTTACCAGAGAGGTCACATGACAGGCGCCCTTTTCTTCGATGTCGCAAAGGCATTCGACAAGGTGTGGCACACAGGCTTGATCTACAAGCTTTACACCCTAGGTGTGCCACCGAGACTCGTGACCATCTTACGACACTTTCTGTCGAATCGTCTCTTTCGATATCGGGTCGAAGGCGTCCTGTCCTCACCACACCCCATTAGTGCCGGTGTCCCGCAGGGCTCGGTACTATCTCCCTTGCTCTTCACGCTCTACACGAGCGACATCCCTAGAGTCAGGAATACGCAGTTCGCTCTCTTTGCAGACGACACTGCCGTATATTGCTCAGGCAAAAGCCCGCCCGCGATCTCTAAGAAACTCCAGACCGCAGCCAACGCCCTAGGCGCATGGTTCCGGAAATGGAGAATAGAGATCAACCCCTCCAAGAGTCAGGCGGTTCTCTTTTATAGAACCGACCGAAAAAGACGTCCCCCCATCCCCGACCCAGTCACACTATTCGGCGAGCCGATCCCTTGGGAGAGGCAAGCCAAATATCTCGGTGTGACCCTCGATGATCGCCTATCCTTCGCTGCACACATAAGGGCGGTTCGCGCGCGCGCCGCCTTTGTGGCAGGACGACTCCACTGCATGATCAACGCCCGGTCTAAACTTGCCCTAAAAAGCAAGGTTAGACTCTATACCGCGTGTATCCGTCCAGTCATGACGTATGCGAGCACCGTGTTCGCTCACGCTGCTCCCACACATCTCCACACCCTTCAGGTGATTCAAAACCGATTCATGCGCAAAGCCACGGGCGCCCCGTGGTACATGCGCAATGAAAACCTCCACCTTGACTTAGGTCTCCCTACAATCAAACAATTTATAAAACGCGCCTCGCGCCGATATTTTGATACCGCAGCGCACCACGCGAATCCCTTGATAGTCAACACTATCACATACACCCCGTCCCTTATTTCCCGCATCCGTAGGCCTAGGCACGCCCTCAGCGAGCCAGACGATGCCATTACCCTAGCGTAGATCGAGGCCGAAGAAGCCCGCAAACAAATACAGATGCGAAATCGTCAACCTAGATTTCGTCCTCGCCGGCGAGGACCGTCGCGACGTCCTTCCCAGTCTCGTCCCGATTAAGCGGCCCGAGCTGCATATTAGCAATCCGACCGATCCCCAAATAATATATTTGCATGCTAAGTCCTCCCTCATTCCCTAGGCAACGTCCTGAGCCGAGGTCGAGCCCCACAGGGGGCACCCTCAGGCTACCGTTGCCCAAAATTTATTTAGTTTTAGTTTTAGTTTTAAGTAGCGGTTGAGAGCCCTCAGCGCTCACCGCAAAAGTCCGCGTAACGGTGGAAGAAGGTCCCCTGGACCCACCGCCTTCCTGTTCCAGTCCAAAAAAAAAAAAAAAAGCAGTTAAATTCAAGGCCAATTTTTTTAAATTTTTCGATCAGTGATTTAAAATCATTGAGAACAGAACTAACATCGCCTCCCAAGGTGCCATCGTCTAAATACCAAACATTAAATTTAGACTGTAAACCGGAAATGATTGGATGAATTGCCAAACTAAAAATGGCTGGACCGAGAGGGTCGCCCTGTTGACAACCCACAGCAGAAATAAGTGGGTGTTCCTTAAAAAACAGTTTTGAAGGGTGCCCATAACATTGCCAAAGGTATGGATATAAGTCAGGACAGATATCCTTAATTTGCGTTAACAGAGCGGCCCTATCGACAGAGTTAAATGCATTTTTTATGTCAACCTTAAGCAAAACTTCACCTCCATTATTTAACAGAAAGGTCCGAGCCGCATGAACAGCTGCCTCACAACCTCCCTTTGAGCCAAAACCAAGTTGAATGGGCTGAAATAATTCCGAAACTTGAGGGAGAATGTGACGGCAACAAATTTTGGAGGCCATACGACGGATAGTATTACCCACAGCGATGGGTCTTATACCACCGTCTTTTTTGGATAGAGCGCAAAGGTTGGCCCCATAAATGATTTCGGTAATGGCGCTCGGCACCTTTCCTTCCAACATTAAATTTATAAGGGAGGTTAGGCCATATGTACCAATTTTAGTGTAAAAGCAACCACGTGCAGACTAATTCTCCTATGTTGTTGGTAGCAGATGGTGCAAGACGCCCATTACTGTATGTCATCTCAGTAACTGCGTAGAGTTGGGGGATGCACCTATAACTATCGATAACTTTATATACTACAAGATTATCTTTATACATACCACTTAATAATGTATTTACTCCTTATTTACCCATACATAATATATACTAGATACGAGTAGGTATATGCTAAGCAACATAAATTGCGAGATCTTGAATAATTTATCAAAGTCAATTCTACTCATGTAGTACTAAACCAATTCATAAATTTTAATGTTTACGGGATGAGGATGTGAAAATACATTATACCAAATATATTAAAGCAACTAGAACAAGAACAAAAAAAAACAAATAAAACGCCATTTTTACTATGACTAAAGGTTAAAAAAAAAAACATTTATAATGACAAAGATACCGAGCAGTTGCATCTACAATCTACATGTCACGGTTAAAGCTGCAATGGTTTTGTGTGGAACACAATTACCGAATCTACATAATAATATTGTCTTTGAGTTTAAATAATAAATAGTAAATTTGTAAAATTTTCATAAAAATTAAAAGGGTTATTGTTATTGTTATTTTGACGGGACATTTTATTAATTAAAATCGACAAATATGAATTATTTTTTAATGGGAGCCAGCATATTCACAAAAGATTAGGGAAATAATTAAGCTGGCAACAAAATTAAGATAGACACTCAAGAAGTAGAAATTATTGCTACAAAGTGTCGTAATAGGCGATGCTGTTGCAATATCTAAGGCACTTAGAAGGTTTACGTTTATATCAACATTAATATACTAATTACTTTATATTAATTCCTATTTTATTATATTATAAATATTATGTTCCCTGAGTGATTTTGTTCTGGTTTTATAAATTATTATTATTTGTGGTTGTATATTCTAATGTGGTTACGATTATGCGTACGTAAGCGCTTTCCGTCCGCACGTCCGTGAATTGGCTTCAGCCGAAAATCAGCGCTGTAGTTATTTACAGCATAGGCTGAGCTGGGGCCATTTGGACCCACATAATATCCACATTCATTTCTATTGTTTTTTTTTTGTTATTGTGTGTCCAATAAATGCTTTTTTATCTTTATCTTTTATCTTTAATATTTTCATTCTCATCGTTCAATGTTGTCATCGAAATCGACATCCCATTTATCATAACCTATCGATGTGTCCCTCTCACTAGCTAACGGCGTGCTGTCTAAAAGCTATTAGCAGTTGGCGACGGAAGGCGCACCTGTGACTGTCATTTCCTACGGAGAGATTACCTACAAGGCATTAACTTGCCTCTACTTGTCGAGATGTTTCACAATTTCATGCTTCACATAATAGAGGGAAATGGTACTTCATATAAAAGACGATGTGTTCTTGGAGTTGCTCACAATTCAATGTTCTGTGTTCATAAAACAAAAACTAAAGTTTAAATATACATTAGTTTCTTGATATTTTGATATATCGTTTCATCTATAAGGCTGCCTAAATTGTTAGCGTTATGTGTTCTTATTATTTTATCTATTTGTTTATTGTTTTAACATCATTATGGTGTTAGCAATAAAGTATATTTTTACAAATTCAGTGATTTATTTACAACAAGTATTTAAGTAATACAAACTATTAATACTTATTATATCGACTTTTTTTCGAAGCTGCCGTCGCTGCTTATGTACAAATATATTGTATTGAGTGATTAATCCCTGGTTACTAGAAGCATAATCAATGTATATCTTAAATACAATCTAAAAGCTTATTTATTAATGAACAGAAATTAGTTCATGAGTACTTTGGTAAAGCACTTATGAACGTTATAGTTGACTGTACCTCTACCTCGTAGTACACTTAAATTGAGAAGCCTCCATTTATGAAAACTCCAATCTATAGGTACCCACAATAAATGAAAATTAAATCCTGTTCGTTGCGCATCCCTGGAGAACGACTGATTGGGCTATTTTATTAAAATGTTTGTAATAGCCCGAATAAGGTTTTTAGGGAAAGAAAAATTGGAAAAGGTGCTCGAAAAATTGGAAAATGTGAACGTGTTTTTTTTTCTATGGGTTTTTTTATGAACTCAAGACAGATATTTTTGCGTTAAATACCTACCCTAGGCAACGGTTATACCTACTATAGCCTAGTTTATTGAGGAAGGTTGTAGGCTTCTTTTTATCCCAAGAACGCAGGTAAACCCACGGCTGCCAAGTAGAGCAAACGACACGGGCACGGCCGTAGGTACCATTCTTTTCTCGAATATTTTTTACAAGATTCATGATTATCAAATCATAAACCACTTAAATAAATTATGGAAAATATATTCTCATTGTATGATAACTAACGGTGCTCCATGCCAAAATCTTGGCTAACGTAGCCAGATAAGGATGAATAAAACACTTTTTCGCATTTCCACCGCTGCCTTTACGCGGGTAGAGCTAAAATAAACTTTAAACTTAGCAAGAAATAAAAGTTGTCGGACTTACTTTCGTAGTTCCATTGGACTTTTGGAGTTCGCTTTAAAACCTGCATAAATCTAGCTCATAGCAGATTGTTTTTAACAAGACTTGTGGTGTGGTACAAGTATAAAGGATAGTTAGGAAAGTTAGAAAACATAAAAGATTTTTATTATTCATATGGTCACTATAAGATGTCGTTAGGTTAGCTAATTACGTAATAACTTAAGACAGAAGGACCCTTAAGAGGGATTGAATAAATTTACCGACTTGGTAATACATGGATCTCATATCTTTTTACGGTAGAAGAACTGAGTTGCGAGACTTGTTTTTTTTACAAGTTTTGTTTTTGATGACATATTTATTTCTAATGCATATAATCTAATATATAAAATTCTCGTGTCACAGTGTTTGTCTGCAAACTCCTCTGAAACGGCTCGACCGATTCTTATGATTTTTTTGTGTATATTCGGTAGGTCTGAGAATAGGTCGTAGGCTATTTTTTATACCGCTACGTAGGTGAAACCGCGTGGGACAGCTGGTATTAAATAAAAATATTAGCTTTCCTCATTCGTTCTCTATATAAACTTTAAATGTGCCAAATTTCATACTCCTCCGCGTAATTTTCGTTAAAAGGTGTACAAAGTTTTTGCTTCGCGTATGAATATTATGATAAGATGAATACATGAAATATAGGATGACTTTCAACTCAAAACGTGATAAGAGCTTAAAACATCTCGCATAACGCTATCTTATGAATTGTACCGATAACTAAATACATAGCAGATTCAGACAATGTAACGACTGTGCTTATTCAATTAAACGAGGTAGGTAGTGAGAGTTTGTGCCAGACTTCATTTGAAAAAAAAAATACTTTGGAATATTTCTACAAATAAGAAGCAGTAGAATCCAATACCGTTTACACCTACCTGATGTTTTTAGGGTTCCGTACCCATAAGGTAATTTGGAACCCTATTACTAAGATTCCGCTGTCCGTCCGTCTGTCTGTTTGTTCGTCTGTCACCAGGCTGTATCTCATGAACCGTGATAGTTAGACAGTTGAAATTTTCACAGATGATGTATTTCTGTTGCCGCTATAACAACAAATACTAAACAACAGAATAAAATAAATATTTAAGGGGACTCCCATACAACAAACGTGTTTTTTTTTGCCGTTTTTATAAATAATGGTACGGAACCCTTCGTGTGCAGGTCCGACTCGCACTTGGCCGGTTTTTATTTTTAATCTGTTTGACTGCAATCTCATTATGTATAAATGGTGGACTGTAGTCCAGTCCACCATTGGGACACTTGTGATCCCAAAAACGCGCCTGGAACCGCGGGCAACAGCTAGTTATTAATTAAGTAAATCAAGCTTAGAAAATTAGATACTATATTAAAAATCCGGGCAAGTGGAGAGGGTTCCGTATCATTCTGTTTTCCACGAGAACTTTAAGACGGGATTTTCGCTTAAGTTTTCCTGTAAACAATCTCTTTTTAGGGTTCCGTACCCAAAGGGTAAAACGGGACCGTAGTGACGTCGAATGTACTGGCACAGTTACTTAAAGGTCATGGCAGTGGCACAAGACCATACCAAACTACATAATAACATATAGAACATGTAAAAACAAAAGCAAGTTTAGTAAACAATTCGCCAATAACAATCCCACAATATCAAATTCACGACCCCCTGGAGCAATATCTCGGACGTCCCAGGTCGCCTCTCATGGTCCTCATCTTTTATTCATCTCAATCTCTCCCTTGTGCGTATCGGTGTTGCCAGCAATATTCAACAAAATGCTACGCAATTGATGCATGTAGGTATACAGGGGCCCGTTCTAGAACTCGACTTTGTTATTTTGCAGTTTGCAAAAATATTCCACAAAATAATTTGTTAAGAGGCAGAATAAAATATATGAATATTCTTCGACATTCCACGGCCATCTGACCCCAAACTAAGCAGATCTTGTACTAAGGAAGCCAGATAACTGATAATACTACATATACTACTTTTCTTTTGTAAATATATACTTATATAAATAATTACACCCAGACTCAGCACAAACAGACATGTTCATGCACACAAATGTGATGTCCTGAGTGGGAATCGAACCCACGATCTGCGGCGTGAAAGATAGGGTATCTTACGGACCACGCTAACCGGCCAGTGCAATGTTCAGAATTTGAATTAGGTATCATTATCATTTATTTTGATCCAACGTTTCCATACATATTTATGTTGTATTGTGTTTTTCCTATTCAAAAAGTATTTGCTCAAGTGTGGCAACTCAGAACTACGCATGTGTAAGGACTTGGTGATCCAATAAATCCAATATGAAATACGAATCAGTTTTTACCTTATTTGCTTATTTTGTCCCAATTTCTTATTTTGTTTTAGATTCCACTTCACCGAAGCGATGTTCCTGGAACTGGCATTTCGTTTGTGTTTATTTTAACAACTAAATAAATTTATTTTAGTTAGTCACTGAAAAGGGACATAATTCTATCACAAATATTTGAACTCTATTTTTATGCGTCCGCCAACTAAGTAGGCAAACGACAACAAAAACACGAGCGCTAAAAATTCAGTAGGTATTGTACTGAATCTTTTATACTGGATGGATATTTTGAGATTTATTTTCAAAAACTATGTTAGGTAGCAAAAATACCCATTTGTTGACATGGTAACGATAATACTCCTAAGAACAAAGGGTGTATTTTGGACTATGATCTGTAAATTATGACAATATTGAACGTTCGCCTGTATTGATAGCATAATTTTGTTTAGAACAAAAGCTTCCAGCTCCGGATATAAATTTATTGTTCTTGTTACACATTCTCTATTGTTTAGGGGCCGAAAAGCCTCTTACTCGGTCCGTTTATTTGCGCTTAATTGTAAGCAGCTTTCACAGTTACGATAGAAACATAAATACAGATCTTTATTCGCATAGTTATTTGGAAAATACTTTAAGATATTTTTTTATGGGCTTTCTAATCTAATAGGTATATAAAATTCTCATGTCCAGTGTTTGTCTGCAAACTCCTCCGAAACGGCTTGACCGATTCTTATCTAATACCTTTAAACGAGCAATTCTTGTATATATTATGTACCTATCTAATCTATCTAATATATAAAATTCTCGTGTCGCAGTGTTTGTCTGCAAACTCTTCCGAAACGACTCGACCGATTTTTATGAAATACAAAGAGATAATGTCGAATCAGGTACTTAACAAAATGTCCGAACGATAGTTTTTTTTATGGAATTGTATAGGAAATAGTCAGTGTGATGTCATAGTTTTATTATAAAGCTGCTCTTTTTTACCCAACTTCAAAAAAAGGAAGGTTCTTCGATCTGATGCTTCGGTGTTCTTTTAATATTTTATACGTTTTGGTTAGTGTTTGATGTTTATCTAGCATGCAGAAAACTTCTCTTGAATAGTTTAGAAGCTTTCATAACTCTCATTTCAAGGAAAATTGTGTAGGGCGGCAATCTTCGATTACTAAAATCAACTTGTAAACTTAGATCCGGGCGGCGCGGTTCCAAATCAAATTTAGCCAGAGCAAAGTTAACCAACTATCTTCTTCAGCTTTACTGCATATTTGAACTGGTTCTTATTGACTTATTCGAGTAAGTTATACTTATATTCCGTTTTACTACTGTAAAGGTCAACAACCTTTATAATTACTGCATCTAATCCAATTTCTATGCAATAAGTAAATATAGTTTGACTTTGTCACTATTTCTGCACTTAGGTGTTTGTACATTTTAGCTAACGATGTAACCAGCGATAGTTGCATAAGGCGTTGCATAATGCCAATTTTTCGTCAATACTTGTGTCATTCAATGGGGCTACCGGGCAAAATATTATTCTCTTCCCAGTTTGGGTATCATTAGTATTTAAGAAACCGGCCAAGTGCGAGTCGGACTCGCGCACGAAGGGTTCCGTACCATTATCTATAAAAACGGCAAAAAAATCAGGTCTGTTGTATGGGAGCCCCATTTAAATATTTGTTTAATTTTAATTGAATTTATTTTTTTATTTAAATGAATATATAACTAAATATTCTGTGAATAATTCAAGCGTCTACCTGTTGCCGTTATCAATATCGAGCAAAAATAAGCAAAAAAATCACGTTTGTTGTATGGAAGCCAAGCAAAAAAAACTGATGCAGATTTTACTGACATTCAGAGAATTTCTTCCGAGGGTATATAATATAATAAAATTTTGTGACGTGTTTCAAAGACGTTAAAATAAATTGGTAGGTAGGTGTCAAAGTTTTAATTACATAATCTGTTTTGAATTTTAATATCTCTCAACTTCTTCTTTTGAATAGAACGATGGGTCGGTAAACTCAGGACCGACACCTGTCTACAGTATAAAAGTTGCCATCCAACCCCCATCCCCACGTTTTTAATCTAAGATAAAGGGTAGGTACATTGAGTGCTTAACCATCATGTCTGACGGAACGTGCATAATTATATTTGCACTTAAAACGAACCTTAATGCTTACGCATAAATACCATTTTAACGTAAATAGTGTAGATTGGAATTTGCAATGTTATATTTCGAGACAAGTTTACAAATGCACACCTATTAATCTTTACTGGCTTCGATATAGAGGTGGTTTTAGTTTGGTAAAGCGATTCAATTAATAGTGTTTTTTCCGTATCTCTAGATAGTGGACCTGACAATAGGGACTTGTTTTATCGGTCGATGAACGTATCGAGGAGCGATCTGAGTGGATGGAATAAAGCGGATTTTGATGAATATAATTCTATAAGGTCTTTGACCCGCTAGTGTTTTTTTTTTTTGAATTATGAAATTTATTTTATAACATTATCTTATCTTTATTTGCTAATGCTAGATATATTATATGCGTATTTTTATTTATTACTAGCTTCCGCCCCGCGGTTTCACCCGCGGTCCCGAGTGCTCCGATCGCCACCAAACCTTATAGGATTACCCGCGGGGCTAATATTAAGATCGGAGCTTATAAGGAACATACATACATACTTTATCTTTTATAAATAATATAGATTTAATTTTCTAATTTGTTACTTACTGAGATATTCACTGTTTCTGGGTGGGCTACGCGGGTTTATTTCTAATTTTATTAGAATAATGTTGTGAATATTTTGCAATACCTACCTGAGATTAATTATGACAAATATGAGTTACGGGTCAATTAATGGCAGTGCTTTGAGACAGATTTTTCTTTCAGAAACTTTTACCTACTTTTTTTTCGTACAAAACGTACGAACTATACGCAAAGCTGAGGCATGCTCGATATTTTTACGGTACGGTTTATGGTATTAAATATGATTTAAATGTAAACGTGGTTTTCATGTTCGTAATAACAAACTTTTATAGGACCTAACTCGACAGTGGCGCCAACTGGTGAGCACAAAAATGATAGCGCCCATAATTACGGATATGATATTCAGCAGCTTTACTAAGTCCTACCCCTCTTATGTCATCCTTAACTACCCTCCCTCCATCCACTTCATTGACTACAGATTATAAACGAGCTGGACACTTTCATCCCCCTTATATTAATCGTGAAGTAGATACTTACTTGCTATTACGTGGCCTAGCTGTTTTCTTTGTGTTCACTTATTTTCAAACGGAAAACGTAGACTATAAAAGTCAGTTAAAAAAGGCAATATAATTTTTATCCAGAAACACATAGAGGGAATAATGTCTTTCTTATATTCAAAACTAGCTGTTCCCTGCGGTTTCACCCGTTTTCCCTGTATATTTTTTTTAGATATTCTGCTGTTCGAGACGAAAACAAATCCAACAAATCAAAGATCATAAAAATCGGTCCAGCCGTTCTTGAGTTATAAATGGTCTAACTAACCTGACTTTGCTTTATAATAAGATTTAAAAAATGGTTTATTTTCTACAAAGAGTACACTTTCTGTGCACAATAGATGTCAGGAGCAGAGTATTTCGTTTCTGCGTTGATATTTGTTTTATTTGCATTTAGGTATCCACTCTGTATTACATGGATACATACATACCTACATGGAAACCACTTGACTACACTTGGCTACACTTTTATTTTATTTATATTTTTACGAATTTATAATACGTAAAAGTAACTTCCATTCTAGACTTTTCAAAGGACATATTGGCAATTCCTTTTGGTTTTGCTGATGTCTAAAGGTAGCCACACCTCATCTCATGTACAGTCAGCAACATAAGTAGCTGAACAGATATAAATTTACAAAGAACTTGTACACTATAAGTATCCATAATATGGAAAAATACAGTAAAGTGGTGTTTTAAAAATGTATGTCTTCAAAAACCTATATACATCATGGATAGTTTTAGTGTACAGATGTTTTGTAAATTTGTATCTGTTCAGCTACTTGTGTTGCTGACCGTATGTCTTGTAGACATTGTAATTCTATTTACATACTACTCAGTCTTCTTCATAGTTTTCTGTCATCATCATCATTAGCTCAGCCGCTAGATGTCCACTGCTAGACATAGGCCTCCCCTATAGATCTCCAATAGGACCGGTTTTGGGTGGCAACATCATGTAGGGAGTATTTGCCAATACTCGTCACTTTTGGCAAGCGGGTTGGCGAGGGCAGTCGGGTGGTGACGTAAGCAGTGAAGATGCTGCTGCCCATTTTATGTCCAATTTTTTCATTATACGGCTCTTACGGCAACTAAGGTCGGAAAGGGTGGGGACTATTCTAATGCCGGTACGGCCACGGCATAGACAACATTTGATATGTAGGTAATTATTTAAATTACAAATATTATCAATACCATAAAGTTAATATAACATAAAATTAAGCCGCAAAACGTAAAGCAAAACCTTAACCAACGTTCAACAGTAATTAGCCTTTACATAGCCATGTATAATTTCCAGCCTCCTCTCAGTCAAATTCAACATTCGTAATCAGAACTAAGTTATCCTTTTAGTTCCGTAGCTCGTTGCCTGTTGAGTAGCAAGTGGGCACTCGAACAAGAACTCGTCGATTTGAACTTTAATTGCCCGTGACCTAGCTGCTCTGCAACCCACACTGTCTCAGTTTTAGTTTTATTGCCGCCGCAATGTTAAACTAAAACTTGCTCCGTCTTTACGTTTAAGTTTAGGAAAGTTATGTTTGGGTAGCGGTTATGTGGCGCATAATTAGCTACAGTTTTTGACATTGATTAGAGATAGCCATTTCACTAGATAAGTCACAAAAAGCCACGTTCTTATTTCAATGTCTTTTTAATCCATAACTTCATCGTTTTGTATGACAGATGAGATCTATCGGTAACTCAGGCAAGTGATATCAAAAGGCAATAAAACACAGTATATACAGTCCTAACCGTTGTTGATCCATCAATCAATATCGAAGGTACTCAAAATATTCATAACATTCAACTCTTGTTACAATTTTTCCGCGCAGCTATTTCGTTTCACAGAGAATTCTGCAAGAGTTTTCTTTTTCAATTTCAAACTGTCTCTGGCTCCGGATACTGAGAAACAAGTGCGGAAATAAGGGTTGTGTCGGTTATAGTGTGGATGCGATACGATATTTCATCAAAATTAACTATTTAATTCAGAAAACTTACCACCAAGTGGTTTAAGGCGTGGGCCCGATTCCGAGCTCTAATTTCCAGTCTCATTGGTAACTTCGGTAAATTCGACCTTCATTAGAGCCCTATAAGGGCTGGGTTTCTCTGTTTAGAAATTTGTGAAATATATTTTTTTATTAATTGAAATATATAATTAATATACGGCCTTGTCTATATTTTTCTTTTGAACATCAACGCGCCACGACGTCTAAAATTCGCTGTTATAGGAAAAGCGCTTTCAAAAATATCCAGCAATTGAAGTTTATTTGATAGGTACAAAACGAAATAATGTGTGTAACAAAATTCAGATTCAGTCATTACTTATGACTTCACATATTGATGTCGAGATATTTACACGCGTTAACTCATAAATGCTATATTTACTGACTAGAATTACTATCCCGTAATATCGATTAATACCACAATTAATACCTATTATTAGTAACATCTCAGATATGCAAGAACTTTTAAAAATGAAAAAATCTATACATTATAATAAAACAGCAGAATGTGGTGTGTCTGTACATGGAATAAAAGTAATAAAAATATAAAGGGGAGACTAAAGAAGAGTAATAGAACATAAACCAGTGATTTTTTTAATTCTTGTCTATCTGTCTGTCTGTTTGTTTGTTAACGAACATCTCCGGAACTGCTTAACGGATTTTCATATAGTTTCCACAATGGTGACAGAGATTACCTAATTGGTAATTAATTAATTAGTTAGGGAGCACAGCATGGGGTTCTTCAAGAATGGTGTGAAGAGATTTTTGCAGGGTCGGCAACGCGCGTGTGATGCCCCTGGTGTTGCAAGTGTCAATAGGCTACGGTAACCGCTTACCATCAGGTGGGCCGTATGCTTGTATAGGTACCGCATTAGTGGTATAAAAAAAAACAGAATACTAATTATATATTGCAATAAAAGTTATCGCCATTTAAAGATTTTTTGAATTTACTTTTATAGAGAAATGTAGAAAGAAAGTAGGTATGTTAGAAAGTTATTTATAAGGAAAAAAAATAAGAAATAGAAATTTTTTTATAATTGTCTACTTCCTGTATAAAAAAAAATTGTATAATTCAAACATCCATAAGTAATAAATTATATTACATGAGTATTATTTTTGCGCATCCGACATGCGACGTTGCCATTCCAACAGTCGCGCGGGACAAAAAAGTTATATGACTCATGCGAGCGCTTGCGCCTCCACTATCTACGAACAACACTACACTCATTATAATTATCAATGAGACGTTAGTGTTGTAACAGCTACGTCTCCAGCGCGGCAAAAATTACAAAAACAAAATTATATTTTAACGAAATCCACTCCAATAAGAATACCATGTGCCTATTTGTTTGTAACCCAGGTGAAATTGCGGGTGAAAAGTAAATAATAAATCAAAGGATACCTATAGGATATAGGATGGAAAATAAATTTTTTAAGGTTATTAAATAAAAGTCTGTGATGAAATAAACATTTCTATTAAAATAAAAATCACTTTTCCATAATTATAAGTTGTTGTATTTTGTTAGATGTCGATTTTAACTTAACTAATAAATTTTCTTTGTCCCTACAAGAGAAGCACAATAGTTTTCCAATATTATACTGACAACAAATTTTATGCACACCTTTGTAACATCTGTTGCACATGTATATACTATCAGTTAGAGTAGTGTTGCATTGCTTGCATAGCTTTTTTTTTTTTGCTATACCTTGAGCGCTAACGGCAGCGGCTTGGTCAACTACTTCATTATCATCTTCCGTAATAGATTTAATATATGGCTTGTGGCCGAATACCATTTCATACGGTGAAAATCCATTGCTTAGCGGGGTATTATTGTGCTCCCACTGCACTATTTGGCAGCCGAGAGACCAATGATCAGATTCATTGTCAGTTGTCCATTTTAAAATATTGGCTGCAATCACATGAAGATGTTTAGTATTGTTTCGAGATTCCGTGACGACTGCACTCGGAAGGCAGCACATCACATTAACGGTGTCCAAAGCACGTCGAAATAACTTCTTATTCGAAGTATATAAGAATGTTGGCGGGCCGAAATCCATAAATATCTGCATCAACTCCATAGCTAATTCGTCATCAGATTTTTCCTTTAAAGCTCTCAAGTGAACATATTCAGTGAACATTTCTTCGTAAATGAGAAGATATTTAAAATATCCATCGGGCTTCGGCAAATTAATAACATCAGCATTCCCTTTCTCATTGTACTTTCGTGAACTCTTATAAAGTATGCATTTGTATTTTTGACAGACATTGCAAACTTGTTCCATAATATCTACGCACCATTTTGGAAAGAAATAAGATGATTTTAAGGTGTCATATATTTTTTCTTTATTGGTGTGTCCTACATACCTATGCGCTTTCATTACCGCAGGGAATGATTCATCACAAGGTATTACCTGTTGTTGTTTAGTAGATTTTAAAGTTAAGTTATATTTACCATCATTAGCTTGGTTGATACTGTATTTCTTCATAGCCTTATATTGATCACCGGTGCGAGTAAGATGCATCTTTATACACTCCTTGCCCTTTTTAACGTCTTCTATGAGTTTTTCGATGATAGTACAATCCCATGGTTTATCAATGTCTACAGTTTGTTTCGAAAGATACTCTTTTACTCTATTGGTATACCATTTTCTGACATTTTCAGTGTCGAATTCCGAGTCCGCATTTTTATCGAGTTCCGGTTTCTTATCCCTCTGTACAATATTTACTTGTTCCGCCATTTTGTTGACAAATAGATGAATTCGTTCTACTAACCGCTCACTCTGTACACGTTCAGTACAGTACTGACTAGTCAGTTCAGTCCGTCCGTCCCCCTGCCTCGTGCCCTGCCTCGTGCCCCGCCCCGCATACCGCACTCTGCAAAACACGTGCGTGAAAGAGACAACAATAAAATCAACGAATGCAGCGTAAGCGAGATGGGAGAAATATTCGATTAGCAGCAGCATACCGGGTACCGCACGCAATATATTTTTGGATTTGTAAATTGTACTGATTATTTTTTTTAAATGCTAAGTTTTATAGTGCAGCTATAAAGGCAACAGTTATTTTAATACCCATACTTTAGCAAAACTAGGTACTTAAACTAACAGAAATTATATAACTATGCAGGTACCCACTTACCTATATAAAAATATACCGACTGTAGATTCCCGGTATTAAAACAACACTATCCTACGTTCGTTGGATTGGAATAGAAAGTAAATATTTTCTCTGTCTCACCACTGAATGTTTTTTACTGTCGGGGATACACCGAATGAAATTGTTCGAGACATAATGTTTATAGCTAAACCTAAATTGATTTAGATATTAGGTACATACATAGTATGAAATAAACGAGTGTACCTAGTATGTAATTTATTATTTTATATAAGTATACACAGAAAATAAAAAAAAACAAAGCGGAGGTCTTCTGCTAATGGTAATACTTATAGTACTTAGGTATTAATATATTTTTTTATCTAACGTAATGTATTTTTGTAGTAAGGTACCTACTACTATGTACGTTTATGTCTGTCTATGTTTTCCGAGTTCCGTATTTATTTTAATAGACCGACACGACGTCCTCTTTGGAGCAATTTATTGTGGTAAAAACAAGAGACATAAAGGCCGGGTTTTTTTTTGGTACTCTTCTTTTGAGACATTACTCTACAACTTTTTTACCTGGCACAAGTCAAATAAGTAACTTCTAATATTTAATGATAATAGAAACGTAAGTACCTACGCAAAAATAAGGTTAGTATTTAACAAAAAAAAATATATAACAAAAATACTGCTCATCAACATCTGCGTGATTATCATCTCGTTCTCAATACATAAGACAAAGGTAATATAGATAAACAGATAGATACAAAAAGGTCTTTAAAAATAGGTACATAAGATACCTAAGGTATCTAATACAAATTGCAGGATACTTAAGAAAAGTTCGATACAAATGATGTTAGGGGTTGTCGTCGTCGCTGATAAAAGAGTTGAGATCTGAATGTGCCTAGTACAATTTCAGGTTTTTTTTTTTCATTAAAATTACGACCGAATATTTTTATTTTTACATTTTCGGAATACTTATGACCTATAACTATCATCCCTCAAAAGGACCGTACTTCATTTATTAGGACCTTATATATTTAAAAGAAAATATGATGTCTTTGATTTTGAATTTATAAGTTTTAATTATTTTTAAAAAAATGATGGGATATCTAGTAATATCTGCTTCACACGAACATGACCCAAATGAATCCTCTCACCCTCAAAGGGGGTCCTACACACGTGTGTGCTAAATGTAAATCAGAGTTACCCATTTAAAGCACCACCCAATCGCTTGAGAGAACTCGAAGCTATTGTTCTAGCCACATTTGCACGTAATCGACAATACCTATTCGAGTGCTTAAACTGTACTTCAAGTGATTCGCAGGTCTTAAGCACGCAAGTGTTCGATTCTCAATGGACCTATTTACACAATCAAATATTGATCGCTGGAAACGATAGAATTGGGATGTTGACTGACATTCAAGTCAGCAACTTTTTATGAAATGTCAAAACGAAAGGTTTATATGGAGTTTTGTATTAAATACAAGCATGTGACGTCATAATTATATAGCATCAAAAGCTTTACTCTTTATGGTTAGATTGGTCATTAGAAATCATAAAAAGGATAAATTTAATAAAATAATCGTGATTTCCCCTTTTTTTTAGATGTTTAATACATTGGTTAGTGTTAGATAATTTATTTTGAATACAGGCAAATACCCTATTGGGGTTGGGGTCAAAAAGTTTTGAGAATAATCTGTCCAGATATGCTTAGACATTAAACTTTAGCGAAGGTCGTGATGGGGTTATGCATTCGAAGCCTTTAAGCCTTTCGTGAAGACATCGTGAAGAAGATTAGTAGGGTACTATTATTCACCAAGCTAGCCATGGTAGCATAGGTAGCCATGTTCAAGTTGAAAATCTGACGCCAAGGACCTACCGGTGTACACCGGCAGAGGGCCTTGACAGCTAGTTCTATACTTAACTTCGTGTGTTTATCATCTTCGGTTACATTATCACTCTCCATGGTGAAATTGTGGTCATACATAAGCCAGAGTTAATTAACTTTATCAAGACAAAGTCGTAATAAAATTGTTAATACCTACTTACAAACAACATCTTTAACCAAAGTTAGCAAGTTTCTTTATGTAAAATTTAAATTTAAAATCGGTCATCTTGGTTACCGAGTGAGGTAGGTATTTTATTATAAAAACGAACGCAATTACCAAGGAATGACTTGCTAACTTTGGCTAACCTAAAATATGGAACAACTAATTTCTCTCTTTGCCTTGTATTTATATTATGGACATCTACTTTTGTTTTAAACATTCCTATATTTCTACGTATGAACATTATATTTTCATAAATATAAAGTGAAGGCAAAGTCATTATATTTATTTCTTTAACTAAGTAGGTACCTAAAAGTACCTTTCACACAATACTATTCTAAATAAAATGCATGCTACTTGTTTTGTTTCTATTTGGAAAGTATTTTTAAGGAATTTGCCAATCATTCAGGTTTAATCAGAAGATCTCGGATAATAAACAATTTCTCACGTTCATTTCACCTCCAGGGGACTGTGATCCGGAAACTTTAGTGTCAGCAAAAATGAACCAAACAACTAATAGCTATAAATTACGTTTACTCACCCCTGAGACTGGAGTTAGGGCCTTGAATTTGTTACGAAACTGAAGCTTCTGGTATAAGAGGAAGATTTTATAACATCTTCTCTATTCTGTACTCTATTATGTATTTTGAAAGTACATAAAGTAGCCTTCACATCTCACTGAGAGATGTAAAATTTTATACCAAGTCTTGAATATAACATGTATTGAATATCGATTTGGTTAAACGCCATCTAGCGACAGAACGCTAAACCACTAATCATGCATGTTTGTATATAAATCAACAAACTTAACTAGTTGAGCAACATTCGATAGATGGCAGTGTCAACGACCAATGTACTAGTATCTAGACATTATAAGGAATCTTTAGAACCCGCGTGTGTACATTTTTTTTTAACGAAAATGGAGTGTATGTAGGTGATATAGGAGTAACAGAATACATTGTAAAATAAGGTCCTATCTACTAAATTCAATACGGCGTATAATATTCCTAAAAAAGTATAAGGATAGTACCTAAAAAACAGTAGTATCTAAACCAAGTAGAAGGATAAATACATGACATGTAAATATATTATGTATTACATAGTCGCGGGAAAAGCACTGCTGCAATAAGAGCAGGTAACCTAAGCTACGTCTCTGAAGAGACTGCGCCCTAAATTTTAATATGAAATATTTTATTACATTGTTATTCCATTGTTTTTATTTTTCTGTGATTCCAGCCATTAAACTAACAAACAAATTTATTAGTAGGTACTTACCTTCGACAGTCCCATTCTTGGGACGGACAGTGAAACACCACAAAAATGCGTGTTTATGTTTTCATAAAAATGTCCTCTATTTTAGTTACTCACATTTACTCTCCGTTGGGGATTCTCACAATATTTCCAACAAAGCCTAGCATTACTCCAGGCATGTCCGAGGCCATATTTTCTCCCGGAAGGAGGTTCACTCACAAAACGTGACAAGATAAACGGGATTTATATATATACTTACACTAAAAGATATTCACAAATGTATAAATTGCTAGAATATATGCTCTTAGATAGGTACCTAAATGGCAAATCAGGTCACATTTCGTAAGGATTTTTTTTTCTAGAATATTAGGGACAATGTTCGAAGATACAAAGGAGTCGTAGGGAGAATCTTTACATTTCATAACCGATCTTTCTTCCTATCAACCGAATCTGTTTCTGTTGAAATAAAGCATATTCGAAGCGTCATTGGAAGCTCCATTACAAGCCGTGGTTTTGAAGATTAGCTAGACGTCTGTCTATCTGTCTGTTTGTTTGTTTGAACACGCCAAAGACAAAAAATCAGACACACTACATTTTTGGTTAAAAAAAATGAACCTACAGTAGAAACTTTCAATCCCAGTAGAAAGGGCATCTGAGCCAAACTTCTTAAATTATAAAAGGGAAATCCAGTTTAAATTATCCTTGATCGGTTTCTCAGCCCTGTAACCTTGTAAGGAGCCCTTAGCAAGACCAGGAATACAAAATAATATATTTATAAACATGTAGGTATTAATTACTCGTACAAAGTTGATACTAATGCATTGGTTGGAGGATTCAGCACTTTATTGATTTCATCGCTAAATTAATTTCCCGGAACATTTTCTAATTCAGTTTCCTTTTAAGACTTCAGTATGTTTTCGTTCTCTTATGTGTTCAATAAAATCTATTCTAATATTATAAAGCTGAAGAGTTTGTTTGTTTGTTGGAACGCGCTAATCTCAAGAACTAATGGTTCGATTTGAAAAAAATCTTTCAGTGTTGGATAGCCCATTTATCAGGGGAGGCTATAGGCTACTTTTATCCCGGGAAAACATAAGATCCCTCGGGAACGCTGGTGAAACCGCAGGGCGGAAGCTAGTACTAATAAGTCACTAACAGCGTAATGCATTTTATAATTTAGGACTTTAGTGAAATTTACTTTTTCATTGTAGGTTACCCATGTTATTCGAATAATCTTAAGTATCTAAATTAATTTTAGACACAACAGATTCAAGCCAATACATACTCCTTTTATAATTAGGGTAAAACTGCTAGTACTATAGAGAGTTTAATGAAGAAGAGTTAAATCTAATTAAATACAGTCTAATACGCTCGTTTTGACAAAGGATATCTCTTTTTGTCTCTCTATATGTCTTTTATTGTCACATGGATGAATATGGGCTGTCAAAACGGGCCTATTAGATTGTGATTAGTTTTAGTGTTACAAAGGGTGTAATATTGGATCGACTTCGTTCGCCATATGGGCTTAATTGTGGAGCTATTTGGTAAGACAGCTGCCTCACACGTCGTACTAAGTTATAGACACATTTTATAGGCGACATTAGTGTCGCTGGTACTTTTGGAAACCAGTTTCCTTTATATATCACTAGCATTTTTGTATAGATTTATCATTCTTGACTTTGCCTTCAAATTAAATATTTTCATAACACCGTTTTATAATATAGGCTTATTACCACGTCGTGGTTTAATCCAAAAATCCAGGAGTTTTCTTTCAGGATAACCATGCGGTGGGAGAACTATGATCTCGTATAAGGAAGTCAGAAGTGCATTTTTCTGTTCTGAAAACGTAAAATGCTCACCATTCCTCAGTGGCTACAACATCGTTTCGGTTCACAAGCATTTATGACATGCCTTGTCAGTGGCGTATGAAGCTCGTACCTTCCGCAACGATATCTAAACGGTTTTACGGCACTCACTCGCGCTTGGATAATCCGAATCCATACCGACGCTATATCTGCTTGAGTTGCAGTTTATTTATAACTAGCTTACGCCCCGCGGTTTCACCCGGATAAAAGTAGCTTGTCACTCTCCGGCCCATAAATCTCTATGCAAAAAATCACGTCGATTCGCTGCTCCATTTCTGTGTGAAAGAAGGGTTAACCAACAAACAAGCTTTAGAAATTTTAATAAATACGGATATCCAATATTATTATATGCCTTTATATAAATGGATATTATAATAATATAGTAGGTATATAAGGAAGGGTTGATATTATGATGGTTGTTTAGAAGAAATTAAAGAGGTAGGAAAATTTCTTTGTTTTTGGACGAAAATTTGATGGATTCCTATATCTTGTCTACAAATAAATAAAAATTGATAATTTCTTACAAAAAGTAAATGTAATAAAAGTTTTATTTTAACAAGGTTCTTAATATACATAGGTATGTACCAATATGTATTACCTACATGAGCCCAAAGACAAACAAATATCAATATGTACTTTTGTAGAGGGCTCCCATAGTAAAAAGTGTGGGTAAATTATTTTTCCATCCTATCCTATTATTAAATACAATTTTAAAATAGAATACAAAAATATAGGTATCTAACACATAATTAAGTTTGGGTTTACCTATATTGTACGAAAGTCTCCATGCACGAGTCCGACTCGTACTTGTGTCCGATCGCTGATATAAATGCTGCCTCCTAAATTCCTATTAAGAGAGACTTAAATATTTGTACTGTATCTTGGACCCCTTTTGTATTAAACAAAACGTCGACACGACACGCAACAAACCATGATAATATCACAATTAATTATACAAATTTGCGTCTCAAGTGTGGCAATTAACGAAAATATTTTGGTCCCAAATAATTATTAAAATAATCAACGATGAAACCTTATAAAGGGGAAATTAAATATCAGTGACGTCAACTCTAGGGGATGCTTAAAAGTCTTTTCGACGCAACAGACTTCAGGCACCCAAAAATCATTAAATTATGGAACGATGAATAAATTATAGATCTAGTTCGTCTATATAATATTTGCACTTTTTATTCGTTTCATATTTCTTAATGTGGCCATTCTAAACGCCTCATAAAGGGACACAAGCAACATTTATTTTACAAATAGTACACAGCGAGTGGGAAGCTGAAATATTTTTGGTGTAAGCGCTACAATTTTTGTAAAACGTTGGTTCTTTTTATTCGTACACTCAGCATTTTCTATGCAACATTGCAACGCTTAAAATATGGGCTACATTTAAAAAATATATCAGATAAGACGTTTTCCAACTGATGGTAAGTGGCATTATGTTGCCGACCTTTATAAAGCTTCGTAGGCAATGGACTCTCAGTGCAACTACTACTAGAAAGTACCGCCGCCCATTCCATGGTTTCCTCACGATATTTTCTTTCACCGAAAGTTCAAGCTTATTGTAAGATATAAAACCCACCACCTTCGCTGCAGCATCCGATGTCACTACCACTGAGCTAACATCGCCTTAAAAATATGATTTAAGGTGATGAACATGTCTTTATTAGAAATACCTTATTTGTAGACGTCTATCGTTCAACAGCCTCTCCAAATCTCATTAGGTATTCTTTCCGCGAGCAAAACTGTGTTTCAATTCTTCAAGCCTCTAAATCTTCATCATA
Source organism: Tetheella fluctuosa (assembly GCA_951216915.1). NCBI lineage: Eukaryota > Metazoa > Arthropoda > Insecta > Lepidoptera > Drepanidae > Tetheella > Tetheella fluctuosa. The sequence continues at coordinate 5,332,065 of OX578237.1, forward strand.
TATCATAGGAAATCATGAGTGACACCAAGCGTCTAGCAAGTAAATTATTAGTTACGGTTTAAACACAGACGTGTGCACGGTTAAGCAATTTTCCAGTTAATGTACTACATTAGCCGAGAGCACCTCGTTCCGGATATCAATTTTACGTATTCCCCTTAACTGAGGAGGACGAAAACCGTGCATAATTAATATCTCTGAGCGGACACACGCTGCATATTCATGAGGCAGACGACTCAGCATAAAACTAGATTATTAGACTGTTCTCTATAATTTGATAAGATATTTTTCAAATTAATTTGTTGCACACTTTTTCTAATATAGTCAAATTTTAAAAGAGTCTACACTTTGTTTACGGCCGATGATGATATTGGGCAAAATATTAGTTTTACACAAGCTTGAACCCTTATAGGATCGCTTTGTTGTCCGTCTGTCTTTATTAAGACCCTTTATCTCGGGAACGCGTGGAGGTATCGAGTTGAAATTAAAACCATACTATTACTCAGGTCTAAAGTCCCCTGGATCTGTAAAAAAACCGGCCAAGTGCGAGTCGGACTCGCGCACCGAGGGTTCCGTACAAACTTCGTCCATTGTTCGTCCATCAAGGGAAATGCACAATTTTATTTATTTACCTTATTTGAGCATGGTGTCAATTAAGCTAGACCTCTAAATTGTATGAGCGCCCATACAACTCAGAGGTCTTTATTAATTGGCGTAACTATGTATGTATGGGGACACCCTTTAATTTTCAACTTTTTTATAATTTTTCCTTTATTTCCGCTATGAGCGCGGCGACCGAATCAAGAAATTCCGTAACGAAAATAAAACCTAAGATGAGCTGCTCCGAAATCGGACGAATACGTAAGCAGTTGTTTGTGAGAAAGTTTATAGGTGTATAGGTATCTATTAATATCAAAGAAAAAACTTGAATTAATATCAAAGAAAAAAAAAGAAAAAAAAAACCCTAAAAAGATACGGCCGTTTATGCCTCAAAAAACTTATATTTCGACACTCTCAAGGGAATCAAAATTGACAAGAAGCATTATCTTATAGCACAAGTAAAGGAATAAATCCGAAAACCTTAAATATGTTATTAATTTTTGTTTTGCGGTTATTTATAAACTTATTTGCAATTGGTAAACTGACCGCGGTAAACTGACCGCGGCTCTCTCTCGCCCGATAGTTTAGTGCGGGACAGGGTTATTTGCGTATATCGTCGCCTTAAGATTCCCGTGATGGACGAACTATTTACATAAGTACCTATAAGTTTGTACGGAATCCTCGGTGCGCGAGTCCGACTCGCACTTGGCCGGTTTTTTTATGATTCTTTCCCTGCTATATTCAATATTATTGACAGATTGTCAATCAGTGATAAATCTTGAAAAATATTGAACACATTTCAGAACCTCAAAATTGCTTTTTTTAACTAAAATAAAACCGACTCCAAAAAGGATTTGTACTAAAATGCATAAATTAACGATGTATTCTAATCAGATTGTGTAATTGGGTAACAGAACAGAAAAATATAATGCAGATAAAGTGAATTCACTAATAAAACAAGGTATCCACTCCCGCGCGCTAAAACAAAGTAACGAAGTCTGCTTTGATGCTGAAGCATTCATTTACCTTCACCAGCATTCACGCAACAAAGAAATACGCTGTAATGGGTTTTACTTGAACGGGACACGATCGTAAAGCTCTCACTACACCGTGGTCTAAAATGTGTTAGTAACATTTTTTCCTTCAAATTTTGCAAGGAATCTTCTTAGAAAATGTCCAAAATGGCCTCATGACATGTAGTTTTCAAGCATTTGCTGTCTCCATATGATGATGATGATAAAAAATATAATTATTTGCATTAAAATACGCATGTTGGGACACATTGATCACTAGCTTCCGCCCTGCGGTTTCACCCGCGTTCCCGAGTGATCTTATGTTTTCCCAGGACAAAAAGTAAGTACTTAGTAGCCTTCCTCGATGAATGGGCTCTCCAACACTAAAATATTTTTTCAATTCGAACCAGTAGTTCCTGAGATTAGCGCGTTCAAACAAACAAACTAACTCTTCAGCTTTATAATATTAGTATTAGTATAGATTAGTAGGTATAGATAGAAATATGTCTAATAAAAAAAATACAAGAAAAAAACATGAAATATACGAATTCCAAATTAGATTTTTTTCTTTTATTAATCGTTGAAAATACAGTTACCACCTTATCTCATCTTTGCATAGTCGGCCAAAACATCCGGTGTGCCACTCAAATACGTCTGAATGAGTTACAAGTAGGAGGGGAACAATACAGAGTAGAGGAGGGAATATAAGAGGATGAAGCGACTGATATCCCGTGAGCAAAGTAACTACAGTATCGACGATTACTTGGGTCGGTCCCGTGGCGCGCGATAGAAAGATAGGTAGATATACACTGTAGTTAAAGAGATATTATCATTGTGAAATGCTCTACTTTGAAAACCTATGAAATATGTATATTGATAAGCAGAATACATATTCTAGAAAAGGGGTTATACAATCTATCTATACTAATATTATAAAGATGAAGAGTTTGTTTGTTTGAACGCGCTAATCTCAGAAACTACAGGTTCGATTTGAAAAATTCTTTCAGTGTTAGATAGCCCATTTATCGAGGAAGGCTATAGGCTTTTTATTCCGGGAAAACATAATATTCCTCGGGAACTCGGGTGAAACCGCGCGGAATCTAGTTAAATATAATACGAGAGTTAGCTTTGAATTATTAGATACCTACAGAAAGTAGGTTTTTAACAATGCTTGCTCGTAAGCTTAGCAAATATTCGCTATGTGTGCGGAATTGTGCCACCTACACACAAACGCAATATAGCGAGCATATAATAAGATACGCATTTGGGTTCGATTCTGACACAAAAAAACGGCGCGAATGACGCGCGCATACTTGGTTTCTGTGGTTGTGACTAATTAGGTACATGACATTTAGGTAAAATACTAAAACGTGAACAGGAAAATAGGTAGGTATACCTTTTGAACTTATTTTAAACAACATCTAAACTACCTACTATTTTGCAACTAACATGCAGTCCAATAATGAAAACCGTCTGCATAGACTCTAAGTAACATAATATCTACACACAATGACGTTTAACGTTAAGTATAATGCAAAACTGAACACTCCAATACTTATGCTTACTTAATTTTTAATCTCAAATGCAAAAAAATAAACCAAACTTACACAAAACGTAATATTTTTCCTTTCATCCATCAGAAAACTCTGCCAACTTTATTGTATTACTTCGCCTCCGTTCTTGAATGAGGAAATTTGTTTTAAATGAAGTTAAGTATGAAAAAAATATAAATATAAGCTCCTTTCGTTCACAATTTCGTGTAAGATTTTTATATGATAATGTTGGTGAAAGAGACTTTTTCGTGGCAGTTTCTTTAATAGGCTATTAAATTTTGTTGGATTTTAATGTTTCTGTTGATGAAGAATGAAATTATAAATATATTATAGTAGCAGATAAGCAATGTACCTAGATTTATGAAACCATTATAAAAGAATATATTATTATTAAAAAAACAAATATCGTTAAACTAGCTATAAATAAAACAACCTATAATAAAAATACTTGACTAAAATGTAACTTGGTCTTTTAAATACGATCACAAAAAGTGATCCCTTGAAATCTGAACTACGAAACATTAATCGGGAAAGAGAGCTTAATAAACGTCCTTCTGTCAATCTCCGTATCATCTTACTCCGTAATAGATGACCTGTCGATACCAAACGCCGGGTTAATCTTTTACCCCGTTTCCATTCTATGCACGAGACTGTGGTGTAACATAACGACTAAATGCAATGCGACATCTACTTTTATAAATTCTATAGGTACCTATTGAGATTGAGACTCAATTTATAAAATCAATTCATAATGCTCTATATGTTTCGCCCCATAAAAGTTTTCTTTTTAATATTATTAGTAACCCCACTTTTAGATTTCAGCTCCCCATTTTAACGAAAAATAATAAAAAATATAGAAAATGTCACAGGAATCTTTTTTTTACCATTTTGATATTTTGAAAAGGAAAAAGCTTAGTAATGAAATACCCAATGAACTGTCGTCAAACCATAATATTCCATAAATAACTTAATAAGCTTTTGTAGATCATCAGAAATGTTTACTGCCAATAATAAAATACATCTAAATATATGAGATTTTGCCTCTTATAACATTGTTAAGAAACCCAAAAAAGGTTTAACAGAATAAGGAAGATTTATGGATAGAGCATCGCAATATTTTTTTTCATGGGCCACGGCGCATTTTTATCCTTTTTTTGACATGGGATCGGGTCGGACATGATAGAACAAGACAGTTGTTGTTTGATAAACAAGTTACATAAAACAGTTCAAAGTACGAACAAGAAGTAATAAATCTGAATTCCCTTTCACAAATACGTAGGTATATTATATTATTAATTTCACTCTATTCAACAAATTTATTAGGCTACTAGCTGTCCCCCGCGGTTTCACCCGCGTAGCGGTTTATAAAAAATAGTTTACGACCGATTCTCAGACCTACCAAATATGCATAGAAAATTTCATAAGAATCGGTCAAGCCGTTTCGGAGGAGTATACTGACAAACAATGTGACACGAGAATTTTATACAAGTACTAGCTGTTCCCCGCGGTTTCACCCACGTTCCCGGTGTAATTTTTTTTTCATACAAACCTACTCCTGACAATAACGAACATTTAAAAAAAAAAATTGGCCAAATTGGTCCAGGCGTTGTTGAGTTATGCGCTTACCAACACATTTTGCGATTCATTTTTATATTATAGATTAGAAGATAATTGGATAGAAGACAAAAATGCTACTAATATTATAAATGTGATTGTTTGTTTTTTTTATACTACAATGTCGGAAACAAGCATACGGCCCGCCTGATGGTAAGCGGTTACCATAGCCTATGAACGCTTGCAACACCAGGGGTATCACTCGCGCGTTGCCGACCCTTCCCCTCTCCCCGATAAGCTCTGGGTTCTAGATACTCAAAGAGCTCTGGCGACTTTACTCACGCGCAGGAACACAACTATAAGTTATTTGGCTGCGGGGCTGCGGTATTCTGTAAGGTGGAGGTACTTCCCCAGTCGAGCTTGTATGTTTCAATGTTTGGTTGCTTGGATGTTTGTTACCACTCAAGTCTGTACAGCTAATAATAGGTAAGCACTTGTTTTGCACACCATACACTTTCCGAGGGATCTTATTATCGTTTCCGAGATAAAATGTATCCGATATATGTTATTCCGGGGTATGATCTATTATATTTGCCAAATTTCATTCAAATCCATTCAACCGTTTATACGTGAGAAACACAAAATTTACATTTATTATATTAGTACCTGGATGACCGAGATTAGAGGTGATTGAAATTTTAAAAATCAGTCTGATGCCGAAAACATCACGAAAAAACCTAAACACGATGGGAGTGTACTTTGTAGTTCTCGCCTGGCTGGCTACCACCCTCATGTTGAAAATCAGTCGCCAAGCTGTCTACATTTGAGAGCCAGTTGCCTTCTAGGTTTCATAATGGCTTGCAACACATTGGCAATCCCTCTGGTATTGTTAACTAGCTTACCGCCCCGCGGTTACACCCGCGATCCCCTATTTACCCTCTTAAAGATGGAATTTTCAAAAATCCTTTCTTAGCAGATGCCTACATCATAATAGCTATCTGAATGCCAAAAATTGACCCGATCCGTCCAGTGGTTTGAGCTGTGCGTTGATCAGTCAGTCAGTCACCTTTTCCTTTTATATATACAGATGTAGCCACTTACCATCAGGTGGACCGCCAATCTGACTGTCAGACCTCTGACTAAAAGAATGCGATTGCGTTTAGCCACTGATCCGTTCATAAATATTTCGTATCTTATTATACCTAATCACTCAAACACCAATCAAAATGTTATTTATGTATTAATTTTATATTGTTTTTGTTACCTATTTTATGTATTTTGATCATTCAATAAATACTTAAACGTGATAGACTATTTAATATAATAGTATTAATTAGGTATCTAAAATCAGTCCCAATATCTTATAGCATCAAATAAAGTGTATGTCAAATACTCGATACTGTCTATATGAGAATCTATAAGATAAAAGTTACGAGTCTAGCACGGTATTTGCTTTATTTTATGTCAAATACGTTGGAAATCTGCTAAGCAAGCAATTTCTAGATTAAATTCTTGGAATCCGGGTCGCAGCGGGTAGATATAAAAACTTTGCCATGACAGCAACTGTCTTCACCCCTACCATTTATAGATATTGACTGTATCGGCACAAAAAACTGACAATTGATTTTGTTTAGCTTTGTAGATAATGCGTTACTTCTTATAAATATAGCAGTAGGTACAGGGACGTTTGGGCAGGCACCTATGTATGTGATAATATGTACGGTGCATTGCGATATCCCAGTTATTTATTCAAATCAATTTATCCATACATAATAAATAGTGGCTCTGAGATCTCTAACATAAAATCCCTCAGAAACGCGGGTGAAACCGTGGGGCAGAAGCTAATAATGTTCATACAATTGAATCGTAGACGAAGAGTAGTGGTGACAACATATGACAAAGTAATTGATGTTCAGTCGAAGCTTCTTCATACCGAGTGTGAGGAAATGAGCCGCCTTCGGTTTGAGGTTTACGAAAGTTTCAGACGTGCACTTACTTTGCGTTTAAAGTCATCGTCACTTCAATCATAAGTTATTGTAAGTTGGTAATGAAATAAGTACGTACATACTCAAAATTGACGTACGTGTACTTGACTTATTGTCGGTGAAGTGAAAGTTGTTTGATATTAGAGTAAAATATACAACAAGTATTTACAATAATAGTATAAAATACAAACTATAATATGTAGATAATTCACTCAATGCTCCCGCTGCTGCCGAAAAAAATGTGGTTTTAAAAAAAATAATTAAACGGTCTCTTTTCATTCTGTTACTCTTTTTTCATCTCTCCTGAAATAATATTTTTGCTAAGTAAATATATTAAATGTACAGTCACGGTGGTTCTACGGTTACATTATACTAGCTTCCGCTCCGCGGTTTCACCCGCATTCCCAATGGATCTTATGTTTTCCCGGGATAAAAAAGTAGCCTATAGCTTTCCTCGATAAATGGGCTATCCAACACTAAAATAATTTTGCAATTCGAACCAGTAGTTCCTGAGATTAGCGAGTTCTAACAAACAAACTCTTCAGCTTTATAATATTAGTATAGAATACTACCTACTGTCCCGCGGTTTTACCTGCGTTTTCCCCTGAAATTTTTTTACCTCGGGAAAATACTTATAAGATCCCTATCTTATAAGTATTTTGCCGAGGTAAAAAATTAGGTACCCTATTATGTTATTCCCCAGAGTATGATCTCTCTAGTCCATCCAAACATATAAACATTCGCATAATTTATAATATTAGTAGGATTTAGAGATGTAAACTAATACCAACATCGAGAGAAGGTACGTAAAGTTTTTATCAAGAAAAAATATTAACTTAGTACAACCGCGTGACGGAGGCTCCACAAATACCTACTCAATTATTCAAGTATATACGATAGAGACAACAAAACTTTTCTTATCCAATTCATAGTAAACATACTATAAGAATTTATTATTATTTAATGTATAACACAGTAAAGTTGATAAGATTTAATATGAAAAAAAACAAGACAATAAAAAATGTAATCCCCCGATGGTAGCGCTAATTATCTAAATTGTTCTGTCTCTCTCGACTTATTATCAAGTTACGTCAGAGCACCAAGTGTAATTTGTGGCAATTTGCACAATTATGAGAAATTTCCCATTTGTGTAAGCTTTTCTGAAATATTATGACGCGAAATTTGTTAATGCAATTATGTGTGGAATTTTCCCGCGAGATATGAGGGTAGCGAAATTTAATTTCCTTCGCTTTTACCTATTTTATTTATTAGATATATATTCAGTTTAATTTAATTTGCTTACATCCTGTTTCATAATATTCGGTGGATGATTGAAGCAAATATCTATATATACTTCCTCATTTGTAATATCAAAAAGTATTACACTACCAACCTACCCAGGACTTTGCCAGTTATATTTCCAAAGTTTTCCCAACTAGACACAAACCAGAGAGGCAGGGGAACTTACGTAAAGTAGAAACATACTTATGTACTCCAGAAAAATGAAAAATATCTAAGCAAATTTTATCATAAATGTAAAAGTTTGGATGGATGGATGTTTGTTACTCTTTCAAGCAAAAACTACTGAACGGATTTGGATAAAATTTGGCAGAGAGATAGATTATAGTCTGGAATATCTGCGGGGCAGATGCTAGTATATCTCATATTTTATATCTCCTTTGAAATTCACATCAAAAGCAAGAAAGTAACATCTTTGTTGAAGACATTGACTTGTATACCAAGCCGCGCGCCATAGAATGGCGTACTTAATCCGTTTTTCGCGAAAATCTCATAAAGAATCTCTCGGAAAGTTGGAATATTGTATTCGCAGTTATTTGGTGATAGTCGGCGGAACTTTAATGTGGCTTATCACGTACTATAATGATGTTTTACTATAAATTCAAATTCAACTTCAAATTATTATTTTTATTTGTGACAAATTACACAAAACGATGCAAAAAAAATAATAAAAGAACATAAGACTAAATAAACATTATTAAATAAATAAAATAAAATTAATAACAATTGTCACAAAACGGGCCCAACTCAGCATAATACTGGTTAAACTAAACCAGCGCTGGTCTTCCGTTAGGACCGACTGGAGACGTCACTGAACAGAAGAAAAATAAAAACCGGCCAAGTGCGAGTCGGACTCGCGCACCGAGGGTTCCGTACAAACTTCGTCCAGCGTTCGTCCATCACGGGAAATACACAATTTTATTTATTTACCTTATTTGAGGTTGGTGCCAATTAAGCTAGACCTCTAAATTGTATCAGCGCCCATACAACTCAGAGGTGAGGTATTAATTGGCTTACTATGTATGTATGGGGAAATTTTCAACTTTTTTATATTTTGGAATTTCCCCTTTATTTGTGCTGTAAGACCTTGCTTTTTGCCAAATTTCGTGATTCTAGGTCAACGGGAACTAACAGAAAACAAATAAAAGGGCATTTGTTGTTATAGCGGCAACAGAAATACATAATTTGTGAAAATTTCAACTGTCTAGCTATAGCGGTTCTTGAGATACAGCCTGGAGACAGACAGACGGACGGACGGACGGACGGACAGACGGACAGACGGTAATAGGGTCCCGTTTTTACCCTTTGGGTACGGAACCCTAACAACGTATTGCCTATCGACAGCAGCGAGGGCTTTGAGGATGTTTTCTATATATAATAGTTTGTATTTTATACATTGATTGTAAATATTTGTTGTAAATAAATAAAGTTAAGATTTAAATATAAAACGTATTTATAGTGTTAATTAATTATTGTTATATACACATTTTTTATTCCAACATAATTATTTGATAAAAACTTACCCTGCGGAGAAAAACTCTTTCTGCAAACAATTTCTTGTTTCATTATGAAAATAAAAACGCGCATAAAAGAATATGCCTAGATTCGCTGGAAAATTTTCAGTGGGATTTTATTATAAAAAGGGCCAAGTTGAAAGTAAGCAGACAGTGATAGTTAAGTGCTTAATGTATCCGTGGAGAGGCAGTCGCGTAGCTTGGAAATTGAAATTGCTTAAGCTGCAGTTTTATTAACGCTACTTTTATACATATTGAGAACTTTCTTCCGATACTTTTTTTCTAAGGTTCTATTTCGAGAGTGTCGGTTACTTTCAAATATAACCCTACCTAACTGAAGCAGGATGTTTTCCTTCATTGAAAGACCAAGTGTTATTGAATAATGAATTGATAGCTAGTAATTGACCCTGCAATATGACGAGGAGAGCGATGGCTGCCACATGCGTCATACGTGTGAACAGGTGCGGTTTGTGTGGGTTGTGGTCTGCTTGAGTTTTTATTTACTTATTTACTATATATCTTTAAACGAGTAATTGCTAAGTTTATTAAATACTAGCTTGTTTCAGCAAAAGCAACCTTCCGAACCGTGCGTAAGAGTCAGAATATTTGAATAAAAAATATTTTAATTTTCATTCAAACGCATTTAGATTGAAAATCATGAATCATTCATTATATTTTATTTACTTTACTTTAATTAAAACGGTAGGACACCGATTACAAAAATTAAAGATGACATTAACAATGACTTAAACTACGATAAGTTGACTCGCGATTCCTGGTTCGGTCCTCGGTCGATTCCTCCGATTCAATTTTTTTAAGGTGACGCCGCGTTATCTTAAAAATCTGAAATTCAACGTGCTGCGTCCCGCTCCCTACTATAGCGACCTTTCATAGAAAACCCGCGTAAACGGAATGGGCGTATGCGACAAAATGGTTTTTATTGTTAATTTAAAAACTACAAATTAATTTCATAAAACCTAAGTACAATTTATGGTATCAGTTTCAATTAATATATGTAGAAATTTTGGAACCTCAAATCGATCCTCAATGTCGGTAAAATTGGAATCTCTTATTTTAAATAAGTCTTTTGATTAATTATTTTGTTTTATAAAAGTTAACCAATCGTATTATGCAATGGACAAAATAAAGTCAAAGACATGATGAATTCTTACAATAAATTTCATTTCGTTCGCTTTAGTCATTGTTGAGAAAAATCGGTGTCCTTGCAACCAAAATCATCAAGGCATCGCCTTAAAGTAGTTTTGGGACGCGCGTCCCATTCTCGAGCCAACCGAAAATATGAAAACTTTGTAGTTACAATCATACATCCTTCTCATAAAAATGCAAACACTAACAATATATACCGCCGTCCATCTGCAAATAAATTATAGTTAGGATCGGTGAAGGGCTTATAAAAATAAACTTAAATTACAGTTTATAAAAGTATTATATATATATAATACTTTTATATATTTTATTTCCTTACTGTCATATAACACACACATATTGTCAGTGAGACTAGATAAATAATTTGATGTAATGAATCTGAGTTGGTTTTGAAAAGAGTAATTGCTGAGTTTCTTGCCGGCTCTTCTCAGTAAAAGCAACCTTCCGAACCGTGCGTTAGAGTCAGACTATTCATAAGTGCTTGTGAAGGCCTATTTGAATAAAAAATATTTTCATTTTCATTTCATTTCATTCATTAAGTAATGAACTTTTTTCCAAGTTACATTTAGTATCGAACCAAAAATACACTAGGAAATTGTAGATAGGGTTAATTACAATACGCGTTAGTGGAACCAACGCTTAAGCAAAGTCTACTTTATGAGAGTTATTCAGTTTTAATATTTTGCCTGCAAAATAAGCTCTAATGGCAAACGTTTATGATAAAACCTTTCATTAGAGCATTTCGTACCTACTGTAAAAAGCATTTACCGCTTGTTTGATCAGGACAATCTAATCAAGACTGGACGGTAAGTATAAGTCACCTAATGAAAATATATTTAATTAAAAAATTTAAGCTTATAGTGGGATGGTGACTTCAATACAAAGGTATGAAATAAATATTATAGTAAAAAAACTAAAAAACACGCTTTTATCACGCACTATAAATTAAAATCTTGGAGCGTCCACCATATTGATTTTAGTGTGATGTTATTTTATTTTTCGTATTCTTCTCAGCAAATTCTTTCATTTGATACACATATCATGAGAGTAGGTATATAAAAAATAACTAGTCCGCCATCTTTGGGTGTCCGCCATATTGGATTTAGAATGACGTCACTTAGCTAACCATGTATTGTCATCCAAACGTGTATGCAAAATTTCAGGGTTCAAAGCCGGCTAGTGGGTCACATTTGATTTCCAAGACAGGTGAATAATCACCATATAATGTACATAAAGAAGAAAAGAAAGAAAGAAATACATTTATTCAGGACAACACACAACATTACATTAACTAGACCTACTCACACACGACACACTATATAAAAACACAAGAAACAAATAATAATGTAATGTTGCGTGATGCCCGGAATAGGTTCCGACTCAGCATAATGCTCCTGCAGGTATCCTTCCTCCTTGTGTTTGCGCCAGTACCACCATTCAGCGCATCACATCACAAAACGTCGGGCTTCGCCCCGCGCTTGCCCACAGAAAGAAATATAACGCACGGTATATAAAAATCAAGTAAATAATATGCAATTTAAAAAAAACAAATAAATAATATGCAATTAAAATTTTAAAAAAACCGGCCAAGTGCATGTTGGAACATGCGCGTTATAGGTTTCCGTAGTCACTAGGTACAATGTGGTACAGTCTAAATCCATTAATTTATTTTATTTCTAATGCATGTGATATAAAAATATTAGCTTTTTGCACTCCTTCTCCGTATAAACTGTACCAAATTTCATACTCCTCCGTCCGCGTAATTTTCGTAAAAAGGTGTACTTACGTACCAAAGTTTTTGCTTCACGTATTAATATTAGTACCTGGATGACCGAGCTTTGATCTTCTTTGAAAATGAAACCTAGCTAGATCGATTTATCGCCCCCGAAACCACACGCACTAAATTTCATGAAATTCGCTCGAGCCGTTTCCAAGATTTATATATATACAAGAATGACTCGTTTAAAAGTATATTAAGTAGATAATAAAAGAAGCAGATTATAAAAAAACAACGTTTTTATTTGGTAGCTTTATTTTTGTCATAGATACAACTGTGCAAAAATGCAACTTGGTAGTGATACTGATATTCTCCGAGTAAAATGATCATGACAGACGGACACATCGAAACTATAAGGGTTGTTACGGAACCCTAAAAACGAGAGTAAAAAAAAAAACTTTTTGCTTTGTTTTCGTTTCCTGTTTTGCTACTTATCCTTTTTGTTAGGTATTTAAGGCGATGATAGCTCAGTGGTAGTAACGTCGGACGCCGCTGCGAAGGTCGTGGGTTCGAATCCTACAATGAGCTTGAGCTTTCGGTGAAGGAAAACATCGTGAGGAAACCATAGCACGGTGGTAGGGTAGGTACTTTGTAGTACCCGCCTGGCTGGCTACCACCCTGAAGTTGAAAATCTGTCGCGAACACCTATTGGTGTGTTCCGGCAGCTGCACTTGAGAGCCAGATCCTTCTAGGCTTCGTGTGCTTACCACCTTCGGCCACATCATGACCTACCATAGTGAGATTGTGGTCAAACACAAGCCTATACAAAGTAAAAAAAAAATGACGTTTAAAAGTTAAGTAATTTTAATTTGCATTAGAAAGCCACAAATTAAAAGTTCAATAGAAGCCGCTGTTTACTCGCTATACTATTAACCTCTCCTATACAAGTAACCACGAAACCGTCATAACAACTGAATTATCATTTTCCTGTTTGTTTCCAAGTATAAATAACTAAATGATTTATTATTATTTTTATTTATGTCATACACATATGGCGTGATAAAAGTTGTTCACAATGATGAGTACTTCCACCCCTGCAAGTATTGGCAGTGATAACAAAATCATCCTGTATATATATATATATTTTTTTCTTGAATTTCCATTACAATCTTGCAATAATCGGACAATGTAACTCACGTATGAATTAAAACAATTACCACAAACAAACATAACACAGGTCTACAAAAAAAAAAATTTGTTTGGTGCCGCTAATTCTAGGTTATATTTTGGTTAATTAGCCCACAATTCCTGGTTTAAGTAATGAAAAACTAAAAGCTGATGCTTTTTTAGCTGAAGCTTTTTGATGGCCCACAGATAAGACTTTTAAACACAGCGGCTTGGAAATCTTTTGTTGCTGTTGTAAAAAAATTCTTAGGAAATCAGAAGGCCGAAAATTACAAAGAGTTAGTTCAAAACCTCTTGATTAGCTTTAAAAATCTTGGATGTAATATGAGCATAAAAGTACACTATCTGGACAATCATTTAGACAAGTTTCCTGAAAATCTTGGAGCGTATAGCGAAGAACAAGGAGAACGTTTTCATCAAGATTTAAAGGTGATGGAAGATAGATACCAAGGTCGCTGGGATGAGCATATGATGGCAGATTACTGTTGGAGTATTACACGGGAATGTCCTGAAGACATCCATCGGAGAAAATCTAAAAAGAGAAGCTTCTAACCTGTGAAATAAAATGTGTAATTAAATGTATTTAACTGTTTTGGATTAAATGTTCTTTTGTTTGTTAATAAATGAAATCTTGAAAACTATACGTAGCATTAAAAAAGTAAGTATCACGTTTTTATCAGGGTACCGAATGTACTTGAAATCAGTTTTACTTTTAGCGGCACCAAAATCATTGTCGACCTGTGATTGGTGACGTCACGTCTGTTAAAATCCGCGTAAAGAAACTTCGTTCCAAAAACAAGAGAATTAAATAAAATTACGTGTTGTGTTATGGACTCCGGTAATATTTTGTTTACGTGTGCCAACATTGGCAACGTTACTTGTTCATAAATTGTCAGTTTGTGTGACCGCATCGGTTCGGTGCTATAATTACTGACCCATGATCGATGTTAACAAACCGTCAGCTTAATTACATAATACGCATTCTGGACATAGAATTATGTACCATTATATTCATACGTCACAAATTTTATGCCAAAGTGTATAAACATTACTGACTAATGTAATTTTCATGTACATACAAATGATTTGTTATTTCTTCAGCCAGTAGGTACCTGTACCTACTGGCTGAATTTGCCTGATGTTGCAAGTGTCAATTATAGGCTATGGTAATTTGGGTCGTAAGCTTGTTTGCCACCTTAAAAATTTTAGGTCTGTGGTATTAACAAAAAAAAAATTACATGGTTATTTTCTTCTAGCTTCCACCCCGCGGTTTCACCCGCATTCCCAAGGGACTTATGTTTTAGGGAAAATAAGTAGCCTATAGCCTTCCTTGGTAAGTGGGCTATCCAACACTAAAAGAATTTTTCAATTCGAACCAGTAGTTCCTGAGATTAGCGCGTTCAAACAAACAAACTCTTCAGCTTTACAATCTAATATATAAAATTCTCGTGTCGCGGTGTTTGTAGATAAATTCCTCCGAAACGGCTTAACTGATTCTCATGAAATTTTGTGTGCATATTGGGTAGGTCTGAGAATCGAACAACATCTATTTTTCATCCCCCTAAATGTTAAGGGTAGGCCACCCCTAAATTTTTATTTTTATTTTCTAGATATTTTTTTTTGTTTTTATTTTTTTATGATGCAGCATTAAAAAATACATGCAACCCTAAATTTTCAACCCTCTGCAATCAACCCCTATTTTTTATTTGTTAATCATAAATTTTATTTTGTCATGACTTAATAAAAAATATTATATTAAAACCTCTACGATCAACCCCTATTTTTCCATCGCGATTTTTTTTTTTTATAGCCGGTCTCTTACTTACTATATAGTTTTTAGTTTTCGGATATTTTTTTTTGTTTTATTTGTGTATCGATCGTAGCATGACTGTTATACGTATTAATTTTTCTGGGCACCTCTCATGTTAAGATCACTCTCATCTTAAATTTATCATTAACTAGATTCCGCCCCGCGGTTTCACCCTCGTTCCCCAGGGACCTTATGTTTTCCCGGGATAAAAAGTAGCCTATGTCCTTTTCCATACCATAGGCTATCTGCATACCAAATTTCATCGCGATCGGTTCAGCGGTTTAAGCGTGAAAAGGTAACAAACAAACTCACTTTCGCATTTATAATATAAAGTTATGATTTTCAGTGCAATAATTATTTTTTCACAATTTATTAATAACTGACAGTTTTAACTATAACATAAAAATGAATCGCTGAATGTGTTGCTGACCGCAAATCACGAGAACGGCTGAATCTTTTTGGCTGATTTATTTTTTGTTGTGTTTGATGAAGTCTGAGGAAGGTTTTTATGGAGAGAAAAAAAGTAAATAATACGAGGAAAATAGTAAAAACAACAATTTTCTTTTCCAATACAAACCACTCTGTCCCCAGCTGTCAAACATTAGACGTCAATCAAAGAAAGAAATCTGTCAGGGCAGCTATTAACATAAAAAAATCAATGTTACTTTGTTTTAGAGAAATAGGGCAGAACAAGGTCTGCCGGGACAGCTAGTATTACTATAGATTAGTATAGATTAGAGTGGGAAGTATTCATTAGGTATTATGAGTACTTTCAAACCTGAAATTTCAGGTTCCAACTGCCCATAGGTAAGCAATAAAATGGGTACCTATTGGTAATGTGTTGTCGCCCTTGAAGACAAGTGGCTCTCAAGTGCAACTGCCGGAATTCCGGGGTAGATGCTTTGCTAGTGATTTTCAACTTTAACCACGTGCAAGTTAGCCAGGCGAGTACTACATAGTACCCTCTATGCTATGATTTCCTTACGATGTTTTCCTATTTTTTTTCCTTTGCCAAAACTCAGGAACTCAACTGTACGGTGTACCTGTAGGCAAAAAAAAAAACAAAATTAACATAAAATACCGGGTAGGAGAAAAGAGTCAGGTTAAAAATATAGCAAACTATAATTTGAAACCGATTACTTTGTATCGGTTAGTAATCATAGTAATTAATAGACCAATTGAATATATTAATTTGCGGTGAAATTGAACGATACATTTTATACGCTTGTTCTCTTCTGAATGAATATTCTGTGAAAACTTAAGACTTATCGACGGTTTTCAATGTAAGGCTCCATACTCCCTATTTTTTCCCAAAATGCCTTATATTGACTTTAAAAGCTTATAGCGAATATATCGCGTATCACACATTAAACAGGTACAGTATATAGTAATATACGAATAGTGCACGCTGCTGGCGTACATACAGTATCTAGCAGTAAATTTGGGCGCTCGCCAAATGCAATGCTCATCCATTATGTTGACTCGGCACTGCACGGGAAACTGTGCGTGTCCCTACTCGGTATCCGATACGACATATTTTTCCCCCCGATAACGATTGGTATATTTTGGAAAACTCATTTTTTTTAATTCTCTACGTGACTACATTACAATGACTACAATAGTTAAAGCAGCTCATCAGAATGTTAATGTTACAGTGGACTTGCCACATGCTAGAAGAACCGAGAATTCAGATATGATACCGATACGGTTTGCGACGTCACAAATCGTAAATACAATGGACACAGTCAACTTTATATACATAGTAAATACAGCTCTCTCGAGTGTGCTCTGTGATTGAAGCATGTTACATGTCCGGTGTGGGTCCATTTCCCAAAATGCATGGATTTAGGTTACATACACGTCAAAGCCTTGCTTTGCCAATGTATACGCAATGATGTGTTGGTGTATGTCGTTTGTAGAGCGTATTTGTAAATGATATTTTATATTCAGTCTAATAGTTGTTTTTAAAAGCTAGATGCATTATGGTATTGATTAGCGGGCCTCTTGGCTGCTGTCGCTGTTGCCAATGGGTTGCCGACCTTGAAGAGCTCCTAGTACGATGGTATATATTCAAAACCTATGATACGTTGCTTATCCTAAACAACTTTTACTATGGGACGAACGATGTAATCGTGAATACCATACCATATGTTACACACAGTAGATATACGCATATTTTTTGCTCATAAAATAGGTACCTATTGAAATTGCATATAGCTACCTTAATAGCTCTTAGTTTCCTAAATAAACAACCATCATAGAGCATTAAATACCTCAAAAGTATTTGATAAAAGATGCACTATGATTAGATACTTGCTAAGATTTTTATGCTGTTAAAACTTTTGCCTTTCCTGTAATACCTGCATTCAGTACGGACAGAAAAATAAAATTCTAGACGTGTACTGAATCCAAAATGATATTTAGGTATTATTTGCAAGGAACAGGAGAGAATAGTACCAACAGAAAATACTTCACTGGTTTAATTTCCGTGATAGAATTAAACTGAATAAAGTAAAGGTATATGGAAATGAAAATGTAAGCAAAATATTCGTTGCTATTTTGTTTTGTTCAACATGACTTGATGACATTTGTTTTTGTTTGTTATTCATCTAACTACAAGTTTTTATGGTAGTACGTGTGGATCGAACCTTGGTACTAACCAAACAGATTGAGCAGTTTTGCGCACACTTTTGGTGCTGTTCACACAATATAATCTAGTATTCAATACAGACAATGATGACAATACAATCTAGAATAAACAAAAAAAAATCGTTTATTTTTTTTATTGACTTTTCAACCGAATTAAAAAAAGTTAACACAATACAAGGCTTTAAAATAACTTCACAGTTAATTTACTATGGATCAGCTATTAAAATTTATCTTTCGCCTACTAGTAAATAGTGCTTATTTCCTGTAGTCAGATTAGTGCATCATGTACTTTTTAAACCAAACCAAAAGTGGTCAGTTTTATTTATTTTATTTGACAAGATACATAAAGGTGCGCAACACATTGGCCCTGGTGTTGTTAATGTCCATAGGCGACGGTAGCCATTTACGATCAGGTGGACCTCAACTGCACGGTGGAGAAGCTTTTGGAAAGTACAATGATAAGAATCAATAGCTCATAATGTCAACACAGCTGAGTTGTATTATGGAACATAAATCAAAATCAAGTTTTGAGTAAAAAATAAAACAATTGAATTTAGAACCCGGCGCTATGACATAAAGTTAATTTTTGATTCTCATTATATAGTAAATTATCCTCAGTCTTGCAGGTTTCCAATTGATGTGTTTCGTCAGCGATTACTAAGACTATTAATAATAATAGAGCTAGAACTTATTTCAATTCTATTTTAATATTAAACAGGTTTCTAATACCAAAGTTGTTACCTGCAGTCGGTAGGGGTGCAAACATGCAGATTTTCCCGTGCCTCAGATTTGAAGCGCTCACCGCATGTCGCGTATTTGTACTGCAATTGCAAATAGTTCCTACATCCATGTATTTACCATTGTATAATACATGTTTATGGTAATTTTATAACAATTTTCCTGTTATTCTTGCACCGAAAATATGGAAGTTAAAGTTTATAACTTGTCTTTTCAAATCACTACATGTTATAAAGCAAAGTCCCCCCGCCGCGTCTGTCTTTCTGTACGCAATAAACTCAAAAACTACTGAACGGATTTTCATACGGTTTTCACTAATGGACAGAGTGATAAATGAGGAAGGTTTAAATGGACAATTTATACAGGGTTATGTGTAAATTTTCTGAAATATACGATGATTGTTGACGATATCGGAAAAATCATCCTGAATTCCAGACTGACTGGATACTACTAACTGATATACTACATATACTACTTTTCTTTTGTAAATACATACATCTTATAAAGATAATTACACCCAGACTCAGGACAAACAGACATGTTCATGCATACAAATGTTTGTCCTGAGTGGGAATCGAACCCACGACCTGCGGCATGATAGATGGGTAATGGTATCATACCAATCACGCCAACCGGCCCGTCAGAATAGAGTTATAGTATAGTATACATATTAAAACAAAAAAGTAGGCATTTACGCTCTGGTACCTACCCGAGCGAAGCCGGGGCGGTTCACTAGTAGTAACTAACATTTTATTTTTGATGAGAAAAAAATAGAATTTCATTCTATAAAACTTTAGATACCTATAACAATGATACTTGTTTACATAAATGGTAGGTAGGTTTATAAAATGAAAATAAAAGTATAAATTTATATATAATTAATTAACCACATATTATTGTAATGCAATGAATAATACAAGTATTTATTTATTACAACTGTTTATTAATTAAAATAATTATAATGTACAGTGGGCTTGATAAAGTGGTAATATTATGAAACGACTTCAAAAAAAGAAAAGTTCTCTATTCGATGTTTGTATGTTCACGATTTTCTCAAAAAACTTCTGATCCGATTTGGATGAAATTTTCATTATTAAATACATGTTTTTTTTGGGGAAGGTTTTAGTACAATATAATATATTCGGATCTGATGAAGATCTTCGGAGATAGACAATAGTTATTTGTGCAACAAGAGAGCAAAGTCGTTTTTTGCTGCAAGTGCTGGTTTTGAATCCTGAGTGTGGCGAGGTCTTTGAGGTCGAATTCAAAATCGGAACTTCGAAAGGCTGGTCTTTGTCTCTCTCTCTTTCTAATGGCGGGAAAAAGGTAGAGTGTGAATGTTTCGAATTGTATGATTAACCCAAGGAATAGAATAAGATAAATAAATAAATAAACATAATAATCGCGGCTTACTGAAAAAAAATAATTAAAAAGTTACTTTGTCTCAGGCAGCAAAACCTACATGTTTGAGCTACTGAAGTGAAAAGGAACTTTTCAATAACATACAGCAAATGACCCGCGATCGCTCGATCGCTGAGATCGAATGTCTATAATGTATTGTTTTCACCATTCCATAACATAACATCACGCCTGTACGGTTTTAGGGGGTAAACAGATGTGTACTATACACACCTAAAAATGGAAAAATAGAACACATTATTATTTGGCATGATCCTATTTTCTCCATAGAAAGATTTATTGAACCGTTGTGCATTATTCCAGCTATCTTAATAATATATTATTAGAACTAGAACCCGGTGAACTTCATTCCACGTGGAATCGATAATATAGGCCGCATCGTGCAAGTTTGAGTTCCAAAAATTTGATTTTACGGCTGTTCCTTTGGAGATTTCCTCATTTTATTTTCCTTAGTATTGAGGCGAACACAACAATTTTTTGGGAACTCTACCTATGGATGGATGGATGGATGGATGGATGGATGGATGGATGGATGGATGGATGGATGGATGGATGGATGGATGGATGGATGGATGGATGGATGGATGGATGGATGGATGGATGGATGGATGGATGGATGGATGGATGGATGGATGGATGGATGGATGGATGGATGGATGGATGGATGGATGGATGGATGGATGGATGGATGGATGGATGGATGGATGGATGGATGGATGGATGGATGGATGGATGGATGGATGGATGGATGGATGGATGGATGGATGGATGGATGGATGGATGGATGGATGGATGGATGGATGGATGGATGGATGGATGGATGGATGGATGGATGGATGGATGGATGGATGGATGGATGGATGGATGGATGGATGGATGGATGGATGGATGGATGGATGGATGGATGGATGGATGGATGGATGGATGGATGGATGGATGGATGGATGGATGTTTGTTACTCTTTCACGCCAGAACAGGCGAACGGATTTGGGTGAAATTTGGCACAGAGATAGATTATAGTCTGGATATAAAATAAATAAATAAACAATATAATAATAAAACGATGCGTTTCACTATACATTTAATGAATAAGCTTAGGTACTTGGTAAACCCAAATATTAGATTAACGTTAATGAATCAAACTAAATTAGTTTATATAATGCTATTTAAATTTTAAAATTGCATTATAACTTCAAATCATAAAACAAACTGTAGATATATCACATCCACATTACAGAAATGCTTTTTAAAATGCATTATTTAATATATTTATTAGTAATTTTTGCTTATAGTGACACAGTCACAGGAAAGTTACAGAGGGAAATCCGAGAAATCGCTTTAACTCAAGACGAGAAATTAAGTAATATTCACGAGTATATCAATAGAGATAAAATAAGTATTTTTAATGGTAATAAATTAAATAAGTTTGATGTACAAATATCTAAAGATCTTTATAAGGATGATAATAAAAAAGTCAGTGTTGTTGGAGGTGTCACAGGATTGAAAGATGGAAATTATAATGACATAGGAGCTGGTTTAGATTTCGCTAATCGGTAAGACAAGTGCAAACCATTAAAAAAAAAATACTTTTAAAAAAAATAATCTATTCAGATCATAAGAAATAATAAAAATGTAACGTTGCTGAATTTCTTTTCGGTTCTTCTCAGTTGAAGGCTGACCGACGAACTAGGGCCCAAACTATGCCTGACATTATATTTGTTTTACAGAAAGGGAGACACAATTAAGGTAATTGCTCTAAGCGATGGCACAGGAAAGAAATTAGGGGCGAAGGGGAATGTTAACATTTTGCAAACAAATAAACATGTATTGAGAACAGATGGATTTGTAGAGAAGAATATTTCTTCCAAAACTGGTAATGGTAGTTCTACATACAATGGTAGTTTGGCGTACATAAACAAGTGAGTACATACATTTTTAATTAATAAAATACTAGACAAACATTTGACAAAATATCTACGGCAAAAAAAAAATAAGCAAAATAGTCAAATCATAAAAAAATGTAACCTTGCTGAGTTTCTTGCCGGTTCTTCTCAGTTGAAGGCTGATTTTGGAACCGGTTGTAACTTCAGTAAATTCGACCTGCATAAGTGTCCGTCATATTTAAGCCATATATCATTCTTTATTTTGTCACCGTACGTTTAGATACTTGAATAAATTGAAAATAAAATATAATACTTTTTCGATAATATAATTTTACGATGGTTGAGTTACATAATATTCGTTTCCCCTTTCTAGGAACAAATTTAAAGCTGGATTGTCAGCACAACATGATTCAAATTCTGGTAAAAAATTATCAGCAGATGTCAAATATAATATTTTGAACAACAATGAACATAAGCTGAGTGCAACAGGGTTCTGGGATAAAAGTATGCCGCTTGATAGTGCATCTCATCAAAATTATGGAGGCAGTTTGGATTTCTCCCACGGGTATGTTACTAGGACAAATAAGATATGCTTATATTAGGTGTTGTTCAAGATAACCACATAAATTTAAAAAGAAAACTGTTACAGCTAAGCACGCTGTAGGCAGCATTTTGTTTTATATCCTTAATAACATTTTTCCATTATTTAGCTACCTACCTATCAACATTTAAAATACACATAATTATATATACAGGATGATTTTGTTATCACTGGCAATACTTGCAGGGGTGGAAGTACTCATCAATGTGAACAACTTTTAATATAGGGCTAACTCTGATATCGCATAAAATAATACGCTTGCTTCATACATTTTGGTCGAGTAGGTATTGAACTTTTGTATGGAACAGCTGATAATTTTTTCATGATTTCACAGCTGGTCCCATTATAAAAGTTATTCATTTTGATGATTACTTCCACCCTTGCAAGTATTGCCAGTGATAACAAAATCACCCAGTATATATATTTTAATTAAATATGACATAAAATTCATTTAAAAAATGTACAATCACGAGCATAAATAAATTAACACTTGGTAAAATTCGAAAGCTATTTTCTCGTGATAATATTTGTATCTTATAATTAATAAAATTTATATCATTATAGTATTGGTTCGAAAATACAATGTTTTAAACTCCATAAAATATTAATCAATAGTCTAATAGTAACTGTATAAAGATAGCATGTAGTGGGCACGAAATATAAAAAAAGACCCAATTTATTCTTCATAAAATGTTTTTTTCTTTCAGTGACAAGTTTGATGCAAATCTTGAAATGAAACACTTCAGTGATTCAGGTCGCACAGATTTAGGATTATCAGGCATATTTAAATCTCTAGGTATACAATTTACCGCTGGAGCCTCCAAATTAGGACCCCAGGGTCAATTCAAACCTTCATTTGAAATAAAGTTTGGGGGTCATTGAAAAATTTATCATTAATTTTTGCTTGTCTACAGAAAATTATTATTTTATTATATCTACATTTCTAACGTAACAAATAGATAATGTATCATACATTGATATTATTGTATTCTTGTAATAAATTTATATTAAAATAAATTACACAATGCTAATTTTCCGTCTTAGCCTTCCTATCAATTATGAAAACAAGAAAGTGATACTTACAAGTAAAATAAAATTTGTATGAGGTGAGTAAAAATTTGCCAACTTTTTCGAAAGAACTTGGTATCAAGTTAGATCTCACTTTTTAATTAACATCCAAATATTATCTTGCTTGTTTGTTACGAATTTGGTCTTCTTTTACATGTATGTTTTTGGTGGGATATTATAATTAATTGTGAAGTACAGATATCTCTTTTTATTGAAATATGGGCACCTTATTAAATTACTTTAATTTTTTTTTTTTAGTCTTGAAATATAAATATATATTTAAACACATGGTTAAACCTTGGTCATTGTACAAAATACAAACTAAAACTGTTTTTTTCTGCGCTTACGCACTGTTTTTTTCGTCAATCCTTAATATGATTTCAATTTTTCCTCCACACCAATATTTAACTTCCTAAGTAACCTAGAAGTAGTATAAACTTTTGATAGTGAATCAGTCAGCGATGAAAATAGTGATCTCGTGAATCGGTAAGATTTTTTATTGAAATTTGAGATTTCATTATTATAAGATAGACACGCAAAATTGCTAGTGAGTAGGTCAATAGCTTTTAAGTTATGGGATAGTCGAAAGTAGGCCGAAATGGTTCATGTAATGTAAACTCCGTGTGTCTAGAATATCAGTTGGGTCTGGCTACGTCACTGCCCGATGGGGAAGAATAAATGGATCCACCACCTGGTTTGTACTGCTGGATACCAATAGATATACAAAACCATTCATTGAAGTAACTATAAGGAAAATAATCATCTCATCCCGGGACCTTCCCTGGCTAATCAAAAATAAAAACCGGCCAAGTGCGAGTCGGACTCGCGCACCGAGGGTTCCGTACAAACTTCGTCCATCGTTCGACCATCACGGGAAATGCACAATTTTATTTATTTACCTCATTTGAGGTTGGTGCCAATTAAGCTAGACCTCTAAATTGTATGAGTGCCCATACAACTCAGAGGTCTTTTCAACTTTTTTTTTTTTTTTTTTTATCTTATTTGAGATTTTTATTTACATATTTACAATTAAAGTAAAAAATACAAACTATGATATATAGAAAATATCCTCAAAGCCCTCGCTGCTGTCGATAGGCAAGGTTCCCAACAGGCTGGCAGCGTTCCCTTTTTGGATGGCCAAGCTTGCATGTTGGCGGAAAAAGCTCCCAGCCCGTCGGTCTCCCGAAGCCTCGATGAGCTTGGATGATAAAATCCGAGCAAATCGGCGAGCCTCGAACCACCTTGGACCCATGGTTTCAACTGCGAATGGCATGAACGAGAAATTAGAACCAAGTCAAGGGTATTTTTTAAATTTGGATTTTTCAGCACCGGTCGCAGCCGCCCCAGCGACTTTACAAGTCGCCAGTAATTTTTTAGAATTTTTCCTTTATTTGGGCTGTATAAGACCTTACTTTTTGCCATTTTTTTTTATATTTGAGTTGATTGAATGAAAAGTAAATTGCGGTTTACGATTTATGACGTATTAAAAAAAAACTACTTACTAGATCTCGTTCAAACCAATTTTCGTTGGAAGTTTGCATGGTAATGTACATCATATATTTTTTTTTTGTTTTATCATTCTCTTATTTTAGAAGTTACAGGGGGGGACCAACATTTTACCACTTTGGAAGTGTCTCTCGCGCAAACTATTCAGTTTAGAAAAAAATGATATTAGAAACCTCAATATCATTTTTGAAGACCTATCCATAGATACCCCACACTTATGGGTTTGACGAAAAAAAAAATGTTGAGTTTCAGTTCTAAGTATGGGGAACCCCCTAAATTTATTGTTTTTTTCTATTTTTGTGTGAAAATCATAATGCGGTTCACAGAATACATCTTCTTACCAAGTTTCAACAGTATAGCTCTTATAATTTCGGAAAAAAGTGGCTGTGACATACGGACGGACAGACAGACGGACAGACAGACAGACAGTCATGACGAATCTATAAGAGTTCAGTTTTTTGCCTTTTGGCTACGGAACCCTAAAAAAGCAACCATAAGGATAGAAACATCTTAAAATTATGACGCACGGTGTTATCTTTAAGCGGATAAAATCATTCCCCTTTTTCATCCACGGCAGGGACTTTACCAATGTAGCATTTGTTAGTATAAATACATTTCAAAATTGCATGATTATACATTCACAAGTTGTTCTTGTTACGAAACTGTTTGATAAATATACTAAGTAAGTAAAGCCAATTCTAATAAGTTATAGATCATTATGTAATTCCGAATAGCTAAATATTATTACTTTGCCGAGTACATTTATTTTCTATCTCAAAATTCATTCAATTTAGGGCCTGATAAAGCTCTTAAAACGTTACATTTTAGTACCCCTTGTTAACTTTGAACATCAAAATAAAAGGAACTGTCATTGCTCCTGGAAATTTTGTGTACCTACATATCGGGTAGGTCTGAGCATAGGATCTTATCTATTTTTTAAGCCGCTACGCAAGTGAAACCGCGGGGGACAGCTACTATAGATATATATAATCTGAATCTCGGAAATGGCTCCAACGATTTTCATGAAATTTAGTATGCAGGGGGTTTCAGAGGCGTTAAATCGATCTAGCTAGGTTTCATTTTTTAGAAAACGTCGTTTAAAAAAAACAATACCGAGCAAAGCTCGTTCATCCAGGTACTAATAATATTATGAATGTATTTATTTCTCAGTCACAAAGTTTTATAACTAGTTAATTACAATACTGAATGAATCTATCTAATATAAGTTTGTTTATTCATAAGTAAACCCTATATTCAAAAGATAGGTATAAATATCAGCTAGTTTATATTTGAAGCTTTTTCTCTCCGTACCAAAAACATAGCAGCTCACAGAAGAGACTTATCGGAGTTATAATTAGACTCTATCTTATCCCGTAGAGTAAAAGTGTTCTTTGATCTTAGCTATACTAAAGAGTATAAGATTTCTATAAATATTTTATTTATCGCGCATAACTAACGATTCAACTCTGACCTAAGATGAGATAAGAAACCCGCAATCGCTGTGCTATATTTAACAACAGAATGTGCTAATAAAACTTCTAAGAGATTAAGTTTTTTTTAATTATATACATTCTCGGACTAACTAATAAAAAATATTTTCTTTATAGTCAAAATGAAGAGCATCGTATTATTCTTCGCTGCTTGCGTAGCTGGCACTCTCGCGCATGTTTATGTACCACCTGGTTACAACGAAAGGTCAGTAACCAAAATTGAATATTAGCAGACACTTCATCAATAGCATAAATTGGACATCCAATTTTGAAGCACATTTCAAAAGAGAGTTAACAACAAAATTATGTGTAAAAATCTTGATGCGGTTCACAGAATACATCTTCTTACCAAGTTTCAACAGTATAGCTCTTATAATTTCGGAAAAAAGTGGCTGTGACATACGGACGGACAGACAGACGGACAGACAGACAGACAGTCATGACGAATCTATAAGGGTTCAGTTTTTTGCCTTTTGGCTACGGAACCCTAAAAAAGCAACCATAAGGATAGAAACATCTTAAAATTATGACGCACGGTGTTATCTTTAAGCGGATAAAATCATTCCCCTTTTTCATCCACGGCAGGGACTTTACCAATGTAGCATTTGTTAGTATAAATACATTTCAAAATTGCATGATTATACATTCACAAGTTGTTCTTGTTACGAAACTGTTTGATAAATATACTAAGTAAGTAAAGCCAATTCTAATAAGTTATAGATCATTATGTAATTCCGAATAGCTAAATATTATTACTTTGCCGAGTACATTTATTTTCTATCTCAAAATTCATTCAATTTAGGGCCTGATAAAGCTCTTAAAACGTTACATTTTAGTACCCCTTGTTAACTTTGAACATCAAAATAAAAGGAACTGTCATTGCTCCTGGAAATTTTGTGTACCTACATATCGGGTAGGTCTGAGCATAGGATCTTATCTATTTTTTAAGCCGCTACGCAAGTGAAACCGCGGGGGACAGCTACTATAGATATATATAATCTGAATCTCGGAAATGGCTCCAACGATTTTCATGAAATTTAGTATGCAGGGGGTTTCAGAGGCGTTAAATCGATCTAGCTAGGTTTCATTTTTTAGAAAACGTCGTTTAAAAAAAACAATACCGAGCAAAGCTCGTTCATCCAGGTACTAATAATATTATGAATGTATTTATTTCTCAGTCACAAAGTTTTATAACTAGTTAATTACAATACTGAATGAATCTATCTAATATAAGTTTGTTTATTCATAAGTAAACCCTATATTCAAAAGATAGGTATAAATATCAGCTAGTTTATATTTGAAGCTTTTTCTCTCCGTACCAAAAACATAGCAGCTCACAGAAGAGACTTATCGGAGTTATAATTAGACTCTATCTTATCCCGTAGAGTAAAAGTGTTCTTTGATCTTAGCTATACTAAAGAGTATAAGATTTCTATAAATATTTTATTTATCGCGCATAACTAACGATTCAACTCTGACCTAAGATGAGATAAGAAACCCGCAATCGCTGTGCTATATTTAACAACAGAATGTGCTAATAAAACTTCTAAGAGATTAAGTTTTTTTTAATTACATTCTCGGACTAACTAATAAAAATTCTTTTCTTTACAGTCAAAATGAAGAGCATCGTATTATTCTTCGCTGCTTGCGTAGCTGGCACTCTCGCGCATGTTTATGTACCACCTGGTTACAACGAAAGGTCAGTAACCAAAATTGAATATTAGCAGACACTTCATCAATAGCATAAGTTAGACATCCAATTTTGAAGCACATTTTAAAAGAGAGTTAACAACAAAATTATGATTTTCATTCTTCTGCATCAAAGCAAAAGATTCTTGAATTTGAATTTTACATGCTCTCTCTTTGATTGGTTGATGTGAAACATAGTGACGAGGAAAAACATTTCAGGTACCCAAACATAAGATTATCAAAACAAGCGCGCCACCCACGAGATCTGACATGGGATAGGCAAATCGGAAATGGAAAAATCTTTGGCACTTTGGGAGACAACGATCAGGGTCTTTTTGTAAGTTATTGTGTATTCCTTTATTTATATGTTTATTTACCTACATGAAAATTACAGTGCAATTTGTAGGACTTCAAAGGCCTTTTAAAACCATGTACGTCCCTATAAAGTTAAACCTGTTGACGTTAAACCAGCGGCAAACAAAAAGTTGCAGAATGCTTTATGTTTGAAAAAGAATAAAGTAGATGTAACGATTTTTTTATTTCAGGGCAGAGGCGGGTATAAACAAGACATCTTCAATGATGACAGAGGCAAGCTAGTAGGCCAGGCTTACGGCTCTAGGGTCTTGGGAAGTAATGGTGACTCCACTAACTTCGGAGGAAGATTTGATTGGTCGAATAAAGACGCCAAGGCAGCTATTGATTTAAGCAAGCAAATCCATGGAAGAACTAGCGTGAGTATAATCTTTATTATCACATAAAATATAGTAGGTATTACAAAGTATTAATAGGCGAGGAAATTTTAATGAATTTGTTTATTGGACTCTTCATTGAAAAATCAACCTTACAAACCGGTGTTAGAGACAGAGAGCTACTCGATAATCATGTAGCCTTTTTGAATAAAAATATTTTCATTTTCATTAGCGTCTAAGCAAAAGCTGTTTGCAAATATTTCTTATTTGACTATTGCTACTAATAAAATAAATTACCTAAGCGCATTACGAAATGTTTCTATCGAACTTATTAAACTGCATAAGACTTTTAATATTATATTTATTTTACAGTTATCAGCAACTGGCGATGGAGTATGGAACTTAGATAAGAACACCCGACTTTCAGCTGGCGGTGGTTTAGTGAAGGAGTTTGGTGGTGGCAGACCAAATGTGGTTGTGCAAGCTGAGATCCAACATGACTTCTAAAAAGGATTAACTCCTACTATTTGATTCTTCATTTAAGTAATCCTAAAAATCTTGTGCCAAATTATAAAATTAAGCTTACATTACTTAATTAAGTTAATAAAATTCATTATACGAAGCAAATATCTTGTCATTTACATCAATAAAAACCCACAACTAATAGCATTCTACACATCATCAGGGGGCACGGGAGTGCCCCCGCCAAGTCTAGGAGCACAGCTGTACCATCCTTTTCTCGAAGCGACTCACGGCACTTTTCACCCTCTTTTATCTTTGTTGTGGATAAAGCAAGGAGTTTGATAATTTTATGACCAATAGGATATAATTATATAACTGGCTATATTGCTAATTACCTATATTATACGTTATAGTTTACGATTTTGTTTGTTAGTTAATCTGCGGAATTGCAACTCCTAGACAAACCAGCACTGGTTGAAGATTTTGGTTGCAAGGATTCCGTTTTCTGAACAATGACTGAAGCGAACGAACTGAAATTTAATGTAAGAATTTATCATGTCTTTGACTTTATTTTGTACGTTGCATAATACGATCGGTTTACTTTTATAACACAAAATAATTCAATCAAAAAGACCTCTTTAAAATAAGAGATTCCAATTTTACCGGCATTGAGGATCGATTTGTGGTTCCAAAATTTCTACATATATTAATTGAAACTGATACTATAAATTGTACATAGGTTTTATGAAATTATTGTGTAGTTTTTAAATTAAACAATAAAAACCATTTTGTCGCACACGCCCGTTCCGTTTACGCGGGTTTTCTATGAGGTCGCTATAGTAGGGAGCGGGACGCAGCACGTTGAATTTCAGATTTTTAAGCTTAACGGGGCGTCACCTTAAGGGTGTGAAGAAACAATATTTTGTATATAATTTTGATACAATAAATGCAAAAAAATAATTATAGCTAGTCACAGTTTCTTGATTTTGTCACTGACACACTCACCGATCATCAAAATTCTAAAATACTTCTAGCAGTCCCACAAACCTTAAATTTTTAATTTCAGTTGGGGTTTGCTTATAAAATAAGGGAAAAATCTAAAATCCCGAAATATCATTATTATTTAAATTAAAAATAATGATTATTAAAAATTACATTAACATTTATTCAAATAATGCATCGCGCTTGTATACATGCTTGCCACTGGTTACGGTCTGCCTTGTTGATGCTGGCGGGAGAGACTGCAAGCGGAGGTAGTACTATTAGGTATTCTGTGGCGGAGGGCAGTGCAGTCATCAAAGCGAGTTCCAGCCCCCCTCATTAGCGCGAGCGCTCACATCCTGTTCGAATGTGCGAAATGTGAAATGTGCGTAATCTCTTTACTTCTTTGTCTTCCTTGATCTTCATGGCGATGATAGCTCAGTGGTAGTGCCGTTGGACATCGCGTTGAAAGTCTTGAGTTTGAAACCTACAATGAGCTTGAGCTTTCGGTGAACGAAAACATTGTGAGGAAACTATAGCACGGTGGTAGGGTACATTATTACCATTATTACCCTCCTAGCTGGCTACCAACCTCATGTTGAAAATCTGTCGCCAAACACCTACCATGTGTTCCGACAGCTGCACTTAAGGCTCCAGTCTCCCTAAAATCAGTGTTCTTGCGGAATTTAACAGAAAAGAAATATTGTTTTTTAGTCATCAGAAAAGCAATAAATGAAATATATTAAAATAAGAAATGTATGTATTTTTGTTATATTTTTTTCGTGGCGTGTGCATGAATGAGACCCTCTACGCGTGGAACGTAAATAGAGGTATGTTTAAAGCCTCACAAAGCTTATAAAAGTGGCGTCAAATTAAAAAATAAATTTGGAAACTTCAAATCTCACACTTTAAAATAACGTAAAATATATTTCATTTATTGCTTTTCTGATGACTAAAAAACAATATTTCTTATCTGATAAATTCCGCAAGAACACTGATTTTAGGGAGACTGGAGCCTTAAGAACCAGTTCCTTCCAGGTTTTGTGTGCTTGCCACCTTCGGCTGCATCCAGTGGCGTAGCTAGGTAATCAAAGGCTCTGGGGCAAAAAAATGGGGCCCTATCTAAACTGGCTAGGTTTTATCAAGTAAAAATATGAATATATATAAATACTTTTAAGGTGCAAAGCTACATTATCATCAGCTCTTTATCGTGCCCGTGCACAGCAAAACTACTTACTACATACAAACAGACCTCTTCCAGAACAGCGAAGAGTTTAGGAACTGTCGGAACCAGCAGATGAAAAATAGCGTAGGCAGTCTAGATTGGGTAAATATCTGATGTTTCCGAAATCCATCAGCCATTAAAATATGTTTCTTCCATTTCCTTCTCGTCCTAATTCGCTAAATTTGTCGACAAATCTGTCAATTTGACAACACTGCACAAACGACAGAAAGAATTTAGGCGAATTCCCTACAAGTTTCGTTTTTTTTTTTCAACTCAGTTGCCATGATTAATTAAAGTCATGTTGCAAACTGTTAAATTATTGTAAAAGATATAGAAATAAAAATAGTTTGAGGTTTGCTGATCAGGGTTCAAGGGCCCCCCTGAACTTGAGGGCCCCGGGGCACGGCACCGCCTAGCCCTCCGGTAGCTACGCCACTGGCTGCATCTCCACTTACCTTGCATTGTGAGATTGTGGTCAAAAACAAGCATAATACAAAGTAAAAAGAAAAATAAACTACTTTGTATGTTATCTACTTATAATTAGAAAAAAAATGTGGTCTTCAAGTTAAAATCAGAATAGGTTAAAAACACAGACACAAAAAAATAATATTTATAGACGTCGTCAGTTTTTACAGTCACGATACTTATTGTGTGTGTATAGGTAAGTATTGTATTGACAATAGGGAATATGCATAAAATTTAAATTTGTCTCAAATATTTTTTTCTAGATTCTTTATTGTCATTACATTATACTTAAAAGGTATTTTTTTTATTCAGTTATTATTTAAACCCAGAAAATATTACATAAAAAGTGAAAAATAAGGGAGGGAAATTCAAAATTACAAAACGCGTCACCATTGGTCGAAACGAAATGTGACGTTAATTGTCACGTCATTGAATTTATCGGCGTCGATATTCATACTGTGTTAAAGTAGTGTTTGTGAGAAAAAGTGTTTAAAACTGTATTCCTGTGTGATTACTTGTGGATATATATTTGTAGTCAATCGAGGACGATGATAGAAACTGGTTTTGTTCAAGCACAATCAGATAATCTGCCGAAAATAGATGTATTTATGATGTCAGCATATTTTGCATCGAATCTCGATTTTACGAGCGCAGAGATCAAAGGAGTGAAAGCTGCAAGGTAATTATTATGTTACATGGTATATTTTAGTCCATAACATAGGCTTTATTCATAAATGTTTAAATAATACTTACATCAAAACATAACCTATACATAACCATTTGTCATTTAAAAATTGTTCCTGTTTCGTCATGGCACAGTGTAGAAATTGTTCTTGGTGCATAGTTTTAATGCAATACGTTTTTTATTCTAATTTTATTGATATCGGCCAATCAAGATCAAGAAGCACCTTACTGATCACTGATTGGAGCTTAACGGAGAAGAAAAAGATGGCGATTTACGTAAGATCGATATAACGTGTCTCCATAAAACTACTGGTGTTTTTTCGAAAACGAGCTCATAATTCAATCATTGTTCTGTGTTCATCAAATATCAAGAGAACCTTAGTGTGATCACAAATTCAGCAACGAATAAGTATTTAAAGAGGAGTCCTCGAGTCTTGCCATCCAGGAAAACCGTGAAGCAGTCCAAGGTAGGTGTCTGCATTATAACTTGTTTGGTATAGATATCAATAACTGAAGCAATTTGGGCTCTCGACGAAGTACCTATTAATAATTTTGACAGTGTGCTTTGACCCAGTGTGGTCAGTGGCTTCCTTTTAACAAAAGGGCCGCCACGACACCACAGTTCCTAAACTCCTAATTTACGTCTATATCATTATAAGTTACTCGTATAATATTATATTATTGAAGCTCACAAAAGTATGATATGTTTATATACTCTTTGTAAATATTAGATAAATACGATATTCCGATTTACATGAACAATTTTCTTTCAGTATTTAAGTGCTTGTTTGTTTCAGATCTGAACGAGAATCTTACGGTGATTCAGCAGTTGGCTATGTCCAAGTGAACATTATTATTATTACATTTTTCTCCTTTCTGTTTCATTATGTTATATTCAATATAATTAACTGTATCTTCCTTAACCTGAAATAAATTATCAATCATTAAAATTTCGTAAAACCGATATACGAATAAATAAGCAAGCACTTTAGATACATTTTTAATGAACTTTTGTAAACAAGGTTAGGGTAGTTTTAGACCAAACCTCCTATTTTCACACTAAGCTGTACATAACTATATGCTATACTTACGTTAAAATGATCTTCACAACAAAATAGAACCGATAATGGAGATACAATATCCCTTCTCATCATCTTACACCATTTTTTTCGTAATTTTGCATCGCATGGAATACGGAAAAACACTTTATCGGGTGTACTAATAATAGTGTTTTTGCACTTCGGTACCATACAATACTTGTAAGATGGTTTTTTAACTACTTCCATGATTTGTATAGCAATTAAAACTGAAAATACGTATGAAGTAACTGAAACACAATAGTAAACAAACGCGGGATATAACAAATGACGTCATCAAAAGCGCGCGCTAAATGGTGGCGTTTGAACGGCTCAAATTTATTCAATGTTTTAAATTTCACTTAGAAAAATAATTTGGCTCTTTTCAAGCCTATTTATATTTTTTTCCATGTTATAAAAATGTAAATGATAAATTTATGAAATAAAAAAAAATCATGCATATTCCCTATTGGGACTGACTACATCCAAAAAGCCGATAACCGATGGAAAAGAAGCTACTAGATATGCAATACCTTACATTTACGAAACTATAAGAAAAATAATCATCTCATCCCGGGACCTTCCCTAGCTAATCAAAATAAAGCAACCATAAGGATAAAGACATCAAAATTATGACGCACGGTGCTATCTCTAAACGGATAAAATCATTCCCCTCTTTTCATCCACAGCAGGGACTTTACCAATGTAGCATTTGTTAGTATAAATACATTTCAAAATTGCATGATTATACATTCACAAGTTGTTCTTGCTACGAATCTGTTTGATAAATATACTAAGTAAGTAAAGCCAATTGTAATAAGTTATTTTTAATGTCATTCCGGACATAGACTCTTACTTTGATCTCTACTCTTCTATGGATTGATTTAGTTTTTGCCACGGACAGAAAAAGCATTAAATATAAACTAGCTGATAAATATAGCAAGCTTTTAAACAAAGGTTTTACTTATGAATAAGCAAAACATGTAGAGATATATTCATGCAGTGTTGTAATTAACTAATTATAATACTTTACTAAAAACGAAGAAATAATTATAATCATAATATTATTATAAACCACAGGAGCAATGACGGTTCCTTTTAATTTGATGGTTAAAGTTAACTGTGTCCTAAAATGGGACTTTTATAGTGCCTTATCAGGCCCTAAACTGAATTAATAAATTTGAGTTAAAAAATAAGTATACTTACTTGGCGAAATAATAATATTAAGCTATTCTGATTCTAATAAATATATTAACCATCGCGCTCGCGCATGACTAATGATTCAACTCTGAATAGATACTAAGATGAGATAAGAAACCTGCAATCGCTGAACTATGTTACATAACATAATGTACTAATAATACTTCCTAGAGATTAAGTTTTTTATTAATTCTAACAGCAGTTTCTTTACAGTCAAAATGAAGAGCATCGTATTATTCTTCGCTGCATTCGTAGCTTGCACTCCCGCGCAAGGTTCTGTACCAACTGGCTACAATGAAAGGTGAGTAACCAAAATTGAATATCACCAACCACTTCATCATTAAAAGCATCCAATTTTGAAGAGAATTAACAAAAAAATTACAGTCTTCTGCATCAAAGCAAAAGATTCTCCAAAATTTAATTTTAAATCCTCTTTCGTTAATTGATTGATGTGAAACATTTCAGGTACTCAAAACAAGCGCGACACCCACGAGATCTGCGAGAATTGACATGGGAAAAGCAAATCGAAAATGCAAAAATCTTTGGGACTTTGGGAAATAACGACCAGGGGCTTTTTGTAAGTTATTGTGAATTCCTTTATTTATTTGTTTACAGACAGTGCTAAACTTTTTAAGCCATGTACTTCCCTACAAAGTTAAACCAGTTGACGTTAAACTAGCTGCAAATAAGAAGATACAGATTGGTTTTTGTTTAAAACAAGAATAAAGTACCTACCTAGATAATAGAACAAAATTTTCATTTCAGGGCAGAGGCGGGTATAAACAAGACATTTTCAATGATGGCAGAAGCAAGCTAGTAGGCCAGGCTTACGGCTCTAGGGCCTTGGGAAGTAATGGTGACTCCACTAACTTCGGAGGAAGATTTGATTGGTCGAATAAAGACGCCAAGGGAGCTATTGATTTAAGCAAGCAAATCCATGGAAGAACAAGCGTGAGTATAATCTTTATTATCACATAAAATATAGTAAGTAGGTATTACAAAGTATATAGGCGAGGAAATTTTAATGAATTAGTTTATTGGCGACTCTTCATTGAAAAATCAACCTTCCATACCGGTGTTAGAGACAGAGACCTATTCGATAATCATGTAGCCTTATTGAATAAAAATATTTTCATTTTCATTAGCGTCTAAACAAAAACTATTTACATAAATGTTGTAGGTATTGCTATTTATGAAATAAATTATTTAATCGCATCTTGAACTGTTTCAATCGAACTTATTAAAAGGATTATTATTATTGGATTATTATACCTACTTATTTAATGTGGATTATGACTTTATAAGACTTTTTCAATAATAACCCTATATTATGTTTATTTTACAGTTATCAGCAACTGGCGATGGAGTATGGAACTTAGATAAGAACACCCGACTTTCAGCTGGTGGTGGTTTAGTGAAGGAGTTTGGTGGTGGCAGACCAGATGTGGTTGTGCAAGCTGAGATCCAACATGACTTCTAAAAAGGATTTACTCCTTCTAATATTTGATAACTTAATTTATATACCTAATCCTAAAAATCTTGTGCCAATTTATTATAAGTATTAACCTTAGGATATTACTTAATTTATAAAATTCATTATAAGAATCAAATATCTTGTCATTTACATATAAAAACCCATACCTAATATCATAAATTTAGTCATAGATATAGATTTTATAATATTTCCACTAAACCCTCTAAAAATTTAGTTATAAACATTTGCTGAATTCCTAATTACTATCTACGATGAACTATTACATATATCGTGTCGCAACTTAGAGTAAGATATTGAGGCAAAGTTTTCTTCAAGTTATTTCATTATGCACAGAACATGTTTTGTAGCCAACAAGTTGAACAGAGCAGCAACAGTTGCTGAGTAATTAGTAAAGTTACGGAACTATGCAGCAAATTTGCTACACTTGTAGCAATTATAAAAATGTTGGTGTTCAATATAATAATTAGATACTGCGGGTTTTGTGTTTTGATAATAAATTCAAACATATGTTAGACGTCTAAAAAACAAAGTCATGGTGAATTAGGTGAAAAAATAACGAGTCATAGCGCCATCTATGTTTTAGTCTTGGAATTAATTTATTTATCATATACCAAAACAGACTCAAGCTTTTAGCTCTTTAATTACTACAAATTTGGCGATAGCAATAATTATAAAGGATTAATATATAGCTTGACTTGCAAAAGTAATAATCGTTGCCTGTCAGAAAAATATTATGAACCTTTAAAAATCTAAGGCCTGATTTTTCAATGACCAGACAACCTGTATCTGCCTGTTGAATTAAAAATACAACAAACTTATCAGGACATAAGAGAATAACCACGGTTTATCTAACGAGTGAAAAATCGACCTTATTAGTTTGTGTTAATATATTTAGCGCCATCTGTGTTTTTAATAACGAATTTATTTTACCATGCAAATTGCAAGGTGAGCAATGATGTTGATAAAGTAGCGTCCGCCTCATTGGTTCCTAGTTTGAAAGCAAAGGTGTTCATCAGTAGTTCTTTAGCTCACCCGTAGATGTCACAAAACTCAATGGTATGTTTTGTTCTTTTTTTAAAGTTTTATTAATTTTAAACGTCTTCAAAAAAGGAGGAGGTTCTATGTTCCACTGTACATATATAATATCTATATATATAAAAATCAATGCCACTTTTCGGTGTAATTTTATAACTCAAGAACGGACTCACCTATTCAAACCAAATTTTTAGGCTTTGTTCGGACTATTTAGTATTTAGTAGTATGTGAAGTTTGCACAAAATCGGTCGAGAGGTTCTTCATTTATCACATTTTTTGTAACAATAAATGGCGGATCATTATGTTAATGGGAATTTTCAACATCTCATGTTGCTGAGCTGATGATGGAAAATATAACTCCCTAACTATTAGGAGTTAGTGAATAATTCTTTAAATATTATAGGCTCGTATAGACCACTACTTATGTTCCTTTGAGTTAGTCAGGTGAGCTGATGATGGAAGGTTCTGTCCTTGTTAGTTAGAAGTTAGAGGATAATTCTTAAAGTACTGTATAGACCGCTAGTTTTTTATTAGGGTTCCGTACCCAAAGGGTAAAAACGGAACCCTATTACTAAGACTTCGCTGTCTGTCCGTCCATCTGTCCGTCCGTCCGTCTGTCCGTCCGTCTGTCTGTCTCCAGGCTGTATCTCAAGAACTGCTATAGCTAGACAGTTGAAATTTTCACAAATTAAGTATTTCTGTTGCCACTATAACAACAAATACTAAAAACAAAATAAAATAAATATTTAAGGGGGGCTCCCATACAACAAACACGATTTTTATGCCCTTTTATTTGTTTTGTGGTAGTTCCCGTTGACCTAGAATCATGAAATTTGGCAAAGAGTAAGGTCTTACAGCACAAATAAAGGGAAAATTCCAAAATATAAAAAAGTTGAAAATTAAAGGGTGTCCCCATACATACATATTTATGCCAATTAATAAAGACCTCTGAGTTGTATGGGCACTCATACAATTTAGAGGTCTAGCTTAATTGGCATTAACCTCAAATAAGGTAAAAAAAAAAAATTGTGCATTTCCCGTGATGGACGAACGATGGACGAAGTTTGTACGGAACCCTCGGTGCACGAGTCCGACTCGCACTTGGCCGGTTTTTCTTTCTAATCATTTGGGTGATTGCGTCGGGAGTCTTAGTTTTAGGCTACTGAACACTTATGAACACAAAAAAATAATAAATAAATATTATTCAATATTGTCGACACGTGACAAATCTTGATAAGTAGGATTCAATTACACGAGAAACTAAAAATGGAAAAATAAAATTAACTTTTAACAAAAAGGAAAACCGACTTCAAAATTTTATACTTTTTAAGGCGATGATAGCTCAGTGGTAGTGACGTCCGACGCCGCGGCGAAGGTCGTGGGTTCGAATCCTACAATGAGCTTGAGCTTTCGGTGAAGGAAAACATCGTGAGGAAACCATAGCACGGTGGTAGGGTACTTTGTAGTACCCGCCTGGCTGGCTACCACCCTCAAGTTGTAAATCTGTCGCCAAACACCTATTGGTGTGTTCCGGCAGCTGCACTTGAGAGCCAGATCCTTCTAGGCTTTGTGTGCTTACCACCTTCGGCCACATCATCACCTACCATAGTGAGATTGTGGTCAAACACAAACCTATACAAAGTAAAAAAAAAAAAAACCCATTTTGAAGTCGGTTTTCCTTTTTGTTAATTGTGTTTCGAATTGACTATATTATAGGTAGATAGATATGTACAATGTACATAAAATCATTTTGTTACTTATAACTGGACAGGTATTTCATTTGATTTCGTTACAGAAAAACAATGAATCAAAACTTATACAAAGAACAGCTATTTATCGCAGAGACTCCAATATAGACTCAAGCATTCAAATTGTTTAGTATCGCAGCTAGGTTACCTACAATTTATACCGGAAATTTAAAAACTAGCATTATGTTAATATTAACATTCGTTGAGTAACTTAGTGAGCAATACAATGTACGAATAATTGGCTATCTGCGATAATAATACAGCAATTATATAAGCGAAATGTAATGAAATTTGCTTACATTCAGTTGTACAAATACTTTAACGGTCAAGCTAGGTGGGTACCTACTTGAAAGCTTAAATTAAGAATTCAATTCATAAAGTTCCCCAAAACCAGCCAAGTGCGAGTTGGATTCGCGCACGAAGGATTCCGTACCATTATCTATAAAAAACGGGAAAACAATCGTGTTTGTTGTATGGGAGCCCCCCTTAAATATTTACTTTATCTGTTTTAGTAACTAGAGAGTTAACTCTCATCGTATCCAATGTAAGTTACATTACATTGATAAAAATTTGCCTGTATTCAAAATAAATTATCCAACACTAACCAATGTATAAAACATCTAAAAAAAGGGGAAACCACGATTATTTTATTAAATTTATCCTTATTATGATTTTGACCAATCTAACCATAAAGAGTGTGCTATATAATTATGACGTCACATGCTTGTATTTCATACAAAACTCCATATAAACCTATCGTTTTGACATTTGATAATAAGTTGCTGTTTTGAATGTCAGTCAAATACCTCTTACCTACGTTATTGTAACGTTATAAACAAGTTTATCTATAGCCCAAACGCCTGTAGGGTCCTACATATTATTATCTTATTTAAATAAATCAATATTATCAAATGCAGAACAGACTTCAACCCTGGTCTTGCCTTCCCTTTGATATGCAAAAACGACCGGTACCAAGGACTCCAATTCATGTTACCTAGGTTCCAGGGATTTCTAGTCTAGAAATTTTCAACTATTTTCAACGAATTTCAAACCTATTGTTATTCCTAAAGGGAAACTTTACCGTATTATATTCCGATACCTACGCAATGTGTTCGACACGTAGTTTTGTTTTCTTTTGTAATCCACAGTTAACTGTATGTAACCGGTAAACTATTACCTACTTTTTGGTACAATCCAACAGCGTGAAACAAAACAAAAAGTAATAGATTGTTACTTACATTCTATTCATCTTTCCATCGTATTCATTTGCGTCAGATTGTGTATATAAATTGGATCATTTCTTTGTTTTCTTTATGTTTTTGAATCAATGTGACAGTAAAGCAATTTGCTATAATTTATTTCATGTAATGTGCTATATGTATGTTTATAAGAATCAACAAATCAAATGTTCAATTAAATTAAAAATACGTGTGGCACTCGGGGACTGCCGCGGTAAAGCTATTGCATAGCATTTTTTATCAACTTATGCAATTATAATTATTTTTTATTTTTTTTATTTATG
Organism: Tetheella fluctuosa; assembly: GCA_951216915.1. Lineage (NCBI taxonomy): Eukaryota > Metazoa > Arthropoda > Insecta > Lepidoptera > Drepanidae > Tetheella > Tetheella fluctuosa. The sequence continues at coordinate 5,373,084 of OX578237.1, forward strand.
CAGTATTTTTTTTCTTTGATATTAATAGATACCTATACACCTATATACTTTCTCACAAACAGCTGCTTACGTATTCATCCGATTTCGGAGCAGCTCGTCTTAGGTTTTATTTTCGTCACGGAATTTTTTGATTCGGTCGCCGCGCTAAAGCCCGCGATAAAAGCTATACAATAGCTTAATAAATAAAATAAATAACTATCCTGGGACATACCTACCTCATACCGGCCATCTGATCCCAAACTAAGCATAGCTTTTACCTACCTACTATGGAAATCAGATAGGTACTTAAGTGATATACTACATTACATATAGGTATACTACTTTTTTTTTCTAAATACATACTTATATAGATAACTAGCTTATCCGCGAGATTTCACCCACGTTCCCGGGATAAAATATAGCCCATGTTACTAGGGGATAATTTAGCTTTCTAATGGTGAAAGAATTTTTGAAATCGGTCCAGTAGTTTTTGAGTTTATTCGTTAAGTACCTACATACAAAAATACAAATCTTTCCTCTTTATAATATTAGTATAGATCAACACCCAGACTCTGGACAAACAGCCATGTTCATGCACACAAATGTTTGTCCTGAGTGGGAATCGAACCCTAGATAGACCCGTAGATACGTAGCGTGATAGATAGGGCATCAATCATTCAATTTAGGCCGGGAATACACGTCAGATTTTTTATCGTTCGGTTTCACCCGCGTTCCCGGGGATCTTATCTTCCCGGAGCCTTCCTCGATAATTGGGCTATCCAACACTAAAATAATTTTTCAATTCGAACCAGTAGTTTCTGAGATTAGCGCGTTCAAACAAACTTGAATTAACATAAATACTTTCTGAAACTAAGTCACAAACGAGACAAGTCTACCTAGTAAACATTAATGTCTATTATGTCAGTTATTTTGTTGTATGCAATTATTATGCATTCGAAAGTAGTATTTAAATAACTTTCACTTTTTAAAGTGTCCAATTTGATCAAGTTTAGTCATAGGTTTTGATATTTATCTATATAAATAATAATTAAATGCTGTTCGTTGATAAGCGCATCATAATAATAATTATACTAGCTTCCGCTCCGCGGTTTCACCTGCGTTCCTGAGGAATCTTATATTTTCCCGGGATAAAAAGTAGCCTTCCTCGATAAATGAGCTATCCAACATTAAATATTTTTTCAATTCGAACCTGTAGTTCCTGAGATTAGATTAGTGTTCAACCAAACAAACTCTTCAGTTTTATAATATTATAGTATATAGATTTTAAAATAATCCGAAGAAAAAGAAAATGCCCCGAAAATAGAGAAATTCGAGAAAAAATTATGTGCTTTTTGTATGAACTTAAGATCTATTACACTTCGCACGTAGGTAGAGCATTGATAAAATACCTATAGAATACTTCTATAGGTAGTTACTTATATATTAGGTATGTGTTCTTTCTTCTTGAGGAACGTTATAGGCTACTTTTTATCTAGGGAATGCGGTTAAAGCCGCGGGAATAGCTAGTAGTGAATATCACACATATTTTGGTACAGACAGCGGTTTATCAGTAAAACATGGACCTCATTGAATGAATGGACGAAGAACATTCCTATCAAATTACTCTGAGGCAAGGAGCTGTATAATATAGCATTTTTCAATTAGAATATTTCAAAGAACTTAAAAGAATTCCAAAATGGAGGAGGAAAATTAAGAGACGTCAAGCTGAGTGCAGACAATGGCATGGCTATGCCGAACGTAGAATAGAACCGTAGTATGTACCTACTTTTCTTAGTACAAATCTCAATGATAAGATTTCTATTGATTTTCATATATTTTTTCAGAAGTAATATTTTGTATTTAGGAGCTAACATCCTCAAGTTAAATAAAACCCGACTACTGAAAAATCACGCTCTAAAAAGTATGGAACAAGATAATAATTTCACCTGAAATTGTTATCTGTAAACTACTCACTCATACTTAATATAATTCAATATATTTATACCTACATATTTATAGTGATGTTTAGAGGATACCTCCTTTTTGCTTCGCCCTAGTAGGGTAAAATTTGACGCCTGTACCTCCCTCTATGTTCCAGTAGCTGCACTTTAGAATACTAGATACCTTCTTCACCATCGGTCCCATCATCACTTAAGTTATAGTAAGATTATCGTCAAATATAAGCTAATTCATAATAAGAATAATATGCTCGTTCCCATATATCGATGGAGTAAACACTTTCAAACAATGATTCAAGTCATCATTCAAAATTAACCTTTATAATAGAAGTACTTACTTGCTGGACACCAATTTCACCCACACTTTATCTTCCATAACTCATCACTATTCCCATAATATTTACAAACTGTATAGATACACATACTTTCCTCGAGAAGAGAATATATTTTAGGCGATTTACCTGACGTGCGTTGACGAGAAGTCATTAAATAGTAAATTCGAATTTATTTAGAGAATAATTGTTTAAACAATTTTTATTTACATATTTACAATTAAAGTAAAAAATACAAACTAAAATGATATATAGAAAACATCCTCAAAGCCTTTTAGAGAATTATATATTTGTATCTTATTGAACGCTAAGATCTTTAGGGGAAAGTACTGCTTTATGAATTTAGGATGAACATTTCGCATTCCTAGTATCTAGTTGGAATATAATTGCTTTATTTTAATTAAAAAGCTCCTAAATTCTATTATAGAATTTTAGAGTTTATCTATGTACTTAGTCATACTAATTATGATTTGATCACGAGTACTAAATAAGCTTACTAAATAAGCTTGCATAAAATTGCAGTTCAATAGATGAGTTGTAAGATTGTATCTACACATACTAAAATGTGATGTGAAATATAACAAAAAATTGTCACCCAACAAATGCAACATTGAAAAGAGGAGAAAAAATTAAAATTGTAACTCAAATTATTAATAAAAACGGTGTGTAGTCAGTGTGGTTTAATCCACATTATAACAACCACAAAGTAACCTAGTCAATCGACCGGAAACCATAAAAACGTTAGAAGCCAAAGGGTTTCAAAAACTATTTGACATATGAAACTGTTTGTTTTTGGCGTGAAAGGAAAAGAAAGGAGTTTTTCTCCGTTTCGAGACGCAGTTCCTGTTAGCGGAAGATATCAAAAACATTGGAGCGCCAAAAAAAAATTAAAAGTAAAGGTAATCGGTATCAAAGAAGGTACGGCCCACCGCTGAATCTACATAGAGTTGTTAAAACCACTTCGCGGTTTTAGTATCCGTATTAGAGTTCATGAACACCCAATTGCCTATACAACCTTGCCTCAATAACTTATATCCAATTAAGTAAGAAAGTTAGTCCAGAAAAACAAAAAAAGAAATCTGTGGAAATAAATTTTGAGAAACTGCAAACTTCAAATTTTATTGCATTCATGGTTTAACAAAGCTGGTACAAAATATTATAGTACAACATGAAACCCTGTTAGGGCACAGGTAATTAAATTAAACAATAAAAAATAATTAATCATAAATTAAGTAATCAATGACATATTTAATTAGGTACATAATCTTATTATATTTTCCTTTAAAGTAAAATTAGGATTAAATGGTTTGGACAGGGCGATGAATACCTAGTCAAAAACGGCATCGCTTTCAAAATATAGATGATCAAGAGAAAGTTCGATTTAGAATACTAGTGTTGCTCTTCATTCTTATTTATTTAGGAATGTATCTGAAAAATAAATGCCTAAGGGAGATGCCACACGAGCGTTGCCGTTACGTTGCGTCGTCGTAACACAATTATTTCAACGCAGTCAATACCACACGAGAGCTGCGTCGGCGCTGCGTCGGCGCTGCGTCAGCGCTGCGTCAACGCAGCTATCTCCGACGTCGCAGCTAACTGTCACCTTCGATATGCTATTAAATACTGCGCTGCCGCTCCGTCGTTTCAACGCAGCTCCATTGCGCGTGCGTTGCGTCGCCATCCGTCCTTTTAACGTATCTTGTGGCATGTCATTCACATATTATTATATATTATGTAGAACGACGGAGCGTCCCGCTCAGTTGACGCAGCGCCAACGCAACGCACAGACAACGCCCGTGTGGCATCGCCCTAAGTACGTTAAAAAATAACATGACTTTCACTTTTGAATTAAAATGACAGATCTATCATTGGATTGCATAAATAAAATATCAATTGGACGTCGATGTTTCCACGAATCAATTACTTTAAATAGAAGTTCATCTCTTTACAAATTGTAACACGATAAAAGATGGTCTATATCAATTTTCAATGTGGATTTGTATATTTTTAAATACACTAAATAAATATCTCTGCAACAAGGAGGTTGGAATTTTCATGTACGCAATACAACTTTACAGTTAGTCCGCATTGTCATTGTACTTACAAGTTTAACACTATTTGAAGATTTGAGTATTTGTTGGCAAATATGTAAACATATTACAAAAATTGGTCAAGTGCAAGTCAGCCTCGCGCTCGGAGGGTTCCGTACAATACCAACTTAAATTTTGTGGCTCCGCGCACACTATAATGTTGCTATAAAAAATCCTGTGAAAGAAAAGTATTGTTTGTTTTAATCACACCTTACTAACCAATTCGTCAAAACATCTCGTTCAAACCAATTTTCGGTGGAAGTTTGCGTGGTAATGTACATTATATATTTTTTTTAGTTTTATCATTCTCTTATTTTAGAAGTTACAGGGGGGGGGGGGGATACACACATTTTACCACTTTGGAAGTGTCACTCGCGCAAACAAAAAAATGATATTAGAAAACTCAATATAATTTTTGTTGACCTATCCATAGATAACCCACACGTATGTATGGGTTTGATGAAAAAATAAATTGAGTTTCAGTTCTAAATATGGGGAACCCCCAAAATTTATTGTTTTTTTTCTATTTTTGTGTGACAATCTTAATGCGGTTCACAGAATACATCTACTTACCAAGTTTCAACAGTATAGCTCATATAGTTTCGGAAAAAAGTGGCTGTGACATACGGACGGACAGACAGACAGACAGATAGACATGGCGAATCCATAAGGATTCCGGTTTTTGCCATTTGGCTACGGAACCCTAAAAATCAAAGAAGCAACTGTATTATTTTACGCGATATCAGTGTAAGTTGTTCATAATTCCACCCCTGCAAGTATTGCCACTGCCAGTGATTAATCAACCAGTACAATATTTTGACGGGTCCATATAACTTTAAAACATGAAGCATAACAAACAGTATTTATAAGTAAACAAATTAAATGCAAATTATTCAAAATGTTAATTATTTGACTAAAGTCATTACCAAGGGTTTTGTATTTGATTTGACGCATCTTATTTATATTCATAAGTTTATTTTGACGATGAAACTTTGATTAGACAGTTTTGGAAATAATAATGTATTTGAGTTGGTTAGTTAGGAGATCATAGCTTTCCTTTTGTTTTAGAGTAACTATACTTATTTTCTGAACCTGAGATTTTATCACTATTACTTAATCTATGCCTATATCTATGTGTGCCTCCAATTCTATGTTAATATTCAGCCAAGATCTAAAAAAGTCGTTAACAACTGCCAGGCCCACAAAATATATTCCGGTATAAAGCAAAAATAAAGATTCTAACTCTATCTTAAAAAAAACATAAGCTTTTAAATCTGGCTATTTTAATATACACTCACTCACTCACTCACTAATTAAAACTTATAGAGTAATTTTCGTGGAGCTAGTTTGGGATTTGGCACAGAATAGGGTCATGATATCCTAATCCTAACTAATATTATAAAGGTGAATGTGAGTTTATTAGTGTGTAATCTTTTCACGTAAACCGCTGAACCGTTCGCGATGAAATTTGGTATGCGGATAGCCTATGATATGGAGAAGGACATGGGCTACTTTTTTCTCGGGATCGCGGGGGACAGCTTTACTAGCTGTCCCCCGCGTTCCCGACCCGCGTACCCGTACATAATTATATAGAAAAAAATCCCAAAATTACCATTTTCCTTATTCCAAATTGAATTATACGTAAAAAAAATTAAAGCAATTTCTCAATATTTTGGATGTATGTGTTAAAGAGATTTGTTTATAAAAACTTTTAATTACGGCTGATTGAACAGAACACAAATTACAATATTTAAATATTTTTTGAAGAACTTTGCCAGTTTTACATTAGTGTTTTTGATGGGATTTAATTCACCAGGCTATGTTTTAGTATAAAAAATAAGACCTGTAATTTGATGTAGCCGTTATGTTGTATTGAAAATGGAATATTTATTATTACTTCGTTAGTTTGTTTTGTGCCTTAGGTACAGTTAATATTGACATTAAAGATATTTACCATCATTAATTAAAACTTATTAATATTGAACAAACTTTTGCTCTGATGTATGTAAGTAAATATTTGAGATTTAGTCTTTGATATTTACCTACCTACTATGAGTGTTTACCTGTACGTAATTTGTAGTTAGGTGACGCCGCGTTAAGCTTAAAAATTTGAAATTCAACGTTGCATCGTCGCGCTCCCTACTATAGCGACCTCTCATAGAAAACCCGCGTAAACGGAAAGGGCGTATGCGACAAAATGATTTTTATTGTTTAATTTAAAAACTTCAAATATATTTCATAAAACCTAAGTACAATTTATAGTATCAGTTTCAATTAATATATATAGAAATTTTGGAACCTCAAATCGATCCTCAATGCCGGTAAAATTGGAATCTTTTATTTTAAAGAGGTCTTTTTGATTAATTATTTTGTGTTATAAAAGTTAACCAATCGTGTTATGCAACTTACAAAATAAAGTCAAAGACATGATGAATTCTTACAATAAATTTCAGTTCGTTCGCTTCAGTCATTGTTGAGAAAAATTGGAATACTTGCAACCAAAATCTTCAAGGCGTCGGCATGGTTTCCAAGCCACAACACGTCACAAACTAGTGATTATAAATTAACATAAACAAAACAACAAAAAATAATGTTGACCCAAAAATTCATTCAAACAAAATGTAAATTTTATTATTTTTGTATTGTATCAACTCTAGGTTGATACCGATCGGAGCCTTTCTACAGTGCCTCCTGAGACAGTCACTTCCGGATACTATAAAAATGTTTGTTCATTTGTCCAAAGGCATCATTGCACAGGCTGTAAGCAGCGGGTGAAGTAGTACCCCGCAAAACTAAGCTTTATCAACATGAAGACTTTTGTAAGTGTAATTTTTTCAATTATAAATTTTATCGTGTAATGTGTCAGTGTGTGTGGTGAATTGTGAATCACAAATGGATTTCTCGGTTGACTATCACTGGTATTTACTTACAACATGAGGACCGATTAAGAAAGGATTTTGAACCAACTAATTCATTCTATTTAACCCTTAAATTGCCAGTTTAATGTGAAAAATTAACTTTTGATTCAAGTTGAATCTCATACATAAAAAAATATACTCGGTTATATTACTCGGTAACTAAAATTATTATTAGCACCAATAATGCTCGATACGTTATGATTAATATTCTGATTTGATTTAGAGATTGTGTTATAACTGCTTAAAATTTAGATTATTTACTAAAGAATTCTCATTTTTATTATCAAAATGATGACATAGGTTAAACACCTTAAAGATTCCAATTATTCACCTAATAGGTTGAGTATGAAAACATCTATTTACTTCTTTTACCTATTTTGTTTTAATATTTTTTTTTATTGAACATATCAGTTACCAGTAATTGAATTCGAGAAAACATATAACTTTATCATAACGATTAAATGCACGACCCACTATTTAACAATTGGTTCTAGAATCTATTATAATTTGAACCTTACTCGTTTTGTAATAAGGCACCGGAATCTCCTAACTGTAAATATGGTAGCATGGTTGTCACATGTCACGTAAATATATAAATTAAGGATTATTAAACAAAGCTTAATATATTAAATAGTCAAGCCATAAATGAGAAAAATAAAAGAACAAAATAATCGCGTTTGTTGTATGGGAAAATATGAAAATTTCAACTGTCTAGCTATCACGGTTCTTGAGACAGAGCCTGGTGACAGACAGACGGACAGACAGCGAAGTCTTAGTAATAGGGTACTGTTTTTACCATTTGGGTACGGAACCCTAAAAATGGTACTCCAAATATTTTGTCAGTACGTATCTTACCTTCAAGTAATTCTGATAGAGATTACAATCATAATTTAGTAAATAATGAATTGATTAATGTTTTCATTGTGGTACCATACAAAAAAGTACATTCTTACTTTCAATTCGTTTGTATAATGTACGAGCGGTATTGACTTCAATGAGTTTGTTTTTTTTGTGATTTACGATATACAATTACAATTACTCACATCTTTAGATTTCTCTGTCGTTTAAGATGATCAGCAAAAGTTACTCGAGATGATAAATTAAGTGAATTACGTAAATCAATTATTAGTGCCGTAACTAGGGCGGTGCTAGCACAGGTCGTAAACCCTGGAGGGGCGGAGAATTGACCAGACCCGGACCAAGTTTTAGGTCATGCATGTTAGTTAGGCACAGATAGAGAAGCTCGCACCGGGCGAATAAAAGGCTAGTTACGGCACTGTCAATTATCATAAAAACTATTGTTCCGAAGAGATCTTTACCAAAGAAGATTATAAAGTTACATTAGAGATCCCGAATTGCAATAATCCAATGCCTTTTTAATGTACAGTTGCTAGGTTTAATATATGAAAACCTAGGTCAGATTTACAGTCCGACCTAACAGGTGATCCAATAATACAAATTAATTTATCAATAGAAGTAGTTTGCCAGAATAATCTTCCATAATTTCCAACATGTTTAGACAAACCTCATTGTAAAGCGGGAAAGGAATGTAATTACATAACTGCAAAATGAACACCAGAACCGGTAAAGTAAAAGTAGAAGTGAAGGTATATTAAGGTCCCTTAGTACCTGTTCCTTGCTTAACCAGTAAAGCTACTTCTAAAAGATTCAATAGATCAATTGAAGAAGATACCAGGACCTCTTAATTCAAAACTCTTCCATTTGGCGTAACTAATTTCTTAATTTGATAATTAATCTAATTGATTTGATTATCTAAATTAAAAAAGTGTTTAAAAGGATATTCCAAAAGGCGCTATTCTAGAACCATAGAAATCCTTATTATTTCGGATCTAATATCATCTTCAATGCGATATTGTCTGAAAGTTAATTGATGTTACCTGTTAGTTCTACATTATTAAAAAAGTCTCAGAGAAAAAGTTTTCTAGACGCATAAGTAAGTCGAAAAAAGAGATGCTTGACTTTTTCTTTGTTTCAGTGTTTGTGATAAAATACAGAATATCAACAGACGTAACTGCGCCTGTTGGTAATCTTCCTCATTTCTTCCGTGTAGTTAACTACTATGTTTACGATTGCAAATAGTCGGTTACTTGTTCAAAAGATCCCAATTTACTACATGCTTGTTACTGTATTACTTTTGTTGATAAAACTATATTATAAATTCACTAATTACAATATTATTTAATAGGTGTTTTAATTTACCACTTAAATAGAAATTGTTCAAAATAGACGTATATTTTATAAAGAAAATGTTGAAATGTTCATGACACGTTTATCTAATTAATTCGATGATTTTTTCCATAAAAGTAACACTCTATTTTTAAAATTATTCGTTTCCTTTCTTCGAATCCCAATTTTCTTTGTCATTTTATAAGTACCTAGATTACAACAGCGAGCTAACACAATGCCTGGATCACAATAGATTGCAATTTATTACGAGGCATTACATAAATATGATGACATTGTATTAGATCCAATAAGTTCAATAGCATAATAATATCGGAAGGCAACGAAGCGTGAAAAATTTCCAGCGATTCTTGAGGCGTGCCAGTTTCCGCACTGTTGATAATTAAGTTTGGCTTATTAATTGGGAACCTCAAATCTGTTAGGTATCTTCTTATTACTTAGTGAATTTGAAATTTGTTTTTATTTTTGTTTTATTACCTGAAAAAATTATATAACATTGGTTGTTTGTTGATGAAATCCTATGAAAGCAATACATATTATTTGAAACATCACAATACGTTTATGTAGGACGTATACCAATAATTTGTTACCTTGCTCACGAATCTGTATTAAAAGTTTGATGGGTTGTTACGCAGCTGTTTGTGTGCATAATAAAAGATAACAGGGTGTTACGTAACGTAACGTACTAATGATGATTACTTCACTTATGCCATCGCTGCATCCATTTACTACCGCACATGGATGTTATTTATTTTTAAATTAATCATTTGAGCGTTGTGGTAATTTGGCTGTCACTTTTAATTTACATTTATCTTTCTCACTTTAACGTTTGAGTTTTACTTTTATTATTAACGTGACTATAGATTATCAATAAGGTTTTACCCCTCTTCTAATACTGAGCTTCTTTGAAAGTTAACCAACCCAAAAAATAAGATAAAAGTGAAAGGTCACTGTATGAAAGTCTCTTCAATCCCTACTTAGGTATATTATTATAAATACATCAATATTTGTTGGTTTGTCCATCTTTGACGCAGCAACGTATCGATTTTTTAGATTCCTAGCTCCTGCCCCGCGGATAAAAAGTACCTACCTAACATATATATTTTATTCCAGGGTATGATCTATCTATGTCACAATTGCCATCCAAATTCATTAAGCTGTTTATGCATGATTGAGTAACAAACATCTAAACATTCTAACTTTCACATTTATAATATTATTAGTGGCATAGTAGTATAGGATATAGTAGGATGGGCTGGAGAGACAGACTAGGTACTTTTTCACCCGGGAACGCGGGTAAAACCGGGTTGCAAAAGCTATTATATCTTAAGTAATACGGCATTGAAATTTATTCATCTGAAAATATTTAGAAACTTTTTCTTTTTTATCCATTTCTAAAAAGATTTTTTCGTGTTTTATTGAGATTTATTATTATTAGTACTTTGGCTTTGTAACATGAAAGAAATCTACGTGTTTTGTAATTATCTCAATATTCTCAATGCTCTTGTTAGGTTATTTTCTCAAATATACCTACAACTATAGATATGTGTAGGTCTTAGAAAAGGCAACAAAATCCTATTATTTAACATTCGCTTCCACCCCGCTGTTTCACCCGCGTTCCCGAGGGATCTTATGTTTTCCCGGGATTAAAAGTATCCTACATTTTAATGCATAATATATTTTATATTATGTGTGCCAAATTTTGTCCAAATCCGTTCAGCTGTTACGGAGTTGAGTGGTAACAATCGACCAGACATCTAAACATCCAAACTTTCACATTTATAATATTCGTAGGATCACTGATAATAAATCGGCCCAAAAATTATTCAGTAAGTACCCCTACCACAAGTTTGCTTCAGTAACGTAACTTAGGTAACGTAACGTACCTACAATAACGTAATCGGTAACCGTTAGTGACGTTGTGTATTTAATTCGGACAGCGCCTCTAGTGGCTAGTTTTGGAACCACAGTATTGCATACAAATTGTTCCACCATAGTCGCTACCGAGTATCACTTACGTTACCGTGGCAACCTCATGGTACAGTATTGTTTTGCACACGTCTTAGGTTCTCAGAGATAATAGGAGTTGGTGTTGGTTACGCATCAAATGTACTAAAATGTGATTTTAACAATAAACTATTGTTAGAAATGCGACACGGTTGTACTTTACGAATTTTCTATAAACTATCAAATTAAAGCGTGAAATTGGAATTTCTTCGTTTATTGTTACCTTTTTCTATGATTTAATATTATATAGGTTTATTAATTTTACGAGGTTGAGGTTAGAATTTGTATTAAGTATACTCCTTTTTAGGGTTCCGTACCCAAAGGGTAAAAACGGGACCGATACAAACGCGATTTCTTTGCCGTTTTTATAGATAATGGTACGGAACCCTTCGTGCGCGAGTCTGACTCGCAATTGGCCAATGTTGGCATGACAAGAGTTAGAATAAAGAATTATCTAGAGTTCATTGCTAAGCTCGTTCAGATGAGAATGTAATAAACACCTCACCTTAAAACAATAAAAAACTCGGTCAATGCAAGTCGGATTCACGTACTGAGGGTTCCGTACAATAATCAATTTCATGTTGTGGCTCTGTAACTTACCTTTACTGTCCAATTTTACTACGATATTACTTAGATTGAAAAAATATAACATATAAATAACTATTTCGTTACATACTCATATTAACATATATTTTTAAGCAATTGGTAAACTTACACCAATTTTTAAGTTGTTGGAAATTTAATTCGGAACAGCATTACATACATAGCTTTGCTCATATTTTTTTTCAAATTGATCTTCTCTAAATAGCGATGTTGAGAGATAAACATTACAAATGTTCTACTTCAAAAAAGATAAAAATCAGTGAATTTGGTGAACATTTTCAACGAAAAATACATTTATTTTTAACTGTTTTACTTACACTTTTCAAAGATACCCCAATGATATCCAAAGTTGGATAGAAAAAAAATCCTTCACTTTCCATATTCCCTCCAAAACTTAAATTAATAGTATTTTTTCGTCGTTGGTATCAGGAAAAAGCTATGAATTTTGAAATCTGAGACAGTCGGATGGATGGCGAAACTATATGGATTCCTTGTTTGACTGCAGAACCCTAAAATCCACATTCACGGTTATTAAGAACATAACATATCAGAAGCTCATAAAAATCATACTATAAAATAATTGGCGTCAAAATTTTATCGGTTACGATTATTTTTACGCATTCACAGTATGCAACCGGTTCTAAATGTATTTTTTTTTTATGAATATTGCTCATTTATAGTATGAGAAATAACATTTATTGAAACAAAAAATTTAAAGTTGGTAAAAGCATGTTCATAGCAGGTATGGACATATATATAATATATATGTTTATACTTACTTATTATTTTTAACGTCATGTTATGGAAAGGTACATATTTGATACATGAAGTGAAAGGTTTTGAATGGAAGCATGTAGTATCTGTTTAATTTTTTCGAGATTTTACATAATTATATTTCGTGTGTACAAAAAACAAAACGGATTGTGCTGGCTACTGGTATAGTGTGAACATTGCTTATATTTTTCAGAGTTCACATTATATTAATGACCAGTTTTTTGCCCACGGTTTCGCTCGCCCAGTATTATGAAGTCTCATAAAATATTTTTTCCCGTTAGTCGATTTATATGAAACAAAGCCTATTCTAAACGCCAACCAGATTAACGTGTTCAAACAGACAGATAGTCAAAAATAACTTAAAATAGTAGAATATAGCAAAATAACAATATTGAGTATTCAATATTTAATGGTATTTAAACAACAAAAATATAATACATTAATTAATTTAAAATCTAAATAAAAGTAAGAAACTAAATTATAAATAAATACCTGCCCTTGCTACTTATTAAAATATATAGTTTATAAAAGGTAGGTATTTGAAAGGATTACAATATTTCCCAATAAAATTAAACAAAAACTCAAATCTCTGCCAGTTGAGCGGGTTCTCTAACGAGCATGAAATTTAATTTAACGGTACTCATTCGAAAAGTACCAACATATTTTAATTGGCGCTTGGGACTGATACTTTAAATTCTCAGTTTAAAATCATCTCAACAGGAAATTTCGAAAATCATGCTATTACCAAAGAAATAAAGGAAAACAAATATTGAAAGCGATCGAGATCGTGAAAGTTGTTTCAGCAATCCATTTATTTCTTTTACTATTTAAATATCCAATAATTGGCAATTTAATTTGGAACAGCATTCTTGCGAATGCATGCCATTACGCCTTAACGTTATTAACAACATTCTTGTTTGTTACAGGTGTGTTTGTTGCTGGCAGTTGCGTCGTGCAAGGCCGGGTTCGAAGGTGGATATACCCATGAGCTAGCGGAAGAAGGTGACCACAACGGTGGTTCAGTTGGCTATGAATACTCAGCGCCAGCGAGCGGAGGAGGCCATGAGTTCTCCGGTGGACAAGACAACCATGAATTCTCCGGCAACCAGGGCATTCACACTCTCGCCCTGACTCAAGGCGGTAATGTTGGCCATGATTTCGGTGGTCAACAAGACTTCGGTGTTCATAATTTTGGTGGTCAATTCTCCGGTCATGGAGCTCAGCAGGCTGCTGGTGGCGGTCACAACTTCGGTGGAGACTCTTATCTCCAAGCAGCTCATGATTCAGGCAATCAAGAATTTGGCGGTCAAGAGGAAGTAAGCGGTCATGGTGGAGACTTCGGTGGCCAAGGGCACGGTGCTCAACTTCAAAGTTTTACGCTTCAAGACGCAGGCCAGGAATACGGCCATGGTGGCAATGACGAAATTCAAGACTTTGGTGTTCAAGATTATGGTCACAATTTTGGTGGTCACGCCCAAGCTTTCCCTGTTGGAGAGCACACTGATGAACAGCATCCCGTAGCGGTACCCCTGTACAAACATGTCACTGTGCCAGTCCACAGGCCGATCCACATCAACGTGCCCAAACCTATTTTAATAGGAATTCCCCAGCCATACCCCGTTAAGGTGCCCGTGAACAAGCCTGTTGCAGTTCCAGTTGAAACTGAAATCTCAATTCCCGTGGAGAAGGTCGTACCTTACCCAGTGGTGAAACACGTGCCCTACCCCGTTGAGAAACACGTGCCTATCAAGATAGAGAAGACCGTCACAGTCCACGTGCCACAACCTTACCCCGTGAAGATCCCAGTGTACAAAACCATTCATCATCATAAAGGTCACTAGACCCCTCGATGTATGTGTGTATGTGTGTGTGTTCGTTCGCCGTGCCTTGTAAATATTGTTGATTAATTTTAAGTCATTTTCAACTGTCTTCATGTTGTAGTTGATTTATTTATTGTACATTGTTGTTGTTTTGTTGATAAATATAACATATTGTTATACCTTTTTTTACTTTCTGACTTTTTATGTCTCCACCAATACACCCATATCCATACTTGTAGCACATTCTTATTAACTGTGCTTGTAGTAAGTACAGAATGCCTATAAGAAAAGATTAAATTTATTGGGCTTAAATAATGACTATTGAGACCTCAAGAGAGCCCTTTAGCTTCGGCAAATCTATGGGTTAATCGAACTTAAAATTCTGGTAAACTATGATTTTAAGAAAAATACGAGATAAAATGTCATAAATGAAAAATAAATTTAAGTACTATAAAAATAGCACATGTTGATCAAAACAAACATGTTTTCAAAACCTGAAATTATATTTCATTTGGCGTCAGGCGGCACCATCAAAACAACTCTTAAATAAATGCGGGAGACTGGCACAGTGCGCGGGGAAATTAATTTTCTCGCCGGTACGAGCATGTGACGTTTTATTATTACATCTTGCGTACCATTGCGTTGTGGTATAACTTAATAGAAGAGACATTTATTTTATACTAGCTTCCGCCCCGCGGTTTCACCCGCGGTCCTGAGGGATTTTATGTTTTCCCGGGATAAAAAGTAGCCTATGTGTAAATTTCGTCCAGATCCGTTCAGCCGTTCTGGCGTGATTGAGTAACAAACATCCATCTATCCATCCATCCATCCAAACTTTCACATTTATAATATTGGTAGGATAGTAGGAGTAGAATTCATATACATCTTAGTTCATATACTTCTTCAGTTAGGATAAGCTCTCCATAACTACATTACAGTTTACCCCCTTAGTGGTATGTAGTGTAATGTAAATTTTTAGATCTATGGAGGAGCAAGGTGGTAGACTCCTCCATTGAAAAGGGAAGATCTTCCGCCAGGCTGGGACATCGTGCCTGGGGACCGCGGTCCAACTGTAGTTGTTGGAATCTTGTATATATGCAAAGTTGACAGAGAACTTTGTCAGTGCGATGTAGAATATTGTTGCGCCATCTATCCACGGATAGCGGAAGTCTTGATAGATGTCGCTACATCACTCCCTTCCTAGACCAGAGGTCGATTCGTTATTGCTGCGTAGTTGCTGATGTAGCTTGCAAGTGCCAGTGCTGCTCAGAAGTCTGCGGTGAGTCGAGACTGAGCGAGGTTGCTGCGACGGGTTGTGCCATCATGGTAGTTCACGTGTGCAGAGACTGCCACGCCGGAGAGTGAAGAGCCGGCCGATGAAGATCCGGACGTGGGCTGCGGTGGACTGTGTAGGCGATGAGTGCCGTCGCTGGGAGTGTGCCTTGCAGGACCAGGTAGCACGGTGCGTCGGCTGCGTTGGAACTGATTGAGGCGAAGCTGGCTTGCTGTGTGACTGAGCTGAGACCAGGTGCGGAATGGCTTGGAAGTGATGGAGATGGAAATTCCAATCACGTCGGGGTCACCAATATGGAGGAGCAAGGTGGTAGACTCCTCCATTGAAAAGGGAAGATCTTCCGCCAGGCTGGGACATCGTGCCTGGGGACCGCGGTCCAACTGTAGTTGTTGGAATCTTGTATATATGCAAAGTTGACAGAGAACTTTGTCAGTGCGATGTAGAATATTGTTGCGCCATCTATCCACGGATAGCGGAAGTCTTGATAGATGTCGCTACAGATCCATCTTTTAGATGATAGTTACCTATATAGGGGACTTTTTATAGATCTCACGCTTCTTTTTATGAATTCCATGAGATAGGTGCCTTTTTAGGCTCACACCGCTTGAATGGTGTATAATATGTGTTTTTGATATCTATACTACCTATAATATTATAAAGCTGAATAGTTTGTTTGTTTGGTTGAACGTGCTAATTTCAGGAACTACTGGAACGAATTGAAAAAATATTTTATTGTTGGATAACCCATTTATCGTGGAAGGCTACCTTTTATCTCGGAAAAAATAAGATCCCTCGAGAACGCGGGTGAAACCGCGGGGCGGAAACTAGTTTTTTATAATTATGCTATTGTTTCAGTGCGAGTCTAAATAAATGTAACTCCATCTTTTCTTTTTTCTTTCTTTCTTCTTTCTTTCTTTTCAATCATTAATGTCGTAGCACTGCGGGGTTACCATGTTATTTGGAGTTCATTCTATATTATAATGGTTCGCAGTAGAAATATTATGGTTATGCGGTAAAGAGATTAAAGAAAGTATTAATTAGGTAATGAAATTTCGTCCCCATTGTTGATATCGTTGTTTGCTTAGTTGCAAAGAATAAAGCATTTAGCATTTTTTGTCATATCCAGTAATATTATATCTTTGTAACTTTTTCCTAAGGAGACATCTTGAAGAGACGCTGGGACGACTACGTACATTTACTTATTGTACATTTTGTTCTACCTTGCAGTTTTAATATTTTGAAATATTTCACAAAGGTTTCACGAATATATTTGGTTGGATATATCGGGGTCTAAATTTAGAATTATTCAGGTTAAAACTGTTATAAAAACTTAAGTTTATAGACCATACAAAAAGGGTTTAATATTTTGTTTTCATTTAATCATATTAGACATCTATCTTTACTACAAAATTCACCGTTCACACTTTTTTGAAGTTATAAATCACGTCATAAATGTTGACAGTCTAATCCAACCTCCTTCGACAATGTTTACATGAATGACTTGACAAATAGACAATTTCACGTTTTCATATCAAAGTTTAAGGTCAACGTACTAGCTGTTATTTGTTTCAGTCCCCGAGGGGAGGCAATGAACTGCGTCAAAGGTAAACGTTATTAGGGATGTTTATTGTGAAGCTCTATCATTAATCTGCTTACAATTGCTTTGAATTTGATTTATTTTGTATCGGTCTTACATGTTGTACATTTGGAGAAAAATTTAAGATTGAGCAAATATGAATAAGGTTGTTGAACCTTCAGATAAAAATAGTATGTTAAAGATTAGTATAATAATATATTGTAATGGCGAGAAGTAAACTGGACAAATAAGTAACGATATTTATTTTAGTGGCCAGTGTACCAACCGTAAGGTGGTATACAGCGGGGCATTCTGTTCCTAACACTCTGTACAGAATACCAGGTGCCATCTGCGGTAGGTGTACTTAAGACTTGCCGCCACAACTTCGTTATGGTACTCATGCGAGTCGCTCGTGAGTTGCCCCACTTACCATTTATTCAGAATGCTCACCACGCGCATTTAGTTTTTAAATAAGGTTTTGCTTTTTAATTTTATCTATACAGGCGATTTTCATGAAAAATAAGATTTTATAAAAAAAAAAACAAACGCCGAGTAAAGATCAGTCACCCAAATACTGATTCTTATATTACCTAACTAGCTGTTCCCCGCTATTTCACCCACAAAATATGTATTTATACTGTGCTGTGTGCACGCACGTGATTTCGCCAAATGGCTCCAACGGAAGATCAGCGCTGGCGACCAGCTGGCATTATGCTGAGTTGGAGCCAATTTGTGACAATTGCATGTTTTGTCCTAGTATTAATTTGTTCTATTTTTTCTTATAATATACATACATTGTGATGTCGCAAATAAATATATATTCTATTCTATTCACATTACGGGATAAAAATAGCCTATAACCTTTCTCAAGAATTAGGCTATCAAGTGCAAAAAGAATTTTTCAAATCCGACTGCTAGTTCCAGAGATTAGCGCCATTAAACAAAGAAAAAACTCTTGTCCTTTATTATATTAAGTAGTATAGATTAGTAATAAGTATAGATAGATATTGGTACCTAAAGCCTTCGTATTACGATAAAATGTTTTAAATTGAAGAAAACTAATATAATTTCTGCCTCATATTTTTACGTTTGCAACCCGGAAGAAAATACAAACGTGCGCTTCATAAACAAAATCCAATAGACAATGTATGTAAGTATGCTAAGCTAAATGGTAAAAATTTGTCGGATAAACGTGTCATAAAATATGGTTATGTTCCCCACGTGTTCCCATCTAATATGGTTACATATATACAATAACAATTTGAATGTATGCAAAAGTTTGTCTTTCACTCCATTTGCAATGTTTACTCGGTAACTTTGTATTAGATTCTCGACTTTGTTTGCTGCAGGTGAGATGAAGTGTACCTAATTACTAATTGCATGTTGAGGTGGGTAATGAAATTTAAATTTAATTGTAAATGAAAATTAGTATAATTATTTATTCTATTTCAAGAAGTCTGTAATTTCAGATGCACACTTCAATTTTATATTTAAGTATAGAAGATTGCTTGGTTAGCATAAGGTGTAGACCTGGCTAGAGGGCCGTAGCCTCCTTCCGCGAGACCGTAATGGTCCAGAAGGAGGCTACTGAGCGGGATCGGGAGTGGGCCGACGACGCCGCCGGGGCGCAGTCGTGCTTCGTCGTGGCCCTCCTGCCCTGTAGCTGGGGCTTAGAATAGCAGCTACGATGTTCCCCTGCCTGTCGTAAAAGGTGACAAAATGGGGACCTTCGGTGCGCTTTTGGGCGCTCGGGGCCCCCGCCCCGATTGCCCAAAAGCGGCCCCGAGGAGGACGATGGGTCGTTGTAG
The DNA here is from genome assembly GCA_951216915.1 of Tetheella fluctuosa. Lineage (NCBI taxonomy): Eukaryota > Metazoa > Arthropoda > Insecta > Lepidoptera > Drepanidae > Tetheella > Tetheella fluctuosa. The sequence continues at coordinate 5,392,448 of OX578237.1, forward strand.
TCACGACTCATCGCGAGGGTGCTGGAGGTAACACACTTCCCCCGGGACGGGCTATCCCAGCGCCGCGCTTGGAGGGGCTCGTGTATACATTCTGTACGAGAACCCGAGCTCCTCTACAGCGCAGATGGCGAATATCTTGGGGTTTTAGGCGGTACAAGTCTGGCATAACCCGGCCGCTCCTCCCCCCCCACGTACAAAAAAAAAGTGGTGTAGACTGGACGTGACGAACATCCGTAAGGTTGTATAATTAGCCTACATAAATAATCAAGTGCCTACCCTAAGAATTAATTATTAAAAGGCATACCCGAGGACACGCAGCTTCATATTTCTAGACAGATTTCGCTACGCAATTTATTTCATTATACCGCTCATTTCCTTCCGGTACCTAATGTAAAGTAAATAAAAAAACTCTGGCCGAGGGAGGGAAATGCATAATTAATTGTCGCCCGAGTTAACGTAGTTAGTAGAAACAAGCTAATTTATGAAAATAATGTTTTAAAAGAAAATTTCTTTGAGCATTATCTAAAGTTTTCTAGCAAGTTTATCCTCTCCTCGGATTTTTTCAACTTTCATCTTAACCAATTTTCGGGGATAGTTTTTTTTTTATATATTCTTTTCACATTTTTTTTCAGAACTTTCCACTCCATTAAAAATTAGAGGGACTTTTAAAAAGTGTGTCCCCACTTTTTAAACTTCAGAAAATCATATGTCACCAATTTCAAAAAATTCATTTTGAAACCTCAGTATCATTTTTGAATACCTATGTAAAACCCCACATGCTTATACCTAATATCCAGTGGTTTTTTTTCGTATTATTTTTTCCAAATTGTCTATCTAAGTAATTTTTACTCCGAATGTCCGACAAAACACGAGCAAAGACAAGGCTTTATTTTTCACGCGTATCTATGTATATTTGTATATGTATATTGCGAAAAAAATGCCCCATGCTATACATTTAAATATATTTTATTCGCTGATTTCTTCGCTTTTTAGTAGAGTGCGAGTTTTTTAAACATATTTTATTATGCAAGTAATAAATATTCTTTCTCTTCAAGATAATTTTATTAAAGATAAGAGAATAAGTCGATAAAGTACTACTAACTTGCTAAGTACATAATCCTGAGGATTAGTGAAAATGTTCTGGTTTCTCTAATTGAGACAAATTAGGCAATTCCCGTTATGCTTCATCATTCAACTTTTTCTACTAACAACACAGTGTTCCTACCGATGTGTACCTTCTAAGAGTGACACGTATTCAGAATAAACGTGAAAAATCTAAATAATAGTCGGCCCGTTTTACACATTCATTAGTTAATTAGGCAAGTAGTTTTTCGTGGTTATAAATGTAGTGAAAATGTCTGAGAGGTTAAGAGAAAGCTTTCAATAGAATAGAATACACTTTATTGGCATTAAATACGTGGAAATTGTAGAAAAAGCACAGGTTAAAATAAATAAGTAATAAATATTCTGGGACATTATTCCTCGCACACGGCCATCTGACCCCAAACTAAGCAGAGCTTGTACTATGGAAGCCAGATAACTGATATACTAGATTATACTTCTCTTTTGAAAAAAAAATATATAAATTACACCCAGAATCAGGCCAAACAGATATGTTTATGCTCACAAATGTTTGTCCTGAGTAGGAATCGAACCCACAACCTGCGGCGTGATAGATAGATAAAAAAAAACAAGTGTAGTGACGGTCGAAGTCTTACATTTTCAGCCTAGCTCTCATTCGCCAAGTGTCCTAAGTATACCGAACTTCGTTCTAAAAGGCTTATAATATTATTATTTTTACTTATTATTATATTGTCACCAATTTCCTCATATACTTTCTTCATTTTATCACGAGCTTAGTGGAACTCGAGTAAATTTATTTATATCACAAGTTTGGTACTTTAACTTTGTCCTTGACTCTTTGTGAATTTTTTATTATTATGGTGATCATATTTCCAAACTTTGGTCAAATTATGTTGGAAAGCAATTTTGTATTAAATTACCTACAAATTACCTAGTTCAGGGTCTAGGAATAGGTCTATGGAATGATGGAGTAGAGGGATACGAAGATATGAGAATTTAAACTTATTTAGTGACACTAAATGAATGTACAATAAATTACAAACCATTCACAGGAAACCGTATCGAAGTCGATCAAACAGATAATTGAAAACATAATGCATGAACAAAAAATATTACAGCAGCGCCCTCTGGCGAGTTAGAATCATAACACCTATCTAAGACCCATCACCAATGTATTACAAACCTTTCACAGGCCCTCAGCAGTTTATATAGCTACAAAAAATCAAGAAGAAAAATATTGATTACAGTGCCCTCTGGCGATTTAACACCATAAAATCTACCTAAGAACATGCACCAATCAAACCCAAACCCATAACTGAAAACTGCATCAAAATCAGACTAGTAGTTTTGGAGAAAATGGCATCATGGATTTGCACAAACAAACAAACAAACAAACAAACATCCTCTCACCCCAAACGCATATACAGTCTCCGTTCCTTCGTAGGTAAAAAAAGAGAGAGTAAGAGAATAGTTTAAACGATATTAAAGAAAATACACGAAATTGAGCATTTCCCCTTCCTTTTATCTGTGAAACTACTGAGCATTAAGTCTGAGAAAATATAGGTGATGTAGAACCTCACTCATAGTTTGCAGGAAAACCTAATCAAGTATCCAAAGTCTTAAAGTTCACATGGAAAACTAAATGATACGGAACCCTCTCCACGCGTGTTCGGCACGCACTTGACTACTTTTTTATCACAGATGATTCTCAGGTATATTTGATATATTCTTTAATATTATTTCACCTATTTATTACACGTTGTACGTACACATACCACAACTGAAATGCCTCTGATGTTTTATAATAATATGTACCTAAGTAATGTTTCTTTTCATAAATTCCTACGACTCTTTTAAGTTGGACACATCAAACAGTTTGTGTGTAATGGGATGTGACAGGGCAACAGATAGGATAGACGGCCAGACAGGCAGGCTGACATTACACTGGCGTTACACTGATTTCTTTCGTGATTTTTTTAGTGAAACTTCTTTGGGCGCGATGGGAATAAAATTTCAAAGTCTTTGAGTGAAACATTTTGTCGTGACTTCGTAACCTAGCAACGTAAGGTAACGTATACGTTGCTAGGTTTCGCTTCTGTCACGTGTACTGAGTTGCACGCGCTCTTTTTAAGGTTCCGTACCCAAAGAACTAAGACTTCGCTGTCTGTCCGTCTGTCTGTCACCAGGCTGTATCTCAAGAACCGCGATAGCTAGACAGTTGAAATTTTCACAAATTATGTATTTCTGTTGCCGCTATAACAACAAATACTAAAAAAAAACAGAATAAAATAAATATTACAACAAACGTGATTTTTTTTGCCGTTTTTATAGATAATGGTACGGAACCCTTCGTGCGCGAGTCCGACTCGCACTTGGCCGGTTTTTATTTATCCCTTATAAATTATATATCCAGGTAAAGATACTTTTTTTCTGTTAAATAAATTTACAATACCTACATGGTTCAAAGAACAAGGAAGCATTATAAAAATATATTTATTTTATTTTCAATCCATTATCCGAAGAACAGCAATCTTATGAAAGCTTGTTATTTAGTTTTAATAAACCGAATAAATACTTTGGCACAAAAGAAGTATCTTTCAGTAGCATCTTAGCAACATTCTATTCCCGTTTCTAGGAAAGGAAATCCAAGTTCAGCAAAACACAGGATATTATATATTCGATGTACAATCTTCCTGTGAGGAAAAAAAGCCGAATTGGCTTTTTCACCTGCATTTGAATCGCACTGAAACAAAAACTAGTTGAGTGCATTTGCATTTGATGAAAATTTCCACAGTTACTGGCTTGGGAACTGGCAAAAAGTCCGGCGGGTAGGAAGGTAACAACTACCGTGTCCGGCATGACTCCAGTAACGTAATATTTCAAATTTGAATAAAACCCACATTTAGATCGGACGAGAAATAGAGCGTGAAAGTGTTGTCTTTTTATATGGTCGCCAGCGGATAGCGATGTCGATACAATTTGACCGGTAGACAGTCCGGTAAAAGTAGGACATTTGCGCGACACGATTGTTGTTGAACGAATTTGAAGTGTGGCTTTTTTTTTAGAAATTAATCTCGAACGTTAGTTAAATTGATCGAAATTTAAAATATGTTTTAATGAATTGAAGCAAATTGTACCTACCTTTCTAATTACTATTTCCTTCTTTATCTTCTACCCAAATAAGCAAACTTTAAAGAGAAAGTAATCCATAAATAATAATTTGTCCAATAATTTAATGACCATAATAAAGGCAATAGATAGCTCAGTGGTAGTGACGTCGAATGCCGTAACGAAGGTTGTGGGTTTGAATTCTACAATGAGTTTGAGTTTTCGGTGAAGGATAACATCGTGAGGAAACCATAGCCTAGCTAGCTACCACGCTCATGTTGAAAATCTGCCACCAAACATCTACCAGTGTCTTGTAGCTGTACTTGCGAGCCAGTTTCATTTAGGCTTTGTGTGCTTACCGCCTTCGCCTAAGATTGTGGTGAAAAAAATATTTAAATAATTCCAGGAAAAACTGTCGATAGCGACAAAAATTGACAACACTATCAAGTAGCACCATATGTCGCCCTCTACACGCCGGCGATGTTTCTGTGAATATTTGATACTTTATTATGGTGTTAAATCACGTAGCTGGTTTTTATATCCAACTTTATTCCGCACATGATTCACCGAGATATAAGTTAGATCGCGGGATCTACAGATCACGGATCTGCATGTGATTGCAAGAACTTTGCAAGTTTATTTTTACAAAGGTTTTTGTTGTCTGAAGATTTTGCATCATCTTGTTAAAACAATTTTTTTCAGCTTTCTTCATACTTTTTTTCATTTTTACTGAGCAAAAATATATATTATATCAATGGAATACGAGTCAAGTCAAGTCAAGATATTAAATTTTATGTATAAACATGGGGTATTTATAATCTATTATATCACGACTATTTTTTAGTAACGACTAAATTGTTCATCGTTCAATAAAATTTATATTAAAATCGATGTAACGTTAACATACAAACATATTATTTTATTATGGCTATTTTTAATTTTAGCTATTGTAAAAACCGGCCAAGTGCGAGTTGGACTCGCGCACCGAGGGTTCCGTAAACTTCGTCCATCGTTCATCCATCACGGGAAATGCACAATTTTATTTATTTACCTTATTTGAGGTTTTTGCCATTTAAGCTAGACCTCTAAATTGTATAAGCGCCCATATAACTCAGAGGTCTTTATTAATTGGCGTAACTATGTATGTATGGGGACAACCATTAATTTTCAACTTTTTTTTTTTTTAATTTTTCCTTTGTTTGTGCTGTAAGACCTTGCTTTTTGCCAATTTTTTTTATATTATTCGAGTTGATTGAATGAAAGGTAAATTGCGGTTTACGATTTATGACGTATTAAAAAAAAAACTACTTACTAGATGTCGCTCAAACCAATTTTCGGTGGAAGTTTGCATGGTAATGTACATCATATTATATTTTTTTTAGTTTTATCATGCTCTTATTTTAGAAGTTACAGGGGGGGGGGGGGGGGGCACATTTTACCACTTTGGAAGTGTCTCTTGCGCAAACCATTCGGACGGGCTGGTTGGCGTGGTTGGTAAGATACCCTATCTATCAGGCCGCAGGTCGTGGGTTCGATTCCCACTCAGGACAAACATTTGTGTGCATGTGCATGTCTGGGTGTGTAATTATCTATATATGTATGTATTTACAAAAGAAAAGTAGTATATGTAGTTTATCAGTTATTTGGCTTCCATAGTACAAGATCTGCTTAGTTTGGGGTCAGATGGCCGTGTGTGAGGAATAATGTCCCAGAATATTTATTTATTTTATTCAGTTTAGAAAAAAATGATATTAGAAACCTCAATATCATTTTTGAAGACCTATCCATAGATACCCCACACGTATGGGTTTGATGAATTTTTTTTTCTGTATTTCAGTTCTAAGTATGGGGAACCCCCAAAATTTATTGTTTTTTTTCTATCTACTTACCAAGTTTCAACAGCCACTTTTTTCCGAAGCTATAGGAAAAAAGTGGCTGTGAACAGACAGACAGACGTTTTTTGCCATTTGGCTACGGAACCCTAAACAACTGATCTACCATAGGTTTTCTATTGATCTAGTCTAGTCTAATTAGTAAGGACTAGCTGATTTTATTATCGCGCTTTCAGAGTCGGTCTCATACTAAAAAATGATTGTTTTGAGGTTTTGAGTAATTTTGTACTGTAATATTGATAAACAATTAACTCTAATACTGAAAAAGTTTATAAAGCACTACGTTACCACGTTACAGTGGAAATCAACGACACCACCAGTTTAAATGTATTATAACATATTCAATAACACGTTCGAAAACATAATTCGATTTCATATCTGATATAACTAGCTCCGCTGTAGCCTTTGAGCCGGGATAAATCTTCGTCCAACCAAGATTTATTGTGAGCAGTGGCGCAAAGGTTGTCTTCAGCATGTTGGTTTTTGATCTAGCAGATTTTATCTTTAAAAAAAAGTTTTTGATTAAAAAAAACCGGTCAAGTGCGAGTCGGACTCGTGCACCGAGAGTTGCGTACAAGCTTGTAGGTAGGAAATAGTTCGTCCATCACAGGAATCATAACGAAAACATAAACTGGATTGATGGTGAAACTAAACTTTGCCGTCCGAAAACTGTTGGCCCCATACATCGACATAGGACACGTTCACTTTACCAACTGCTTATAAGTTTATAACCTCAAAAAAATGTGATGTAACTACAAAATGGTTTTCGGATTTTTACCTTTACGCAATAAGATTTCTAGCCAAATTTCATGATTTTAGGAATGGAAAAAAAAAACTCAGAAAATTAACGGTGGAAAATTATTCAAAATAACGAGCTGAATGCACCCTCTCTGTTTGTGGAGAGCTGTCCCTTACACCCTGTATATTAATTAATAATAATATTTAAAAAATCGTGTATAATTTTCAGGTTTAAACCAATCTTTGCTGCGGCAGCGGGCTTTCTTGACTGTCGGATTTTCCCTAACAAGAAATTGGCAATGCAATATTATATGACCCGTTCACAGGAATGTACCTACTACTGCGTGGGGTTACTGCCGTCATTTCAGAATTGCTTGGATATTATACTGCCAGTTGCAGATTACAGATATAACTTGGAAATAATACTTTACCAGCTCCATGAAATTTGTCAATCGAGTCAAGTGGATTTCATATTAATTGTAGACTTCTTCGAACGGAGCTTATCCCTGATTTCTGATGAAAATTGTCCAGCTTTAGTCCAATGGCAATTATATTTGCTCCAATTTTAAGCGCCTCAATTACCAACGTCACCTAACTTTTACTCATAGGATTTTTTTTTACTAGTTTAAAAAATTACACAGCACTTAGAAACCAAAAAATAAAATAAAATTTTTAATAAAAAATATGACAGTTTGACTAAACTATCATAATTATTTGCACCAAGTTCTTTATTCGTATAAATTATTTTGTCGAATAAGACAGCAATGTGATGATGGCATCACTCGAATTTTGGAAATTCGAGTTATTTTACAAGTTCAAGGAATTGGAACTATGTATTTGGAATTTCCGCATTTTCAAACAGATTTAATTTTCTTTTGAAAGTTGCATTTTTTTTTATACTACTTACTGCTGGCAAACAAGTTTACGGCCCACCTGATGGTAAGCAGTTATCGTAGCCTATAGACGCTCAAAACACCACGGGCAAAGAAAATACAACATAATATTTTCCCTGCCAGTGGTATCACTCACGCGTTGCCAACCTTGAGACATGAAGATGTTAAGTCTCCTGTGCCTGTAATTTCACCGGCTCCCATACCCTCCTAACCGAAACACAGTAATACAAGTGCATTACTATTTCACGGCGGAATTACATATGGTGGTAGTACTTCCCCGGGCGAACTCTGCACTAAGAGTTCTACTACCTTCAAAATCGATACATCGATAAATTGTTGCATCTACGATATTTATTAACTGACTTAAAATAAAAAGGAGGAGGTTCTCAGTTCGGTTGTATATTTTTTTAATTTATATCTGAGCTTCATCATCATCATCGTCATCCCAGCCGCAAGACGTCCACTGCTGGACATATGCCTCATATCTGAGCTTGAAAACTTTTTTTCTTTAAGCATTACTTAGTAAATAAAAAACTAGCTTTATCGTAAATTTGACTTGTGTTTGACGACAAGTTATACGTGTCTATATTATTTACAAAGTATATTAAAAAATACATGTAGTTAATAGTTAGGAAATGTTGTAATTTGAAACATTAGAATGGTTTAATGAATACAAATTAGACTAGGCAGACTCTTGACTCAAAGACTGAATATAAATTGCTTTAAGATCCTGCAGTACGCTTGACATATTCTCTCATCAAAACATTTTGTTTGGCAATCCAATTAATTATAGAGAGGTACCTAATTTACTTAGCTCACTATAGTAGGTACACGGTAGTGCTTTGTTGTACCCGCCTGGCTGGCTACCAGCCTCTGATGAAAAGTCTGTAACTCTGTGTTCCTGCAGCTACACTTGAGAGCCAGTTCTTTCTATACTTTGTGTGGTTTTGTCACATCGGCACTTACCATAGTGAGACTATGGTCAAAGTGGTCAAACACAGGCCTAATAAAATTATGCAGTAAAAAACTTACTATGTTAATATATTTCCTCTTCTACTTTCAACATAGTCTTAAAATACAAAAGATCCAATAGTAAAGTTATTAAAACGTAAAATCAATATCCTTATCATTTTGATTACACTAGGGTCAAACAGAATACTTATGCATAGTAAAAAAAAACCCTCCCTCTATTTATGGCAGTTGGGTAAAAAGAACAGGAATTTTGCGTTAATTTCTGTTTTTATTTTTTTTGGGAATCTCACAAGTAGAAATCCAAACGCTTTAAATTGAACTATAGGTTCTGATACAAACCATCTGTGCCTATTACATTATTTTTTATATCAATGTAGGTACCTACTAAAAAAATGTTGCTGCTGTAAAGTTGAAGGCGCTTAACATATGCATGCAAAGCTCAACTTGGTGTGAATTTTGCATCAGTTGCATATATATTAAAACCAAGTGACTTAATAATTCCTCTTTAGTCTAAAGAAGGTTATTAGAACTATCTATATGTCTAGACTCAAGCAAATATTTGCATATTTACTAAATATTTTGTATAATGACTAAGTACCTATTTATTCGAAATATATTTTTTATAGTACCAATAAAATTTTATTTAGGTACCTACTTAATTATAAATTGATCAGCGTTGATCAAGTATTTGGGGTGCAAGGTGCTACAATAAAAACATAAGTACCTAAGTATCAAAAACATTAAATTAAATAGAAATATGTGGTCTGTAAATAGAAGTGAACCCTAATCTTAGGTATGTGGACCCAAATCTATCATGTAATTTACACCAATCTATCTACCATTTTATAAAAACTTTAGTTGAATAATAAGGTTTTGTGTCACTCTGCGATTGTTCTAAGCTTCTAGTCTAGACAAAATTAAATCTAGATAGGTACCTACTTCAATTGTTTTTAAGGGGTAAAGGAACTCAAAGCTTCTTCCTGGAAAAAATACTTACGGCTTAGCTTGCCCAACTTAGCGGTAGATTGTGTTCTTTTATACAAGTTTTAGCATCTTACTTACATCAGGAATTTTCACTATTTTAAATACCAACTAATCTTATTTACTGAAGAGAATCCTTTTCTGAGTTCAGGTACACTGAAGTACCTACATAATATTATTATGTAAGCATGCTAGTTGTACCTACCTGCTATGTACCTACATAAAGCATTGGAAAACTGAGCAGCACTCATCATAACAGAACTAAACTCAAGAATCGTTATTGATTCATATGTAAACAACCATAGAATCGAAACAGCAATCTATGCTGATTTGTAGGCTATACTACAATACACAATCAATTCCAAATAACAATGTGCCTGTCACATTCTTTACCGCAATAATTTACTTACGTCCTGTTGCTATCACAAAGCCGTCAGGCGCCCCATGCAAATGTACGGAAAAAATATTGTGATACCGTTATGCAATAAAGTTGGGAATGTTAGCAAACATGAAATCGTGTTGTTTTACCTGTGTTTTATATCTCGAGGTAACGACATTTCCACCACGCGTGTAGGTTATGAAGGTATGTGCAGTGCTCGCTCTAAATATGTTAAAAGCTCACGCGTCTGATTATTATTCAGTATCACGAAACGCAGAGCCGAGACTTGCTTGCGTATTAGACACGTACACGAGATGGGGACATGGATGTAAACCTAATGTGTAAGGTACGAAATAATAGCGGAAATACATTGTTGTTTTTCCAAAGGGTAGCCAAATTTTCAGAGATTATAGTTAACAACACCATGATCATATTTTACTATGGAACCAATTTTGATTGTGGAACGTTGAACAGAAGTTATGTAAGAAAGGGTAACTACTATAATAAAGTCTTTAATTTTGTAAAAGTGTAGGTAATTGAATTAAATGTATGACATACATAAATTAAAATATTATTTTATTGATAACTAGCTTTTCGGCGCGGTTTCACCCGCGTTCGATGGTGAAACCGCGCCGAAAAGTTTGTGTTTTCCCGGGATAAAAAGTAGCCTATAGCCTTCCTCGATAAATGGGCTATCCAACACTAAAAATTTATTTTTTTCAAATCGAACCAGTAGTTCCTGAGATTGGCGCGCTCAAACAAACAAACAAACTCTTCAGCCTTATCATATTAGTATAGATATCGAAAAATGATTTAAAATAAAATATTGAATCCTCGTATAGAAATTGAATTAGGTACCTACTAATCTTTCTTTATCAATGATATAGAATTATGAATTTCAGTTCGCAAAAATATTTTTTTTTACTATGTAAGCCTGTGTTTGATCACAATATAACCATATATGAAGTGGTCATTGGTGATAAGGACACAAAGCCTAGTAGGAACTGGCTCTCAAATGCAGCTGCCGGAACACATACCTTCGTATTTGGCGACAGATTTCCATGAGGGACGTGGTGGTCCACCGTGCTATGGTTTCCTCTCGTTGTTTTCCTTCACCGAAAGCTCTCTAAACTCTGAATCGTAAGATATCCAGCATAGTTGCAGTAAACCGCCGGACGGCTAAAATAAAATTAAGCCTTTATTTTCTGTGTCCGAACTACTGCAGTTCAAAGCATAAATCATAAACTTCAACACGAATAAATTCAAAATTTCCTGTAACGTTAACAACAGCTTTATTTACAGCAGTGCAAGGTTGCTAATCCTTTGATAATCCGTGAAATATTTAGAGCAGTATTGTGTCTTTAGCACATTTGTAAAAAATTCGAATAATTGTGTTTTGAGCGTGGTATATGAACGTTTAGCTCAATTTTTGTTCAAAAAATATATTTTACATACTCTTCGAGATTAAATTAAATTGCTCCTAAATTTTCAGTCACACATGACCAGTTTATTCATTTAATGAAATCTGAAGTTATGGATGAAGGAATCCAATATTGGTTTTTCATTTGGATCAAATTCTCTTCTATCTAAAATTTTCAATCAAATGAATATGCAATCTTAAACAATTTGGATTACTCGACTGTATTTAAAAAAAAACTCGAGAAGTAAAAGTAAAAGTGTCTCGAGTTTTTTTAATATGTTTACTATGAGTATTTTATATTTTATTATATTTGTAAGATTTTACAAGGGTCAGGAGAATAAGAAAAATTCGACCAAAATTACGAAGCAAATTTTAATTCAATCTAACAGATAACACACAAAAAAATCTTGAAATTACTCGACTGGGTAGACCCCAAGTGATTATTATCAAATTTAACTTCAGAAATCAGAATTATTCGGGGTAAAGGAAATGGGATAAGTTTTCCTAAATGGTCGTAATCTCGACTTTTGTTTGCCAATTTGCAATAAAAACATCTAAAGCTACGATTTGCAGTATATTTACGTTTGATTTTTATTTTGTTTCGATTTTCAATTCATGTTATGATATTTAAAAATATGTTAATGGTAAACTTTGCAAGGAAATGAAGTTATAGTTGTTTGTTGAATGTAATCTATGGAATTGGCTCCTTTAACTCTTTAATGAAATCTATGATTTAAACATGATGATGATTCGTTACTTGAGAGTGATTATGATAAAAATATATTTGGAGCTGCAGCGCGGTTGTCATCCAACCACCATCCATGGCTATATTTTAGACTAGCTGTCCCCCGCAGATTCTCCCGAGAAAAAAATGTAGCCTATGTCCCTCTCCATACCTAAGGCTATCTGCGTATCAAATTTAATAACGATGGGTTCAGAGGTTTAGGCGTGAAAAGGTAACAAACTAGCATTTTCTAGGATTTACAAACTAGGTATATTTGATTGACTTCGATCTACCACGTTCGGTTGGCTACTCAACGCCCTCTGTTTGCGCTCCTTTGGTGATTGATTGACATTATGAAGAAGTTGTCAATACAATTAAATATTAGATACGTCCATTTTTAAACAGAGTAGGAATAGTGAGGAAGGATGCTATGGAACAATTTTCAGTAAGCAAATTGCTAAGACCGGTCTAAACATCGGGCAGTTTATAGAAACTACTTTCAATTTGGTAATTTTATCGCTTTTTTGCCTATATTATATAGGTATTGTATTAAGGCTATTCTATTGTATTGAAACTATAAGGGTTCCTTGGTTGACTTTAGAACCCTAAATCTCATAAACTTCACTATAAATTACGCTGTGATAGAACTGAAAAGCACCATTTGCACACAAAGTGGCTACGGGTGACGCCGAAGAGAAAGAAAAATATAAAATTAGTGCATCCAAAATATTAGTATTTTAGGCATTTTTCAAAGGCATCTTGACTTCACTTGATCCACTGAAGGAATTAACCTTTTTGGAAAGATAAAGTTTACCATGTCACATACCTAGTCTTGCCATAAATATTGTCACAAAGAAAAAAAAAATTTTTTATTGCAAATAATATTTATTACTTTTACAGTATGTTAGTTTAATACGTAAATAAAAAACAATTTAAAATATAAAAAGCTTATTCGAAGTGGTCTCCATTGGCTGCAATACAGTCCTTTAAACGTTGAGGCCAGTAATCAATAGAAACACGCACTCTTTCCATGGAAAAATTCTTCACTGCCAATCGTATGGATTGTTTTAGGGACTCCAAATTATCATGGCGTTTAGAGCAAGCCGTACTCTCTAAAACTGACCATAAATCATAATCCAGCGGATTAAGATCGGGACTAGACGACGGCCAGTCTTCAGCTCTGATGAAGTCCGAAACGTTTACTTCCAACCAAGACTGCGTGGACCGAGCTTTATGACCCGGCGCCGAGTCTTGTTGGAAGGACCATACTTGGTTATTGAACATGGTGTTGTTAAGGGGCTTAACTACCTTCTCAAGAATGGTATCTTGATACACTTGTGCCGATGTTTTGATACCTTTTTCACAAAAATATGGCTCAGTCACTCCTTCATAGCTAACACCCCACCAAACCATCACTGAAGTCGGATAATGTGGGCACGTTGCACTCTGTCGACTAATTGGGAAGCTTCCTTAGAGCTTTGAGCATAAATACGATCATTTTGTTTGTTAAAATGTTGCTCAACTGTGAAGATTTTCTCATCCGTAAACAAAAATTTTCTGTGACCTCCCTTTGCGTACCGCTTCAGTAGTTGTTTCGATTTTACCACCCTATTCTTTTTTAAATTATCAGTTAAAAAATGACCAGTGCGTCTCTTATAGGCTGCAAGTCCTAAGTCATCTTTTAAAATACGCGACATGGTTCTGGGTGCTATCTTCATCTCCCGAGATAAAATCTTTTGCTTTCGGACAGGATTTCTTCGAATTCTTTCCCTTACTGCTTTAACCACCTTTTTCGTACGAACACTACGTGGACGGCCAGATCTTTTTCTGTTACAAGCAGAGGAGGTCTCATTGTACCTATTAATAGTCCGGTACACAAACATTTGACTAATACCAAGCGTATGGAGAGTTTTAAAAATTGCATTTGGGTCCATACCAACTTTGTGTAATGCAATCACAGCGATTCGGTTCTCTTTATCACCCCACTCCATTTTAATATCGCAAAATATTGTCAAATGTATTAGCGCCAAAATTAGAAAACCCAATGAACAATCGTATAAAAATGACAGATTCCAAATTCAAATGTAATATCTTTCTTATTTTTAATTGTAACAGTATTTATGGCCAGACTATGTATATATGTGATCCCTTCAAAGTTATATATTTTTTACGTTTTGGCTTGTGTGATGCCAATATCTCAGCTATCATCGCCCAATAACTCCGAAAATATACTTACTTGATTACAAATTATTTCAAGAGTCCCATAAATATAGTATAGGTAAGGCAAAGTTGGATGGAGGGAGCGCAACAGTTCCACAGTAGCCCTTAATTTGCATACCTCGTTTGCGGTCAATGCAAACGTGCTTTTGGACCGACGCGCACGCCTCTTTAGTAGGTACTAGTACTCGACACATATGTACCTACATTACAAATAATTGAGGTATAGTATAATTACTTTATTTTGCAGGTAAACATAATTTGCTTTGATTTTCGAATATTGTATACATGATGGAAAATTATTCTGAGAATAGAGCTTATAGCAATAATTACAGATTTGTTATAAGCTCCTAGAAATCCCACGTGCCATCATTGAGATGAAATCAGGAATAGGTATTACATTTTGCTATTTATTCCGATTTCTGTATGTGACTTGAGTGTTAGTTACTCGTAATTTTCAAATCTTTAATCCCATGGCAATGATAGCTCAGTCACGTTAAGTGCCATATAGAAACGTCTTGGGAGAAAAGAAAGAACATAGCACGATGGTAGAGTAAGTACTTTGTAGTACCCTCCTGGCTGGCTACCACCCTCATGTTAAAAATCTGTCGTCAAACACCTGCCGGTGTTGTTCTGGCACCTGCACTTGAAAGCAGTACCTTCTAGGATTTGTGTGCAAAATTTACCACCTTCGGCCACATTATTACTTACCAAACTAATGATTTTTGTCTAACACAGATCTATAGAAAATAAATATTGATTGTTTTTTTTTTTACAAAAATGTAATTGTACAAATATTATGTGAACAATCCCTGAATTAAAGCCACTCTAATGTCTCACAATTTTGTCACAATTCACCAAGTTATAATAGGTGGTTAAACTATCAGAATCCGAGTGGAAATTTTTTATCGAGTGCCAAGTGCCAACCGTCATGCGGTATACGGTAGATAACGTAGAATCGAAATGGAAATGTTCTGCGACAGCTGGTGTCTATGCAAATGCATTGGACAATTTAAATTTGGTATCCTCCATTTCTACCCACCTCCCTAGTGTTTCAGAATTCTGATTTAATTTTCGCATTTCGCCTTTTGAAGTAGTTTTGTAGGTAATAACGATAATTTAGAGCAAACTCACTGTTTCGTCGGTTTTATTTTTTGTATTTTTTATACATAATCATTTATTGCGTAAAAATTAAAAAACTGTTGAAATTAGAGGGCAAAAATTAAATTATTTTGTTATACTTAGTTAAATCCCGGGAAAGCGGGGAATACTTTAGTATTTGATTTTGATATGACAAGTAAATAAAAATGTAGACTGTATAATGTAAACAGGACTCGCACACAGCCAGCTCGTTCGTTAGTCCTGATATTGAAACAGAAGCTTTCATATTTCGCCGAGTGTTACACAGATAAGGTAAATATTAACTTTTATCATCGACTATTTAAATATCCACGTGAAATGGCAAAGTAATTTAATTATGATCATTATTTTTGACTAGCTTCCACCTCGCGGTTTTTCCAAAAGTAATATATATGTTATTCCAGAGTTTGATCTATCTTTGTGCCAAGTTCCATTCAAGTCCTTTCAGACAATTATGCATGATTGGGTTACAAACATTTGCATTTATTATATTACCAGCTTTCGCCCCGCGGTTTCACCCGCGTTCCCCAGGGATGTTATGTTTTACCGGGATAAAAAGTTAAGCTTATGTTCTTCTCCATACCATAGGCTATCTGTATACCAAATTTCATCACGATCGGTTCAGCGGCTTAAGCGTGAAA
Source organism: Tetheella fluctuosa (assembly GCA_951216915.1). Taxonomy (NCBI): domain Eukaryota; kingdom Metazoa; phylum Arthropoda; class Insecta; order Lepidoptera; family Drepanidae; genus Tetheella; species Tetheella fluctuosa. Next base: position 5,408,636 of record OX578237.1, read on the forward strand.
AAGTAACAAACAAACGAACTCACTTTCGCTTTTATAATATTAGTTAGGATTAGGAAAGTAGGATATTAGGATATTGCCAAACAGCTAGCTGTAATTTTAACCATTAGAATTGAGTTTAAAATCATAAGAAGTGAGTTTTTTGAATATGATTGTAGAAACAGTTAAATTAAAAACAAAACTTGTTAAATATTGGATGAAATAACAAAATGTTGAAACAGAATGTAAATTTTGAACCGATCAACTAAAATTGCTAACATTTTGAAATTTATCCAACATGCAACCTGCCTTACCTAATTTTACTTTCCAATTAAAACATCAATGTGAAAAAGGGACCAAGTTCGGAACAAAGGAAGTGAAGGCCGTTTGCTTCTGCGCCGATAAAAAATAATATATATATAATGGGTACCTATGAAGGTTCCTTAAATCTTAGCTGTAAGAATGTACAATATCTTAACTTGCTAAAAGAAAGTTTGTTATATCCCTGATGTAGATAATACTAGCAAAAAATAAACTTACATCATACCTACGAGCAAATAAATAAAACTTGAGCTGTGTAAATACATTTGGAGGGCATTAGAGCTCGCCAAATGGCAACTTTGTAGAACTAATAGTTTTAGAGTAATGAGGCATCGAAAGTAGCATAATAGGTTCGTGTAAATATGGAAAAGCAAGGTGGTCGACTCTTCCATTGAAGAGGGAAGATCCTCTACCAGGTTAGGTCGTCGTGTCCGCGGTCCAACTGTTGATGTCAAAAACTAGTATATATGTGCAACTTTGATAACGCGATGTAGATTCTTGTGGCGCCATCTATCCACGGGTAGCGTAAGATTCTTGTGTTGTTAATAGATGTCACTATAGTAAATAATACATTGCTAGTGCGTCGACCATTTCTTTTCCAAACTTGGCTGGACACACAGCCGTGTGTCTAGATTCAAAGTTTCTCGCTAAAATCAATGAAACTGGAATTTTCACTTTAGTAAAAACACTAAAGTTTGAGAGTTGAGGTTAGAAGTTATTAGGAACAAGTACTACAATACTGTCCAACCAGCTGGACCACTTGACTTAATTTGAAATTTTGAATATCGAATGTAAGGATAGAGACAACAGGGTAAGTACTATAAAAACATTCTATGTTGATCTAGCATCCATCATCATGTCACGGTTTTAGGGTTCCGTACATTCGATTAAATAATGAAACTCTTATATAACCATTATCGTGTCTTTCTGTCTGTACGTCTGTTATTACTTAATTTGTACCTACCTAGTTAAGAACTAAAAATTGTTTTCTTTGATTTTATGTGGGAGTGAATAAATAATTTTTGAATTTGAATTTTGAATTTTACCAAAATCGTAAGGATCACAACATAATCTACTGAGTAATATAAATAGTCTTCCATATAGGTACATTCAAACAAATAAAAGCACAAAACGCTAATATTAGATAGATTTTGTTTTATGTAGATTCTTTTGCCGTGCATTTGCCAAGTCACCCTATTTATTAATGAAATAAAATAAAAAAAATTGAAATTATGGTTACTATAATAAAATGTTGTTAGCTAACTAACAAGGTATCAATTTATGACAAAGTGGTTGGATAGCTGCTCCCATATACAGGTAGGTACTGAATTAACCGACTTGTTTTCACAACTTTTTACGGCAGAAGAACTGCATTGCGAGACTTGAGCATTTCTTTACATGTTATGTTTTTGATGGGATCTCATTTCTTGTTAACCGACTTCATTGTAGGTAGTCCTTCTTTTTATTCTTTTCGGATAAAAAAAAAAGTAAACTTTAGACGAAAGCTGCAAACTTAATTGGGCATTTCGGGGTACATTCGAACAGCATCTAGTCGTTCGCGCTAATGAGCGCGGCTGCCGCTCACTGCGAAACATCAACTTTGACTACCCCCGATGAGTGCGTTCGCGTCACCACAGATCTTTTCTGGGATTATTACTACTAAAGGTATAGGAAACCAGATTATAAAGTTATACATATTATTCAGATTGTGATATCTAGAAAACGGGACTAAAAACTCTGAATATCAGAGTTTTTCCTTGCTTTATAGGCAAATTTACAACTTTGTACTAGAAGTAGGTACCATAGAAATTTTGATGATCGGTGAGTCAGTGAGTCAGTCAGTGACAAAATTAAGGAATTTTGACTTGCAATTATTTTTAAACTACTGGTTCAAATTTAATGTAATTTGGAAATATATCTAGCTATGTGATGCCCAAAAATCTAGGTCACTGAACATTTATGTTTCTAGTTTTTTCCTCAATGTGTTCCACAAAAGTTACAGGGGGTCGAAAATGGCTTCGAGAAAAGGATGGTACGGCCACCGTGCCTTATTTTTTGCTCGACTTGGCGTAGACACTTCCGTGCCCCCAGATATCAATGTGCCAAATTTCATCTAATGCCGTTCAGCCGTTCTGGCGTGATTGAGCAACAAATTTCCATCCATCCATCTATCCATCTAAACTTTCACATTTATAATATCTTTTGTTGTAGGATAGTAGGATTATTTATTTTTCCGTCTTGAGTTTGATATAATATTTAAATTCGGATAAAATCAATCAAAAGAGTACATTTGATTGATTGCATTTAAATTTGACGTCAATGTATGGGCGCAAATTCAGCAGTCAATAAACATATGACGTCATTTTTCTGTAGAATGGAATGATATGTCCAAATCTAAAGTCTCTATTAATATAAAAAATAAGTGTACCACTCGGGGACTGCCGCGGTAAAGCTATTGCATGGCATTTTTTTTATCAACTTATGCAATTATAATTATTTATTTATTTTTTATTTATGCAGTATTTTTTTTTTTCTTTGATATTAATAGATACCTATACACCTATATACTTTCTCACAAACAGCTGCTTACGTATTCGTCCGATTTCGGAGCAGCTCGTCTTAGGTTTTATTTTCGTTACGGAATTTCTTGAATCGGTCGCCGCGCTCAAAGCTCGCGATAAAAGCTACACAATTGCTTAATAAAGGATTAGAGTTTTTTGTTTAAATGAGCTAATATCTGGAACTACCAGTCGGATTTGAAAAACTCAGCATAGATGTTTGCGTTAACCATTTCAGATTAAAAACAAAAGACTTCATACAATTTCTCACGTAGTATTATCAACTGAAAAATCCAAATTATTTTTTCATGCGTTCAAAATGTAGCAAAATGTTGCAATGCGCATCACTGACCACTGGGAATATGATGGGTGATTATTTTGATGATGCAAAGTATAATATATTTTTTTGTCTCACTGTACTATTTTAAAAAAAGATTTTTTCAGGTCAGTTTATTAGTTAATTTTTTTTTTCATAAATTAATACCTACTAAACAACTCTATTTACTATCTATTTATTGGTACATATTTCAAAATACTTGCAAGCTAAAGTAAAATAAATTAAAAACTAAACTACTTATAAATATTAAAAAGCTGCCGTTGAAATGACGATTCTTTGGCCAAAAATAAAAGTGAAAAGTCTCGTCAACTACAATACTGTAACCTAATGAAAAAATACTCGAATAAACTTTTTATTATTGTTTTGAGTTTAACATCATACTATTCCTTATATAGTGTTGTTATTCATAAATCTTTAAAATACCGAAACTTTTTTATGATGTTATATATAGCGATGATGGATTACCCTAATACGATGGAAAAATTAAATAATATAACAATTTTATTGTCCTATAAAGGGATTGCGTTCTACAATTTTAATCTACGGTTTATAGTCGCCGTATATCAGGATTAGCGGTGGGAACGCTAAAGTTTGCTGTACAATGTTAGTTGGTAACGTAATAATTGCGTTTGCTTCAAATGAAAGCATAGAATTGTTCCGTTGAGAGTACTTTTCCATAATTTTAGTACCAAATTTTGACAAAGAAACCAATTACTCAGAAGGTAATCACCTTCTGATTACAAAAGATAAGTCTTACGCCACACGGAAATTAAGATTCACGATTGATGATCTCTTGCTATGTCCCTTTCTACACCAAGTTATTCAATGAAGAAAGACGATATGAAAGGTACACTTTAATTATTCATTAAATTCTAATAGACATGTCTGAGTGCGGTAGTTGGTAAGCAATATGTTGAATATTTCGGGGCTCTATGAGGTACCACCACAAAGGTAGGTAAGTGATTATTTACAAAGTAACAAGATGTAATAAATATAGAAATCCTTGTCCCTATAATGATTAGATTACTTCTACAATCAGCGGTCATAAGTATTATTTATGTTGATATTATAAAACATTGCTGTTAATTCAAATTAACCCTATCTTTAAGGTGATAGTGGCACATTCACAGTGACGTCGAATGCCGTAATGGTAGTTTATAGTAGGTACTCGGCTGACTGACTTCTAGTCTCTAATTGAAAATCTGTCGCCAAACGTCTAATAGGTATACCTGTGGGTTCCAACAGCTGTCCTTCTTGAAAGTCTTTTGCTAGTTCTAGGCTTCGTGTGCTTATACTACTGTTAACGCCTAGCATGTGTGCGTAACATATCTACGCTCTCACGCACACAGCGTGAATCAACGTCAGCGCTCGTCCATCTCCATCGAGCCGCGCCCCTCTGCCATTACCTCGAAGACACGGTCGCGTGCGGTACCGCACCGTGACAATAAAATTTCATTTAAAGTAAGATGTTTAATATTAAACATCATATTTGAAAAAGAGTCTTCTCATTCAACATTCCGGACCCTGATCGCATATTTCACATATACAACTACCATGAGCCATATCGTCAAAATGGTAAGACTGTTCAAATTACAAACAAAATTTAAAAAAAATTAAAAACAAATGACGGTTGTAAATGTTGTAATCGAAAAATATGTAATTCGCCATTTTATGATGGCGGCCATCTTGGATTTGAAATTTATCATAGTGTAAGTATAGTATTCTACTAGTCAAGCCCTTCGGGACCAAAACCCTCCGTCGAGTGTGGATGCGGATTTCGCACTCGTGGAGCGCTTCATCGATTTTATAAACTTCGATGAAATTAGGGAGCTCGCCGAACTTATCAAACAGAGCGAGGGCAACGGTCGTGCCCTCGCAACTGCAGCGCTGCGATTTCGTAAAATCGCTTGCCAACTAGATCACTTTCGCGTAAATCCATAATGGATATTACACCCACGCACGGTAGAATCAAACCCCGATCCCTCAAGATAGGAACCTTCAATGCCAACGGCATTATAGGTAAACGAGATGAGATCGCAGAATTCCTGCGAGAGCATCAACTCGATATCCTTTTGGTACAGGAAACATTTCTTAAGCCCTTTCATAGGGACCCTAAAATTGCGAATTATCAGATAATTCGCAATGACAGACCCAACGCCGCAAAAGGCGGCACCCTCATTTATTATAAAAGATCCCTTCACTGCTCCCCTATGGACGCACCATCCCTAGAGTACATTGAGGCTTCAATCTGTAGGCTCGGTATGACTGGACACTCATCCATTATACTAGTCTCGGCATATTGCTCCCCTTCTCACAACCCACCCGACTCAGGAATGTCACTCAAACGTGACTTAGAATCCCTTTTCAATTTGGGTAGCTCAGTCATTCTGGCGGGCGACCTAAACGCGAAACACACCCTCTGGAATTGCGTCGCAAACAATACCAGAGGGCGTATTCTTGAATCCCTCCTCGGGCCACTCAACGTGGACCTGATCGCCCCATACGAACCGACTCACTTCCCGGACATAGTGACTCACAGACCCGACATACTCGACGTGGCGCTGCTGCGTAATGTAAACTTACGTTTGCATGACTTAGCAGTGCTACACGAGCTCCAATCGGACCACCAACCTGTAATCCTAGAGTTTACACCGCGCGTAGGTCCCCCAGATTCAGGTCAACCCTCTCGCACCAAGGTCGTGACGGACTGGGACAAATTAGGCGAAAGCCTCAAGGCGACCTCGTCCGTCCATCTAGACCGTATCCCTGACAGCCTAGTCACCGCCGACGACGCTGTAGGCGCTATCGACTCACTCACAAGTCACGTGCAATCGTTAGTTAGCGATTGCTCTCGGACAGTACCAGCGGAGGATGACCGACGCTGGCGCTTGCCCGACGACATACGGGACTTGCTGAGGGAGAAGAAAGCCGCCATTCGCGCCTACGATAGAGCTCCCTCAGAGCAAAATCGTGTCCAACTACGAGCTCTCGAACGTGCCGTCAAGGCACGCATCGCAGAGTTTCGCGAGAATCGCTGGGGCCAGACCCTCAGCGAAATCAAGCCCTCCCACCTAGCCTTTTGGCAACTGTCTCGTGCCCTTACAAAGGACACAGTAGTTCCAATGCCTCCCTTAAAGCGACCCAATCTTCCTCCCGCCTTTGAAGACGTGGAAAAGACCGAATGCCTTGCCGAAAGTCTGGAGGCTCAATGTACGCCCAGTTCTCTCCCTATTGACCCGCGTCATTTGGAGACAATCACAGCCGAAGTAGAACGAAGGACCGCTCTTCCGTTACCTCCTCCCGCTCCCCCGACTGACGACGTCGCCAATGACGTCAACACAAATGACGACCCACTTCCACCCGCGACCCATGACGAGGTGAAAGCGATCATCGGGAAGTTACACCCTCGTAAGGCCCCGGGCTCGGACAAGATCACCAACAGAGTGATCAAACTCTTCCCAGCCTCCCTTATCATGTTATTGACGGCCATCTTCAATGCCGCCCTGTCAAATAATATTTTCCCACACCAGTGGAAAGAAGCCCACGTGATTGGGATCCACAAGCCCGGCAAACCCAAGTCCGAGCCCTCCAGTTATCGTCCCATAAGTCTGCTCAACGTACTGGGCAAGATTTATGAGAGAATCATTTATGTCCGCCTTAAAGCATTTGCCGATGCTAACAAACTCCTCCCAGACGAGCAATTTGGGTTCCGACCCAAACACTCGTGTGTTCATCAAGTCCATAGAATTGTTGAACACATCTCCACAAGTTACCAGAGAGGTCACATGACAGGCGCCCTTTTCTTCGATGTCGCAAAGGCATTCGACAAGGTGTGGCACACAGGCTTGATCTACAAGCTTTGCACCCTAGGTGTGCCACCGAGACTCGTGACCATCTTACGAGACTTTCTGTCGAATCGCCTCTTTCGATATCGGGTCGAAGGCGTCCTGTCCTCACCCCACCCGATTAGTGCCGGTGTCCCGCAGGGCTCGGTACTATCTCCCTTGCTCTTCACGCTCTACACGAGCGACATCCCTAGAGTCAAGAATACGCAGTTCGCTCTCTTTGCAGACGACACTGCCGTATATTGCTCAGGCAAAAGCCCGCCCGCGATCTCTAAGAAACTCCAGACCGCAGCCAACGCCCTAGGCGCATGGTTCCGGAAATGGAGAATAGAGATCAACCCCTCCAAGAGTCAGGCGGTTCTCTTTTATAGAACCGACCGAAAAAGACGTCCCCCCATCCCCGACCCAGTCACACTATTCGGCGAGCCGATCCCTTGGGAGAGGCAAGCCAAATATCTCGGTGTGACCCTCGATGATCGCCTATCCTTCGCTGCACACATAAGGGCGGTTCGCGCGCGCGCCGCCTTTGTGGCAGGACGACTCCACTGTATGATCAACGCCCGGTCTAAACTTGCCCTAAAAAGCAAGGTTAGACTCTATACCGCGTGTATCCGTCCAGTCATGACGTATGCGAGCACCGTGTTCGCTCACGCTGCTCCCAAACATCTCCACACCCTTCAGGTGATTCAAAACCGCTTCATGCGCAAAGCCACGGGCGCCCCGTGGTACATGCGCAATGAAAACCTCCACCTTGACTTAGGTCTCCCTACAATCAAACAATTTATAAAACGCGCCTCGCGCCGATATTTTGATACCGCAGCGCACCACGCGAATCCCTTGATAGTCAAAACTATCACATACACCCCGTCCCTTATTTCCCGCATCCGTAGGCCTAGGTTCGCCCTCAGCGAACCAGACGATGCCATTACCCTAGTGCAGATCGAGGCCGAAGAAGCCCGCAAACAAATACAGATGCGAAATCGTCAACCTAGATTTCGTCCTCGCCGGCGAGGACCGTCGCGACGTCCTTCCCAGTCTCGTCCCGATTAAGCGGCCCGAGCTGCACATTAGCAATCCGACCGATCCCCAAATAATTATAATTGTTTGCATGCTAAGTCCTCCCTCATTCCCCAGGCAACGTCCTGAGCCGAGGTCGAGCCCCACAGGGGGCACCGTCAGGCTACCGTTGCCCAAAATTTATTTAGTTTTAGTTTTAAGTAGCGGTTGAGAGCCCTCAGCGCTCACCGCAAAAGTCCGCGTAACGGTGGAAGAAGGTCCCCTGGACCCACCACGTTTCTGTTCCTGCTCAAAAAAAAAAAGTCAAGCCCTTTCATTTGATACCCATATTGAGGGAGTTGTGAAAAAAAATGTAATCCGCTATTTTGTGGCGGCGGCCATCTTGGACCGATTTTCATCAAACATAGCTATGAATACTCCCGACTAATTTACAAAAATAGGATTCGGTCTTTGGCAACTAGGCCCAAATTTATCTAGTCCAGTCTCAAATCCAACAAAACGATAGTGAGTTTTTATAGTTTTGATAGATTACTTTTAATCAGAATAGTCAGAAGATTTTATTATTTATTTATTTATTACATTAAAGTTATAAAAATATTCATAATAATAAAACTACAAATAATACTTGTGAAGGTGTTGAAATTCCCACCAATGGACAGGACACGTTATTTAACTCAATAAAATGAAATATTCAAACTCGTCCGTAACTTGAGGCAAAGTTACCACCGAGCCACCCCATATTGAAATCCCAACACTCCAACTTAAAAAGATTTCTAAATCTTTACTGGGGATAAAACTCCACTTGGGCATAAAGTGTGCGTGGTTTTATGGGCAAGATAGAGGGTGTGGCGGCCGCGGAAGGTCCGAACGCTCAACTTGGCAAATGGTTTAGCGAGTTTTGCCAAGTTCGTCGGGACCCCCAATAAGTTTGTTAGTTAATATACAGATTGTTTGCGGTTCCGCCGTGTAATACACTCGAGATTATGAAGCTAAGAATTTCCTTTATAGAATTGGATTTTGATTTTTTGGTGTGAACTTAAAAACCAAGTAAGTAAGTAGAAAAAAAAACCTTGGTATTTCGTAAACGAATCTTACTATGAAGAAGGTGTTGGAGACAAGCCTCTATATTTTTAAAATAATATCTTTTTAACAACAGACGAACAAAAAAAATAGGGGAAGTACACTAAAATATTTTTTGAAAAGTTTGTTTGCACTGATATGAACAATTTCAGCTTAATGTCACTGATAGTTGTCGAGTAAAATGACCATAAAGACAGACGGACAAGACCAAACTATAAATCTGAATAATTATAGCACAATCCTAAAAAGTTATCGCAAATAAAAAAGGTTTAAGAAGAATTCTGTAATGAATTCTAAAATGGAGACATTCTATAAATATGCTACGTAAGAATCTTTGCTTCATAAGTTATTTAAATACAATTATCTAACAATACATAAATAGAAAAATGTTCCGATGCCGTCAATTAGTCGATCGAATACATAATGGATACTAATCCCGAATAAGGGAGGATTACGAACTCTTTGACGGCAGTAAGAGCCATTATGGAAGAGCTCTGACATTAAGTAATACTTAATTGGGTAATATAACTGGTATCCTAATCGTAATCCTAACTATATTATAATATTATAAATGCGAAAGTGAGTTTGTTTGTTTGTTTGTTACCTTTTCACGCCTAAACACCACTAAACCGATTGCGATGAAATTTGGTATGCAGATAGCCTTTGGTACGGAGAAGAACATAGGTAACTTTTTATCCCGGGAAAACACAAGATCCCTCGGGAACGCGGGTGAAACCGCGGGGCGGAAGCTAGTATATAATATTATAATTGCGAATGTGAGTTTGTTTGTTGCCTTTTCACGCTTATACCACTGAACCGATCTTTAAAAATGTTCCAATAATACAGACAATTAGTTTATTTATTCAGCAAGTCGTAGAGATATAACTGTAATTATTGCCCCAAAAATGTTGTATGTATAACAAATTGCTAGAATGTATTGTTTCTTGTTATAAACATTATCAGAACATTAAAAACCGGCCAAGTGCGAGTCGGACTCGCGCACCGAGGGTTCCGTTCAAACTTCGTCCATCACGGGAAATGCACAATTTTATTTATTTACTGTATTTGAGGTTTTTGCCAATTAAGCTAGACCTCTAAATTGTATGAGCGCCCATACAACTCAGAGGTCTTTATTAATTGGCGTACCTATGTATGTATGGGGACACCCTTTAATTTTCAACTTTTTTTATTTTTTAGAATTTTTCCTTTATTTGTGCTGTAAGGTCTTGCTTTTTGGCATTTTTTTTATATTTGAGAAACTTAAATTGCGGTTTACGATTTATAACGTATTAAAGACTGAGACTCGCGCAAACTATTCAGTTTAGAAAAAAATGATATTAAAAACCTCAATATCATTTTTGAAGACCTATCCATAGATACCCCACACTTATGGGTTTGAAGAAAAAAAAAATTTTGAGTTTCAGTTCTATGTATGGGGAACCCCCAAAATTTATTGTTTTTTTTCTATTTTAGTGTAAAAATCTTGATGCGGTTCACAGAATACATCTACTTACCAAGTTTCGACAGTATAGCTCTTATATCAAAATACATGCTTACTCTATAGTAAAATATTTCTACTTCACAGTGTAATGTGATAGCAGATACGGAACGAACTCTGTTCCTTTACTTACTTATGAACTCTGAAACAAGTTACTTTTTCCGGAACATTATTATCTGCGTCAACACGTTAGGTTCGCTAATGAGATGTTAAAATTGGAAATCACTTTTTACCCACGATGGAAAGGAGATGGTGTGTGCGTTTAGGGTGAGAGGTTGTGTTTGTTTGTGTGGGCAAAAAACCAATGTTCCCATTTATCTACAAAACGGTTTGATTTAGATACGGTTTTCTGTAAAAGGTTTGTGATTAATCGGCGATGGTTCTTGGATATCTTTTATGGTGTTATAGGGCGCTGTAATCAATATTTTACTATTATACATGCTAAAGTGTATTTATCGGTTACATTATTTTACGCAGCGATGGAGCAAAGGACCGAAGTGAATTTTTGCATAGAAATAGTTTATAGGCTGGAGAATAAGACAGGCTACTTATGGTTCTAGGAATGCGGGTGAATCAAGCCGACAATATTACTTAAAGGGGATAAATATAATGACCACCAAAAAGAACGTTGTGACCATAACCTCTATTAGATACCTAAAATGTGAACTATGAAACCAAATTTAGTAAATTGATCACCAAATTACAATTACTTACATTATGTGAAAATATGTAACTCAAAAAATCTCTTCCTTTTCAGAAACGACCTGGATACTTTAGGTTATAAGTGTGCCATACACTTCGTCGTTATTTTTTTTAACTGAACGGAAACCCTTTTTTGATTAATCAATCATTTAGGAGTTGGTTGCTATATGTGGGATCGCAAGTTTTAAAATGTTTGGTTCTAATTTCACGCTTTAAGGGGATTTAATTTTGGTGATCATTTACTATTTTTGCCAATATTTTATGTGATTTTTTGCCGTTCCATTTTACTAGATCTGGTGGTTAGTTAAACATAAGCTGTACCTTTTTTTTTTTATTTACTTAGATATGATAATTGGCATATTTTACGAAAATGGTTTGTTCTAAGACTATGCAATGTTGTAGTTGGATGGTTTAGTGCAAAACGAGGCAAGTTTTTAGTTGGCTAATTAATTCTGGCGCACGTCGTTATCTTGCCTGTAGCGGCAATTCTGCTCTACGTGAAAGGTTACGCAAGAGTGGCGCAAGATGTTATTAAGAGAAGCGTTAACTTAAATTGTACAACATTTGTAAGTCAAGTAGGAAGAAAAACCGCACGTATAAATATAACGTTTGAATATAAAAAAATATATAAAATTGTACGGTGACTCTAAATGTACTTATTAAATTATTAGTTTTTTACCTAGGAAGTTTCATGACGATAAAAAAAAATCTTATTGTTTGTTTAATTATATATTCTGTCGGTTTACTGAGGTTTTAGAGTTAATGTTAAGTAGAAAAAAAACCGGCCAAGTGCGAGTCGGACTCGCGCACCGAGGGTTCCGTACAAACTTCGTCCATCGTTCATCCATCACGGGAAATGCACAATTTCATTTATTTACCTTATTTGAGGTTGCTGCCAATTAAGCTAGACCTCTAAATTGTATGAGCGCCCATACAACTTTTTTTATTTTTTGGAATTTATCCTTTATTTGTGCTGTAAGCCATGCTTTTTGCCATTTTTTTAGGGTTCCGTAGCCAAATGGCAAAAAACGGAACCCTTATAGATTCGTCATGTCTGTCTGTCTGTCTGTCTGTCCGTCTGTCTGTCCGTCCGTATGTCACAGCCACTTTTTTCCGAAACTATAAAAGCTATTTCGGACGAGAAAAGTATCCACTCGGCTCCCTATGCAACTCAAGTCTCCAAAAAAAAACTGAAGTTAATATTTAAATTTCCTTATTTTTGTATCTCTGAATTGAATCCTAAAATACGTGCGGACGATTTCGTGGGCAAAGTTGGCTTTGAATATTTTGTTGGCTGTTTCCCTCTCGCTTAATATCAAATAAGTAAAGCTCCAAACATTGAGTAACGTCTTCTGAAGTGAGCGTGCTTTATCGTAGAGAAGAATAGCAATTAATGCGTGTATGCGGTGCGCAAATCGCCAAGCCTGTCTGAAATATGGCCTGCGCTTTGTGCGTTATACGATGCGTGAAATATGTGAAGACATTTTACTACTCTAATATACTTGAAGTTATAAGAATGTTACTTATACGTTCTTGAATGAAGTCAGCAAATCATAAGCAAATATGAAAATAATCATCGTCTGACCCACCAGTAACACAATATTCCCTGATTTTTATGACTCAAATGATATCTGTCTAGCTAGATGAATGTTACAAAATAATAGTTTTATAAATTTCAATCAATGATAGATCAGGAGTAGTGACGTCGGATGGTGCGGTGATGTTCGCAGGCTCGACTTATAAAATTATCATGTGCTTTTGGAGAGATAAATTATCATTGGGAAACCGTATATGGGGCGCATATTATAGGGTAGTAGTAGGTTGTAGTAGACCTGAGAACCAGTTCCCCTCTAGGTACTGTAGGATTATCACCTGCGGCCACATCAGCGCATACCATGATGAGATTGTGGTCAAAAATAAGACTTTCCTTAATATAAAATGTATATTACACATTAATCAAATTTAAAATTGGCAGGATTCAAGAGATTTAAATTTAAAGTTGTCACATGTCTGAAAATTTTAGTTTTATTTGCACCAAACAACTTTTAGCGTATCAACTAAATTACTGTTTAAAATTGTAAAATAAAAGTTGCACATTGAGCTACCTATCTGGGTAAACATGGACGGTGTAATTTGTAGGGCTAATTTCGAACAAGTATTTTCGAGGGCATGAGACTGACTACGTTAGAAATAGCCAATTTCCTTTTGAGTGTTTGCATAATATTTTCATTGCATATGTACTTAGGGGTACTTTGTTATGAATTAGGATGAAAATATGGTGTATAAATACCCGATTATGATGATGGTAGATATTAATTTATTTTTTTTTAAATACTAAGTACTTGGTGGTCATATCCGTATGGATAAAAACTCTTTTTAAAATAATAATTTTAAATAGTTCTTATAATATTTTAGTATACAGTATTAGTACAAATTTAATTAAGGTTAAGTATACCGATAAAAGTTTGATGATACCAAAGTAATTCTATAAACTTAACTAACAAACATATTTGGCGCTAATTTAACTAAAGGGCGCGGCGGGCGAGAGTTAAATTCAAATTACGCAAAGCTCCCAACGTACTTAAGGGAAAATTCCAACAATGTTTGTTAGTGGGTACCCACCCTTGTTTTGACCTCAAATTATAAGGGTCACCGGCTTGTTTCTTGCAGAGAGAGAGTTGTATATTACGGTTATACCTAGGGTATCCAGGTGTACGGTTATACCATGGAAATACTAATAAATCAACAAGAACAGTGTAAGCACAAAATGCCCGGTGGCACTTATACACTAGCTTTTCCGCGCGGTTTCACCCGCGTTCCTGGGATAAAATATAGCCTATGTTACTCGGTGAAGATGTAGCTTTCTAACGGTGAAAGAATTTTTAAAATCAGTCTAGGAGTTAAATCGTAACAAACAAACAAACAAATCTTTCTTCTTTAGGCTATTTCTTTCTTCTTCAGTTTAGATTTAGATCAAATTTAGGCAAAACGATTATTTTATAATACTAATATTATAAATAGGTAAAGTCAGTAACTTTGGATGTAGGAGGTAAGCTCAGAAACTACTGATCCAATTTGAAAAAATCTTTTTGCATTAGAAAGCCCGTTGATTGAGGACGGTTATAGGATATTCTCTCCCGGGAACGAGGGAAACCGCGGGGAACTATGATATTAAAATCAGAGGTTGACTGTGCATGTGTTTGGATCAAAGATCCTATAAGCTCCTAAATAAATGATTTGTGAGTGAGTTCTGATTTTTCAATGGCCAGATAAACGGTATCTAACTGTTAATTTGAAATGAGAAAAGTTTTTCTATGGACTTATCAGAGGAATAACTTACCCGAGGTTTATTCAGCCATTGAAAAATAGGCCCTATGATGATGACACTGAGATGATTGTAAAAAATAACAAATTATACAATCATAAAACCCGACCGCATAATAAGCGAACTAAAAATATGGAAACATAAAGTTGATAAGGTAATATTATATTCATAGGGAATATGTAATAAACCAAAGAGTTTAATTAAATTGTTCATAAAGAATAATCCCATATCTCACGTGATGTTACAGTCTTACATCCACATAGACTGTATAAAATTACGACATCATCTACTTACGTCATAACTACAGATTATACCTACCTAATTACAACTTATAATAGGTAATAATAGCATTTATTCAGACAGTATATAAGTTAAATTATATGATTATTTATAATAAAAAATGTGAGCCGTCACGGGACGCCTGGCAGATGTGAAACATCGACATTATTTTGTAAAAGTAATATGCAGAAAAGAACCGATTGTGATAGGAACTAAATGTGTCATAATGATAAAATAAAATATTACGATTAGAAAAATTAATTAATTTTTTAATGTTCATATTAATAACAAATAAGAAAAACATTCGTGCGCTGCACGCCATCAGCCACACCGTACACACTACTGCATATAGACTGTATACTGGGCGATTTTGTTATCACTGGCAATACTTGCAAGGGTGGAAAGCTCAAGCTCATTGTAGGATACGATCCTTCGTCCTTTGCGGACGGATTTAAATTTGCCCATATTCTTTTATCCCGGGAAAGATAAGATCCCTCGGGAACGTGGGTGAAACCGCGGGGCGGTAACTAGTAAATAATAATAATGAAATTAATCGTTTATTTACTCCCACATAAAATCACTCGAACAATTTTAGTTCTTAACTAGGTTGGTACCTACTTAATAGTTACTAGGTATACTTAATAATACAAATATGAACGAAGTATTACCACAGAATATTTACTGTCGTATAGTTCAAACAAATATTGTAACAAGTTATATAGATTCAAAGTTATAAATTATATTTAAACAAAGCGAAAGGGTGAAGCCGCCGCCATATATCATGGAAAGCTATTACTCGCAGTTTAAGTGTTCTAGAACCTTCGGCGTTAAGCCAAAGTATAGTAAAAATGTTGAATCACCGACGCCATGCCGATCGGACGCCTGAATAGTTTGTAAGAGCAATCTATCTATTAGTCGTTCGATAGACTACACGATTTATTGACAAACTAAAAGAAGTTAAGAGGTTACCTGTTTTTGCCAGTGTTTCAAGCCTTGTTGGTTTATTGTCAACAAGCTTCCCCGCGGTTTCACCCGCGTTCTCGAGGTTTATATGTTTTCCCGGGATAAAAAAGTTCCAGGGTGTGATCTATCTATGTGTGAAGTTTCATCCAAATCCATTCAGCGATTGTGTCACAAACATCCAAACAACTAAACATACAAACATTCACATTTCTACCTAAATAAAAATCATTTGCTGTATGTAGCGCATCACTTCAGAACGGCTGCACCTATTTGGCAAATTCTTTTTTTTTGTGTATGTAATTGACAGGTTTGATAATATAACAAATATACAGGGAATGCGGATGAAACCGAGGTGAACAGCTAGTTTATAATATTAGTTACTGATAGGAATATCTTCCACACACGGCGGTGTTTCGGCGATCTTAAAATTTTTGACATTTTTCTCATACTCTCCCGATTTTTGGTTCCAAATATCTCGGTAACATAAAACTTGACGACAAGTAGATAGGTGTATTTTTTTTAATAACGGCAATATGGATAACAAACCAACCACTGCTGCAGTGTCCGCAGTCCGAGTTATCTTACAAAATAGTATTTAATTTCATTGCGGTTGAGAAGGCAAGTAATCAATTAAAGTTGTATTTTTGTATGGTTTTACTATTGTCTAATAAATAATGGAACAACCTGGCAACTGTAATTCTTTATTACCTAATTAATAATGAATTATTATCATTAATTATTTCAATTATATTAATTTTGTTTATTTTCAATGATCATTGTTTTTATTTGGCGACCTTTACCATTTGTCTGCAACGTGACACTTATTTGAGTCATTTTTAGGGTTCCGTACCCGAAGGGTCCAGACGGAGCCCTATTGCTGTCACTCATGTGTCCGTCTGTCGTCTATCACACAGGTTGGAGCTATAGTCTTCAAATTTTCATAGTATAAGCACAGTCTACTATGTAAAGGCTTATACTCTGTGGTATAAGCATCGTGTTGACCCAAAGCCATACAAGATTTTGTTCCGAAGATTTTTTTTAACTTCCCATTGACCTATGAACTTGAAATTTGGTGATAATGTTTATTATTACATATATTTTATCAACAAATACCAAAATATTGAAAAAACAGATATTTCTTTGAAATTTACATACCTACAAGTTTGTACGGAACCCTCGGTGCGCGAGTCCGACTCGCACTTGGCCGTGTCCTCTACCTATTTATACCCGTTTCATCGTGTGCCGAAAATTTGATAAATGCTATGCCATCTCCCATAGAAAAATATATTATGATAAAATTTGAGTGAACACAGACTGAGTAGAACATCCTAATGCTGGTGCCCTATAGACTCTCGTATGCAAATACGATTCCAACTAACTCTTGCAAGTGATATTTGCATAATCGCCAGATGAAATGTAAATATTTGGTGTTCGTTCGTTCTTTACTTTTTCAGAGGGAAGGAACATTGTATGCGATCTTGGTGTGTAGTTGAGTGGTCAACAGTGGTGTAGAAATAGGGAATTTTGTTTATTGATAATAATTTGAATATATTAATGAAACATTTTTATTTTTATTTTGTACTAGCTTTTCTTTACGGTTTCATGCGGCAAAATAGCCTATAATCTTCCTCGAGAATTGGGCTATAAAATGAAAAAAGGATTTTTCAAATCCAACTGGTAGTTCCAGTGATAAGCGTGTTCAAACAAATAAACAAACAAAAAAATCTCTTCAGTTCTATTAATAGAACTAGCTTCCGCCCCGCGGTTTCACCCGCGTTCCCGAGGATGTTATGTTTTCCCGGGATAAAAAGTAGCCTATAGCCTTCCTCGATAAATGGGCTATTCAACACTAAAATATTTTTTCAATTCAAACCAGTAGTTCCTGAGATTAGCGCGTTTTCCTCACCATGTTTTTCATTACCGAAAGCTCATTGTGGGAATCGAACCCACGACTTTCGTCACTACCACTGAGCAATCATCGCCGTTACTGATTAGGTACCTACCTATCTGTGTGGTTTTTACTAAATTCGCGGAAGAGAACACGAATTCGTAACAAGTGCGAGTCGGACTCGCGCACGAAGGGTTCCGTACCATTATCTATAAAACGTACGTAGATTTACATATCTTATTGCTTACTTTACTCTTTTATAATAGAGGATTCAGAGCAAACTTGACGCTTGTATGTTTTAGGTACCATGTTAAGGTTCTTGACTTTTTTAGTGTGCCTACGGGACCCTATTATTATACACTACGCCTTCCGTTCGACTGCCAATGATAAAAGCATTTTTTAGGTTTTTTTTTGTGTGGAGACACCCATTGGGCCTGAAACACGTAGGTACCTACCTACCTAATGACACAGTCATTAGAATTCCAACACTATTTTATGTTTGGAGTAAACCTATTATGAGGTTAATTTAATTTATCTTTCTATGTTTCTTTTAGTAATTCCTTATTTTAAACAACGCTTGTTAGTAGATATAATGTTCATGCCAATATCTTCCATCTCACTCGAGCTTATTACATAATATTATGCGTCCTTTTCACGGTCCGGTCGGCTCACTACACTTCGGCTCGCCCGGCGGCTGCCGCGCTTGCGCTGCACCTCCCCTCCTTGTGCCGCCGCTGGCCGCCCCGCGCTGCTATCGTCCGCCAGTCTCCGTTCAAACGTACAAGGTGAAAGATATTCTATCGTTCGTGAGTCGCGCGCGCTCCGGTTGGTCAACAACATGGCCGCGGTATCGCCTTGTTTACAACGCGGTAGAAACACTTTAAACCCTGACAGTATAAAGAAGGAATATTTGAAACAATTATCAGATTTTGTGCATCTTCACAATAACTCTGAATTGGATTGTTATCAAATTACAATAGATGATCTCATGGAGCAAGTTAAAGAAGTGAAGAAGTTAAAGGAACACGGTGTCGCCCTTAATCCTGATCAACAGCTATTGGACGATTCATACTATGTAATTGAAGATTGTAATCAAAAGGTACAAGATGTTTTAGTAAAAAAAATTTTAGAAGACAATATTGTCACATCGACACAGCGAGTGTTAACTAAAGACAATTGTTTAGAATTCTTCCTCAAAGAACACAAACAAATAGGATATAGAATCGATACCTCGAGTCTGGTTGAAACTTTAAACGCAAATTTCATGTATCCTAAGATCTGCTTGGATATTTATTTAAAAAGCTGCGACATCTGTTCAATTCAAGATGAAATAATAACAATTAATAAACCAGAAATAATAAAACAGCAGATATTCAACAAGATTGGGCAATTACAAGTTAACAATATAGCTACTAATAATACACAAATGTTTCAGTACATTCTAATTTATGTAGATAAGCTTACCAATTTTACAATTTTGAGACCCTTAATGATCGACACGGTAGAAGAAATTAGTACTGAACTGTTAAAAATATTTTTAGAGTTCGGTCCACCGGAAACATTACATATCTATGAAACTGGAAAATATACATTTTATTCAGATGTATTCAAACGCATAAAAGTAATTATGCCAGTATTTGACATAAAATGGACATTGGAAACATCAAGTTTTAGTAACTTTTTCACTACTGTGATGGACGAACTAGCTAAATGGACGAAGAAATCTGGTAGTAGCAATTGGGAAATTGGTTGTTATATTGTACAATGGAAAATGAATAGCACCAAACCCATCTCACCAGATGAAGACATAGACAATAACGGAGTAGAAAATAAAAATCCATATGAAATTGTTTTTGCTGAACCATTAAATTCTGCTATTGATGATAAATCGAAATCGTCTCAGTCAGTCAGAACGACAACACCGAAGCAAGTGAGACCTTCAATAGCACATTCAAGCAAACAAGCTACCTCAAATTCATTTAGCACTGAAGTCCTACCGAAGTTAGATCCTAAAAACTTTGCTTTTTCAATCGAAATTATGAGCGATGAAAGCGAAGATAGTGAGTGAATCGTAAAAAAGAGAACTAGAGTAGCTTGATGAATTTAATAGCTGAAGACCAAATGGCTGAACTATAGAAGAGCCTGTTACCGGAGAGTCCACTTTATATAAAGACAGAAGAATTGTTTTGTATTCATTTATGATATGTAGATAATTAATTACAAGATCTAATAAAGTACTTTTCATTTAACAATGTGTGTTGATTAATGGATTTTTATTGACCTATTATTTCTTGTACGCTCCTTTACATCACTACTATCCTTACTAATAATTATAAATAAATAAAAGAGAAAGTATGTACCTATTTTATTGTATTTTTACAACTTAACTACCGAAACAATTTTTATGAAAATTGACAGAAGAGTAGCTTGAACCTCGCATTATTTACTCTTAGTAAACGGTCGAGTCTTCGTATTTTGAGAAAACCGGACAAGTGCGTATATAAACTGACTAGCTTTTCCGCGCGGTTTCACCAGCGTACCTGGGATAAAATACAGCCCATGTTAATCAGTGATAATGTAGCATTCAAATGGTGAAAGAATTTTTAAAATCGGTCCAGTACTTTTTCGTTACAAACATACTTACTTACATACAAATCTTTCCTCTTTATAATATTATTATTAGCATATTAGTAAAGATAACAAATCAGTAACTAATTACCGGTCTGGTAATTTGAAAATAAACATGCTACCAAAGACGATCTTATAAATTTGATCGTCTTTGATGCTACGAATATGGCGTTTAATAATTTGTGAGTGTTGTTATTCAAGAACCCAAATTTAATCTGTGTATTTCTAGGAAATTCGATTAAGTTCTTCATTGAAATATATTTTTAATAACTGAGTTTCTATGTTACTTAGGATTATTCAGATTAATGGAATGTTTATGAAGCTGCAAATGTGGTGATATGAATCCCCCAGTTTAAACAATGGCCCTTCTTGTCAACGATTTTCTTTGGAAGACGAGACGAGATTATTTTAAAGTAAATAAAAAAATCTTGTAAGTACGTCGAAAAAGTTTAATATCCTAAATTTTCGAAATAGCAAAGTGGTACAGATAGTCTCATCTTCTCTGTAAATAATTCCTTAGCAGGTTAATAACCCACAGAGCATTGAGACTTCTTTATTATTGCAATAATGCACATATTAATGAGTAACATTATAATAAAATACGTAGTGAAAAAATATGTAGGTTCAACGGTTTATCCCACTTCATTAGATAAAGTGCGTTGTATTGTCTCTTTTTAACGTTTTAACGTCCTTTGTAACGTTTTTAATTGATAAATTAGCTCCACAAGTACCTATATCTGATATCACACTGGTATGTAATATTCGTAACTCGTTCAAGACTTTATGAATAGAAGCTTAAAATTGTAGGAGCAAAATTGATAGTTTGTGTTCCATCTAAGCGAGCAAAACACAAACAATGCATCGTGAGCACATTGCAAAATATTGTCATTTCTACTATCACAAGAAACGTTGGAGTCTTACTATCAATACCTACATTATACTAAACTATGAGTAGATACAACGGGTCTTTTAATAGGTAACTCAGTTTACAAAGACTTTCTCAAAGTAAAATAACCGGCCAAGTGCGAGTCGGACTCGCGCACCGAGGGTTCCGTACATACTTCCATCGTTCGTCCATCACGGGAAATACACAATTTTATTTATTTACCTTATTTGTGGTTTTGGTTTTTTCAGCTAGTCCTCTAAATTGTATGAGCGCCCATACAACTCAGTATTTTTAAATATTTATTTTATTTTTAGTATTTGTTGTTATAGCGGCAACAGAAATACATAATTTGAGAAAATTTCAACTGTCTAGCTATCGCGGTTCTTGAGATACAGCCTGGTGACAAACGGACGGACGGACAGACAGCGAAGTCTTAGTAATAGCTAAAAAGAGTAGAACGTAGAAAGTAGGACGCAGTGGTATGCGGTGTAGGTAGGTATTGTTTATTTCTTTACCAATTTATGCCAAAGATTTTTAATAACACCGAGAAACAAAATATGAGTGCTATCACCACGACACTGAGAGTCACATCGCAGCGCTGCGCTGCGTGCAATTTGTACAATCTAGCAATTTAAATAGTAGTAGTTAGTAACAGTAGAATCGGTCCTCATGGATTTTATATATGTTTTATTTTGTGGCAAAACTGATCCCATATGTTAAATTGGATATTTTTGTCCTAAAATTCATTTTCAGTTCTTTTGGGATACTTCAATTTTAATTGTGAGTAATCTTGATTGTGAGAGTTAGTCCCATAATAAAAGTTGTTCATTTTGATGAATACTTCCACCCTTGCAAGTATTGCCAGTGATAACAAAATCACCCTGTATACACATGGTAATCTGATCCCAAGCTCCTTCTACTCTGTGCCCAAACTGTATAGTTATTCTGTTTGTTTACCATGAGATTGGATAAATTCAGCAGTTCGTGCCAGTGTTTGTATGCACATGCACAGTGTACCATATTACTAATTGAATTTCTACATGTTCTTTTATATTTTATCTTCGTTTGTTTTTAGTACCTAGTTGTCAATACACGAACCATTTGGTGTAGATCTCCTGGAATATAGACTCTGCCTAGCTTTGATACCAGTCACTCGCAATTTAAGTGTTCGTTACTATTTACTTTGTATTAGTTTTTTTTATTAGTATCATAATTATTGTAAGAGAAATAAATTATTTTCTATACATTCCTGAATTCTCCCCATAATAAATATTAAACTTTTTACGCAGGTATCGTAACCAAACAAAATTATTTAGCGATATGTTTCCTTTTGTCTTATCACATGTAATATTTCATATGGAAATTGTGAAGGGCACATTTATGCTCACCAGTTTCTTGCGATACCATATCTTGTACGTAAAACTTTTTGCCCAAAACTTTGAAAATGTGATTTATTGTTGAAAGTTCATCGGGTGTTGTAGTACATTTTTTTGCCAACATTTTCCACAACATTTACTTCTTTAAATTGGTGATTTACTAAATACCTTACCACCAACAACAACATCACTCTGAGAAAAGTGTTTAATGTATGTTCTTTATTGGTATCACTAACAACCCGATTTAGATCGTATAACCAGGCAATGGAGATTACATTTTGTTATCATGGGATGTACACTAACAATTATT
The DNA here is from genome assembly GCA_951216915.1 of Tetheella fluctuosa. NCBI lineage: Eukaryota > Metazoa > Arthropoda > Insecta > Lepidoptera > Drepanidae > Tetheella > Tetheella fluctuosa. The sequence continues at coordinate 5,431,625 of OX578237.1, forward strand.
ATCGTAAAACTGTACGTTACGATCACTACATCACAACATAATATTATAAAACAAAGTCGTCAGCCGCGTCTGTCTGTCCGTCTGTTTGCGATAAACTTAAAAACTACTGAACGGATTATCATGCGAGTTTCACTAATGGATAGAGTGATTCATGAGGAAGGTTCAAGTACATCATTTGTCAAGGTTTTGTGAAAATTTGATGTAATATGATGATAATTGTTGGAAGTGTCGGAAAAAAATTGTACCGACTGGGAGCGTAACTCGCGTGCGCGCGTAAACCAATAGAGTTATAGTTATATTTAAAAAAAATAGACGTAAATGCTCTGCTACCCGTGCGAAGCCGGGGTGGGTCGCTAGTGTTGTATAATAGAGTTGAAAGTAGTAATTTTTTTTAGGAACAGCTGATGTTTTTTTCGTGTTTTCATTAGTGAGTACTTTCAACCCTGAATGTTTAGCTCAACAATGAAAACAAAGCTGTATAATTTCTTAAATGTTTGTACCTACTAGTAGTAGTAATGTTGAATCGTTTTATTCAATCTTTCACATAAATAAACCACCTTATAGAAGTAGAGGTTGAATTTCGGAAAATGGATCGTCGATGCTGGTACGTAGGTAAGTATGTAATTAAACTAGCTGCGTAACTTACATGAACGTGTACTTACAAGAATCATTTGACTTTTGGGTGAAATTGACAAGAGGGCGCTTCTCAACACCACTCTTTGACACTTTTGGCATGTTCTTTGAATATACTAAAAACACTCCTCTACGCAACTGGGTCCAAAACGAGGATATTCGTAAAAGAACAAAAGCGACGGATGTAGCTCGCTCGTAGAGTCAGTAAGCTGAAGTGGCCATGGGCAGGCTACATTGCTCGAAGAGCTGATAACCGATGGGGAAAAAAGGTTCTCCAGTGGCGACCACATAATGGAAAGCGGCAAGCGGGACGGCCCCCCACCGGGAGGTCTGGCAGGTGGCCTACTTCACCAGTGGATATCCTCAGGCTAAATAATTGATGATAACTAAAACCATATAAATGCACCAAATACCTACACCAAACGAAAAATCCAGCTAACTGTCATTAACTGTCATGAAGTGACATTTCACAAGATGGTGGCGTTAGTTCCAATTTTGGCCACGAGCCAAAAGATCTGCTACTTTACGCGCATGTCGGAGCGAAACGTTTTTCAATTTGACAGTGTCACTAGTAAGTATCAGTTTTGTAAACCAACATGAAGGTTTGAAGCAAGTCTATGACGTGGTACGAAATTAATAAATATAATAGATTATTTCCTTAAGGCTATCTAATCCTAAACTAAGCAGAGTTGGTACAAACAAAATTAAATAATATACCACATTATTCTACTTGTATTTATATAATACTTCAAAAGATATTTACGCCCAGACAGAACAAATAGATATGTTAATAAATGTAAATGTTTGTCAGCTACTATAAATATAATATCATCAAAAATACTTGTAAAAAATATGCCAAGTCTCGCTACACTTTCACCGTAAAACATTTAGTAGAGCCAAGTCAGCTAATTATATTATCTTTCTTATGCAGTTGGCTTATAGTTAACTTGTACCTTTTGGTCTTGACAATCAAGTGGCATCAGGATGCACTGTGATAATCCCCCTTATTCAGACCTGCTCGGTTGCAGTCCCGATCGGGTAGACGAACCGATTGAGTAGTCTACTGAATAGGATGGCTCCAATTTTCTCATTTCAGACTTCCATTTGGAATGAGGCAGTCGATCGGTGCACGATCGCGGCAAATGAATTCTGCGACTAACACAGCATCAGCCTAAATTTAACGAAATAAAATGTTCCTTTCGGTTAGAATGGCAACCGAATGGGTCTGAATAAGAAGGAATAGCATATTTCGAGAAAAGTTTTCTCGGCAGCGGCCTTGCTCGTCTTGACGGGGTACTCTGAATATAAATTAAATATCTACTTACATACTTTTGACCTAATAATATATTATTACTCTCACACTCATCCTTCGTCAACGACATTCACAGAAATGGGGTAGACTTTCCTCCCAAATCAGATGAATATTCAACGCGAACATATCGGCAATTCTGTGAATCCATTCGTATCGTTTCTTCTTTGTATTATTTAATTTGTCAATTCATATTCATCTTCTCGATGAAATGAGAATGATAAATCAATGTTAGGCAAACGTATCACATATTATTATATTTAAAAAACTGGCTGAGTGCGAATCGGACTCGACGAAGGGTTCCGTACCATTATCTATAAAAAAGGCAAAAAAATCATGTCTGTTGTATGGGAGCCCCCTTAAATATTTAATTTATTCTGTTTTTTAGTATTTGTTGTTATATCGGCAGAAGTACTTACATCATCTGTGAAAATTTTAACTGTCTAACTATCACGATTCATGAGACACAGCCTGGTCACAGACGGATAGACAGACAGACGGACGGACAGCGGAGTTTTAGTAATAGGTTCCCGTTTTACTCTTTGGGCACAGAACCCTTAAAACACTATATTTAGGATTCTTAATAGGCATACAAACAAAACATATAAGAAAAAATATTATTAAAAAATATTTGATGGTGTAGGTATACTTTGTATAGAACAGCGCCACTTACAATTGATAATTAACGTAGACTTACCGATACGGCTGTAAATTTTTAACATATAATAAAAAACTAGTTTCAATTTACATCGAATAAAAGACGTATTACTGTGGCCTTTAAAAATAACAACAAACTAATCGAGGGGGCAAAATAACACCATAACACCTATCTAAGAACATGCACCAATCACACCCAAACACATAACTGAAAACTGCATCAAAATCGGAATAGTAGTTTTGGAGAAAAGTGGCAACATGGATTTGCACAAACAAACATCCTCTTACCCCAAACGCATATACGGACTCCGTTCCGTCGTGGGTAAAAAGACATGACACCTTTTGAAGCGTCTGTCTACAACGTTATATCCAAGCTTGCCAATATGGTACATGTCTTTCATATTCGATTCAAGGGATATTAAAATAGCGCTGCAGTGCAAGGGAAGAAAATACTCTTCTTTATCACAATTCCAGACACGTACGTCGGGGATGTCAACCGAACAAGTGACGTCGGAATTTCATTTATACCTACACACAATCGAACATCTGTGACTCGTTTCGAAACAAGAGTTTTACACACTTTGCGGAAAATGGAGTTTTAAAATTTACGTTAAGTAAGTACTAGCTTTCCGTCCGCGGGGTCTTTTACCCGTGATCCAATATTGTGTCACCTAAGGAGTTGAATTTTAAAAAGCCTTTAGTAGATTACGTAGGCAACGTTATACAGGCCTTTACGAGCTTATGATTAGTCCTAGTCTGGTACCAGTTCGGAATATTAATAACAGCGTTCTTACTCACTTGTTTAGTTATTATAAATAACTAGCGTTTCGCCCGCGGCTTCGCTCGCGCAGACTTTATAAAATGTCTATAACTTTTTCCCCGTTAGCCAATTTCGACGAAACAAAGCCTATTTATTCACTGAAAATTGTTTCAATTTGACAGCACAATCCCCAGCTGAAAAAAGTTTCTATTTGACAACAAAATCCCCATTAACAAAATGCTCCCCCGTTCTTGAGTTATAAAATTACAACGAAAAGTGACATTGATTTTTATATAATAGATTATCAACAAAAACATGATTTAAACTTTTCTAAAAAAGCACACCGGTGGGGGGGTGATGGGGGGGTGAGAGTCGAAGGGTGAAGAAGTCAAAGAAGTCGACGAAGTCACGACCCTTTCTTTAGTGTAGACGGTTATCCACAGCGCGTATGCTATTGGCTGTGCCCAGTCATAGGTGCGCGCTTCTTCGTTCCAACCGAGTGTTCCACGACACTCAGCTTTTTTTATTAAACTATATTAATTTTGTTTACTTTTTACATTTTTGTTACAAATCTTACAAAACAAACAGCTTATACTCATAAATATCTTGAAGATCATAAAAATTACAATAAGCTTGATTATAAAAAGAGCTAATAATAAAGGTGCTACCACACCAAGCATGTAATATTCTGTCAGGGGACGTTGGCGGAGGGCGCGCGCAAATGTTTCGCACCACCGTGCCGCTGCACGTGCTCGGTCCACCACATCGCTCGATCCATTGGCGTATCTGGCTGGTCACGTATTACTGATCTCAAGCGTTTGATGTTTTCTCTGTAACTAAATAATATTTTAAACGATGATGGAGGATATATTGTTAACTAGCTCTTGTATTAGTATGGATAGGCAGCAGCGTAGTAATAAAAAAAATATTTTCATTTCATTCATTTATTTGCTAATCTTACTAGACTGTGGACTAGCTGACTTTCACTTTTGTCTTAGAACTAACTGATTTAACAATCTTAACGGTATAGTAAATTAAAACAAAAACTATGGATATTAATATCAGGAGACCTATAAGTACAGGTTTTAAAATATCAAGCATGAGATATTCACTCCACGAGATGTTCACTGCGGGCGCACGTAGATGCTTGCCTCCTCCGTGTCGCAGCACGTGCTCGGTCCACCACACGGCGCGTTCCATTCATTAACAAACGGAGGCGTTTAATGTTGTCCCTATAACTGTAATTCAAAAAACCCTGTCGTTTAGGTTGGTCAGGTTTAGCCTAGTCTTAGTCATTTTATTACTGTCAACCTCGTTTAGATGGCAATGCTTAATGCAACAAAAATTTGGCGAGAATAAATTTATACATTAATGGCATCTAACCAGTGCCAAAACTTACAGCCTTTTATGTACCCAGTGCGAGATTCTTTATCTGCTTCTAACTAACTTCCATGACCCAAAACATGGTCCTGGTCTGGTCAATTCTTGGACATTTCGGTACCCAAAGGATAAAAACGGGACCCTATTACTAAGAATTCGCTGTCTGTCCGTCTGTATGTCCGTCCGTCTGTCTGTCATCAGGCTGTATCTCAAGAACCGCGATAGCTAGACAGTTGAAATTTTCACAAATTATGTATTTCTGTTGCCGCTATAACAACAAATACTAAAAACAAAATAAAATAAATATTTAAGGGAGCTCCCATATAATGGTACGGAACCCTTCGTGCGCGAGTCCGACTCGCACTTGGCCAATTTTTATTTACATGTATAGATTTTATTATTTATATAAGCTATGGCACCTTAAGAAAGTGAGTACAGAGAATTCTACTGATACGAACAATAATTCTAAGCTTGACATTATTTCGTAATAATTTTCAATGAAATATTTTAGCTTATTCATACCTGTTGTTTAAAATAACTGTTTGAACAGCTTTAATCAAATCACTTGCAATCATTGTTTCAGCGTTGACCTCGACACCAATACCAAGTTCTACATATTTGTTAACATTAAACCATTGATCTCCTAGAAATGGAATACCGACTAATGGTACTTCTGCATCGATTGCCTCATCAGTCGACTGCAGACCACCTTGACTAACGAACAACTTTATGTTTGGATGCACTGGAAAATGAATATTCAGGTAATTTAAATAAGGTTACGTTATAAGTAATCCATTAATATTTTTTTCATGTCAGAAGGCTGACAAGCAGTCAGGCGGTCAACCTGATGGTAAGTGGCAACCGTTGCGTATTGACATAAGCAATACCAGAGGGATTGCCAATGTGTTGCCGACCTTTATAAAGTAAAAACAGGCACTCAAGTGCAACATATACAACTTAATTTATAAACACTTACTTAATAAATCCCTTTGAGGAAACCATTTTTGAATCTTTACATTTTTAGGAACTCCATCTAAATGATCACCATCAAACTTCCATAAAATATCATATGGTAATGCTTTGAAAGCGTCAAAAAACTCATCCAAGAAATCTTTATCCATTTCCGAGGGACGGACGTTTGTGCCCAGGCTTACATAAACTACGCCTCGACTTGAGTTATCCAAATATGATTTTAAATCCTGGAAATAATATATCAGGTCTAAATATTATGAAATCGATTACACAAGATTTGAAAATTCACCACTTATTCACTCACTCACTCACTAATAACTATAACTGGGGAACTATGTCTACAAACTTAATTGATAGGTAGATTTCTTAGAGGGAGTAGGCTAAAAGGATTTTCTAAAATTCAACTTCTAAGGGGGTAAAAGGGGGGAAATAAAGTTTGTATGAAATATTTTCGTACAAAGGAATTGGAGTACAAATTGTTCGGAGCAGGAAGTAAAATTTGCTGTATAATGTTTTTGTTTTTAATTGCCCCCAAAATAAAATGGAGTCTTAATGTTTGCAAAGAAAAAATATTACACTGGCCAATTATTTCGAAACCTTTATAATTTTCTTAATCCCAAAGGCCTAAAGTTAGGTTTTCACTGAACTGATTTTGAAGAATTTTTGCAAAGGGGTAGTATGGATCAGGGAGAGAAACACAGAACACTTTTCATACCGGGAACGCGGGTTGAACTACGGGGAAGAGCTAGTATATAAGTACATATAATTTATGCAATTTAAATAATTTACGCTTCCATCACAGTTATTTTACATGTGACATAAGTTATTTTTTTGACATTATTAGAAAAAATATCACTATTAAATGGTAGAATCATTTGTAACGTTCATAAGTGCCTTATTAGGGCCTAAACTGAATAAATGATTTTTGAATTTGAATTTATTAGAATGCAAAGAATTAAAGAAGTCAGCACACGTCGAAAGTACTTGATAGCAAGTGCTATTAGCCGAACAGCAAATACAAAGGCAAATGTCAAAGGTAAAATAACAGTGTACCGACTATACCTACATTAAATTTTATATTGAACTTCCTTACCTGTGGTAGATCCTTTACAGGTTGCATATGCAATTTTCCTAGGTATACAATATTGGGGGGTACCGGACGGTTTTGAGCAAATATTGGATGCGCATTTAAAAATAGCAAATCAACATTGCTTTGGAGTTCCTTCACTGTTGGAGCGTTTGTACCAAATTGTTCTTTTAGTAATTCGTTTTCAAATCCATCAACAGTTCCGAACGCATTCCATAGTTGAAATTCATAGTATGTCTGTTTTATTTTATCGTAAAAAGAAAGATTTCTGAATTTCTTTCTAAAAGGATTTGGATAATACAAAGGATGTCGGCTAGTGGCACCCATTATTTCAAGACTTTCCAACAACCCGTAGTAAGATGAGAATAAAATGACAGGTGCCTTAAATATTTTACCCACAATCAATTGGAAGTTGAATAATGCTTCGACAACAATTAAATCAAAGTGTTGAGTTTCATCTTCAATTAGCTTTTTTACCTCGGGTACATTGAATTGACCAACCACAATTTCAAGGAAACCCTTAAATGCATCTATATCGATATTTTCTTCCATATCTGTAATAATTCCACGTTTCAATGCGTTTTTATTTTTAATTTGAAGATTTTTTAATATTTCATATGAAAATCCAACATCGATTTCAGTGATATTATCTGGAGGTCTGTCCTTCGGTAAACCGGGATTCGGAGTAATTATGACTAATTCATGACCTCTCTTCGCTAACTCTTGATAGTACGCCCTAAATACAAACTGATGACTTATTGAAGGCGTTGGAAACACTCCTAGAATTCTTGCAGAATTTACTTCCGATATAAAAAATGAATTTAGGCAAATAAATATTGGCAAAGCGAGTGTTAAACGTAACATTTTGACGCTAATTAAAAACGCAATGTCGTTGACGTTTCGAGTTATAAATTATTTTTGAACTGATAAAATGTGACGATAGATAGATAGATAAAAAGAATTATGTCATTGAAATTCGAGAATTATAAATATATTCTAGACATATTTATCATGTAATTACTTGATAAAACTTTTGAGTCTTGCACGCACTGGAGGCAAAGTATACAAAGGAAGAACAGTAACAAAACTTAGTACAAACTCCTCGTCTAGAAACAAACGCACAAATGTCGGCGCTTGCTTACACTAATAGACAAATAGTATTTTCATTATTGCTTCACATAAACAGCTATGTTTAGTGATGTGACTTGGACGTCTCCACATTATCGATATCAAAATCAGCTGTTAGATGCTAAAGCATTTCTTTTTATCAAAAGCTAATTCAGACTGATTTTCAACTGACAATGTGAGCGCTGGCTAAATCAATCCTAATATATAATAACTTCCTAACTATTTATTTATTTATATTTATAATATATAATTTATTTCTTTAACAATAAATAATAATACAATAACCTTAATATATACCTACTGAAATAAAATTAAAAACTACTTACCTTAATTTAAATATATATATATTTATACTACGTAGGTGGCAACACCTGATGGTAAGCGGCTACCGTAGCCTATAGACGCTCATAACACCACGGGCATAGAAAATACAATTTTATATTTTCCCTGCCAGGGGTATCACTCACGCGTTGCCAACCTTGTAACATGAAGGTGTTAAGTCTTCTGTGCCTGTAATTTCACCGGCTCCCATACCCTCCTAACCGAAACACAGTAATACAAGTGCTATTACTATTCCACGGCGGAATTAGATATGTTGGTAGTACTTCCCCGGGCTTACTCTGCACTAAGAGTTCTACTACCTTCCTAATCCTAACTAATATTATAAATGCGAAAGTGAGTTTGTATGTTTGTTTGTTACCTTTTCACGCCTAAACCGCTAAACCGATCGCGATGAAATTTGGCGCAGATAGCCTATGGTGTGGAGAAGAACATAGAGTACTTTTTATCCCGAGAAAACACAAGATCCCTAGGGAACGTGGATGAAACCGCGGGGCAAAAACTAGTATAATAGTATAAAAGCGAAAGTGAGTTTGTTTGTTACCTTTTCACGCCTAAACCGCTAAACTGATCGCGATGAAATTTGGTGCGCAGGTAGCCTATGGTATGGATAAGGACAAAGGCTACTTTTCATATCGGGAAAACATAAGATCCCTGGGGAACGCTGGTGAAACCGCGGGGCGAAAGCTAGTTTATGATAAAAACTTAAAAACTAATATTATAAATGCGTTTGTTACCTTTTCACGCTTAAACCAGTGAACCGATCGCGATGAAATTTGGCATTCAGATAGCCTTTGGTATGGAGAAGAATATTGTTTTTTTAATTATAAGCATTTCCTAAGTTGCCAAATTGAGATAGATAGATTTGGATTAGCATATAGGGTTCTTATCCCGGGAAAACATAAAGTCCCTGGGGAACGCGGTGAAAGCGCGGGGCAGAAGCTAGTCTTTTAATAATGTTATAAGCAATAACGAATCCTCTTAAATTGTTATGACATGGACGGAGCATTGTAAATATAAAATTGTATTAATATGTATGAGCATATCGACATATCGACAGCTTTTGTACAATCCCTATGCCAAATCGTTTCATTGTCACATACACAATTTTATTCGGATAATAGGGTGTTTTCTGATTGTATTGACTGTGTTACTAAATAATTTCTATGAAAATATGCGTTATTATTTGTACTTGGGTGATGTGTGCTGAGAGCGATGTGTGAGCGTAGCACAGACCATGACACATTTATGATTATTGACGTACCTACTGGCATAGCACCTTTAAAATATTTACAGGCTAAACTATCTTTATAGGCTAAAGTCTAAAAAATAACTGTATTTAAAATTTGGAGTTTGCGGGTCTGCTAGAAGTACCATAGAAATTTTGATGATCGGCGAGTCAGTGAGTCAGTCAGTGACAAAATTAAGGAACTTTGACTTGCCATAATTTTAAAACTATTAGTTCAAATTTAATGTGATATTTAAATATATCCCACTATGTAATACCCTCATGTTGACTGAAAATTTAGGGTTCTAGTTTTTTCCACAACGAAGTTACAGGGGGGTCGAAAATGGTCCGAATGGCTTCGAGAAAAGGATAGTACGGCCGTGCCTTTTTAGGGTTCCGTAGCCAAATGGCAAAAAACGGAACCCTTATAAATTCGTCATGTCTGTCTGTCTGTCAGTCTGTCCGTCCGTATGTCACACCCACTTTTTTCCGAAACTATAAGAGCTATACTGTTGAAACTTGGTAAGTAGTTGTATTCTGTGACCCGCATTAAGATTTTAACACAAAAATTGAAAAAAAAACAATAAATATTGGGGTTTCCCCATACTTAGAACTGACACTCAAAAATTTTTTATACTCCCATACGTGTGGAGTATCTATGGATAGGTCTTCAAAAATGATATTGAGGTTTCTAATATCATTTTTTTCTAAACTGAATAGATTGCGCGAGAGACACTTCCAAAGTGGTAAAATGTTGGTCCCCCCCCCCTGTAACTTCTAAAATAAGAGAATGATAAAACTAAAAAAAATATATGATGTACATTACCATGCAAACTTCCACCGAAAATTAATTTAAACGAGATCTAGTCAGTAGTTTTTTTTTTAAATACGTCATAAATCGTAAACCGCAATTTACCTTTCATTCAATCAACTAAAATATAAAAAAAAATGGCAAAAAGCAAGGTCTTACAGCACAAATAAAGGAAAAATTCCAAAAAATTAAAAAAGTTGAAAATTAAAGGGTGTCCCCATACATACATAGTTACACCAATTAATAAAGACCTCTGAGTTGTATGGGCGCTTATACAATTTAGAGGTCTAGCTTAATGGGCTCAACCTCAAATAAGGTAAATAAATAAAATTGTGCATTACCCGTGATGGATGAACGATGGACGAAGTTTGTACGGGACCCTCGGTGCGCGAGTCCAACTCGCACTTGGCCGGTTTTTTTTTATTGCTCGACTTGGAGGATCTGTCTATAATTTTTTATTTTATTTTTAATATTAGTTAATTTATTTATTTTTTTGTAAATTTACATTTATTGGTTTTTCTTTTCTACAACGAATATATAATTAAAAAACGTACAAATTTTATTCAATATGATTCAAAAAGTTATTCGATACCTTAGTTCACACTCGTACTAATTACAGTTTTGCAAATTTTACAGGAGAGCAATTTTTATGTTTGTACGTGAATATTTTATCAATGGTGGGGGCAAAAAAAAAACTATCACTTTGTATCTTAGAATAGGTCTTTGAGATTATATAAAGTGAAGGCCTAATTGAATGAATAAATTATTTAATTTCATTTCATTATTATGTCAAATATTCATTTACAATTATAAAGTCTTTATACTGAAAATTTATGTTTAAGTAGCGCGCCCCCTCAATAAATACATGTGTGCCCGTCAAAGGTATGAAAGCAATGCAGTTAAGACATTAGCGATTATATTTATTCCATGATAAAAACATGTATATAAAGAGTAAGAAACGAAACGCGTGCAGCTCGAAGTTTTCACAGCTCTGTTTAGAAGTAGTAGTTTATCTGTTATGGCTAAACAAATTTTTATATCGAGGAATATCCTATATTTTTGAAATATTTTCAGCAATACTCCTCTTGTTGTGAGTTTTAGTTTGTTAGAGTTTTACAGTAAATCAAAAATATTAACAAGCTTAGTATCATTTTTGAGACGAAAAAAAATCTATAGAAGCATAAGCATATTGGGATGGTGAACTGAGGATAGTTCTTGTTTGTTTTCTAAATTTTAAATAATAGCTTTTAAAAATGTCTATCTAATTTAGAATGATTATTAAAACTGCTCCTTATCATGACCAATCAATTTATTTTGTTACATGTACCACATGTGCCGCAAGTACGGTGGCATGGAAAAGTCGTGCGTGTGGCGATGATCATTACGTGTAGATGTTATCATTGGGTCTGAAATTAAAGTAGCCGATGCATGATTAAATATCCTGGGAATCCTATCCTAACTAATATTACAAATGCGAATGCGAGTTTGTTTGTTTATTGAAGAACCTATCGCGATGAAATTTGGTATGCAAATAGCCTTTGGTATGGAGTAGGACATGGGCTACTTCTTTTGCGCGGGTGAAACCGCGGGGGACAGCTAGTAATAAATAAATATCCTGAGACACAAATCCTATTTATACTATACTATATAAACATAAAGATCCCTTCTGCCCCACGGTTTCACCCGCGTTCCCGAGGGATCTTGTTTTACCGGGATAAAAAGGATTCTATATGTTAATCCAGAATAATATGTCCTGTGTGCCAAATTTCATCCAAATCTGTTGAGAGTTTTTGCGTGAAAGAGTAACAAAAACCATTTTTGTACCACTAAGTCGGCAAACAAGCATACGGCCTGCCTGATGGTAAGCCGGCAGCGGTAAATTACTTGGAACTAAACTTCAGAGTAATTTTATCAGACAAAATACTCGTGTCAAATTTTTATCCACCCATGTTAGATTGCGTATTGTACAGATTTAAACTCAGAGTTTTAGTGTCCATATTTACCTAGATACCTACATCCAGTACAAGAAGCATTATATTTTTAGGGTTCCGTACCCAAAGGGTAAAAACGTGACCCTATTACTAAGACTTCGTTGTCTGTCCGTCCTTCTGTCCGTCTGTCTATCACCAGCCTGTATCTCAAGAACCGCGATAGCTATACAGTTGAAATTTTCACAAATTATGTATTTCTGTTGCCGCTATAACAAAAAATACTAAAAAACAGAATAAAATAAATATTTAAGGGGGCTCTCATACAACAAACATGATTTTTTGCCGTTTTTATAGATATAGGTACGGAACCCTAACCTAAACCGGCCAAGTGCGAGTCCGACTCGCACTTGGCCGGTTTTTTACTTTACAACTAGCTAATGTAACTATAACTGCATCAGTTTCAGTTGCGCACAAGGACAGATTGATTCTGATATTTCAATTATGCATTTGGAGCTTATTGCCATCGCTGAAGCCCTAACCTATATAGAATCCATACAATATGATAAGTTTGTTATCCTTACCGATTCAAGGAGTGCACTTCAACATTTGGCTCGGTGCACCTCGCCTTTTCGAGGTACACCGATAGCTTACTCCATATTAGAGTCAATTATTAGATTTCAGCAGAGTTCTAAAACATTAGTTTTGCAATGGATTCCATCCCACATACAGATTAGGGACAATGAAAAGTTGATTTATGAGCTAAACAAGCGACAGTGGATGGTATCCCCATGTCTATTACACCTTTATATACCAACTACATAAAGGTGGCGAGGAAATTATGTCTGGATCTTTGGAAGGAATACTTCTATAAAAGGTCGACAGAAAAAGGAATCTGGTATAAAACCATCCAACCTGAAATTTTGAGTGTTCCATGGATAGATCAGAATTGATTAAATAGGGAAAATTTTGTGTTAGCTCTTCGCCTTCGCTCCGGACAAATAAGTTTTATATTTAATGAAAAGAGCTGCATCCCCTAATTGCGATGATTGCGGCGCACATTTTGACGGAGTGTGTGCGGAATGAACGTGCTAGAGTATCTTTATTTGGTTTACATAGGGGGTGTGACGTTGGTTCGCGTAAAGCTCGAGTTTATTATAGGATTTGAACCCACGACCTTTGTGACGGCTTACGTCGTTACCACTGAGCTATCATCGCTTCAAGACAGTTCATTGAATATTGACTATATACACATAACATTTTCTTATTGACACGCTATCTATTCCCGAAAACTTGAATATAAATCTGATCCGCACTTATTGAGATTAGCGCTTCCAACCAGACAGACGCGGCAAACATATAGTACTTATTACTATATAGATAATAATAATGATGATGTAGCATGACTCGCAGAAATATCTGGTTGATAAAATATAATCCGTTTGGTATTTAATTGTAATCTAGCACAAGTGAGATGTGTGTCAAAATAGTTCATAGTTCTTTATTGGCAACAACAAGTTACAACAGGTCAATTCTTGCAATACAATTACACGTTGCACAAATACAATAGTAAAAATAATAATAGAATAATAATAATTTGTCAACTGAGTGTAAACAATTGACGTAACTAAATGTTTATCGCGTTTGCGTGTACTTTTCTCTGAGCTACCAAACACCTTAAATCTACCTATATAAAACACAAAAAAATGTTTCTACCTACCTTTATTTTATCAATTTATGAGATTTTTCAAAATTTTATTTTATTTTACATCGTCAAACTACTGACGGTAGTTTGTAGGCTTTAAAAAACAATAATAGATAATCGTTTCTTAAATTTGTAATAAGTAACAATACAACAATACTTATAGGAACGTAAAACTTTCCTACCTTATTATGCATGTTTTTAGTTTCAAACTGTCTAAAATCAACTTACCTTCTTACTTGCGAATTATCCTGCAAAAGGACTATGCTCTAGAGGGAAGATTGAATGAAGTAAAGTTTCCGACTCGACTTGTTCTTATCAAAGAAGTCAGGAAAAATAATTACACACCTTCAACACTTTGATCTAGTTTATTTAAAGTAAATAGCAACGTAGGTAGCTTGTTGACGTCGGATGTCACGGCTAAGGTCGTGGGTTCAATCAACTTGAGCTTTTGATGAAGGATAACATCGTAAGGAAACCATACATAGCACAGTGGTAGAGTACTTTGTAGTACCTGTTTGGTTGGTTAAAGTAGAAAATCTGTCGCCAAACATCTACGGTCCTATTTATGCTGTCGGTATGTCCTGGTAGCTAGACTTCTGAGCCATTTCCTACAAGGCTTTGTGGGCTTACCATCTTCGGTCACATCATCACTTACAAAGAGAGATAGTGATCAAACACAGGCCTATACGATGAAATAAAAAAAAGTGATCTGAACGGCTGGATGAATTTATCTCATTAATTAGGTGAAACATTAAATTGCAGGTCAAATGCTTAAAGCCCGGAACTTGCGTAATAAAAAAGGTCCTTGGTTAAAAATTTCAACCTCTTCTGAAATAAAATCAACGCGCGATGATTACGCGGAGATAGCAAATTACGCAAAGGAAGCTAGCAAATGAAGCGAAAATACGATTATTTTACCCTGAGACTTGCGAAAATTTATACGGAATGTTCGCTTTTATTTAACGACAAAGGGTGAGGACTGAGATACTCTGGTTAGCAGGCTATGCTTTCTAAAAATCAGATATTATATTATTGGTTTTTGTGTGTAAATATTTAAAATATCAAATTCAACAACTTCATGTTGGCAACGCGTGAGTGATACCCCTGGCAGGGAAAATATAATATTGTATTTTCTTTGCTCGTGGTGTTATGAGCGCCTATAGGCTACGGTAACCGCTTACCATCAGGTGGGCCGTAAGCTTGTTTGCCACCTTGGTAGTATAAAAAAAAAATCATGAATAATATGGAGAATATTTACTAGACCAAATATACTACCTATTTATTGACCCTATTACTTGTGCTATTTCAGGGTAAGTTCTATTTATGTGGTAAAATTGTCATCCAAACCTGTTCAACCATAACTTCGTGATCGACATACTAGCATTCATAAATTTTCGCAAATGGAATATTAGTTGAATAGAAGCAAAATATCGTTTATAGGGATCCGTACCTCAAAAGGTAAAAAAAGGAACCCTTGTAAGATCACTTTCTTGACCGTCTGTCTATCCGTCTGGAAAATTTAGATTTTTCGCGAAAACTTGTAAAATACCAAATTTTACCTTAATTTTCATCTTTTTTTATTTTTCGGAATTTTCCCTTTACTTGTGCTATAAGACCTTGCTTTTAACCAAAATTGTCAATTCTAGGTCAACCGGAAGTACCCTATAGGTTTTGGGTTGAAAAATATAAGAAGTACATACATAATTACGCCAATTAAGATAGTCCTATGATTTGTATGGGCGCTCATACAATTTAGAGGTCTAGCTTAATTGGCACCTACCTCAAATAAGGTAAATAAATAAAATTGTGCTATTGTGTGAAAGAAAATATTTTAGCGGTATTATGGGTAGTTACGAAACCCTCGGCGCACGAGTTCGACTCGTACTTGACTGGTTTTTTTTTCATTAAGCTGTCTACTCTCTTTAGCAAAAACTCGCTTTGCTTAAACCAATAAGAACGCAATCTGCTCCGAAATGATGCAAATTAGCATATCTGTGATTCAGGTCGGCTTGCATTTGTTTATTTGTCGCATAATTTGCCACTTTCTTGTTTTACCGAATTTCATTACGCTGTTTATGATTTGCAAACCTCACTTTACATTTCTCTCTGAATATTCAATGAGATAATCATCGTTATGGTCAACTTATATTTATGTTTAGTGTCATTTCAACATGATCTCCATTAGTTTTTAATGAATGATTCATCTTTTTGTATAATTTTCACACTTATTTATATTATTTTTTGCAATGAAGATAGCCTAAGGATATTTTTTTCTCTGCAGCATTTTAGCCAATGTTTTGTTCATCAAGCCCATTACATTATCGAAATGTTTGTGCTGTGGTGGTAGTCTTATGATGTTTTGACAAATAACATAATCATATTGAATACTTTACTGCATGCATATTATTAAGGACATGGAAAGATCTTATCTAATAAAATGTACCTATTTATTTATAAAGCAATTATATTATATTAAACCTATATAAGAGAGGGCCGATTCATTTCATATAGAGGTTAATAAGTGGCATTTCACGGTTCATTAATAAACTCGTTCCAATCATAGTAACATTTTTCGACTAAAAAGTTAATTACACTGGTTATACTGACATTAAGTTTGGACCGGAACTGTGCATTTTTAATTTAGAGCTAGGCACTACTAATTTAAATTTATTTTGTTCTAGTTGCGTATCGTCGTAGTTGGTCATCTTGTTTCATAATGTACTGAGAATATTTCATAACAAATTTATCTTTACCTCCATTGTAAATAGAAGTGAGAATCAAAATTTAATGCTTAATAAAAAGTGATTTACTATTGTTCGTGTGTTGACTTTTGTGTTAAAGTATATAACTACATTGTTTTGAGGGACATTAAAATCTTGTGCGTTGACACTATTTCCCCCAAATAGAATGCCATATCGGAGTTATTTTCATAGGACTGTTCAACACGGTGTACCTATACAATTTTCAGGGTATTTCACACACGTAGATACGATCACCTCAATCCACTTTAGCAGGGATTCCAGTTAATCCCCTTTAAAAAGGGAGAGGGTAGATAATTTGACCTTGCTTTGCATTCATTCGCAACAGTGACATATTTTATACAATATATTTTTGTCTCAAATTTTTCTACGTTGTATGGTTAAGAAAATTTAAAGTCAAAGTCAAAGCCATTTATTCAGTTTAGACCCTAGAAGGGCACTTATGAACGTCGAAGCTACTGAAGTTACCACGGATTCGGAAGTCACATTAAACTGAGAAGAACCGACGAGGAACTCAGCAAGGTTACATTTTTTTTTTTAATATTGTTAACATTTAATAAAGCAAGGTTTTCTCTGTCATTAAAAAAGTATGTTACGTGGTTAACAGGAAAACTAACGAAAAGCACGAATGAGGGTGGAAAATAATACACCATATTTTTTATGCTGAGTAATGTACCTACTGTACCATTAAGTTTTCTATAGAGCAAGAAAGAAAGCAAAAATATGTTGATGGTTATCGTTTTTTAATTTGACTCCCAATAAAAACTCTAAAATGATTATTGTGTGACCAATTTATTGACGTTACCGAGAGATCTTATGTTTTCAGGGTATAAATATTATCCTATAAGTTAATCCAGAGTATATTCTATCTGTGTGTCAAATTTCATCCAAATCCGATCAGCCATTACGGAGTTGAATGGTAACAAACATCCAAACATTCAAAAATCTAAACATACAAACTTTCACATTTATAATATTGGTAGGATAGTAGGATTTTGGTCTTCATTATCTTATGACTAAATCAAAAGATCAATGTTGCTCGATCGTTGTATGATATTTTGGATCTTCTTTTGCAATTTCAGAATCTCATTGTAAAGTAGGTACTTCCAGCGTATCGTAACTCTGTATTGCTCATACCTATTCTCTATGAAAAAATCGGGTAAAATTTATGAAAATGCAGATAAATGCTCTTAATAATTATTTTTCAAACCAAATTTTGAACTCTGTATTATTTTTTATTAAAACCGTTTAATCATTCCATTTCAAAATAATATTATTGTAGGTACAAGTAAATTGATTTTATCAAATAGAATCGTAGTAATTTTTCAACAAAATTTTTTTTAGACAAAAAGTAGTATGGGGGTGACTTTCCTTACCTGTCAAGGTATCATTAACCAATTGTCATTTAAGTCAAACTGTTGATATAGCGGTATGAGATATAAATAATGTTTGTCTGTAATCTACGAACACAAATTGTTTTTTAGATTTCATTTAAAAATGCCAAAAAATTGAAATTTTAGGCTTTGACGAAACTCATGTGAGGAATTATAAATTTAAATGCTTTAGATATAAAATTTAATACACTTGTAGAAGTTGCTTGCACGCATCTATTTACTTAGAAAAAAACATGGATTCCTATTAAAATTCAGGCTACTCAAAATAGGTCTGTATTGCATACAAAATTAAGTAAACACATTAGCAGAAGGTACTTCATATAATATTTATTAATTAAGTCGAATATTATGCTACAGATTTATTATGTACCGTTATTTATTTCGCTTTATTAAAATAGTGGACGCCACATATTAATTTGTATAAATCCTTTTTTACTTGAGACCAACGCCTTCTTACCCGGTTTAATTTTGTATTATACTCTAATTTTAAATTATTATATGGTTTATGGTTTTGTATTTATATGTACTAGTGGTCACCCATGGTATATACACATAATTACAATTCTTGTGTGTGTGTTTATTACTCGATTACACCGTTAAGGATTAAAGGTTTGTAATTTAGTACATAGGCTTAAAGGTTGTTTTTATGCGTAATCACGGGGCGGAAGCTAGCTTATTAAGATAACAACAATATAACGGTATGCTTTATATTACATCTATATATATAAAAACAGGCCAAGTGCGAGTCGGACTCGCGCACCGAGGGTTCCGTACAAATTTCGTCCATCGTTCATCCATCACGGGAAATGCACAATTTTATTTATTTACCTTATTTGAGGTTGGTGTCAATTAAGCTAGATCTCTAATTGTATGAGCGCCTATACAACTTAGAGGTCTTTATTAATTGGCGTAACTATGTATGTATGGGGACACCCTTTAGTTTTCAACTTTTTTTTATTTTTTGAAAAAAATCCTTTATTTGTGCTGTAAGACCTTATTTTTTGCCAAATTTCGTGATTCTAGGTCAACGGGAACTACCATATAGAAATAAAAGGCAAAAAAATCGAGTTTGTTGTATGGGCCCTCCTTAAATATTTATTTTATTTTGTTTTTAGTATTTGTTATTATAGCGGCAACAGAAATACATAATTTGAGAAAATTATGTTATCGTGGTTCCTGAGATACAGCCTAGTGACAGACAGATGGACGGACAGACAGTGAAGTCTTAGTAATAGGGTCCCGTTTTTACCCTTTGGGTATGGAACCCTAAAAATGAATCTCCGAAATGTTTGTACGTGCATAACTTCCGAATGACTGCACCTATTTGGCTGATTCTTTTTTTGTTGTGTTTGTAATTGTCAGGACAAGGTTTGTATGAAAGAAACAAAATACCGGAAACGTGGGTGAAAAAGCGGGGAGCAATAGAAAGCACAAAATTACCACATCAGCAGTAATACCGCTCGCTCAGGGTCGATATAACTTTATATGGACGCTGGTACTCCGACCGGATAACTGTACAAAAGCCGAAACCTATTCAAGTAAACATTTGTTCTGTACTAGTCCAGAACTGTTGAAATACTATTTCCTCTAACATTTGAGTTACGATCGTTTCCACATTATTCGTTTTCATTAGAAAGTTAGAACTAGGTGCTCTGTTTTTATTTAAATTGAATTTGAATCTCACTGGAAATGCAGTTTCAATTTTAATAAGATAGAAATCTTGAAATCATTAAAAAAATGTAATTCGGCAAGAAACTAAGCAATTATTATTTTCAAAACCAACTCAGATTTAGATTTCTTACTTCAAATACTTCAAAACATGCGTTATTAGTCGTCCATTTTTGGAAATCCATTACGCCTAAACTAACTAAATTTAAACTAAGCTGCCTAGAAGTGATCTAGGTTTTCAGTTAGTCAGTGAGGGCACTTTTCAGAGCCTTATTAACTCCAGAACTGAGTTCTATTCGTGATTTTTGAAATTCTAGTATTCAGTCATTCCAAATGGAAGTCTGAAATTAGAAAATAGGAGTCATCCTATTCAGTAGACTACTCAATCGGTTTGTCTACCTGATCGGGACCGCAACCGAGCAGGTCTGAATAAGAGGGAATGTCACCACATTGTAATAGTCTGTGACCGAACTGTCTTTGTGCCCGGGCGCCTCCATTGTATTCTTTGCAAGCGTAGTAAACTATTGCTTATAAATAAAGTGTCAATTTACAAAATTTGCATTCACCTTATGAACGACCATGGCAGGATTCACAAAAGCGTGCAGCTATCGGGGCCCCGTGGTTTATGGGCAGTTTTGATTTTTACAGCAATCTAGTTAGAGCTTCCCATCATGGCTCAGCATTCCGTTCGTATTTTGATAAGGCCCCGTAGCATCCTAACCCTCTGCTGGTAATAGCCATCAATTATAACCAGTCCATGTCCTCTTAGACTTCATTAACTCCATAGTCGCCTTTGCCCCCCGTCCAGTCAGACCCTTGCATACACGTAATAGATACATGGTCCGACGACGGGGCCATAGAAAACCTCCCCTTTTCCGCCCATCATCTCAACTCGTAGCGCATAAACTTCCGACTGCTTTAAAAATAGATATCATATTAAAAGTAATAATTTATCCTATAATTCAAACGTATTTATGTATTCCAAAAATAGGTATTCTAGTAATATCTTGGAAACTATCGTTTTATTATACCTGACAGTTGAGTGCCTTACGTCTATCGTTAGTGACGAACCTGTTATTTTTTTTAAATCATTGAATCATCTTTATTTATGATCCGGTCGAATCCTATCCAATATTTTTTGCACCTTATCTTATAAATTCCAAGAACCAAAGTAGAAATATTTATAAACCAAACATTTACTGATTCGAGCAACACATTTAAGAATTTGTCCCTTTTTACTTATCCCCAAACTTTTCACCTCCCTAAATGATTTTTCAGAGTAAGGAACATTATCTAGGTATAAAAGTGATATATACCACTCTGACACTGGTGCTTCGATTGAAATGGGGAGTAATATTTGCACTGGTCGATTATCTTATTAAATGGTGTAAATAAATTATCGGTAAAAATCTAAAAAAAATAACCCCTAGGGATTACCCTAGGGGTTATTTTTTCATGGGCCAACAATTTTGATGCCTAATGTTGGCTAAGGACATCGGTTACTTTGTCTTCAAAACGTATGTGGAACTGCGGTGAACAGCTAGTTATAAATATTAAAGAACCAACCTATTGTGAAGTTTGAGAGTCACTGTTTTATATTGTTAGGAAAATAGTCACGTGCAACACACGTATCCTTTCGGTAGTAAAGGGACGTTTTATAAAAAAATACCTAAGGGCTCTTTGGGGTAATCACTGCACAAGTTTGCTTCGTTTGCGGTCAATTGATAAAGAGTACTTCAAAAGGCTTGTTACCTACATTTTAAAAGGGCTTTTCAACGTATCAAATAAAATCATTAGTAGTTATTTTCTTATTATATCTAATACTGGTGACGTTTATGTACGTTATGTATTATCATATCATTTTAGTCCTAGTCTAAAAGCGTTGAAAAGAGCCTCTATAAAATTGTCTCTATTTTTAAGAATTTTTTAAAGCGTAAATGAAATATAGTTTTCAAAAATTCACCACAGCTTTTTCAAAGTTATAATTGACCTTTAAAACTTATGAAAACTAAGAACTGCGGCTAGACTTCGTAATAAGGTCATACTTTAAGTTACAAAACCGGCTAAGTGCGTGTCGGTCCACGCACAGTGTGTAGGGTTCCATAGCAAGTTATAGTTTAAATCTTTTTAAGTTGATTTTATCGGTAGCAAAAATTTGTAAGTTTGTAGGTATTTCATATTTATCTGCAAAAAAAACCCGGTCAAGCACGAGTCCTGCGCCGAGGGTTCCGTAACTACCCATTATACCGCCAAAATATTTTCTTTTTTTTTCTTTCACACAATAGCACAATTTTATTTATTTACCTTGTTTGCGGTAGGTGCCAATTAAGCTAGACCTCTAAATTGTATTAGTTCCCATACAACTCAGAGGGCTATCTTAATTGGCTTTAACTATGTATGAAGGGTCGCCCCCCTTTAACTTTCAACTTTTTTTATTTTTTGGAATTTTTCCTTTATTTGTGCTGTGCTTTTTGCCAAATTTCGTGATTCCAGGTCAACAGGAACTACGATATAGGTTTTCGACCCAAAACCTATAGGGTACATCCGGTTGACCAAGAATTGTCAATTTTGGTTAAAAGCAAGGTCTAACAGCACAAGTAAAGGAAAAATAAAAAAGTTGAAAATTAAGGTAAATTTTGGTACTTTCAAGTTTTCGCGAAAATCTATATTTGCCCATATATTTTTATCGTGTTGACTCAGGACCTTGATTTTTTTTGCACCTAATAGGAACTATGGACTTCAGTATCTGATATAAATTTCAACTTCCTAGGTCCACCCGTTGCTGAGAAAATCGGTGGTGACACACGGACCGACGGACAGACGGACAAGAAAGTGATCTTATAAGGGTTCCTTTTTTTACCTTTTGAGGTACGGAACCCTAAAAAGCAAAGTTATTTCTATGATCGCATGTTTCATAAACTGTACTTAATTAATTCAAACGAACTTTAATTGAAGTTCATCATTGTTCTACTATCTTAACTTTATTCAGAATTTTTCAGCTCTTAGTTAAAAAGTTAGAGAACCCATCTTATGATACCCCAAACGCTTATTCCTCAATGGATACATAATAGATTTCAACATCAGTTTTTAATAACATTTAACATTTACGAAATATGAATCGCTAATGTGCCTATTTTGCATATGTAACGTGACCACGACAAATAGTAAAAAAAATATATATTTGCGTAGAAAAAACGGGACGGCAGAATGTGAACAAATTTTACTATCAATAGAAAATTGTGGACATGTGAGTGATCTCCATATTTACTTCCAAGCTACATATCATCGAATCTGCTGTGCAGTTCTGTTATTTTTTACCGAACATTTTATATTTTAGAGTCTGGTAGAGCAGGCTTTTATAATTTTAACAAGCAATGAAATTCATATTTGAAACTAGTTTGGAAGCCGTACGTCGGAAGGATGTTACACGAAACTACTTAATATAGAGAGGCTATCGTATCCTTTGCTCTAAGATTGCAGGAATAGGCAACAGTGCTTTTAGTGAGTATGTATGTCAAAGGTAAATTGATTTCCAAGCGTATCAGGTAAATAGGAAATACATTAGGATAGTATGTCGTTATTCCATAAACAATGTCTTGAAGATGCAGTTAGTACAATAAAGTAAGTTCTGAGTTAGATTGGTCACTTCTTATGGCAGAATAGGTAACCATTCAGGTTGATGACTTTAAAAAAAAGGAGGTCCCAGTTAGGTTATCTATTCTAATAATAATCTAATAAAGCAAGCTAATAAAGCTTTGTAAGAAATTTCTAAAATATGCTAAATAATTATCAGCTATCTCTGTAAAGTCAAGTTCCAAGCTACTGTGAGTGGGTGTTAACACCAAACGCCATGTAAACCAAACTATTATTTGCAACGGTTGGTGGTCTGTCCATTATAATAAATCATACTAACAGCAACCATTATTAAGGTCACGCTTGATTCGCATAAATCAGCCGAGTGAACCCAATTTGTTGGGAGAATATTGTTCAGTTAATATTTCCGTTCTGACGTTCAATATTTTAGCTCGGCAACCTTACGTCATTTGGGAATGTAGACGTGTTCTGTCCGAGATATGAGCCTGAGTGTGGAGCGGAGGCGATCTGGAACATGTAGCAGTAGGTCAAGTATCGAGATCAAAATGACCACTACAGTTCTGCGAAAAATTATGGTGTGATTGAATAGTTTAACCAGCATTTAGAAAAATTGATGATGTTTGCACTGTAAGTAGCCCTTTAATGTCTGTTCACCGGTTTTTAAAACAACTTGAGTGGCTTAAACTGTATAAAACAGTATAAAATAATGATGTAAAGGAACTGTAATCAGACTGTCAGTTAAGTATTGTTTTGAAATCAGTGCAAGACTAGCAATTGAACCATAGAAAACCGCAATTTTTCTTTCACTTACTTCAACGTAGTACTTAATTCCAATGTCTAAATTTATCTCCTATGGTTATATTATACTTTTTAGTGCCCACTTTGGTAACAACAACAACATCTTTTTTCTCATCTCATGGTACTCAAAACTCTAGAATTTCAAGTAAGCTCTGACACCATAACTGCTTTCGCGCATTCTTACTTTAAATAGCCGAGTTTCAATTGTAATATATTTTTATAGCAAAATTTATTACTGAAAATTCTAGAGTAATTTGCAAATAATGTTTTCAATATTAAAATATAAACTCTTGGGTAATATTTGTGGCTTCAGAATAAACTCATTCTAACCAAGGTTTGACAGGTAACGGTAGACACGGAATAATTAATTGAAAATTAACGTATAGGCAATTAATAAAAGAGCCGATAATTTCTACTGAATACTAAAAATACTCGGTTCGATCCATATTTGATTATAACAGGACTTTTACTAAAAGTCGTTGCTTTGATGGCAATTTTTGCATCGAAAGGTTATATCGCAGTATGATGATTGAAAAAGTTAAAATTAACTCCGTAGTTTGCGGAAATTTCCGCCAATTTAAAATATAAGTGGAGTATGGAGTGAATTACCTAAGTTTCAATTTAATTTCTTTTATAAATCTTGTTTAGGTGTCGGAAGCCCCACACACTTTTGACTATATTAAAACTGTATATCTCACCAACTATTGAATAAAATAAAATAAACCATGTAATATATTATGAAACCTGTATTTAAATCGTCTTTGAAGAGATTTTCAAAGATAACCCACACGCTTATGTTCACTGGATGATATTTATCATTTTGAAGTGAAAACTTCTTTAGGCGCGTTGAGCACTTTTTCGGTGAACAAAAATCATGGAACTCGCGTCATCGTCACCCGAAAATCGTGAGCCATCAGCTATATGTATACTGTGTATATATATATTATGTGTGTACTTTTTGGGTGAACCAAAAGCTTGAAATTCGCGTCATCGCGTCACCTAACGTTTTCAAGGATTAAAGTTTAAATAGCTTAATGCCAGCCATTTTTATCTTTCGTAATTTACCTAAGCACCTACCTTCCATATAACCCTATCATTGAAAAAACATCAACAACCTCTCAGGTCTATATTACTTACTAACATCATAAAGAACAACTTTTGTTCTATGACTTTTAATAATTTATCAGATTTTAATAAAAAAATATTTAAATTAACGCTCTAAATGTTACGAATTCTACGCGTTGCAAATACGACTGGACAATGCACGGGAGGCGTAGGTACATCAAAATATAGAAATGAAATGTGTTAAATAGAACATCGAAATCTTGATACTTACTTTGTTTTTGGTAAATGTATTATGTCTTGTAAAAAGTCAAACCCTGTATATATAGTGTAAATAGTCTCCAAGTAAGATATTTGTAACATACGGATAGAAGAACAGGTCGAAATTATAAAACTATTTTATGCCATTTGGATACGGAACCCCAACATATTTTTTCCCGGTATTGCAACGCACGGGGATTAGCTAGTTCAATATAAAAATATCTATATATTATGTTATTTCAACTCAACACAACAAGCGGAAGGTGTCGTCGTCAGCATTTAGACCTCTATCGCGAAATTCAGTCAAACAATTTTCTAAAAGGAAAAGCGACAACTTTTACTTTCATTGTGAGGTGAGGATCCTTTTTTCTACTTTAATACGTGACAAAAATAAGAAAACAATCCATTTTGGATGTTTTTACGTATTAAAAAATATCAAACAAAAACGATGATAGGAAAATACTTTTCAATTTTCTTTAACCCTTATTGATCTCCTATTTGCCTAGAATTAATACTATATTAAGACAATAATCTCATCGATGAGAATGGCCGAAGGTGGTAAGTACACTTGGAAAGAACTGGCTCTCAAGAGCAGCTGCTGGAACACACCGTTTGGTGCCATTTTCAACTGGTAGCTAGGTGGGTTCACCCTACCACCAAGCTATGACTTCCTCACGATATTTTCCTTCACAGGTTTCGAACCCGCGACCTTCGTTACGGCATTCGATGTCACTACCACTGAGCTATTATCGGCTGAAATATTTTTTTATTTGGTATCCTAGCAACGCATATGACAACTAAACTGTCTACTGGATTGGTCTATGCGGGCATTACCCCTCCGCCCGTGAAAATATAGGTAGGTACTCCAGGTGGCAAAAAACGCTATGTCTGCCTAGCTTAAATGTGTAGTAGTAGTGTAGTACGGTCGTGTTTAAAAAATTACTATGTGTGGAGGCATAAAAAAAACTACCTCAATTCCTGCCAGTTTTTACAGATTTAATTGTCAGAGATTGAAAGGCTTTACTTACTTTCACAAAATCCTGCTTAAGCAAACCAAATAAACATATATACAT
The DNA here is from genome assembly GCA_951216915.1 of Tetheella fluctuosa. Classification (NCBI taxonomy): domain Eukaryota; kingdom Metazoa; phylum Arthropoda; class Insecta; order Lepidoptera; family Drepanidae; genus Tetheella; species Tetheella fluctuosa. The sequence goes on from OX578237.1 coordinate 5,458,171, forward strand.
ATTATACAATTGAAAATATTTCAATAACGTTTCAATTCGTTATTAAAAGGTTTATCCTGAAATTAAAACCATAATCCTATTTTTAGGGTTCTATAATCCAATAAAAGTGTAAATAGATGATATAATATAAACTAATACAATGCTGCAAGTAAATTCAAGTATTTTATTCGCCAAAAGAGCTGAATATGACTGTAAACGTGTTAAAATTTATGAGCGACAGATAAAAACATGATTCCCCTGACTTGCGTCGACAGAGATTAATCTGTTCCAACCGTAAATTGCGGCGAATTTTTAGGTGTTGGACTTACTCAAACCAAAGTGTGTGGGGATTCAAACTGTATTCTATTTGAGTTCAAAAACATTTTTCATGACGTGCTTTTCGTTCTGAAATAAATATTGTATTAAATTGTGTTTGTTATTCATGTTTTTTTGTAAGATCATTGCTTTTGTTATTTTTTAGTCTAGAACGGATATTTGTTTCGATATCAATTATCCAATATTAACGCAAAGATTGTCAAGTCACTACTTAATACTACATGAGTACATAATTTGCTTTGAACCACTAACTGTAGGTAATTAGGTCACTACTCCATCTTGTGACCGGCCATCTTATTCGGGTCATTTATTTTTTTAAACTTGATGAAAATGCCTTTACTCAATGTAGCTTCAACCTTAAATTATTTTGCTTTAAAAAGTCTTATTCTTTCCCTGTCTCAAACACAAAGCGCACAATTTTCTCGCGCCTTCAATTCTCCTTATCCTTCGACCTTCAAATTACTTCTCATTGTGATAAATGAAGTTCCCTCAAGCTGATTGAAATTCACCGTTTTCAATTTATTACAATGTCAATTTCGTATTTCTGTTTTGTATTCTTTGTTTTTTTTTAGCCTTAAAATTTTGTTTTATCACGTCACAATCTAACTCTTGTATTTAAAGAATAATTTAGCTAGTGAATGATTTAACGGCTACGTACTTCCTTCTCCCGAACATTCTCCATCTTTTATGAACAGAATACTAAACCTTTACATTAACACGGCCAAATATCGAAATTATTATAGCTAATTAATTAATGATATAGGCAATTAAAGACCAATAAGCTTGATTTCAAACATATACAAGGTATTCGCAAAAGTAATTCTGGAAAGAATCACGCAAACCCTCGAAGTGAACCAACCCATAGAACAAGCAGGTTTCAGAAGGAACTACAGTACAATCGATCATATCCACACTATAAAGCAAGTTCTAGAAAAGTGCAATGAATACCAAAATAAATTTTATATACCTTTTATAGATTACGCAAAGGCATTTGACAGTCTCAATCATGAGTATATATGGCAAACTTTAAGACAGCAAGGAGTGGACTGGCACTACATAGATATGATCAAAAGCATTTACAAAATAAGCAAAAGTCGTGTAAAAGTAGAAATCATCGGAGATCCAATCCCCATAAAGAGAGGCGCCAGGTAAGGGGACCCCCTCTCCCCAAAACTATTCACTGCTGTGATTGAAGATATCTTCAGAAAATTAAATGGGGACGATTAAGGCCTTAACATCAATGGCAACCGACTCAACCATCTAAGATTTGCAGATGATTTCACTATCCTAGAAAGCAATCCGAAGATACTACAAAAAATGGTAAAGACCCTGGCAAACAAAAACAAGGAAGCAGGTCTTGTTATTAACACGAAAAAAACTAAACTGATGACCAACTCCACAGAAATGGACATTGAACTGGAAGGGAAAAAGCTTGAATATGTCAACGAGTATGTATATTTAGGACAAATAATATCACCCAGTAACCAGATGGAAATGGAAGTTGCAGTTGGAAGAAGTACTGGTCTCTCAAAGAAATAATAAAAAGCAAAGACTTGAGTAGGTATATCCACTAAACGGAAAACGTTCAACACATGCATCCTCCCATGTCTGACATACGGATGCGAAACTTGGTCGCTCACCCAAAGTCAACGTGAAATACTTGCAAAGTGCCAACTTTCGATGGAAAGGAGTATGTTGGGAATAAAGCTCAGCGACAAAATCACCTCAACAGAGATACGACAGAAATCCAAAGTCTAAAATCATCTAAAATGGGGCTAGACAGGACACATGTTACGGTGCAGAGCAAACAAGTGGAGCAAACAGGTCACGTTATGGTATCCAAGGGATGGTGTAAGAGAACGGAAACGGCCACGAAGAAGATGGGAAGATGACCTTCGCCTGACCCTGGGACCGTACTGGACAAGAGTCTCGGCAGACTCAGGCAATGGAAGCAGTTGGAGGAGGCATATGTCAAGCGACACACCGAGCTAAGAGACATTTTATAAACCATAAGACCAAACAAAGAGGAACCAGCTCGGAACAAAAGGCTTCATAAATTAATTTCCAAGATTGATTTATTATATCGATTACTCCTACAGAAGTTGCTAGAGAAGAAAAGTAGTGAGAAACCCAGGTAACAGGTGTAAGACCAAACTTGATTGATTACTAACTAATTAAAATACTGCTACTGTGATGGCTAGCATAATATTTTTTTAAATATGTATATGCAACATTTAAATACACATATAATTAGGAAAATTGCTTCAATTATGAACCACATACATTTACGTTTTTGTGGCCCCAAACTAGGCAGACTCAAGGGTACTAACATTTTAAGGCAATTATAACGCAGTAGAAAACAATATACGTTGAAAACGTTATTTCTAAAAGTTCTTCTATATATAGGGATAACTTAATAAGATTAACATAAAATAGTCGATTGTGACATACTTGTAATTCTATACATTCCTTATTTGTTGTGAATGAGTATGTATCAAAATAGGCAGAATGTCATATTCATAGGTTTATTTGTTTAACTTATATATTTCAAGACTTTAGCTTTACTGGAACAAAGGTGGGGGTGGAAAAAAGAGCTCGAACGGGTTTGTGTACAGACGAGTAGTTGCATGTCGCCAACTTTTTTTAGAACAGAAAGATAAAAGGAAATTGAATAAATTCTATCCTCTTCCAAGGAGGAAAATCCAGTAACTCCAAATCCTCGTAATATTTTAAATTACATTATGTTGTTCATATTAAATAATCTGTGTGTCTCAAAGCTTAAGCTATCTCAGTAAAGAAATTTACTGGCTCGTTATTTTCTAGTGGCTTCTCTTGCTTGAGAGGAATTTATTGGGGATCACGTAAGAATAGATTCTCCGTCCCTTTCGTACTCAGATATTTAGTAACGAAAAGAGAGGGATGCATAGTTTTAATGTGTGCTCAAATTTATTCTTTTCATATTAATATTTTATATTGTTTGTAATAGTTATATCTATACTTAATATAATAATGCGGAAGAGTTTTTTATTTGTTTGAAAGCACTAATCTCTGGAACTACCAGTCAGATTTGATATACTCTTTTTGCATTTGATAGCCCAATTCTTGAGGAAGGTATAGGCAATTATTTATCCTGGGAATGCGAGTGAAACCGCGGGGAACAGCTAGTTAGCATAATATAATATATTTGCAAGACTGTTATAAAAAAATATAAATATTTTGAGTAATTTATTTTACCTAGAAATATTTTTGTGAGAAAAAACAAAGATTTTTATTTTATATTGTAAGCTCCTAATTGAAAGACTGGTTATTTATGAAGGTATTTAATAATTCATGCAATTAATATTTTTATTCTCGCTTACACCCAAATTAAACACAACTAAAAGCGGCTTACCATCTTTAATCATTTTAGAACAAGCTTCTCAGAAATAGGGGTTTCACATACACGACAAACCCATTACGCAGGTGCAAGATCCTATTTCACAGCCTACTAACATACACAAAACCAAAGATCAAATTCTAGTAAATTTTAGTTTTAACACTCAAAATTTTCTTAAAGCATTTTAGTTATCGAAAAACTAAATAAATAACTTATGAAAATACAATAGACATAGTGGCTAAGGAAAATAATATAAGTTCCAGCTCTAAGTACTCCCTCCAGGAGATGTTGGCAGCTGGCGAGCGCAGATGCGTGGCGCTGCCGTGACGCAGCACGTGCTCGGTCCACCACACGGCGCGCTCTAATGCACTCAGTGGCTGATCGTACATCAACGTAAGAAGTTTAGCCACATTCTGACGATATCTGAAATAATAGTTTTTGTCATGATATGACTGAAGGTGGTAAGGACCCAACCCCAATAAAGCCGGCACTCATGTTGTCCAGTTACATGCAATATTGGTTGGTGTATAGCGACAGATTTTCAGTTTAAAGGTAGTTGTAAGCTAGGGTCTACAAAGCTGGTTTCCGCACTTTGCTTTCTTTCACCAAAAGCTCAAGCTAATAGTAGGATTCAAACCCACGACCTTCATAATGCCATTTGACGTCACTATCTCTGAGCTACCAATACCTTAAAAACCGATAGAAATAAGGACCAGCGATAACTTTGTCTATAGCTAAACAAGTTATCGCTGGGCTGCGGAAACGAATCTCTAATAGGCAGTCTAACCTATTTTTAGCAGCATTTCCCTTTAAATTAAAAGACATTTTCGCTTACCTTTCGTCTGTAATCACAGTTTTAATTGCATTCTTTAGTTGTTCTTCGTCAAGCGTTTCTATTTTGAGTTTTAATCCAATTTAGTGATGGACATATTTCTCGGCGTTACACTATTATCGAACAACATAGGTATTCCAATTAATGGAACTCCAACTGTTATTGCTTCATCTGTAGATTGAAGACCCGCTTGAGTGATAAACACTTTTGGATGTCCTATAATAGAATAAGTAGCGTCATCTATAACACACAGATTTCATTTCGATTAATCCCTTATATATTTCTTGGTATGTACCCAAGGGGAGGCTAAGCTTATTTATTTAGATTTATCATGATCGATTTACAACAAGTATTTACAATCAATGTATAAAATACAAACTATGATATATAGAAAACATCCTCAAAGCCCTCGCTGCTGTCGATAGGCAAGGTTCCCAACAGGCTGGCAGCGTTCCCTTTTCGGATGGCCAAGCTTATGCGTTGGCGGAAAAAGCTACCAGCCCGGCGGTGCGGTTTCAAAGGAGTTTTCTACCACAGACGCTCAAGCTGTGGAACCAATTCCCCGCCGTGGTTTTCCCAAGGGAATACAGCATGGGGTTCTTCAAGAAAGGTGTGAAGAGATTTTTGCAGGGTCAGCAACATGCGTGTGATTCCCCTGGTGTTGCAAGCGTCAATAGCCTACGGTAACTGTTTACCAACTGGCGGGTCGTATGCTTGTTTGTCACCTTAGTGGTATACAGGGTCTCCAATCTTAGAACAAAACTATGGGTACAACTTAAATTTAGTATAAAAAGACGTTCATAGATGGCGTTGTCTCGATTTGATACGAGCTCTGGTTTGGTTCCTAAAATAATTATATAAGTAAAAACACTCGGTCCGCGTAAGGGTGGAAGAAGGTCCCCTGGACCCACCACCTTTCTGTTCCAGTAAAAAAAAAAACCGCGTAAATCACGGCTGAGAGCCCTCAGCGCTCGCCGTATAGTCCGCGTAAGGGTGGAAGATGGTCCCCTGGACCCACCACCTTCTAGTCCACTCCAAAAAAAAAAAGTCCGCGTAAAGTAGTCTGCGTAAGGGTGGAAGATGGTCCCCTGGACCCACCACCTTCTAGTTAGGTTCAAAAAAAAAAAAAGTCCGCGTAAGGAAGGAAGATGGTCCCCTGGACCCACCACCTTCGTATCCCGTCAAAGAAAAAAAATGTCTTGAGATTTTGAGTTTTGCGAGATGAACAATTATCTTATTTTCGAAACGTTCGTTTTTTTGGGAGGACCTTTAATAGGCGGGAACACCTATATATATATCAAGCATTTCCGTTAGGCGAATATAGAGGCACCACTGTACGGTACCCCTATTGGGTGGCGAGATAGTTCTCTATTACTAGTATATAAAAAGTACTTTGTGGTGCATGGTGGTATAAAAAAAAATGTTACTTTTGATAGTCCCATTTTAGTTTGTTGATATTCATCTACTAAATGAACCACACTAAGAGTCACAGGTCTAATTCCGGTAATTGTTTCTCCGGTTTTTGGTGCACTCCTCCTAAATGAACTACACCAAGCGGAACTGGCCGTATCCCCTCCCACAAAGGATTAATATTAACAATTAGCATATTAACATTATCACTCAGTTGGCTAATTGTCGGTATGTCAGGGAAAATACGATTTAGTAGTTCATTTTCCAGTTCTTCTCGCAAATACACTAAAAGAAAGTGAACAGAAAAATCTGTAATCGCTACTCTTATTTGCTCCCAAAGACTCATTTGTATATTTTATGGGGATACACTGAAGGGTTTAAAGCAGGGTGTAATAGTACCATAAGTTCCCATTGAATGAAAAGAGCTTATTAAAATGTGCATTGAATTTAAATGAAAGTGCCAAACTTGTCCTGTAGTATGCCTCTATGACAATCAAATCAAGAGATTCATCTTTATTTTGAAATAATCCTTGAATCTCGTCGCTAGTGAATTGTAGTTCGGACATTAAAATGTAAGCTTCATTTCCAGTTTTTGCGTATGCGTAGATCCTATTTCTTTCACCAATTCCTGTTTTAATATGATACTTTTCCCAGAAAGTATACGTCATATTATTATTATGTGTGCTTCTGTAAGATTTTCTGGTGCTGCTCCCTTTGGCTAAGCTGGGTCTGCGGTGATAACATCCATTTTATGACCTCTTCTAACCAGTTCTAGTGTCACTGCTCGAAAAACTAATTGTTGTCTTACAGATGGTAGTGGAAACTTGGCCAAAATACGAGAAGTAGTATCAATATATTTTGTAGAAATTGTAAAATACTCAGTTGTTATGTGTGAAAGACTATTTATTGACTGCAACGTGACAAAAAGCGGTTATTATATAATCAAAAAAATGTGCAAAACAGGTGTTAAGTATTGAAACTTCATTTTAACCTAGAATTGTTTAAATAATTTTGTAGAAAATAGTAAGTATAATAATTACAAACATTTTATTTCTTTGTGTGCCTACAGTTGTTAATATTTATTTAACAGTTGTAAAAAAAGAAAAACACTTCATTTATTGATTTAAATATTATTATTAAAAGCGTTACGTAAATTGACATTGTAGTTCGAAATACCTACGTCTGCTAGACATCCTATATTTGTTTTGTTTACGATTCTAATATTGTCTAGTAATATACTGTTTGATAAAATATACTCGCTAAGTCAAGCAAATAGACGCGTGCGTCATAGGCTGTCAAGAAACTGGCGATCGAGCGCACGACACCCACTGAATTATTTTTACGCTATGTTTTGATGGATCGAGTTGATTGGATGTTAAGTTCAATTTTGTAATTTTTGGATTTTCTCATTAACTGTACTAAATTTAGTAGGACATTATATACTTATTATGGCACCGGAAGATAACAAGATCCGCGAGTTTATCAATTTTCTAGTAAATTTACAAACTTCCTAACCTATTTTCTAGGAAATTTATAAACTTACCTAACCTAACGTAGATTTTTTTTAAATTTGCGGTTCTTGTTATTCTCCGGTGACATAAACACTCGCAAAACATTACCATATTTTTGGGCCAACTGGATAAAAAAATTAAAAATTACCTCAAAATCCATTTACCACTAAATAATATTTTTATAGAATACATTATAACAAAGCATTTCAAAACCACAAAGGTTTGTAGCAATACTGAACTTATAGTCTACATTAAAATAAATTAAGTTAACAGAAATTTGAATGAGGTAATACCTACATATATTCAGAAAATAACAATATCAACAAAACTTAAAAGTAAATAAAATACATTTTGAGGTGCCGGACGAATTTCTTCCCATATTACATTTAGAATCTTCAAATTAACACTATTTATTTGCTGTAACGTTGGTGCGTTATCAATCATTTTTATCAGTATTTTGTTGTCATCTATAAAATTTGTAAAGCGAGCATGATGTATCCATAAATCAATATAAAGTTAATTTAACTTTTCCCACAATATAAGTCAATAAATTTTGGACCGAATAAAGCCAGGATACAAAAACTGGTGAGTCTGAGCGCCCATGGATTTATAATCGATGTTACTAAAAAATATATACAGTGGGACATAGCCTCCTAACCTCCTCCTTTTTTAGGGTTCCGTAGCCCAATGGCAAAAAACGGAACCCTTATAGATTCGTCATGTCTGTCTGTCTGTCTGTCCGTCCGTATGTCACAGCCACTTTTTTCCGAAACTATAAGAGCTATACTGTCGAATCTTGGTAAGTAGATGTATTCTGTGAACCGCATCAAGATTTTTACACAAAAATAGAAAAAAAACAATAAATTTTGGGGGTTCCCCATACTTAGAACTGAAACTCAAAAATTTTTTTTTCGTCAAACCCATAAGTGTGGGGTATCTATGGATAGGTCTTCGAAAATGATATTGAGGTTTCTAATATCATTTTTTTTGTAAACTGAATAGTTAGCGCGAGAGACACTTCCAAAGTGGTAAAATGCTGGTAAAAACTAAAAAAATATATGATGTACATTACCACGCAAACTTCCACCGAAAATTGGTTTGAACGAGATCTAGTAAGTAGTTTTTTTTTAATACGTCATAAATCGAAAACCGCAATTTACCTTTCATTCAATCAACTCAAATACAAAAAAAATGGCAAAAAGCAAGTCTTACAGCACAAATAAAGGAAAAATTCCCCATACATACATAGTTACGCCAATTAATAAAGACGTCTGAGTTGTATGGGCGCTCATACAATTTAGAGGTCTAGCTTAATTGGCACCAACCTCAAATACAGTAAATAAATAAAATTATGCATTTCCCGTGATGGACGAACGATGGACGAAGTTTGTGCGCGAGTCCGACTCGCACTTGGCTGGTTTTTATTTATCGATCAGTTCTTCAGCTTAGTGACGAAGCAGGTGATGACTTATACATAGAGTTGGAAATATGCTTTTCTGCGCCCTGCAAACATTGAATCAAAAAGCAAAATTAACATACCTACTATCGACATTTTATTTAATTATATAAATTTATTGTAGGTACAAGATTGTATAATTCTTTAAAATTTTAACAAATATTATGAAATTAAGAACTCAACGCTGCATGTAACAAAAGATAGTTAAATAGTTCTTGAAAACATACATATTATATGTATGTATATTTTTTGCAACAAAACCAACGATTGTGGAAAATTCTATCTATTTCACATTAATAGAATATAAAGTGAGCTTTCCACCCCGCGGTTTAACCCACGATCCCCTATTTTACCCCTTAGGGGTTGAATTTTGGAAAAATCCTTTCATACTACACCCCTAAATTACAAAAGGATCGTACCCTCCAAATTTGGGGTTTCTAGGACCAGCGGATTAGACTCTGCTGATAAATCAGCCAGGAACAGTATTTTTGTTAGTATAGGATCTGTATACCTATCTATATCTATGAATATTATATAATCTATCTATAGTAAAGATAGTTCTAAACAAAAAAGCACTCCTAACTTATCATTTTTAATTTAAATCATAAAATTTTTGACCTGATTTTCGTTGAGTTATCGTAACTTCGATAAAAATCCTAACGTAGCAATTTTTTATTTGAATTCTATAGCGGTGCTTTTACGAAATGCTGAAAAACTAGCAATATTTCCACGTACAAGTTTTAACGTCAAAGTGGCTCGAGCTCAAAGGCAAAGTTTGAATAGGTACAGTCAGCCCCAAAAGTAGATGATAATTTTAGTAGCATTGCATTATAATATTGTCATTAGATACCAATAGATGGACTATCTATGGCAAAAAGCATGAGGACTTTATTCGACACACTATTTGTGTATAAAGCCAAAATTTGTAATAAATAAGATTATACCTTGCATGGTGCTTATTTAGTTATTAGTTATGTTATGCTTCATTAGTTATTTGTAGTTTCTTTTTTAAAATTTACTTTGTGTGTGCTGTTGATGTACCTTATTGAATAAATAAATAAAAAAAGTGTGCACTCGGGGACTGCCGCGGTAAAGCTATTGCATAGCATTTTTTATCAACTTATGCAATTATAATTATTTATTTAATTTTTATTTATGCAGTTTTTTTTTTCTTTGATATTAATTCACGTTTTTTCTTTGATATTAATAGATACCTATACACCTATATACTTTCTCACAAACAGCTGCTTACGTATTCGTCCGATTTCGGAGCAGCTCGTCTTAGGTTTTATTTTCGTTACGGAATTTCTTGATTCGGTCGCCGCGCTCAAAGCCCGCGATAAAAGCTATACAATAGCTTAAAAATACACATTAATTGAAATGTCACAACTTATGTCAAGGATGTCATTAAAACAACCCCTCGGGCGGTATTCCGTGCATAACTGGGGTGTCAATTTGCAACGTGCACGGTAATGTTAATGAACCGTATATTGCATCGTCTGGTAAATGTGAGCATTTTGTTCTTTTCGTTTACCAGCCTATTGACTTTTTAGCTCTGACATTTTACACATTCTCCACAATTTTTTCGCTGTGCATTTTTCAAATAGACACGTGACAGTTTAGACGGATTACTGTGGTGCAAAGTGACGTGTAGTTGGGTTTGTGTGCATCTGATGGTTTTGAGCCAATTCTTTATATTCAAACAGTTTTCTATATTTATTTTCTTCGTTCCATTTAAATAAATAAGTAGAGAGAATTTTAATTCTAAACTGTTTTTATTATTGTTCTTTTCTAACAAACCGTAATCCAAAGTCAAAATAATGTAGCCCATTTCAGTAAATAGATGACGCGATGAAATAATATGAAATACTGTTTGCACAAACAAACTTTAAGTCGCAGGTTGGTAGTCGCTGAATTAGCCTGTTTGCTAAATTTAATCCAAATCTGTTCAGTAGTTTTTTAGTGAAAGAGTAACAAATATCCATCCATCCATCCGCACAAACTTTCACATTTATTATATTACTGGCTGCTCCTCGCGGTTTCACCCGCATTCCCGGAATAAAAAGTACTTATTTAATTTGCTGTGGTCTTACAGGATTTCATTTTGTAACTTTTAATATTTTGTACGATTTTTGTTATACCATGAATGCAATAACGTTGGATGTTCGAAACTACCAACAAAGCCTTTAGGTCAAAGCTCGTCAAAATATAGAATACTTAAAAAACTAATTTTCATCATGTTGTAATTATTTTTCTACCACAACACAAAAGACTACTATATGATTTATTGAACCAGAAAACCTTTGAGAAGCTTCAAACTATCGTTTCATTATAAGTACGTATTTATACTGACTGTGTCTATTATCCGAGCGCAAGCAACTTGGAACTTTGTTAAAACTTTACGGTAGGCAACATGTCACAATAACAAACTTTCATTTGCCGTTTATAAACGACATATTAAACCTTATTGCAATAGGAGTGGATAAAGAAAATTGGAACAACACTATTGGTGAATTGTAAATTAATGCTAGCTGTTTGTAACACCAGAACGTTCTACATTATGGACCATGTTGTTCAGCAACTGGATGCTACATACGGTTCAAAAGGTCATTGAACCGTTTTAGTTTATAATAGTAATCAGTAGAATTTAAGCATTTGTTTATTTTTTCAATATTGTTACGAGGATGTCCATTGCTAAGCTAATTTACAAGGCCTATTTTTCTAAAGATTTTTTACAATGAACGCTGTTGGGAGCTTGCATCCATCGGCTTTCGAGGTTTTCCCTTTCATGCATGTGATGTATTTCATTCATGTAATGGTTTATTTTTAATTCACCTGCAGTGCAAGTTTATGGGTGCAATCAATATGGACAATTTTTACCATGGGACCAATCCCGAAATCTGGGATATTTTCCATGTTAAGCAAATTCCAAGATAATATCTAAGTACATTCTAATTCAAATTCAAAAATATTTATTTCAGACCTGATCCATCTATCTGTGTTCCAAATGTTATCACCATTGATCTTGCCGTTCAAGTATCAAACAAACATATATACAAACTTATTTTACTCTTTAAAATATATACTTTCATTCACGTAATCCTATTACCCTAGGTGCTTGGAAGAAATCGCTTCAGCGATAAGGCCGCCTAAATTGTTTTCACATTGATGTCTTTATAATTTGTAACTTCTGTGTTGTAATGTAGTGTCAACAATAAAGTATATTTGTATTGTATTGTATTGTAATCTTCTTGAGTGCGTCCTCATCTAAATTGATGAATATAAAATGTCGCGATATCAAAAACGATTAAAGTTGAATCTTTTTTAACCATTTCGTGTAGGTATTTATTTAAAGTTTTACCAATATCATAAACGAGAGCGGTGTGTCTCTCAAAAGTTTCTAAATTACATATAACTTGCGCGCCGGTTTTACTACATGCACTGAATAGTGGAGTGGTTATCTGAAAACAATCCAGTATACACTAGCTTTAGAAACTTAATATTAGACTATTGTTTCGATGGTAGAATAATGCTACGCTTGTTGCCTATATCGTGATAAATATCAAACAGAAATATTGAGTGATTTCAAGCAATAAGAACTAAATCATTACCGACATAGACCGAAAACCAACAAATAATTCTCTTCCAGGAAAAATAATAATATTATACACACAAACCGATGACAATTCTTTACTTATCTTCAAACGATGTACCGATAAAGTGATATATTTACATATTATGTACTTGTTATGAATTTAGCAAAACAAGATAGGTTTCTAGGCTTTTGGTGACATATAAATAGGTACCTATATAGTAAAATGGATTGCAAATAAAAATTGGTTCGAGTTTTATGTTTGTATGAAAGCGTTAATCACTGGAACTACCAGTCGGATTTCAAAAAAATATTTTTGCATTTGATAGCCCAATTCTTGAGGAAGGTTATAGGCTGTTTTTTTTATCCCGGGAATGCGCATGAAACCGCGAGGATCAGCTAACTTAGTGTGAAATATTAATAAAATTATTAATACGTGAAGCAAAAACTTTAGTATAGGTACCTTTTTACGAAAATTACGCGGACGGAGGAGTATGAAATTTGGCACAAATAAAGTTTATATGGAGAAGGAGTGCAGAAAGCTAATATCTTTATATAATACTAGCTGTCCCCCGCGGTTTCACTCGCGAAGCGGTTTACAAAATAGATGTTGGCCGATTTCAGACCTACCCGATATGCACACAAAATTTCATAAAAATCGGTCAAGCCGTTTTGGAGGAGTATGGTAACTAACATTGTGACACGAGAATTTTATAAATAAGATTCATAAGAAATAAATTGAATAAATAAAATAAACAATACACACACTACCATGCGATTGACACACACACACACATATCACCACTGTCAGTGCTTTGTCGATATCGCGGCAATGACAGACTTAAATAAAAGAGTTCGTATATGAGTGAAGTGACTTTTTTTACATTCTTAATAGGTATATTATATGCTCTTTTGTTTAATTATGGTCGAATTTTAACCACGGGCGACCGCTAGTATAAATTAAAGCACAATAATCCAACTCATCTAAATTTACGGAGCACTTCGTATATCAAGGGACAATTTAGTAAACTTTTAATGTTGTAATTAAATACAAATATAAATTCTTATTAAATTAAACAAAAACAAAAGTCCATACCTAAATTGTGAAAACAAACAACGGGACTTTGTCCTTCGACATACTAAGTATAAGAACTCCACGACTTTGGAAACTACAGGTCAATTACTAAACGCGACCGGCCTAATTACGACTGACATTATTTGTTAGGAAAACTTTAGGAATCTTCTATTTCGCCGTTTCTTTGCTGTGTTCTATTCTGTGTTTACTGTTATATTTTTTTCTTTGAAAAATGTTTATTATCTAGCTAATTATATTTTTAGGGTTCCGACCATCCGATGAAAAAAAAATCAAAAAAAAAAAAATGAATTTGACACAAAGATAGGCTTAGATGACCCAATCACTGAAGTATAGCGTAAATAAACGAATACCGATTTTAGGGAGCAAATTAGGAATAAAAAAAGGCTCGTTATGAGAAACAGAAACATATATTTTTTCAATTTAAAAGTTTAAAAACTATTAAACAAAATATATGAAAATTGAGCATTCACCATTAGCTCTGAAACTAATGATTCCAAAATTTTACTTTTAATTTAAACATAGTTTGGATTAACATACAAAATACTTTTTATCCCGGGAAAATATAACATCCCTCGGGAACGGGGTGAATGCGCGGGGCGGAAACTAGTACCTATATTATTATATCCAAGAAAGGTACAACTCCTCCTGGCCAGTTTTTTATGTCCAGGCCTCACGGTGTAACAAAGCAAACTGATCGATTTGATTTTTTTCACAAGGGTAATACGAAAAAGGTACAGTTACTTATTTATTCTAAGCTAGTCCTACTAATTAACATCCTAAAAAAATTTCTGGGAATGTTTGTTACTCAACAACGTTGTAATAGCTTAAGGGAAAGCTATTCGTACAACGCAGTGCTCAAAACAAATTATAAGTAATTTAAATATGTCTTCCTTTAAATATTTAAGCGACGGTAGATGGTATCCCCATGTCTATTACACCTTTATATACCGACTACATAAAGGTTGCAAGGAAATTATGCCTGTATCTTTGGAAGGAATACTTCGATAAAAGGTCGACAGAAAAAGGAATCTGGTAGAAAATTATCCAGTCTGTAATTTTGAGTGTTCCATGGATATATCAGAATTTGCTCCGGACTTATTTGTAATAACAAATAAGTTTTTGTTTTAATGAATAGAACTGCATCCTATAATTGTGATGATTGTGGTGTTATTGAAGATGTTACACACATTTTGACGGAGTGTGTGCAGAATGAACGTGCTATTTGGATTTTATAAAGGTGTGAAGTTGGTGTGTGCAACTGTTTGTTGAATTCTCCAATTTCGGACCAGTCAAAACTATTGTATAGATTAGCTAAGATAGGATAAAGAAAGTGATTTGTTTAAGTTGTCAAAACGGGGCGACATTATCGCAAAGCGATAAAGCCCGACTAATCTAAGAGTAAAAAACCGGCCAAGTGTGAGTCGGACTCGCGCACCGAGGGTTCCGTACAAGCTTCGTCCATCGTTCGTCCATCACGGGAAATGCACAATTTTATTTATTTACTGTATTTGAGGTAAGTGCCAATTAAGCTAGACCTCTAAATTGTATGAGCGCCCATACAACTCTGAGGTCTTTATTAATTGCCGTAACTATGTATGTATGGGGACACCCTTTAATTTTCAACTTTTTTTATTTTTTAGAATTTTTCCTTTATTTGTGCTATAAGACCTTGCTTTTTGCCATTTTTTTTATATTTGAGTTGATTGAATGAAAGGTAAATTGCGGTTTACGATTTATGACGTATTAAAAAAAACTACTTACTAGATCTCGTTCAAACCAATTTTCGGTGGAAGTTTGCATGGTAATGTACATCATATATTTTTTTTTGTTTTATCATTCTCTTATTTTAGAAGTTACAGGGGGGGACCAACATTTTACATTACATTTAAGTTTCTCTCGCGCAAACTATTCAGTTTAGAAAAAAATGATATTAAAAACCTCAATATCATTTTTGAAGACCTATCCATAGATACCCCACACTAATGGGTTTGACGAAAAAAAAAATGTTGAGTTTCAGTTCTAAGTATCGGGAACCCCCAAAGTTTATTGTTTTTTTTTTCTATTTTTGTGTAAAAATCTTGATGCGGTTCACAGAATACTTCTGCTTACCAAGTTTCGACAGTATAGCTCTTATAGTTTCGGAAAAAAGTGACTGTGACATACGGACGGACAGACAGACAGACAGACAGACATGACGAATCTATAAGGGTTCCGATTTTTGCCATTTGGCTACGGAACCCTAATAAAAAAGGCCTATAAATTTGTTGAAGCTTCTAGAGATCCTCCAAGCATCTACTTTAAGCAGTTAAGCTCATACACTGTGGCTGTATACAACTTTGTATTAATTTATTCACAGGCACGTGTATATCGTTTCTGAGAACTATTTTCAATTCGAACCAGTAGTTCTGAGATTAGCGCGTTGAACCAAACAAACAAACTGTTTAGCTTTATAATATTAGTCTATCTTATTAGTATATCTTCCTGCAAATAAAAGTTGCCTGAAGCAACTGATGTTTACAGTTTTTGTCAATTTTTAGGGTTCCGTAAACAAAGGGTAAAAACGGGACCCTATTACTAAGACTTCGCTGTCTGTCAATCCGTCTGTCCGTCCGTCTGTCCGTCTGTCTGTCACCAGGCTGTATCTCAAGAACCGCGATAGCTAGACAGTTGAAATTTTCACAAATATGTATTTCTGTTGCCGCTATAACAAAAAATACTAAAAACAAAATAAAATAAATATTTAAGGGGGCTCCCATACAACAAACGTGATTTTTTTGCCGTTTTTATAGATAATGGTGCGGAACCCTTCGTGCGCGAGTCCGACTCGCACTTGGGCCGTTTTTTAATAACCAATGTTAGGGGTTTGTAGTCATCGCAATACTATAAGTACCGGTAAGTTATTAACAGTTTTAAGTAAGGTCATGCTAATAAAACATGTAGAGCAAAATTCTTTTGGGTCGTGCAACCAATATCGTGAAACCAGCAAAATCAACTGCGTATGTGATTTCACTCGAAAAGTAATATGAAAAAACGAGCTTGAAACACTATGTAAACAAATAATGTTGGATGTTTATTTGAGATATACATGCTTCAAAGAATATTTACATAGCTTTTTTCACACATTCACACAGAACGCGATGCACGATTTAAAGTCGTGCTACAAATGTAAATAATAATAATAATCTATCGAATACCTAAACATATATTTGAACCAATTGGAGTCGAAACGGTGAACCTTGGGGTCAGCGAGCCCACTTGCGAACAAACTTGCCGACAATGTTGTATAAAAAATAATTTAACTGATAGATTACATAATTAAGTATAATATTTTAGTTAGGTACTATAAAATGATGCTAAGGATAATACGTAAATTATAAAAACACAACATAGGTATTTACTAAATATCCGGCATCATTTGTGTGCATGCTACGTGCACAAGTAAACATCGTACCTTTTGTTCGTGTGAAGGTAAACTGACCTATTCTCTACTGAAAGGTCTTTGTTAAAGGAAACAAAAAGAAAACGTCAAGTTATATTTTATAATGTTAGTTTGTAAGTAGAAAGGGCACAAATAGTATTGTTTACTGTGACTTTGTGTAAGAAAACCATAGCACGGTGGTAGGGTGCTTATACAGAATGATTTTTAGTTTTTGTTGTTACACATCATCATTTACTATAGTGAGAGTGTCCCAAGACATTTCCAGGTTATGATGTGATATCTATAAGTATATATTTGGGAAAAAGAGTAGTTTAATATATAAATTACTAGCTTTTCCGCGCGGTTTCACCCGCGTTCCAATATAGCCCATGTTACTCAGGAATAGTGTAGCATTCTAATGGTGAAAGAATTTTTGAAATCGGTCCAGCAGTTTTTAAATTTATTCGTTGCATACAAAAATTAACAAAAATACAGATTTTTCCACTTTATCTATATCTATACTAATTACTAATGTATGTTTGTAAGTATGTTGTAACGAATAAACTCAAAAACTACTGGACTGATTTTCATGAAATTCTTTCACTGTTGGGAAGCTACACTATCCCCGGGTGACATAGGTTATATTATATTTTTTTAAACTCCAATAATGTAACCCGAGGTGAAAAAAACTACCTAAAAAATTCCTTACGCTGCGAAAACTATTGATGATAGAACAAAATAATGTATAACGACTTTGCAGAAAACATAATTATCTACAAAATGTGTCGTGACAGCATATGTTTAGCTATTATAGTTATGTCACAATAAGTGTCATGAAACTTGGCATATAGATAGATCATACCTTGGAATTACATACTTTTGTCTAGAGAAAACATTATAACCGTCAGGAACGCGGTTAAAACCGCAAGGCGGAAACAATAGAATAATAGATTGTAATAATTAAAAATTGTAATTGGTGCTCCAAGAAAATAACTGAATTCTTTAGTATCAGAAAACGATTTGAATTAGGTAATGTACATAAATCTCATAAAACGAATAATAAAGTTCAATTCACAGGGATTTTATGTAAGTCTAGCTCCCACCCCGCAGATTCACCCGCGTTCCCAAAGGATCTTGTTTTTCCGGGATAAAAAGTAGCTTATAGCCTTCCTCAATAAATGAGCTATCCAACACTTAAATAAATTTTCAATCCGAACCAGTAGTTCCTGAGATTAGCGCGTTCAGCCAAACAAACTCTTCAGCTTTATAATTTATGCATAGATATAAATTTCAGTTGCTACGATAGCCTTTAAAAGGGGTGCTAAAAGGGCGGTGGTATCTGATAAAGTAAGAAATGTAAGTGCTGTTGAGTACGTACCTACTCTTAAAAAAAAACTGAAAGTAGCTAAAGGTATTGATATATTAGCAAGAGCAAAGTCCACAATAATTCCTTAATAACTCGTAAATCTTCTTGCCCCAAATCTAAATGTTGAAGTATTACTTTTAAGGACATCGTTCTTCCATTATTTTAATTCAAATCGTTGCTTTTTTCCTCAAGAATAATTTATAGTTGTTTGGAGATTTAAGGTCCCGTAATAATTTAACATTTCTAAAGGAGATCTAGAAGCCTTATTGTTAACTTTTCACTTGTAGTTTCTGCTGTGGTTAAGATACAAGAGCATTGAAATTAGTTGGTAAATAATTTAAATTTCTCTTTATTTAGGTATATTATTAAGATACATTTTTAATCTCGTCACCAGTCACTATCCTCGATCTTTGATATGGGTTTTTTATACCAATGGTAAGCGGTTACTGAAGCCTTTTGACGCTTGCAACAACTTTGCGGCAGCAACTAGTAACTGTCAGTGAGCTTACCGGCACCGCCTTTCTTATCTAATTCTGGTACTTACTTGCTACTGGCCCTGCGGCTATTGACTCTTCAAGCAGTAGGCAGGCCATTACTAGCTTACCGTACTAACGCCACGATACCTATGTAAGTAGATGTTATGTTCTAGGTATCCTCTCTAGATCCATACTATCCTAACTTCCTAACTAATATTGTAATCCTTACTTCCTAACTATCTTCTTGTATTATAAATGCGAATGTGACTTTGTTACCTTTTCACGCATAAACTGCTGAACCGATCGCGATTAAATTTGGTACACAGATAGCCTATAGTATAGAGATGGACATGGGCTACTTTATTTCTCTGGAACGCGGGTAAAACCGCGAGGGTCAGCTAGCAATATGATAAATGCGAATGTGAGTTTGTTTGTTACCTTTTCACGCCTAAACCACTGAACCGATCGCGATGAAATTTAGCATGCAGATAGCCTATGGCCTATGGAGAATGACATGGCCCACTTTTGTAACAGCTAGTACTTATATTAAAAAGTAATAGATATTCAAGTCTCAGATAATCTTAGGGGATTTGCTACATTAACTAAAGCACCATTGAGGATTATGCCCTAATTATTTTGATTTCTAAAGGAAACGATGAAAGAGAAAAGGATTTACGTCCAAATATACATGCCTACCTTCTTTAGCATTTATACACCATACAATTCCTCCCAGACATTCGTTTGGTGCGTTTTGCCCCAATAACCCCTGCGTAAATCCGATTTGATTGATACCTACTATTTCCGCTCCCAAACGCGAGGCTTTATTTTATTTTATTGTTATAAATAGTTACAGGATTTTGTGCTTGATAGTATTTATTGTAGAATACAAAGTTCAAAACATGTTACGTAAAAACACTGTTATTAAATAAATGTATATATAAATAGTTAACTCTTATCGGTAACAGCACATGAGAAAAGAAAAAAAATACATAAAAAACCGGCCAAGTGCGAGTCGGACTCGCGCACTGAGGGTTCCGTACAAACTTCGTCCATCGTTCGTCCATCACGGGAAATGCACAATTTTATTTATTTACCTTATTTGCCAATTAAGCTAGACCTCTAATTTGTATCAGCGCCCATACAACTCAGAGGTCTTTATTAATTGGTGTTCTATGTATGTATGCGGACACCTTTAATTTTCAACTTTTTTTATATTTTGGAATGTTTCCTTTATTTGTCCTGTAAGACTTTGCTTTTTGCCAAATTTCGTGATTCTAGGTCAACGGGAACTACCACAAAACAAATAAAATGGCAAAAAAGTCTCATTTGTTGTATTTTAGTATTTGTTGTTGTTGTTATAGCGGCAATAGAAATACATAATTTGTGAAAATTTCAACTGTCTAGCTATAGCGGTTCTTGAGATACAGCCTGGAGACAGACAGACGGACGGACGGACGGACGGACAGACAGACGGACGGACAGACAGCGAAGTCTTAGTAACGTCCCGTTTTTACCCTTTGGGTACGGAACCCTAAAAACAGTAATAACGTTAGTGTCACAATTGTCGGCTATCTTATTTAAAGTGCTTTAAAGAATGTTAAGCATTTAATGGAAAATAAAGCCAACAACCAGCCAACCTATATAAAAAATGTAGCCTTGCTGAGTTTCTTGCCGGTTCTTCTCAGTTGAAGGCGACTTCCGAATCGGTGGTAACTTCACTACCTTCGACGTTCATAAGTGCCTTTCTAGAGCCTAAATTGAATAAATGGCTATGACTATCGCTGGCTTCTTTTTACATGGATATATTTAGTTTGACTACAAGCTTACCATTGGTATATCATGGTGGTAAAAACGCAAAGCCTTATAAAGAGGGAACTGGCTCTTATGTGTCGGAATATACTAGTTTCTTGGTACCTACTTGGCGACAGGTTTTCAACTTGAAGTGCACTAGGCTATGGTTTCCTCACGATATTTTCCTGCACCAAAAGATCAAGCTTTTTAAAGAATATTGTAGGCTGTATTATATAACTATAGTTATATAAATAACTATGGGGTAAAAAAACTATCAACTATTTTAGGCCATATCCAGCGATCTCAGATTTATTTGGCTCCAAGTGATTGTAAATATTACGCCACTCACATATCCAGCTGCTTATTTTCTGGCGGAGTAAAGTCTCACATTAGCTCGTAGGTTGCTATTCCTTCCTATTCGGTATAATTTACATATGTGCGTAAAATTGCCACGCGTAGCTCCATTTTGATCTCCTTTAACAATGTATACCATATCAAGAAATTGGTTTTATGCTATCATCTAAGTATAGCCGTCAGCCACATTATAGAGAAATTATATTTATTTAAATTAATAACAGGATTTGAGGTCTCTCACAAACAGAGTACAATAATACAACTAAGAATCTATTTGGAGTACATTTTCATGTCACAAATATTAATTTATTTAAAAAAATGTTTGTCTATTAGTTTCATTATTTGCCGTAGTAACCCCATTTTCAGATTTCGTACCCCCATTTCAGACCCTTTTATCAATAACAATAAACAGCTTCACAGCTAATCAGACGGACACCGGAGTTTCTTCCTTTCATTTTGGTACGAAACCCTAAAAACAGGCAAATCCAAGGGCATTATGTACCCATGCTAAGTATATGTACATCGTATCCAGTTTTACTACAGGATTTGCAAAGCCCTGGTAAATCGCGTAAATTGAAATATACGGTGTGTATATTGAAATTTATTATTATATTTCGGCTCGTTATTGATAGCATCGTATTTGTACACATTTACAAACGCGAATAATGTTATCTCGTTATGTGCTTTATAGGGTTATCTGATGGTAATTCAGTGTCACATTTACCAATGTAGAAGCGAAGCAAAAGATCAGAAGATAGATGAAGAAATTAGTAAATTATGTATTAGATTTATTAATATGCTGTTATTATTACCACAGTCTATGTCTTACAGTCGGCCAACGGACATGTCTAGACAGAGCAATCGTGCGGGGCTTGCGGGGTGAGAGAGGGGCGGTAGCGAGCACAAGCTGCCATACACTCGCTTGGGACACAATGGAGCAATTACGAATGCCTATACAAAGTGGCATTTCGCGTGACTTCAAACGCGATAGACCACTGTATGTAATTACGCTGTGTTATTACTATTGTAGAAGAACCAAGACTATTATTCTTACTGAGTAATTAATTACCTACGATATTCATTCATAATTTGGATTAGATAACTTGAAAATCGTGTAGTTAAGTCAGTAATCCTTAATTTATTAATTATGCTATCGAAAATTTGTCAAAGGAAACCTCGTTTAAACATAAGCCCGATATCAATCATCATCAATTGAATTAATGTCGTTTGTATCTAATGTTTATAACAAGAAACTAGTATAGCATAGCCAGTTCTCAGCAACATTTGTTATCCTCAAGTTTTCTAATTAATTTAGTTGGATTTCTCAACAATGTGTTATTAGATGATTAATTGTTGTTAAATATTCAGATGTTTGTGCTTACTTTGTTTAATTAATGTGTCAAAAATTTCGATATTCGGTGGTAGTTTTTTGTACAACAATAATCATCTTCACTTTTTACTGTGAAGTCTATTTAGCTAATGTGCCGCCCTGTACCTGCCTGTGTGTATCAGCAGCTGCACTTGTAAACCAGTTTTCTTTTAAGCTGATGGCACACTCGTCAGCGTCGTTTGTAACCGCCACATTTTAGAATTATTACAATTATATTATATAAATTTAATGTAGTCGGTTAAAGAGAGACGGAAATAATATAACTAAACGGAACCCTCAACTCTTAAGAACTAAAATTGATAATATCGGACTGAGGTGGCATTGACGTTAAATTATTGCTCATCAGTTTTGAGTCTAAGTTAAAAATATAGTCGTGTGATTTTATTGAGCACACAACACGTGTATGATGTTTATAATGATACTAGCTTCCGCCCTGCGCTATCACCTGCGTTCCCGAGGGATCTTATGTTTTCCCGGGGTAAAAAGTAGCTTATGTTCTTCTCCGTACCATAGGCTATCTGCATACCAAATTTCATCGCGGTTTAAGCGTGAAAGGGTAACAAACAAACAAACTATCTCACTTTCGCATTTATGTAGATTTATAATATTAGTTAGGATAGTTAGGATTAGTATTAGGATTGTTCGGATAGTTAGGATTAGGATAAAGTAGGATTAAAATTTTACGTTTCTGCCATAATCCTATTACTGGTTGATGGTATATAGATAGAGATGGGATGGCATAATGACGAATAATAAATCCCATATTGAGCTAGCGATTTCAGTGACTACAGGAGTAATCGAGTACAGAGTATAGAACCTACTAGACTGGCTACAGATCAATACGGTGATTGGTTTTTTAAATTGTGGCCCAAAGTTGCCATATTATTATGTTCCGGCAGCTGACAAATCCACGGAGAAAGAAAGAAACAAGTTTTTTTTTTTTTTTTGGACTGGAACAGGAAGGTGGTGGGTCCAGGGGACCTTCTTCCACCGTTACGCGGACTTTTGCGGTGAGCGCTGAGGGCTCTCAACCGCTACTTAAAACTAAAAACTAAAACTAAATAATTTTGGGCAACGGTAGCCTGAGGGTGCCCCCTGTGGGGCTCGACCTCGGCTCAGGACGTTGCCTGGGGAATGAGGGAGGACTTAGCATGCAAACAATTATAATTATTTGGGGATCGGTCGGATTGCTAATATGCAGCTCGGGCCGCTTAATCGGGACGAGACTGGGAGGGACGTCGCGACGGTCCTCGCCGGCGAGGACGAAATCTAGGTTGACGATTTCGCATCTGTAATTGTTTGCGGGCTTCTTCGGCCTCGATCTGCGCTAGGGTAATGGCATCGTCTGGCTCGCTGAGGGCGTGCCTAGGCCTACGGATGCGGGAAATAAGGGACGGGGTGTATGTGACAGTGTTGACTATCAGGGGATTCGCGTGGTGCGCTGCGGTATCAAAATATCGGCGCGAGGCGCGTTTAATAAATTGTTTGATTGTAGGGAGACCTAAGTCAAGGTGGAGGTTTTCATTGCGCATGTACCACGGGGCGCTCGTGGCTTTGCGCATGAAACGGTTTTGAATCACCTGAAGGGTGTGGAGATGTGTGGGAGCGGCGTGAGCGAACACGGTGCTCGCATACGTCATGACTGGACGGATACACGCGGTATAGAGTCTAACCTTGCTTTTTAGGGCAAGTTTAGACCGGGCGTTGATCATGCAGTGGAGTCGTCCTGCCACAAAGGCGGCGCGCGCGCGAACCGCCCTTATGTGTGCAGCGAAGGATAGGCGATCATCGAGGGTCACACCAAGATATTTGGCTTGCCTCTCCCAAGGGATCGGCTCGCCGAATAGTGTGACTGGGTCGGGGATGGGGGGACGTCTTTTTCGGTCGGTTCTATAAAAGAGAACCGCCTGACTCTTGGAGGGAAAGAAACAAGGAAAAACATTTATTTAAGCTCACAATAACAACAGTAGGATTATAAAAAAAAAACACATTACGATTAAAGCTGTGTAAAGCCTAGAAGGCATCTATCTCAACTTTATACTGCGTGTGGCATCCCACTGCAGCGCTGATTTTTAGATAGGGAAAGCCACAGTCAATCGCGCAAATATAGTCTATTGTAGTAAAAAAAATAATTATCCTTCTTAATTATTCAAGTTTAGACTCCTTTAATTTGGGACACAGTTAATGGCGTGGCATAAGTAATAGGAGCCTGAACTGTATTTTATTCAAGCTCAGTGACTGTTCGTAATATTCCCTAGACTTTAATGACTTTATCCAACAATGATCTGACTTTAACAATCACCAGTAGACATTTTGACTAGACACACGATTTAAAAACTCTGGAACCCCATCAGTCATCTTATATAGCCATCCATCACTATCATCGTCCACAGATTATAATTTTTCCTTGTCTTTATTATGCATATCTACAGTTACTAACAAGTTGATGTACTTTCCACAAATTTAATATTCTTCTAAAAGTACTCTTTCCTTTTTATAACGTAAAATTTACAGAAGGTATTGTCTATTTTGTCAATTGACTAGACTTAAAATTCTTCCATTCTTTTTGGATGCCAATTAAACGATATTTGGTTGTTAACTGAAAGGACAGTTTTTGTATGGATTTCAAAGTATAGTTTAGCCGTAGTTTATCCAGCGATTAAATAATCATCTTATTGTAGTATGACTGTTTTAGATTTAACCTCGTTTTCAACATTTTTATTTTATTAAATAGTTTTATTTACCATTGAAAAAATACATTTATATAGTTTAAGAACCTGCACGGAAGCCTCGTGGGCTTATCCGTGTAAGCGGTCGCCGTACACAATGATAAATAATAGAATAATAAAGAAATCAGTTATAACAATCTCTTTCATTTACAATATGATTTAGTTTCATAAAAAGCATTGTTTTATTTTCCCTTATATCTGTCGTAACGTACTTTAATCTAATGTTCCTATTTTTTAGTTTCAGACTAACTACAAAATTCAAAATGTGCCAAAAAATTGCCCCTGCGCCACAGGGGAGCGAGAAAGCTTAACCTTTCGCCTCATCAACTCCTCAACAAAGCGTTGCAAATGTGTTTAAATTTTTACACCGCCAAGTTTTATAGCGTAAAGTTTTGGTTTACACGCGGCGCAGTTTGGTCCCAAAGTTAATTCATTAGCGCCTCAACAGATGTTGCCGCTGGGAAAAACGGGTCCCTCTGTTTTATGTAACATTTGGGACGGTTTGTCAAAGTAGTCAACCCTTTTTGAAGGCTCTTGATTGGAAATATAACACCTTGACACATAACTTTTTTACTGATCTGGATTTTTTTTATTTTGTAGAGGCTTGTATTCTATCAAACTATGGTAAATGATGATGTGGCCGAAGGTGGTAAGTACAAAAAGTCTAGAAAGCTCTCAGGTGAAACTGCCGGAATACATCAGTAGGTATTTGGCGATTGATTTTTAACTTGGGGGTGGTAGCCGGTCTGGCAGGTACTACAAAGGACCCTACCGTGTTATTCTGGTATACCGGGTTTCCTCACGATGTTTTCCTTCACCGAGACTATTGGGAACTGATACACAGCTGATTCATAACGCCTATAAAGTTATGAAAAAAAAAAAAAAAGATTTTAGTCAAGTAAGCATGTAAATATTTTATCTAATCCATCTCATCCCAGCGTAATGTCTATCATATGAGAGGCATATTACCCAACTATTTCAATATTAGAGTAAACAATCCAGCAGAGCACAAAAGCACCAGCTTCGGCTCAAAGCTTTACTAAAGGTTCTCTTCAATAGATCCTTCCGACTGAAATCCAATGAAAATAGGTCATCTTTGATACTACTCTAATAGATTTTTGATGATAATGAGATAATCGACGCTATTCATACAGCGTGAATGGATTATGGGTGTGTGGTTTATAATAAATTTAAACGATCGATTAACGCTTTATTTATCTATTTATTCGTTTACTCTCCCGCTTCGCGATTTTGCCCGCATTCTCGTGAGATCTTTATTCCAGTCGGTACCGACTTAAATGAAAACTTCTTCAACAGTTACGGAACTGAGTGGACAGACACATACCACAAACTTGACCGACTCGACATTCTAGGTCCAAGAGTTTGGACTAGCTCTTCATGAATGCTTCTGTGAGCGAGTTAGGATTTCCCTTTCATATTTTGACGCAGTAAGTTTTTTACAGCAATCTTAGACCGATGACGGTGTGTACCCAGGGAGTTGAAATGAAACCCTATTCGTTTAGCAACTCTGTCATATAGATGATGAAAGAACTGGTCATTATTGTAAGTACTTTAAATTGCAATTAAGATTAAAATTCAGTAGATTCAGAACGCAGCTGCTCTTGAGAGCTTCTTTCTAAGCTTTTCGATATCACTAAGCATGGTGAGATAGTGATCAAATACAAGCATAATAAAAAAAAACAAATACAAATTTCAATTCTTACAAAAAAAGTATATTAACAAAAAAGACAGTGATACATAATAATAAAACATTATTTGGAATAGATACAGCACCATTAAATGCTTCAGCGTTTAACAGTCTTGACAACATTGCACCGGTGGGTCGAGGATCACCTCCAGGGCAGTTTGAGTACATCATGTTGTGGTCACAGTCCTGTGAATAACATTATTAATGATTTCTCCCGCGTTCCCGTGGTTCTTATGTTTTCCCGGGTTAAAAATTAGCCTATGTGCTAACAATTTCCAGACTATAATCTATCTCTATGCCAAATTTCATCCAAATACGTTCAGTAGTTTTTGGGTAAAAGAGTAACAAACATCCATCCATCTATCCATCCAAACTTTCACATTTATAATATTAAATTAATAATATTATATCAGAACCTTGACTACGGCTCAACATCAATCGCCATGCTTGCAATGGAGGCAGTGATTCCAGACCACTGCATTATTGGACGTGGCTAAAAAATAATGTAAATACCTAGAATGAATACTCTTTCAGTCGTAATCTTTTTAAAGCCTGTCCCCCGCGGTTTCATCTGCGTTCTCAAGATAAAAAGTAGCCTATATAAACTGGCTTCCTAACGCAAAATATCGATGTCTTAAGTTCATACAAAAAACCCATACTTTTAGTTGGGTATTCCTGAATTTTCTAGGCAACTTTTTAAATTTTTCTCTTCATAAGAATATTTCTCAAATTACAACAAATGTTAAATAAAACCGGCCAAGTGCGAGTCGGACTCGCACATCGAGGGTTCCGTACAAACTTCGTCCATCACGGGAAATGCACAATTTTATTTATTTACCTCATTTGCCAATTAAGCTAGACCTCTAATTCTAATTGTATCAGCGCCCATATAACTCAAAGGTATTTATTAATCGGCGAAACTATGTATGTATGGGGACACCCTTTAGTTTTGAACTTTTTTTTATATTTTGGAATTTTTCCTTTATTTGTGTTGTAAAATTTTTGCCAAATTCCGTGATTATAGGTCAACGGGAACTACCACAAAACAAATAAAAGGGCAAAAAAATCTCATTTGTTGTATGGGAGCCCCCCTTAAATATTAATTTTATTTTGTTTTTAGTATTTGTTGTTATAGCGGCAATAGAAATACATAATTTGTAAAAATTTCAACTGTCTAGCTATAGCGGTTCTTGAGATACAGCCTGGAGACAGACAGACGGACGGAGGGACGGACGGACAGACAGCGAAGTCTTAGTAATAGGGTCCCGTTATTACCCTTTGGGTACGGAACCCTAAACCATACCAAATTGGTCCACCCATTCTCGAGTTTTGTGCTTAGCAAGAAATTTTGCCATTGATTTTTATTTATATAGATGGAGCTTTGTAATAATAATAAAGAAAATAAGCAGAATAACAAATATTGAGGGTAACAAGACAAGCTTATAATACGATGCTTGTATGAAACTGAAGAAGAAAGTTGTTTTAAAAGCCCTGCAATACAAAATAACAGAGCAGTCTCAGTTATAACAAATAAATAGCTTAGTGGAAAGTTGAAACGGAATTTCAAATTTACAGGTAACACAAAGTAGTGCTGACAAGGCACTCAGCTAAACTTCAGCAAATTAGATTGAGACTCAAGCAATGCAGGCAAGTATTCCTGTTACAAAGTATTTTTATTGTACTCGTATTGTATATTGCATATAAATATAGGTGACTAGTTTACATAAGATTAGAGTAGTTCTTTATTATAATATCTAATAAGACATGATTTTGATTGCATCTACTTCCCAAATTTTAAGCAATTAACTCAGTTCTGACAGATGTTCGTCTAAATTAAGCCTATTTAGCATATTTTAGCATACGGTTAGTTATCGAAATCTTTACAACAAAATAAATAATAGGTAAATACCATTTTTGCATTCCAAAATCATCAATTGTAAAAAATAAACGTAAAAAAAAGTAAAAATAAAGATTAGACTCGTTTGAATAATTCACAACAAATCCTTTAAAAACGACCATGGAAAAATAACGTATCTCGGTTTTATCATCAAGAAATTTAACAAAATCTCGAGATTTCTCTCCTCGAGTTTTCCTTTGAGCATTTTTGAGATCTGTTGTTACGAAAACAAATCTTGCGGTGAGAGTATTTTGTGACGGAAAATATAACAGTCTTTGTAAGATTATTTTGCGAAAAAAAGGATGAAATATAAAAAAAGATAACTAGTATATATAATAACCTATAATATTTAAAAATAGTAAACCTAGTATAAGCGTGTATTACCCTAGTATTGCTAGTGTTTATAGGCGACGGTGGCCACAGATCGTCTTTCTAACAATATACGAAATCCTACTTCCTACAATCCTCATCCTAATCTAAATCCTAATCCTATCTTAACTAATATTAAAAATGCGAAAGTGAGTTTGTTTGTTTGTTACTTTTTCACGCTTAAACCGCAGAACCGATCGTGATGAAATTTGCTATGCAGATAGCCTATGGTATGGAGAAGAACATAAATATTGAAAATGTTATAAAGTCTCACTTGATAGACGTCGCCTTCGGAGACAATCACTGAAAATTTTTGCAATGTGACAGCCTGCTCATATTCACATTTCGTTGGCTTTTGAAAGAGGTGATCGAGCGTACAGCGACGGAACTGTGCCCGAGCGCTGAAACATTGAAAAGGGTAATAAAAAATTGTTAACTGTTTGTAAACAGTGTCGATGAACAATGTCGATGCGCATTTTTTAATTATTAGAATCATCATAGTAGATTTTTATTTGCTTTTTGTACAAAAGCACCACTCAAAAGTGACTTGATCCTTGACAATAACCTATTTATATAATAGGATTTACATATGTGAATATCTGATATGAGGATAGATCTTTCGTGTAAATATGAAAGTTAAAAAAAAACATGTCGTCTATAGCATAAGTAACTAATATAAAATATCACACGTTATCCGAAAGGGTGTTAAACAAGTGTTAATAAATTGTTTTCTGTGTTTGCTTTGACTTCATTCGTGTAATTAGAAACGAATGAACTTTTTTGTATGCTGCAGATTTTCCCTTTCTTTGTAAAAACGTTTACCATTTATTTTGACAGTCACTTTTATGCAAGTCCAGCATTTTTGAAAGTCAACCTTGAAAGTTCTTTACCAACACACCAGTTTCATAAATGTTTTGCAACTCACCGGGGCGTGCTCTATTAACTGCATATGAAAACCGGTTCCTTTCTAGGCTTCCTAAGTTTACCACTTTTGGCCACATTCTCACTTACCACTATGAGATTGTGGTCAGACACCAATCTTACAAAATTTAAAATAAACATCCATACCAGCACAAATAAAAGTGTGTTTTGAAATGTGTCCACTCCTGCGTCGTATTTTTCTGTCCCTCTACTTCCAACTTGAAGACCGAGTAGCATGCTTCCCATGCATCAGACGAACCTTCTATGCAATTTGGTAATACATCGTATTCTAGGAAAAAAAAAAATTAGGAGAAGAGAGAACTTGAACCTCAGATCAAAGAAAAGAGATAGACAACTGACATTTTGGACTGATAAACTATCGACAGATCACTAAAATGTCTACTAGAAATTGACAAACTGCTTTGAATGTCATAATGACTGGCGCTTTTGCGTCCCTCACACAGAGAAAACACTTTCCGATTTACAGGATGTACTTAAGCCTGTCTCACTATTTTTCTTGTTGGTATTATGACAAAGCCCTACTTCTCCTTACCTTAATTTAGGGAAACCTTTACGCTTCAATTTTCACACGATCTCAATTATATTCTTGTTTGAATCTGAACTCTATGTTATACGTAAATAGGGTGTAAATAAGTATTTCAGCTCACTTGTAAGGTACCACTCATCATCGCAGACATTGCTGACAACGTGCATGTGACCCTTAATGATCTCTTCGTTAAAGTGGCTCTCAGTGACATCCCTGCAGTCGGTGTTCCATTCTATAGCGCAATTTGTTAGATGTTTTATTGCTCTGAGAAAATTACAACGTAAATAATAATATTGTATCAGGGAATAAAATAATAATAATAAAATAATTTTATTTAAGTAACAGAGACTCATGTTTGTTAGTAATATATAATGTAAGTGATAGAGGTTGAGTTAGGTAAGAGCAACGACGTTTGTACAGACAGTCAAAGTCTATCGCTATCATTGCCAGGATCATTGGCGTTGGCGCTGTTCTGGATTCTGCGCACTAAGAACGGGCACTTCTTGCGCACACAAAAGCAGTCATAATACATTACAAAAATAATCATTGCTTTCATGACTGCTGAATGATAATTTGAATTACCCAGTCATCATCCGACAGGGTCAAAAAAAGGAATTCTAATTACTCTGTCAGTTAGATTATCAAAAAATATTAGACACGTATTTTTTCGTTTATCAAATCAATAAAAAATTACAAAGTTATGTTGCATCAAAGTTTAGGAGTGGGGGCTTGTGACGTCACTTGTATGTACATTTTTTACATACAAGTGACGTCACGCGAAATTTCAACGCACTGTATCGTCGTCATTTTTCGTATTCGGAACTAAAGAAATATTACTATTAGACCCTATTACTGACATAAAAACTAAACAGCTTAAAATAAGCTAGATTAACCAACAAATGTGGCTTCAAATTTCGATATGATCAATATTTGTCAATATATTTTTTATTAACTAAAAATAAAATTTGGAGAAAATTTCGTGGAATCTGTAAAATTCATCTCTACAAATATGATATTTTCTCGTTTCCTTCTTTTAGCTTTTTACGCAATCAGGTTTTTTATACTTTTTACCCGCGACGGAACGTAGACCGTATATGCGTTTGTGGTGAGAGGATGTTTGTGCAAATCAATGTTGCCATTTTTCTCCAAAACTACTAGTCCGATTTAGATGCAGTTTTCAGTTATGGGTTTGGGTTTGATTGGTGTATATTCTTAGATAGATGTTACGCTGACAACTCAACAGGGGGCGCTGCAACAAACATTATTTGTGCAAATCAATGTTGCCACTTTTCTCCAAAACTTCTTGTCCGATTTGGATGCAATTTTCAGTTATGGGTTTGGGTTTGATAGGTGTATAATCTTAGATAGGGGTTATGGTGTTAATTGGCCAGGGGGCGCTGTAATCAATATTTTTCTTCTTGATTTTTTGTTGTACCTATATAAACTGCTGAGGGCCTGTGAAAGGTTTGTAATGTAATACATTGGCGATGGGTCTTAGATAGGTGTTATGGTGCTAACTCGCCAGAGGGCGCTGCTGTAACAATTATCACTAAAACGGTTTGATCGATTTCGATACGGTTTCCTGTGAAAGGTTTGTAATTCATCAGCGATGGTTTTTAGATATGTGTTATAGTGCTAACTCGCCAGAGGGCGCTGTAATAAATATTTTTATTCTTGCATTTGTACATATATAAATTGGAGCAAACAGTGCGGGGCTAAATTTAGGGATATAATATATTGTAAGACACCAAGCATACGGAGAGACAGACAAATAGACAGATATTTAGACAAAAACGGAGTAATTCTCTAAAAAGGTTAAAATAAAATAAAAACAACTTTTTTTTTTAAAACCCATGATGGCTTTAAAAATTGAAATGGCAGCACCAGACGAACTGTCTTAAATTTATCAATATGTTAATATGTAGGTGAAAATGTGCAGTAGTACCTCTATATTTGATAATTGCTGTCGGGTGTCAGCTGAAAATTTTATTTAATCCTTTTTCGAATACAACTTTTATTCGATTACAATTTTTACAGCCGTCGTGGGTTTTTTCAATTTTTTTAATTTTGTTTTTATTTTTTAACTTCGGGATGTTGATGATGTGTTATGTAGTGTCAGTTTACAATGTTGCCAACACGTTATTTATTCCCCAAAGTATAGTTATAGACGAATGAGTATTATTAACTAGACGATGTACAAAAGCTATAAAGCATAATAAAATTTTATCACGTGTGGATACATTGTCATATTTGTAAGGTTAAAATTGTTAATATACCTAATAATATTTAAAATAGTTTTAGCAATAGTTATTTATATAATTCATCCTAAACATCTGTCCGTCTAGTCATTGCTTTTACTTATATTTTGAATAACCATTTTCCAAAAACGAATGGAAATGCTGAATGCTGGTTCTTTTCAGCAAGGGCTGTTCAACTGTAGGCACATCAGGGGCTGCAGTCTCGACATAGAAATCTGTCGCTAAGTCCTAACAATCAGATTATAACGATATTCGGTAGTGTCTTCTGTCAATTCTATCGGTATCTTATAGTTATTATGGCCAAATTTGGGTTTAGCCACAAGCGGGAAGCGTTATGTGCCCTAAGGCTATATGGCGTCAATTAAATGAAATTAAATAGTGGACTGTATTTTCGGTATCGTTAGGCACACTGGTATCACAGTTCAACGACGAACGATAACTTAAGGGTATAAGGAATAATGGATTCCACGCACCTGATACTCCTCCTAGGTCCTGGATTGTCTCACAGAGCCGTCCAAACGAAGCACTGAACACTGTTTAGTCTATATTGATAACACACGTATATTTAACAGTTTGATTATATATTTATTCCACGTACTCGCGGTAATGTATAGGTGCAATAGATCACACGGAGATGCGTCTTTCGGCGATTTGACCTTCACACTGCCCTTTGAGGTTGGCAATTTCTATCAAGTTAGGTGTCGTCGTGGAGGGATAGTGAAGTATGGCGGGGATGAGTAGGAAAGCATCGCTCATTAAGCCTGATTTACCATATGTGCAAAAGTGATAGACTATATCGAGAAAAAAATACAATAAGATGCATGAATGCCTAATATGGCGCTAACATTCCCTCCGGCCTTAAAGGGTCACCTTTAAAAAAAAATAGAAAAAATAGTATAATATGCGGCTAAATGTGAATAGTAATATAAATAAATATATATATACATATGCCATAATATATGATTTACATAATAATTTAACTATTGAGTGGGAAGGGGACATAATTTTACTACCGGACGAAGGCAGCTTCCCCTTGAAGTTTTTATAGTGACAACTCGAGTAATGCCGTCCTTAGATGGATGAACCTTTTCCACAACACCCAAAGGCCAAGCAAATGGCGGAGCGTTGTCAGTTTTGACAATCACTACTGTTCCCTCCTGTATGGGGACAGAATGGACATTCCATTTAGCTCGCGACTGTAACTGGTGCAAATATTCAACACGCCAGCGTTTCCAAAAGGACTGAACTATACTATCTAATAAGTTATGTCTTTGTAATAAGTCCTTTGATTCAATCTCAGGCGCGGGTATCGAAGACAGTGGCACAGTTTGCAAAAAGTGTGCTGGTGTAAGAGCTGAAGGCTCTGCGGGGTCGCTACTCATAGTTATCAACGGACGCGAATTAATGAGAGCTTCTACCTCTACGAGTATTGTGAGAAGCTCTTCGTATGAAACGATTTGTAGCCCGATGGACTTGAATAAGTGTGTCTTTATAATTTTTACCATACTTTCCCAGCATCCCCCCCAATGAGGCGCAGCGGGTGGAATGAATTTCCAATCTACACGATTTTCAGCAAACTCTATTTCTAGATGAGGGCGTAACTCATCTAAAAATTTGTAGAGGTCGCGGAGATAAGAGCGTGCTCCAACGAAGCAAGTTCCATTATCAGTATACATACATCTTATAGGCCCGCGTCTAGAAAGGAAGCGTTTGAATGCATTTAGGAAGCTGATCGTACTGAGATCTGTAGCTATCTCAATGTGAGTGGCACGAGTTGTAAGGCAAGTAAAGATGCATAGCCACGCTTTACGACTCTTCACCCCCCGGCCACGAACGGGTGTGTACTGCAGAGGACCTGCGTAATCGCATCCGACATGCGTGAAAGCTTTGTCAACCTGATTGACTCGCTGACTGGGTAGATCAGACATAAGTGGGAATAAGGGACGCGGTTTCGACCTAAAACATACATTGCATTTATGAATACGATAGCGTATAATGCGTCGTGCAGCTAGGATCCAAAATCTTTGTCTCAGTAAAGACATCAGAAGCTCTGGACCAGCATGCAAATGCTTGCGGTGATAGTAGTCAACAATCAAATCAACCACTTGATCATGCCGCGGTAAAATGCAAGGATATTTACGCGTGTATTCCTCGGCGGAATTCGACAAGCGACCTCCGACCCTAATAAGACCGTTACTGTCGAGGAAAGGCCTAAGCTTGATTAAAGCGGTTGAGCAAGGTTTACATTCAATTAAATTAGTTTTATCATTAGAGAAATAAACATCTTGCACGGCGCGGATCAGTTTATTCTCGGCAAATTCTAAGTCTGTAGCCGATACAGAAATGGTAATACGACGTGGTAATATTTTCATGACACGGTAGATGTAAACAATTACGCGTAATAACTTAGAGTACGACGAAAGTCGTTGCGCAAGTGCGTAAAGCGGGGAATCTTCTGGACTAGTCGTGAGGACGTGCACCTGGATCTTCTGTTCAGGTGCATCCGCATATTCATTTTCATCGAGTTTGTTTAAGGGCCATTCACTTGGGTGACGCGTGACCCAGGAAGGTCCACTATACCACAAAGGATGGTCAACTAGCTTGTCTGGGGTGAGGCCACGAGACAGGCAATCTGCGGGATTTTCAGAGCCAGAAACGTGGAAGAATCGACTCGCGGGAATATTTTCTGTCAATTTTACAACTCTATTGGCAACAAAAGTCTGCCAACGATGTGGAGACGCATTTATCCAACAAATCACGACTTTCGAATCACTGAAAGCGAAAACGTTACTAACACGATAGCGCGGGTTTATAATATCTAATACTTTGCGAAGTAGCTGTGACAATAATACCGCAGCGCAGAGTTCCAATCGTGCAACAGAAACAACCTTTACAGGTGACACTTTAGACTTCGCGCAAACTATTTTTACAATATATTTATTGTCTATGCGAATTTGTATATATACCACGCCACCTAGGGCTCGCTGGCTAGCGTCAGCGAATCCAATAATGTTGACATCACAATTCTGCACAATACCCAGATGTCGTGGAATGCACAGTTTGTTAAGCGAGGGAAGCTCATTGCAAAACTGTATCCAACTATCGACAATATGGCGGGGAGGTTCGGCATCCCAATCACACTTTGCAAGCCAAAGCTCTTTAATGAGAAGCTTGGCGTACAAAATGGCCGGAGCCACAAAACCCATGATGTCCCACAGCCGTGCTACCGCGGACAATATCGTGCGCTTAGTGCACTTACTGTCAGGAGCGGCAACAACAAAACGGAAACAATCACAAGATCTATCAAAATATAGACCCAGGATTTTATGTGGAACAGACTCTTCGAATATTTTGTCATGAGCGTATTTATGTGTAGCTGGTATGTGTGCGAGTACAGCATCAGAATTGCTTGACCACTTGACTAGGTCAAATTGACCCATTTTGAAGAATTGGATAAGCTCATCACTAAGCGTGATTGCTTGCGCGGTAGACATGACAGAAAGAGCTATATCGTCCATATAAAGGAATGAGGAAGCAGCAGCAGCTGCAGCGGGGAACTTATCTCCTTCATCGGTGACCAGCTGGCGGACAACGCGCAATGCGTGATATGGACTAGACTTTAGCCCGAAACAGACACGGTTAAATTCATATACAGTAACTGGATCGTCAGTGCTGAACCGATATAAAATTCTTTGAAACCTACGGTCGGGCTCGCGTACTACTATTTGAAGGAACATTTGACGACAGTCGGCGGAAAGTGTCACTTCAAATAAGCGGAAATTTATGAGGATACTGAACAAGTCTCCTTGTAGATTAGCACCTGAGTGGAGAAGATCATTAAGTGAGTGACCAGACGATGACTTACAGCTAGCGTCAAGAACACAGCGAAGTTTGGTCGAGGATTTATCTTCTCTGACAACACCATGGTGTGGGATAGTATACGAGGGTCGAGTGACGTCATCACTATTTATATTAATAGGATTTAGGTAGCCCTTATCTATATAATCACGTATAACTTCATTATAAGCGACGCGGGTTTCTAGTGATGTATCTAATTTACGCTCTAAGCAATGGAGACGTCTAAGCGCGGCGGTGTAAGAATCACCTAATAGACATGCGTCATTACGAAATGGTAAGGCGACTACGTATCTACCGCTTTCTTCTCGAACGGTGGTAGCACGGAAAAACTCTTCACACTCAAAATCGTCAGGACTTTGAGCGGGCGGCACGGATATCTCTTCAAGCTCCCAAAATCTCTTTAAGAGCGTGTCCATCGAGTCATCGAGGACAGCGTTGCAACATAAGGTTGAAAGATTGTTTTGAACGATCTGCGACGAAGGCGCGGAGCCCATAATCACAAAACCTAAAACAGTTTGAATCGCGGGCGGAATATTACTGAAGTTACTATGCACTACTCCAGGTAGTATTAAATGCGACAAAGTTGACGCCCCGATTAAACAGTCGACCTGTCCGGGAATCGCGTAATCTTGGTCGGCGAGCGGGAGTGACTCGAGATGTGTGAACGCAGTTTTATCTATGGCCACCGACGGCAGCGGATCACTTATGCGATCAATTACGAGCGAGGCGAGATCAAAATTAATATTTGTATTAAATTGCGAGTGTATTCTTAGGTTAACTGAACCCTTAACTTGTTTTTCGTAACCACCAATTCCTTTGACCATTATATGTGACGGCGTCATATTTTTTAATAATCCAATGCGCTTGCAACATTCATAAGTTAGAAAATTACTTTGAGACGCGCTATCTAACAAACAACGTATTAATTGAGGTTTATTGTTCGTATCGTACACTACCACTTGAGCCGTAGCCAGCAACACTGTGAAACAGGTAGTTGTACATTGCTGGTTACCGGTCAGTGTATCAATGCGCGTGGGAAGCGAGGTGGCAATGGATGTTGTGCAGAGCGATAGATTACTGCGTTGCGTTAAGTGCGGATGACGTGTCCCGGTCGCGACGGGGACGGGTTCCCGTGGCGCAGTGGCGGCGGAGTGCGCGGCAGCCACAGTGTGCGTAGTAGGTTCAGTGGGCGAGTCATTATTGTTGAAATGCAACATAGAATGATGTCGCTGATTACAAGTACGACATTTCAATTTAGATGTGCAATTAACAGTCTTATGTGTACGACTTAAGCAGTTTACACATGCGTTATTATTTTTTATGTGCTTAAATCGTTCAGCAGGCGAAAGTTTTTCGAACGCGGTACATTTATAGAAGTGATCATGAGATGAGTAATTACACAGCGTACATTTGTCAGAATCCGAAGTTGCTACGTATGTCTGTGGATTCGGCGGACTAGTAGTCTTAGTGCGGGGCTTATTAAAGCTGGACTTGTTTGGATTGTAACTGTTAGCTGCAGACTGAGTTCTCTCATAAATGCGACACTGGCTCTTAATGAATTCGATAAAATTATCAAACGTAGGCATTTTTGTGTCACGAGAATACATTTGAAACGCACGTACAGTTTCCGTGTCAAACTTTTGCATAGCTATATGCAGTAATACAAAATCCAACAGATCATCAATTTTCAATGATTTGAGCGAGTTAATGGCGACAACAAACTTATCGATAAACAATTGGTAGTTAGATGCAGATGGAGAACCATTTAATTTCAGAATGAGTGCTTGATCTAAATAATTAGCTCCTAATAGTCTGACATCTTGATATTTATCGAGAAGTGACTGATAAATAATTTTATAATTTTCGGCACTCGGTATTATCCCTGCAAATGTAGACTGGGCGGCAGATGATAGTTTACCTATTAAATAGTACAATTTGTCTGCGTCTGTAAGTGAAGAGTTATTGTGCACTGTGGCGTTAAAACTAGCGTAGAATAATGGCCAGTTGTTTAAATTACCATCAAATGACATGAGCTGAATTTCTGGTAAACGCGACTTAGCTTTGGGCGGTGTCGAGGTTTCTGACGATGAATTAGCGGGTTTAGTAAGCTTCGACTGAACCTGTTTGATATAACAATATAGATCTTCAAACGAAGAATAACACTGATACGAAGGAGTAGCTTTGGGGTCACTCTCCAGAAGCGTCTCATTGTAATCATCTAGGACGTTGTGGAAACTCGAACGTATATTCTCAATCGTCACGCAAGAATTCAAAAATGACTCTTGAGACTCCTCTGAAGCTTGAGCCGATTTCGCTAACTTATAAACAACATTAATTCGTTCATAAAGAGCGTTTCGCTTAGCTTCTAGAACGGTTAAGCGCGGACTGCAAGGAGAAGCAACCCTCTGTTCGCGAGGCATAATTATATTATTTCTAACACAGAAATATTAACAAACCAGACAAATAGTTACGTGATTCAACGCTTGAATACGCGTCTATATAGGACAATACGTATTTATATATATAGGTGACTGCCGAGATAGCATTCACTTTAATATTACGACTATGTATGAGTAATATTAGTACTATACTATTCGTACCTATAATAAATTACAGTATCGCTGAGTTAATATTGTAATGGGCGCGGTGTAAGTTATGGTATTATGAGATGAGTACGTGAATTCATAAATACGTAAATAAATATTAACATCACATAAATGTATATGCCTAAAGGAAGCGGTAAATATATAATAATATAGGTATTTCCAAAGGCAAACACTTATAAGGGCGGAGCGTAGACATATAGATGTAATGCAAGCGGCAACCGTAGAAACTGTGTGTAGAAAACACGAGAATGTAGGTAGGAAAGTAAAATGACGTGGATATCGCACGGAAGCGAAAATTATAACGAAATGTATAGAATCCAGTGAGATGGACCAAATATTATGGCCAAATTTGGGTTTAGCCACAAGCGGGAAGCGTTATGTGCCCTAAGGCTATTTTTTTCGCAAACTTAACGATTTCTCGTATTGTTAGCGAAAACTTTGTGACCATTTTGACAGCCCGCAAAGTATTCGTTACGACCGTAAGCTGTCATTTATTGATTTTTTAGAGGTTAAATTGTAAAAAAATCTCCAAAAACTATAGCGGAAACGTATTCAGCATAAGATTTGGTCATGCTCGAACGAAGACGCGATATGGTTATACTATGGCAAATCGCACGATACCGGAACGCTTGAAAATCCGATGGTATTGGAGGATGGTCCATTCAATCCCTTTACAGAATATCAAAAGACATGGCAATGGACAGGGCATATAGTGCGTAGAACGGATGGCCGATGGGGTCGAAGTGTTCTGGAGTGGAGACCACGGACCGGTAAGCGCAGTGTAGGACGTCCTCTTACAAGGTGGACGGACGACCTTATAATCGCCGGTAAACGCTGGATGCTGGCTGTCCAAGACCGGTCCTATTAGAGATCCTTAGAGGAGGCCTATGTCTAGCTGTGGACGTCTTGCGGCTGAGATGATGATGATGATGAAGACATGTTTACTCGTAGGTGAACTTCGGTCATCTCTACGCAGACAACGGCCTTACAGACTTTCTGTAGAGTACCAAGTGAGTGTAATTGTGCAAATGAAAATGAAAATGAAAATATTTTTTATTCAAATAGGCCTTCACAAGCACTTATGAATAGTCTATACCTATATGTATAAAAAAAACATTTCTTCACGAAAATCATCAAAGTCAAAGCCATTTTTTCAGTTTGGGTCCTAGGAGGGCACTTATGAAGGTCGAATTTACTGAAGTTACCATCAACAATGATTATGGCCTAGAAGATACACGTAAATATATTGTTTAGGTCTTAGGTAACATTAGATTAGAATGTTTTTTAGATAATATCAGAATAATCTTAAAATCTTATGTTTTATTACAGAACTAGTAACTGGCAATGGGCGAGCTGTACGTAGCATAGCGCATACAAAGGTGACTGAGTGACCAATACTAGGTTTACTGAATCTGTGATAGAAATAAAATATTAAAAATATAAAATTATGTATAATTTGTATTTGAAAATAAGTTCATTGCATCTCCTATTTTATTCGAAGTCTGCTCAAATAAAAGGGATGCCTTAGTTTGCACTTGGCTGCCTCAGCCTGTTTTTTAGCAGCTTCAGCTTGTAGTTAAGTTGCAGCTGCCAACATCTTCTAATTTTGCGAGAAGTGCCTCAATTTGCCCACTGGTGTACGCTTGTTGTACGCTTACGTCTGAAACATATCAGTAAATTATTAAAAATGTAAATATTACATGGGACATAGTCTTTATACATAAATGTGTTCAATATAGAACGACAAATTAGATTGAAAATAGGTGTTATAGTTGTACTTATCTGATGCACGTTGGACCCGGGCCTGCGGACCCTGCGCCTGCCTCGTGGAATACACGGCACTGAGATTTTATTTCGTATTTTATCTTTACATTATCACACTTCTTCTTCTTGATAGAATGGCGACTGAAGCCAATAGCACAATTCCGCCAATGTCACGTTAGTTAAAGATAAACGAAGGGGATTCTTTTACAAGAAAATTTTGTTAGTGTTGATAGGTGAATTAAAGCTGAATTATTATATATATATATATATATATCTATCTAAATATGCAATGATATACGTATAAGGTGACTAAAATCTTAACTTATTAGTATTTAAAAAGTAAGACAAAATCAATATAAAGGGAGAATCAATATATGTTAGTAAACATTTAAAATTAATTGGACGGGGAATTTCTGGAGGGAGAATATCATATATAGACAACTGTAACCTGGGGCACTCAAAAAATAAATGGTTAGTATTTCCCTCATCAAGACCACATTCACAGACAGAATGATCCTTTACTCTGATTTTGTGTAAATGGACAGGAGTAGATGCATGACCTAAACGAAGACGACATATTGTGGAAGTAATTGGTTTATTCAGTTCCCGAAATTTAAAGAACCAAGGTATCTTCGGGATAAACGGTTGAATGTCGCCATAGTATCTGCCTTTTACATGACGAGAAATTTGCCATAACTTATTTATCACACTTATTTTCTTTCAAAAAGTCTTGGTGACATTAGATTTTAAAGTGTTGCAAGGCGGTCTATTTTTATCTCCTTTGATATTTAACAAGTTAATCGAATTTTAAAAAACGGGAAAGTTAATAGTTTCGATGATAAATAGTGTTTTT
Organism: Tetheella fluctuosa; assembly: GCA_951216915.1. Classification (NCBI taxonomy): domain Eukaryota; kingdom Metazoa; phylum Arthropoda; class Insecta; order Lepidoptera; family Drepanidae; genus Tetheella; species Tetheella fluctuosa. The sequence continues at coordinate 5,500,064 of OX578237.1, forward strand.
AAAATATACTTTACTACATTTACGTGCAATTCTCAAAGAAAAATATTTTAATTTATAAAATAATGTTTACTAATTTTCCCTATAATTTAAGGAAATTTTAAAAGCGAAAACACCGATCTATGGTTTTCATTAGCCTACCGATATCGCTAAGTAAAGATAATGAACTATAATTTTGCTCGGTATCTTGGATGTAGAGACTTGCATTTGACATAAGCATCGTTACGACAACCGAATTTTCGTTATTATTTAGCGATCGGTAGCTTGCGATGACATTTCATGTATGTCGAGACTGCTGGCCCTGAACTAATATTGAAGTTAAATAAATCAATAAATTCCCATAATTATGAATGAAATATTTTGTTTCATTTTCAATGAAATGTCATATCCAGAATAGACTTACTTGCACCAGTTATTAATTTTTGCAGGCATTGGTGGACTTTTTCTGGTTGAATTATACATCAGAGCTGCTTCAACAGTACAGTTCATGTCATACTTAGGGAAATCATTACAATTTATGTTCTTTACAAACATAAGCTTCTCCTGATCTTTGGATAGTGTCACTATAGGCTCAAAATTTAAGTCATCTGATGTTGGGAAATATGGTCTGTTGGCTGATGATTCTTCTTCTTCTGCATCGTAAACATCTGTAATAAAACACTTTTAAAGGGCCTTGCAAAAAATATTGCTTACGAGTTCATCTGAATTTAACTCTCTAGCATTATGCGTATTCTCTAATCCCTGCTATAATAAATATGAAAATGAGTTAATTGGTTAGTTTGTTTTCCTTCTTTCATACACCAACGGAGCAATGATCGACGTGATTTTTCACGTAATGATATTTTGTGGACAGAAGAAAGATAGACTACTTTTTATTCTTGAAACGCGGGTGATACCCCAGGACGAAAGTACTAAGTATAAATAAAACTGTGAGTTAAAGAATTTCATAATCAGTGAAAGTTCTATTATAAAATAGGTACCTAAGTATATTATATCCCATCATACATAATACTAATAATAATTGAGAAATAAATTATTTTATTTAAATTATTACCCGCTTTTACTTACATACAGCATTCAAAGGGTCCAAAATAATTGCCAAAATACATATGATTAACATTTCTTGATTAAATTCATGTTACGAGCATTTCTTTATCTCGAGCACACCTAAAATAGTTTACTCTTCCATAATGTCATTTTTGACATTGGTATTTTTTTGTAAATACCTAACTTGATTGAAAAAAATATTTTAATCTATGATATCTATATTTGCCTCCTTTTAAATATACAGTTTTAAAATAATATAGCACCATATTAGCATTGATTAACTCTTTGTCTTATAATGGTATTCATATTAGAATGCAAGAGGCGGTCTGGAACGTACTAAATAATTAGCACCAAACAATGTATCAATTGGTGCTATAATTTATACAAATCGATCAATCAAATCATTTGGGAAACAATTATAATCAGTGTGCAATAAGTTACGATACTGAAAAACAGTAACTGTATTGGTATTGATTTCAGAATCGACGAAATAGTGAAACAGTATGAACCTTTTTTCTCGAATTCAGAGTTATTTCCATAGTAAAAATAGTTTACTAAAACGATCTGTTAAATTCTATCCAACCATCTCGAGGATCAAACCCAGTAGGTATAGGTACCAAATTTCATGAAAATCAGTTCGGCCATTACGTAGCTGATTGGTAACATACCCACATACTTTCTCATTTATAATATTAGTAGGATATTAGGATTAAATGGGTCTCAAAGTTCTTACCAGTATCTTACCATACCGCATCCGCATAAGCCCCTTTAAATTCCATGCAAATAAGCACCTTAGCTTCAAACGGTTCGCATCTAGAATTTTAGTGCTCCCCGTGATATTACGTTGAACCCTTTTTTGGCTAAGACGGCAATATGTTCACATTTTTATCCGTGGTACCGTGTGTTTAGTGCGACATTTTTTTTAATTTATCTATTCGGTGTCTGCGTAAAAACCATTTTGCGCCGCCTATACTGGCGGCGCAGGTTCAGTATTCTCAATCTAGTAGGTACGCATTTTTGATATCCATAATAATGTATCCTATGTAAAATTGATACACGTTAAGGTCAGTTTCAATGTAAAAAAATATATTAATGCTGAAAGGCAGAAATTATTTAAGGCGTAATCAAAACTTAACTCAATATTATCATTATCATCATCATCATCTCAGCCGCAAGACATCCGCTGTTGGATATAGGCCTCCCCTAAGGATCTCCAATAAGACCGGTCTTGGGCGGCCTATATCCAGCGTTTTCCGACGACCTTTAGGTACAAGGTCGTCCGTCCACCTTGTAAGTGGGTGGACGTCCTACGCTGCGCTTGTCGGTCCGTGGTCTCCACTCCAGAATATATTAGGTATAATATATTCAAATTCTCACAGTTATGTGGTGCACTAATATATCTTTGTTATTAGGTAGAACTAAATTTCATGAAAATCGTTGGAGCCGTTTCCGAAATTCAGATTATATATATACAAGAATTGCTCGTTTAAAGGTATTGGATAGATTAGATTAGGTAATTAGCTTTGCAATTCAATGATTTTTTATGTAGTTTCGATTTCTATATTTAATTTTACGTGTAATTTTTATTTCTTTTTGATGAAGTATTATTTATTTATATTACTAGCGATCCGCCCCGGCTTCGCACGGATAGAAGAGCATAATATTATGCCTACATTTTTTGCATCAGCTTGTTGCATGGCAACAGCGGGCAGTGGAGCGCGGGCGGAGGTAGCTGCATCAAGCGAGACCCGTCGTCGTATCGCGTTGGTGCGAGACCGCTTGAATTTATTATCTCGCGCGTAATTTTTAATTTACGATAGCTCCTAAGATATTCATTTAAATTATATGGTGTAAAAGACTAAAATAATGTGCATGAAATGCTTAAAGCTTTTAACTTATTTAAAATGATAAGGATTAATACCGTATTTGTGTAAATAGCTTTCCTATTACCGCTTTATAATTGCCCATTTTTTAAAGTATTATAATGGTTATAGTAGAGATAGACATATGCCATCGTGGACTTTTCTATAGACCTATATAAGATACATTAAAGGGTTTAGGTAGCGTTTTCGTTGAAAGCTCCCAAACGGCTTATTTTTTTCCGACACCTCCAACAAATATCATTATATTTTAGCCAATGTATACAAAAATTTGACACACTAAAAACTTCCTCGAGAACCACTCTATCCATTGCTGAAAACAGCATGAAAATCGGTGCAGTAGTTTTTGAGTTTATCGCGAACAGACAAACAGACGCGGCGGAGGACTTTGTTTTATAATAATATGTAGTGATTATTTAGTAAAATAATATTGTAGTATTTTCATTTAATATATAGGTAGATATTATGTCTTTGTACAAATTGGTCCAGTTTGAGCCATTTATACAGCACACGTATTGTAAAACAAAAGAGAACCCATATTGCACCGACTGAAACTGGTATTATAGAAGTTGCCATTATGTCTGTATAAGCTTAAACCGTTGCCTAGGAACTACTGTATTCAGGACAACTACAATGCAGGCCCTGAGACCGGAGAGTAGTGCTTGTTCTGCATAATATTAGAATTAATCGTTGCAAATTTTGACAGGGGTTCTAAAGCTTAACGTATAGAGTATTAGTATAATAATTTCAGTTTATGTTTGTGATAGATAAAATGATTTGAGAGAAAAAAGCAAGACAGCTTAATACTACTACTATAATACCTAATATAGATCGTACAAAATATTAGTATTTAATAAATATTTGCAACTATATTGGTAAAAACCAATATTTTTCAATCAAAAGCACATTAAAAAAAGAAAAACAGTTAATACTAATTTTGACCAAAGCCTTCAAATAGCACTTTTGACAATAAGAGTTCTGACTGTAACAATTATGTTACAGTATTTATAGAATTTTGTTATAGAATTCTCTCTAACCTATTACCTAGCTACCTATGTGAATGGAAATGAAATCATCCTACAGAGTTCAGTTCATTATGTTGATAACAACTTTAGTATCTCATTAGTGGTTGACCTGAATCGTAGCATTGAAAATGGCTAGGGCAAATGCTCCGTTGTCTACCCATCATAATTAGTGCTCGTGCGGGGTAAACGACCCGATTGCTGGTCGTAATACTAAGGTTCCGTATATTTGTGTCCGCAAAATTCAAAAATTAACATTTAACAAAAAAGTAAAACCAACTTCAAAACGGTTTGCACTAAAAAGTATAAAATAACGATATTAAAACTCGTTTTGAATTCAGCGAAAGAATTTGAGATTCTTGAAAACGTGCTTCTTACTTTTTTATTAAATGTTAATTTAATTTATCCATTTTTAGTTTTTTATGTGTTTTGAATACCTATCAAGATTTGTCTCTGATTGAGGATATTGAATAAGATATTTCAATCACGATATTCGTGTTCCTTTTCGTTGAGGAATTCCATCATATCTTCAAAGTCCATGATCAGATCATAATAAAATTTATATGGGACCATTTCTGAAGTATGATCTACCAAACGAAAAAAGAATCATCAAAATCGATTCATAATTGGCGGAGTAATCGCGTAACAAACATACAAAAAAATAAAAATAATAACATACAGTCGAATTGAGAACCTCCTCCTTTTTTGAAGTTGGTTACAAAGTACGTAATGGATTAACTTAATTTTTTTACACAACGTTGCATTTCTATATAAAAAGTGTTTTTGTATATACTTTTATTCCTAAGTTCCGACGAGAACGGAAAATTTTATACATTTCAAGCAATTGAGCCACAGCAAAGCGTGGCCGGCTTTACTAGTATTTTCTATATTTTTTAACAGATAACAACACTCTCTTACCGTTCAATAATTGCATAACCATCTATTTAATAGATGAACCTTATTGGTAAATTATTAAAGTTCATTATTCTATAAAATTCTACAACAAATTATTTTCGAATCTAGAGGTAGTGTAGTTACTCGAAAGACCTAGAATATGTAAAAGTAACCAATATTTGGATAATAATTATCGTCACGATTGAAGAGCCTATGCATATTTACGCGCTTAGTGAGATCCAATAAAAAAATGTATTTTTTCAATCAGTTGACAACTGGGTCCCTCATCCCTATAGATATGCGGTAGTGTATCAGCCAAGTTCAAGGGGAAAGTTTACATTGTAAGTACTTTTAATTTCCATTCTTATGAACTCCATTTAAAACTAAATAATAAATGAGCTTTTACTGGGTTAAATGTAGATCAAATATATGTTACATTTATAAATTTATCATAGTAATATAAAAATTTGGATGACTTACTGACTAGCTCATCACCATAGAGTAGCAATTACTGCAGTTAGAAACAAAATTTGGACTGTAGGTGCTTTCAAGGCGTAGTCAAGTTTATATATATTTTTAACCCTAAGCTAGTAAAGATGGCCGATGTATATGGAAACGTTTTGTTTTGAGTCAATTTACTAAATCAATAAAGTCCATTATATCGTATCTAAGCTTGGCCCTACTTTCACATGTATATTTTTTGTGGGATTCTTTTATCAGCGAACAATAATCTCATGCATGGCGAGAGAACGTTCTGTCGTCGTTGAGCCTGTATTAAATTCCTATTACGTACATACTTTCACAGATTTGTCAGTTTGTTTCTGTGTAATAGGATTTTTTATTGATTCTATTTGAGTATGTATCGTGCTTATGCGACGGCTTGAGACATTCGATTTGCTTGGAAGGCTTGTGTATATTTGATTGGGATTTAAAATGTTTCATAAAATTGAGTTTTTTTTTACACAACATAGTCGGCAAACAAGCATACGATCCGCCAGATAGTAAGCGGTTACCGTAGCCTACTGTTACCGTAGCAGGAACACAACTATAAGTTATTTGGCTGCGGTATTCTGTATGGTATGTACTTCCCCAGTCGAGCTGCTCTTTGAGCGACATATCGCTATGCTCTACCTCTCCTAAAAGTCTCTCTCTCAAGTCTTTAGTCTGTAAGGTCGACTATGTTCTTGCATCTGGAAATGGTTGTTTTTTTTTTAATGTGTAGGTATTTTTTTTTAATGTGTAGGTATTTTTTTTTAATAAATAAATTATAACTTGTTTTCTGTGGAAATTTCAACAAAGCTCCTAATTATGGTAAAAGAAATATCATCTATGTGACAGACAGATAGCATATTTCATATTAATATATAATTTTACGATGAACATGTTGCTGGTAATGTAATAATCTAGATTTATAAAATGAAAACGTGACTGTCTGACTGACTGATTTATCAACGCACAGCTACATCACACGTACATCATATTTTTTTTTTAGTTTTATCACACACATTTTACCATTTTGGAAGTGTCTCTCGCGCAAACTATTCAGTTTAGAAAAAAATGATATTAGAAACCTCAATATCATTTTTGAAGACCTATCCATAAATACCCAACACTTATGGGTTTACTGAAAAAAAAATTTTGAGTTTCAGTTCTATGTATGGGGAACCCCAAAAATTTATTGTTCTTTTTCTATTTTTGTGTGAAAATCTTAATGCGGTTCACAGAATACATCTACTTACCAATTTTCAATAGAATAGCTCTTACAGTTTCGGAAAAAAGTGGCTGTGACATACGAACGGACAGACAGACATGACGAATCTATAAGGGTTCCGTTTTTTGCCATTTGGCTACGGAACCCCAAAAAATGAGCGCGAGCAACGCAGTACACATGGCAGATGTGAAACTGTAGCGATATTATTTAGGTAAGACTTGTTATATTATAAGGGCTACTTACTTACTAAAAATATCAAAGCGTGGGTCGCATTGTGGATGTGTTTCTCAAAGCCGCCACCAAGTTGTTTACCTACGTAAAAAAATATACCTATTGAAAATACATGAGGTATTTTTTGATCGGAGATTTTGGAACACGTTACTATTTACACGCTACTCTTTCCCTGACCTCAAACCTACCTACCTAATTAAACAATAAATGTTATTTTATACTTTTTAGTGCAAACCCACAATGAAGTTGGTTTTATTTTTCGTTTGAGGGCTACCATTCCCTGCCCCAAAATGAACTAAAATTTTGCTATTTTATGAGTTTGTGACTAAATTAAATTGCGTTGAGTATGTAAATAAATGTAGTCTCTAGTTAATATAAATTGCTGTATCTCTACGACACATAATAACTTTTCCATGCTGCTATATATTAATTGAAATCGGGAACAGATATGGTAATGGCAGCACCCGACGGATTTTCTTGGATTTATCATTATGTTAATATGTAGCTGAATATGTGCAGTAGTAGGTAGGCAATTATCAAATATAGAGCCTATAGAGATCTATAGGCTCTATATTTGATCATTGCTGTCGGGGGTCTGCTGAAAATTTTATTTAATCCTTTTTCGATTACAACTTTTATTCGATTACAATTTTTACAGTCTTCGTGGGGTTTTACTTAATTAAAACGTGTTTTATAGCTTTTAAATTAAATCTTTTGTCTATATTTCTGTTTTATTAGATACTAATTAACTTTAACCATTCCACAAAATTACATTATTTATATATATTTATTACTCGATGAACTTCGTGCGACATGAAATTGATAACATTGGCCGAATGGTTTTTCAGCTGCTCTTTTGGGTTTTCCCTATTTTCAGGGTTCCGTACCCAAAGGGTAAAAACGGGACCCTATTACTAAGACTTCGCTGTCTGTCCGTCCGTCTGTCCGTCCGTCTGTCTGTCTCCAGGCTGTATCTCAAGAACCGCTATAGCTAGAGACTTGAAATTTTCACAAATCATGTATTTCTGTTGCCGCTATAACAAAAGATACTAAAAACCAAATAAAATAAATATTTAAGGGGGGCTCCCATACAACAAACGCGTTTTTTGCCCTTTTATTTGTTTTGTGGTAGTTCCCGTTGACCTAGAATCACGGAATTTGGCAAAAAGCAAGGTCAACAACACAAATAAAGAGAAAATTCTATAATATAAAAAAAATTGAAAATTAAAGCGTGTCCCCATACATACATAGTTAAGTCAATTAATAAAGACCTCTGAGTTGTATGGGCGCTGATACAATTTAGAGATCTAGCTTAATTGGCACCAACCTCAAATAAGATAAATATAAATTTCATTAATTGTGCATGTCCCGTGATGGACGAACGATGGACGAAGTTTGTACGGAACCCTCGGTGCGCGAGTCTGACTCGCACTTGGCCGGTTTTTTTTATACAGGGCCCTATATAGAGCGAACAAAACAACAAAAATATTCAAACCGGTCAAGCCCTTTTTGAGTTTTAGCGAGACTAACGAACAGCAAAAAATAATATGGTCTTTATTGATACCTACGTCTTACTCTATCTAAACGTACATTAACATTTTTGAAAGAATAATGTTATGTTGATAAGTACCACGGGTAGTCACAGACTGAATGTCTCCATACAACAAGCTTACTAACGCTAATTCGGGCTTGTGTTGTGCTCTTTTGATCAGATACCAGCTATAAATAAGCGGATCCATTCTTTCCGCTAACTTATATCCCAGTTTGCAACTTTATATCTTGTTACAAAAGCCGTATATCCGAAAAAGAGAATGAACGAGAATTTCCATAATATTTTAAACTTTACTACATTAGCCATAAGGAACAAAATTACATTCAATTTGAGGGACTATAAAGGTACACATAAAGATGTAATGTTTCTTTATCAAAGTGCTTTGGGAGAATAAACACATGCTAATGGGTGCAAGAGAATAGCAATTTAACGATAAAGGAAGTGATGCCACGAAATGCGCGAATAGGTATCTGTATCCATTCATTTCCTTCACAGCCTTTTTTATGTCCCACTCCTGAGCACAGGCCTCCTTTCACGAATAAGGGAGAAAGGAAATGGGCAAGTACTCCACCACGCATGCCCACTACTGAATGGTGAAGGTAGGCTAGTGGTCAACCTACTGTTGGAGTTTTCAAGCCACCTAGGAGGTCTCCAACTAGCTTAACGACTACCACAATTTAGTGATAACCGAGACCAACGGCTATACTTAGGCACGTAGCACGTCTGAAGGCTCAGAAGCACGGAAACACTCCATCCAGGTACCGGCCTGGACGGACTGGACGTTGCTTAAGTTTGTCGATCGGTTAAGAACGGCTAATCAAGTTACGCCACGAGCGCTTAGTACCTGTATAAATAATGTTATCTTCATTAATTTCAACCCCTATAAAAATACGAGTTCGCGGATGAAACCGGGGGCGGCAAGCTAGTATTAATATACACGTGTCAATTTTGGATTTCAGGAATTTGTTTGAGGATAATTTAATATTTAAGGAAAAGCATCTCAAACTGAAAATCTTTAATAAATGGATTTTTATTTTCATAACAGATTTTTTGCAAAATTTAATTTGATTTGATTATCAACAATCAATCATTCAACAATACTGATCTAGAATTTGATATTAGAATATTATCATGAAGTGTAATCGCCAATTGCATGGCTACACTAAACGATATTTTGGAAGCTTATATTAAATTTCATGTTGCCGGATTTTATTGTGACTTTTCTATAGGAATTTTGTTACGTGCGAATTGTATATACCTATGTACATATATATATAATACATTTCTTTCGTAACAACATTGTACTTACCTATAAAATAGGAATGTTTGTAGCTGATAGGTATATGATAATCAGGGAATCGCAGGAATGACCTGTACGTGGATTACGGAAGATTTAAGCAAACTATTTATCAAAGTCAAAGCCATTTATTCAGCTTTGGCCCTAGAAGGATACTTATGAACATCGAAACTACTGAAGTTACCGAAGGTAGTTCGGAAGTCGCCTTCAACTGAGAAGAATATAGAAATATGACGATACTAAAGAGTTCAATCACAATAACCACTATTTTGAAACGAATCTTAACATTCTATTTATAGATTTCAAATGTTAGAAAAAAAAACGATTCTTATTCGACATCCTTAAGAAGAACTTTTCAGGGTCACTCGACGAGAGGAGGCAAGTACGTAGACGCTCCGACAGTAATGGGGCAACTAGCTCAGGGCACCTCGAGAAAGATTCGAACCTCTGCTGTTTCTGGAGAGTGTAGTACTCAAAATTTTGCGCGTTATATTTACCTAGTTGGCATCGCGGATGTAAAACAAATAAAGTACCTATATTGTTTTGCATCGTAAGATTTCAAGCTCCTCAAGATTTAAATACCTACATTCGACAGCCGTCTATCAAATAGAGACGGTCAGAGTTAGGTAAAAATGATCACTACAGACGAACATGGCGAAACTACGTGGGTTCCTTGTTTGACTGCGGAACCCTAAAGAAAGGAAAACCATAGAAGGCTGCGCGGATTAAATTTACTTAATAAGTTGTGCTATTTTTTCCCAAAGTTATCAACGTCATATTTTGGTATAATTCCCATAACACACAATTTGTGGCAGACATGATGGCCGGCCAGCCTATCAACAAATATGTCTGGACCTCACTCAAACTGTTCTGAACAAATTACACCAATGACTGAATTTTATAGGGAAAATATTTAGGTAATATGAAACAAAACTCGGGGACCAAGACCCTAATAGATGATCCGTGACATAAAGGTCTTAGCCCACTTACACGACTCTGCTCCCACGCAGCAAAAGAATATAATTTAAACATGGGCTTCAAGTATTGTTTGCTCTTTAGATATACATTACTTACATTGACAACTACTACTAATTTACGTTGGGTGGGAGCAGTGTTGGAGCAGAGTCGTGTAAGTGTGCTAAAACCTTTAATCTCTTCTACATTATATAAATAATGAGGTTTTAATAATAACTAGCTATAAATACGAGCACCTGCGCCTTGAACTTGATCTGATATTGCAACCATGCAATATCATTGGGTCCTCCTAATGGCATGTCGTATATGGGTATTAATTTATCTGCGTGACATAAACTTATCGATGAAAACGTGCTGATAATGATAAAAATGAGGCTCTAAAGTTAAGGACTTTTGTGTTATTAATATAAACATTTTGTATTCTGTATACTTTTTGTATTAATTGTACTCTGTGGTTTCAAAACTCATTTATTTCTACCTCTAGCCTAACAGAGGTAACATGGCTTTATCATTATTTTGTTACTCGATTCAGATTGGAAAGCTACAAACAACATTCTCTGGGGACCACTTTACAGTGACAAAGTCCAAAGTAGATTAAACATTCATGAATTTGAGGTTTGAAAGGGTTTGTAACGTGATTTAGGTGACGTACGTTTTGTTTAGTTTAGTATTAGATTATGTTTGAAAAAGGTACAAAAGGTAAAATTAAATAACTAGATGGAAAGCAGGTCAAAATAATAAGTAGGTAATACGGATAAACTAACAAATATTATTTTTTAAAGATTTACTAATTCTGTTTAAATAGTCACATATTTATTCATATCAGATGATTGTGGGCGGTGAACGCACCGTTCATCACTAGGTACTCCACCGCGGTTATTTACCCAATTTTCCAATGTCCGGTGATGACATTTTTTAAACTTTTTAATAAGCTTTGGTTTGAAGATAATACTCAGTAAATAAAGGTTATATCCTATATAATGGTGAAGCAAAAATTTCAGAGCATTATGATAGCTAATGTTTTATTTTTCAACTTAATTTTTCACATTCGCTCCTTCGTTTGTCTAACGTCTCAGTTGCATGAGGACTTTTGGCGTTAAAACTTCAGTCAGTCCCTTAATTATATGTAACTAGCTTCCGCCCCGCGGTTTTACCCGCGGTCGCCACCAAACCTTACAGGATTACCCGCGGGGCTAATATAAAGATTGTCTCAAAATTTAATCGCGATCGGTTCAGCGGTTTCGGAGTCTATAAAGAACATACATACATACATACTTTCTCTTTATAATTTTTTTTTTTTTTTAAAGTTGTGCTACTCGATTATTTTAGATGCTAATGAAAATGAGAAGATCTTATATAAAAACAGAATGAAAATCACCATTCATCAAATTTTTAGTTCATCGTTGTGAAGCTGAAAATATTTTCTGCGAACCCCTGTACAAAATAATTTGCAAATTCCTTGAATTAACATTATAACTTTGAAACCAAAATCAGAGCTTAGTCTCAAAGATGGAAATTAATAATATGATATGAACTCAGTAACTTTAAAGTTATTCCAAATTCCTCTAAGCTTATTAGTTACTCACTGGCCTACCTTTCTGTTGATGTTTTATTTATTTAAATAAATAAATATTCTGGACCCCAAACTAAGCAGAGCTTATACTATGGAAGCCAGATAACTAATGAGTGTAGTAATTACTTCATATACTACTTTTCTTTTGTAAATACAAACATAATATTATTATATAGATAATAATTATACCCAGACTCAGGACAGACAAACATGTTCGTGCACACAAATGTTTGTCCTGAGTGGGAATCGAACCCACGACCTGCGTAATAGGTAGGGTATTTTACCAACCACGTCAACCGGCCCGGTAATTTATTTTTTATTACTGATCCAGAAAATAAGTTGTTGATTAAAAACGATTTATAACACATAGTTTTAAATGTAATGTTATATTTAATTAGGATCTCGAATTAAGTATACGAGGAAAATATGTGTTTGAAACTGGCGTAAAAAAAACAGTTATTATTAACTGGTTTTCTATTATTTTGTTCCCTGTAGAAGAGCGTTATTAAACTGTTATTACTTAAGGTTTATTTAGCATGAACTGAAGCGACAAATAAATTAGGTCGATTTAAAACAGTTTATGGAAAGTGAAATGAAACTTTCCGATTCTCATTTATTTTTTTATTCTTTCCGAAATTTTAATTTTATTTTTATTAATCTTTTCAAAATCAAGTTAAAATCAGTTTATTCAACTGTAATTTGTAGCCAAAATCAGTTATTTATCGTTTAAGGTAGAAGAAAACCGAAAAGAAAAGATTCCTGCGTACTTACTTAGGCATCAAACGGTTTGATTTTTTACCGGTTTCCAATCTCGAAATGGGATTAACGCCGAAAAACAAGATGTAACTTAGTAAAACTACATGATGATTAACTGATATATGTTTAATAAACTTTTTGGGATATTTAGTTTTAGTATAACGTTTGAGCGACCATGTACTTTACATAGTTTATTTAGGACAATGTTGTTTTTCCAAAAAACACATTTAAAGCGTACACTAAATTATTGAGCCCTCAGGGTTACTGGTTAGTCCTCTATTTAAGAACTAAATTACTATGGCAATAACGCAATATAGCGTAACGGTACCGCGCTTAGCGGAGGTTTCATATTATAGAAAGTAGTCTTTGTCACTCCATACCATATAGGCTATATGCATACCAAATTTAATCGCGATCGGTTCCGCGGTTTTGGCGTGAAAAGGTATCATTATGTATGTGTGGATGTTTGTTAATCAATAACACTGTAATAGCTGAACATTATTGATATAAAAATTGACACATATATACCCTGAATACATAGGTACTTGTACATTTCAAAGATAATTTTACACCTTGAATAAATTTGATGCTTCGAAAAGGCGGGTAAAACGTCGGAGGAAGCTAGTAAAATGTATGATTATATAAAAAGTGCAGCTTGTACTACATGTATCACATAATTGGGTAGGTATACCTACAACTAACAACTGTGATTAACATGAAATTTACATAATTTCATATTCTCTACATTTTCTGTATAATCATAAAATATATTTTTTTTATTTGACGGATTCCGTCATAAAACTGCGCGTCTATATTCATACGCACCTTATAAAAGCCAGAAATACCCACGCAAGGGGTCGACGAACAAAAGCCTAGCTGAGAAGCCAAAGTGTTTTACAACTATGACCTCTATTACGTTATGTTTAAGACTAGAATCGACTGCGGTGCTTGCTCTAATTTCAGTGGGTTATCGTAAGTTCTAGAGGCGGTCAAGTTGTGAATTCCTGAAACTAACTGTTGGGTACAGTTGAGTTCATAAATTAACGATATATTAAAATGACAAATTAAGGATACTAATTTTAGTGACGAAAGGGTTGATTGAGAAGCGAACTAAATATGCCCGAACAATCAAGGAAATTTAGTCCTGTAGTGGAAACCATAAGGGCCTAGTAATTTTGGTTTAATCAATGCTGTCATTATCTTTAAATTACAAAAGATTTTACAAAAAAAAACTAGTACATCGGATTTCGATTAGTTATTACTTTAACATAGGAATTCAAGTAAAACTGCGGAGTTAACAGGACAATATAAAAACAAAAATCTTAAATTGTTACACATAAAATAACATATTTTTTTCTTACAAACAATGCGCACCATATTATTGAATCTGACTGTACTGTACCACATAATATACTGCAGTTAGTAGTTAAATAATATATAGAGTAGTATATAATGTATCGTCAAACACCATAAATTTTCTTAGTTTCAATGCAAATTTGTAGACATTAAACAAAGATAATTGCTTAAATTGCTATAAAAATCTTTAAATAAAAGGTAAGAATATCCTAACAAGTACCTAACTACCGGAAAATACCACACAAATAAGAGGAAAACTTTTATGAATTGCTGCTAAGAGAAACTGTTGTAGCAATTTTAATGACGCAAAAAGAAAAAGTCGGGCAAGAATTATTGCGTAAGCTGTAATTAGTGTTTCAGCAATGGTGCATTGTTTTTAGCAATAATAATTTATAATTTGCATTTATTAGTATAGAAGATTGACATGTGGAAAGTCGTAAAGTATTTCAAATCGTTGTAAATATGTAATCAGCTACTGTTGAGTAGCTGATCACCTTTCGATCACGCCACTATTATCGCGTCAGATTTATCGATCTACTTATACCTCGCGTGAGCTTTTGCTGAAGGAACATTTCGTGGAACATTTCCATATTATTATAGTGGAAGACTACTTAAAGTAATCTTTTTATATACTTGGGAAATCTTGACTGACTCATTCACTGACAGCCCAAACCACTAAGGAGAGAAATTTGGAGATATTCCTCTTCCAAATCCTGACCTACGTAATCTTTATCTCACGGTGAATGAGAAAAAGTAAGTGAGTGAAGATACCGTACATTATTTTTGAATCCGACGCGGCCGCGTTCGAAAAAAAATGATGTTAAATAAAACCAGTCAAGTGTGAGTATGACTGGCTCACTAACATGTATGTAGATAGTTAGAATAGAATAGAATAGAATAGTTTTTTATTTGACAGTATATATCAATTTCTAAATCTATTACATGCTTATACTAAAATTATTATTAATTATACTGCCAACAAAAGGCAACCGCTCAGCAATATATTTACAAAATTTTGTACTATTTTCGGATTTTTTCCTTTGTATACTTGTGGTGTGGGAGGGACCTTGTTTCTTGCCAATTTTCATGAGTCTAGGTCAACGGGAAGTACCATATTTTTATTAATTATTTGCGAGTCTTGACTGACAGACAGACGGATATCAAATTAATTCTATAAGGCTTGCGTTTTTCCTTTTAAGGTAGGCGGAACCCTAAAACTAAAATAACTGTGTTGAGGTTGAGTGAAAATTCCTGTAATTCATTATCCTAAAATCTATTTTTGCGCCATGTTAAATTTAAATGTTTCGGTTGACCATGTTAGTTGAAAAATAATAAATTCAAGTAAGAGACAAATATTGATCATTTACAAAGGGGATTTTCTCGAAATTCAACGCGAAAGGGTAGAAAGGGATGACAAAGTTTCTATAGGAAACTTGGATACAATTAATGGAAAACGTGTTTCGGCCTTTTTGAAAATTCTACCCCTAAGAGGAGAAACGGCGTAGTGAAGAGTGTAATGTGCAATCATATTTTTCTGATAAAATTTTAAAACATATGTTACTTTTGTTCTGAGGAGATTCAAGAGTAATTTGGGTTTATACTCCACTCTTAACAGATTGCAGAGATAGTACAATGGCCTGGTTAAAAAACATTTTACTATTGATGTTTTTTCTGACAATATACCCAAATTTAAAGATAATGTTCGGTCCTCAGATTGATCTGTGATAAAGCAATGCAATACTATGTGACAATCTATTTCCATTTTAATTTAGTTTATTTTATTTTGATTTAATTGTGTTTTAGCATGTTTAAATCTGTATTTTTTATTTAATATTAAATTATTATCGTAATTATTTTTTATGATACTATATTTTTTTTTTTCTTGCTTTGTATAATGCATGCTGTGGTAGCCTATAATTGAGGCAACACTTAGAATGTAATGGACCTATCCGTATGAAGTTAAGTATTTAGTGTATGTCTTGTTGGTTGCCCTTAATAATAAATAATAAATATAAAAACTTGCTCGTATTTTATCGAGTTTCATAATAATTTTTTTTGAAACGGGAATCCTAGTAGTAGTCGAGATTCATCCAAATCCATTCACCCTGATTCAGCATGATTGAGTCACAAACATCTGAACATACAAACATGCACATAAATAATATATAGATAGTAGATTTTTTTCGTTATCTTTTACATACTTTCGGCCACATCGTCACTTAAGTACCGTGCTATTTATAAAGTTGCGCCTAAGTAAATTACTAACGATAGTTTATAAAGTCTTTTGAGTAGTGTCGTACTCTGGAGCGGACAAGGAAGGCAGTTTATTTAGTCATAAACTTTTAGGAAATTAATTCGCTGAGCTAGTTTCTACTTGGAATCATTTGATGGACAAAATTACTCTTTGAGAACTATAAAATAAGATGCTTAGTAGGGACAAACTATTTGCTTTAAGCTCTTAATGTTTATGAAATAAAACCAATCATTTGGATAGACTCGGGTTTGACCACAATCTCACTATGATGTGATGATATGGGCAAACGCGGTAAGTATACAGATCTAGAATGAACTGACTCTAGAATTTATGACGTCGGATACCGCGGCGAAGGTCGTGAGTTCGAATCCTACAATAAGCTTGAGCTTTCGGTGAGAAAACCATAACACTGTGATAGGGTACTTTGCAGTACACATCTGGCTGGCTACCACTCTTATGTTGATAAATCTGTCACCAAGAACCAACTGGTCTGTTCCGGCAGTTGGACTTAAAGATCCAGTTCCTTCTAGACTTGGTGTGCTTACCACCTTCGGCCACATCATAGTGAGATTGTGGTCAAACACAAGCATATACTTAGTACAAAATATATATTTACAATACTATTTAAACAATTATATTATAACTAAAAGACGGGTCAAAAACCTCCAACAACTACAACCTTTAGTCATTTAATGGACAAATGTGTGCTCGTATCTCTTTTAAATTATTCAGTTAAAGTTGAACTTTGTTTGTTAACTAATTAAAAACAAAACACCGATACAATAATACGATCCACACTACTGTTATAATATCAGTCCCTAGAAATATACTTATCTATGTAAGGCTGAGGCGTTACTTATAGCGATGTGTGGGGTGCTAAATTTGACACAATCTAATAGGCCCGTTTTGACAATGGGATCTCTTTTTGTCCGTTATATTTATCTCTTTTCTTCACATAAATAAATAAAAATATACTCTGGGATTTGTGCTATGGAAGCCAGGTAACTGATATACTACACACCCACGACCTGTGGCGTTACAGATAGGGTATCTAACTAACCACGCAAATCGGCCCGTCTACATGGATGCATATTGGCTATCAAATTGTGACGACGTTAATAAATTCTAGTAGTTTTCTAATATATTGTAGACGGTTCTTAGGGAAAAAAATAAGAAAATTGGAAAATTTCAAAAATAATAATAATAAGGGACCGCAAGTGAAACCGCGGAGCGGAAGCCAGTTATAAATAAAAAAGCACACCGCAGATGCTGTTTTCCTGCAACAGACATACCGTAAATCCTTTTGAAGAGCGTGGTAGGAATCAGCCAGAGTTCATTCTGAGACGTCATAATAAGCTTTCGTGACGGTAGTACGATATAGCAGAACTTGTAGATTAAATCAGCTAGGACTGTAATGATATACTCAGGGCCGTCAGTAATTACAGATAAGCCTAATTTGAAAGCTAAAAACCTACAGGAAGTAATCATAATTTAAAAAATATATATATTCAGATAAAAGTTCTGTGTAAATTACCTAACTCTAGCTTATTACTAGGTACATATTAATTAATTAATTGTGAGTATTCTTTTTAATTTTAAATAATGATACATCGTGTCATACAAAATACTGTATGCACACACCAATTGGTTTCTACCAATGATTGTATGCACGCGCAACGCAACTCATACAGTGATCCGCTAATATCTTCAGGATACTGTTTTGGCTACCCCGCTTTTCAGCCGGGATACCGTTTTCTTACGGATTACCGCCCCGAAGTCAGTAAGTGTGGGCGTGCGCAAAAATCCCTCCCAAATAAAGCTTTATGTACTTCATCATTTTCAATCAACCTGTCTATTCCTTGAAATTACGACAATCTTTATTTTTTTGTCGCTATGGCTATCAGTTTTTATTTGAAGAAACTGCATAATTTAGCTATTTAAAAATTAAAACTTCGGAGCATTCAGTAAGTGATCGTGTGTACGTGATAACATTGTGGGTAAATGTGTAAGAGCTACAGTATTGGTAATACAAATTGTATTTTGTAAATTGAATTGTATCTTATATTGTTACCGCCTCCGCCATTGTACGTCGCTTTCATGGATTAAATTATATAACAACTAGCTTTCACCCCGCGGATTCACTCGCATTCTCGAGGGATCTTATATTTTTCCGGGATAAAAAGTAGCCTATGTGCCATTCCAGACTATAATCTATCTTGGTGCCAAATTTCATCCAAATTCGATCACCTGTTGTGGCGTGATTAGGTTACAAACATCCATCCATCCATCCAAACTTTCGCATTTATAATATTAGTAGGATATAGTACGAAGTAGGATAATACCTAGTATTCGTAGATTCTCACAGTAAGCCTTGTTGTCACTATTTTCTTATTCTTTGTTTAATTGTGTCTGTCAGATGGTCGGCTTTAAATAATAAAAGTCAAGCATGATTGGGGTACAATTCTATATTAATTTGAAATGTTATATTTTTATTTATAATTATAAACAGATATAAATTATAATCAACATGAATACTAACAATAGAATGTATATGCATTAATTCAGAAGGTATAAAATAGGTACTCACATTTTAAGTTAAATCCAATACCACTGAGCAAAATAAAGACGTGTTGTCACTTCAACAATCAACGAGCAACTGATGGCACCCCTGTGCCGTAGCCCTATTTATAATTTACATCGATATCAAGGTGGAGGTGGAATGTGAAAAAAAATAACACGTGCGGATGACATCATTTGCACGTGTTCCATTTTACTCTTATTTTATACAAATTAAGCATAGATTTAATGTATTTATAATATGTAGTTCAAATAATATCCTATAAAAGCTGACAGTCGTAACGTTGTTTTACCAAATTGTGATATAAAAAGACGCTTATGTTGGCACCCCAGCTTTATAGCTCATAAGCGAAGTTTCCACTCCCAGTTAAAGCGATAAGCGCACGAAATTGAGCGCATTTAGTTGATAACATGCCAAATTAAGCGCAAGTGAATGCCGTTAAACCTAGATGAGCTGGCGAGGTTACCGAAAGCATTTCACTGCCTATACTGGAATTGAGAACTTGCCCAAG
Organism: Tetheella fluctuosa; assembly: GCA_951216915.1. NCBI lineage: Eukaryota > Metazoa > Arthropoda > Insecta > Lepidoptera > Drepanidae > Tetheella > Tetheella fluctuosa. The sequence continues at coordinate 5,519,698 of OX578237.1, forward strand.
TTACTTGCTTATCTTGAACGGTAAACTGACGAAGTATGTGACATTCTAATAAGCTACACCATGTAATATAAATTTAATATAAGCGATCATAGATCAGTACTAAAACTAGCTCGTGCTTTGTTGCATTGAAACTCAAACTCATTTATTCAGCTAAGACCCTGATAAGGCACAAAAGAACGTTAAAATTAGTTCTACCACCGGCTTGCAATACAGTTGGACTGAGATGACGTTAAGCGTGCGCTTAACGTGTATGTATGTGTGTGTGTAGGCTGTTTGTGAGAAGGTATATAGGTGTATAGGTATCTATTACTTTTAATTTTTTTTATTGAAAATATACTTATTATTTTTTTATCTAAACGTATACATACTTTTCTAATAAAAACAACAACCTTAACTAGGTACTTAAACTAAATATTAAAATAAAATACAGTGGCCTAGAACCGGGGATAATATTGAAAACACAGACTCTCTAGAGTAGTATTTTTTATGAAATGATCCCAGTTAACCAAAACCCGCATGCATTACACACAATAAGAATTTAAAGTTACGATTCATAATCAGTGTATTATTGCAAAACAATATTATCGCTAACGTTGTCTAAGTCATGGTACAGGGGATAATAAAAAACTTCCCACAAACATCATGATATCATTATCCATTAGAGAATTAACCTTTAACTCCTTGAATAAAACCGATCCCCACTACTTTCCACGACATAAAAATCTGTTTCAAATTAATTAAAATCTGTATGTAGTACATTATAAAATATCACTCGACAATTCGCTGTTTACATAACTTATTCAATTTTATACATCATGACATGTCAATACCAAGTAGATTCAATACGTGGTTTTGCCGAATTAAAGGAGTAGCGAACTTTTTGCTACACTTTTTGTACATTATGATCTCCATTTTAAAAACTTTGTAAATTTATTTAAAATAATAATTTTAATTAGCAACGTCAGAATATTGTCACAGAATTTCTTTGATTTCAATATTAATTTTAATTTGAATTGGATTTATTTACTTACACAATTTTTATGTGAAAATGGCTAGACCATTCGATTCACATTCATTCGTGGATATGATATTATTGTACGGAGAAGCTCGTGGTAATGCATCACGTACCCTGGTGTTGTACCGTGATCATTTTCCAAACAGAAGGCACCCGAGGAATGCTCGCGTGATTACAAATGCAGTACAACGCTTATGTGATAACCGTGGTCTTGTCCCCGGACATCAATACGAGGGCAACAGACCTCTAAATGTCAGTCGGCAATTGGAAAGAAGAATTCTTCGATATTTTAGACAGCATCCCACTTCCAGTACTAGAAAAGCTTGTCGAATCTTTGGAGTCAATCACCGCACCATAAACAAAGTAATGAGAAGAAGGAAGCAATATCCTTTTAAGTTTTTGAAAGTCCACAGTCTTTTACCAAGAGATTTACCTGTTTGCACTAAATTTTCTCAATGGTTTTTAGCCATGTACCAAGAAGACAACAACTTTTTGCATCATATCATCTGGTCTGATGAGGCCACATTTACCCTTAATGGAATGTGGAACAGGAGAAATACGCACTATTACTCCACGATCGGAAATAATCCACATGTCATGAGAGAATTGGCTCACCAATATCGTTTCTCCGTTAATGTGTGGGCAGGAATCCATAATAATACAATAATTGGTCCAATTTTTATTGACGGTACACTTAACACCGATAAATTCCTAAGGCTTATTGATGGACCATTAACAGAATATCTTTCAAATTTACCAGAAGATGTTCGTAATGATACTTGGTTTCAGCTTGACGGTGCACCGGCACATTCTGTCGTACGAGTGGGTGGAAAACTTAACGACATTTTTGGAAATAAATGGATTGGACGCTTTGGTCCACGTATACTATAATTAGAAATTTAAATATATATTGCCTAAGTCCTAGCAAATTCGGAAGAAAATGGCTTTATTATTATCTAGTGAAAAATAAAAATGAACCACCAAAATGCTTGTACGCGCATAACTTCCAAACGACTGCACCAAATTGGATAAATCTTTCTTTTATATGTTCGTTATTGTCAGGAGAAGGTTTGTATGAAAGAAAAAAAAGGGAACGGGTGAAACCGCGGGGAACACCTAGTAATAAATAAATATTTGGGCTAACTAGCTGGATACACTTGTCAATAGATAAGTTTGGGCAAATAACTATTTAAAAAAATGTGTAAAACCAGTAACAATGTAGTGGCAAAACGCAAGACCATTTTAAAAAGAAAAATATGTCTGTGAGAATAAATTATTATCGTCAGTTGACATTGTGAAAGTACTTTAATAGTCAGTATACAATTTAACAATATAAAATGTCCATACGTTACTCGGCACATATTTCAACCGGTCCCTTCCGACGTCTCCGGCAATCCACATTTCCTCGGTAGCTTTCACCGCTTTGCACCATTAAGTACGCTGGAAGAGTTTTAAAAATAATATTGTCAAGATAGACCTAAAGAGTTTTCATACTCCTGTTGGATTATGAAACAATTGTTATTTTTTTTACATAAAATGCTTAGATATTTTTTCTTATTTTCTTGTCTATCTTTCTGTCTGTCTGTCTGCTTGGAAACCACTGAATAGATTTTCCATGAAAATCTTCCGCAGGTTAATGCGGCTTGCCTTCGCGCTTCGAATAGTAATTATTTCATCGAAATTACGTAAAAGGAAGAAAAGATATCGATATTTGAAAAAAAACATGTAGTAAGTATGTAAGGATATTACAGACCAGTGAAAAAAGGCTCGCATTCAAAAAAATATTCAGCCTGTCTTTTTTCGTAAGTTATGAGAGGAAAAATCTGCGATAAGCTAAACTTGCGCGACCGTTTACCGTAAAATATGGGCATCGAAATAAATTCACCGCAAATTGTTGAGTTTGAATTATTCTACGGCTGTGTAAAGCCTGATTGTTAGGTTTTCTTGTATTTGTAAGCTTAAGGAGTAGGTAATATTACAAATTGTACAGAGATTTTCATTATACCTCAAAGATATCAGTCTATTTATTTGAGCAAAATATTGTCAAAGTCTGAACTTATAAAACAAAATCTTTAGTTCTATGAAGTAACTTAATTATTATTCAGATTTAATGAAAACTCTGATATTAAATAAGTTCCCTCAGAAATGTAGGTGAATGAAACTACCGCCGGGCGTGGACACTAACGTATTTTAATCAGATAGGATTAAAGTTAGGGATGTTGCATGTAATCAAGATAAACAATCAAACACTAAACGTTGTAAGTATAAAATATCTAAAAATACACGGAAAATTTTGCAAAATGCATTGATTTACGTCACTGGTTATATAAGGTCGTGTTTGTATACGAGTTGTCGCCTTTCGACGCGGCAAGAGAACCTTGAAAGCTGCAAGCGGCTCTGGGTATTATTTGTGTTTATCTATGAATGAAAGAAAATAGTAATGTATGAGTTATATGTTTAATGTTTATGTTAAGATAATCAGTGAATTTTCACATAATCTTATATTGTTGAAAGTAGGTATATATATACATAATAATTACTATATCTGCATAGTTAGGTACCATGTACTAAACGATTAACATATTTCAGTGAAATTGTAACCTTGGGACTAAACAGTTTGAGCTCTGTTGAAACTTAACGTAAACTTTCTTGTTTATGAACCGTGACTAGCATGGTTTGAATTAAACAAATGGTCGAGCTCTAACTTAGTTTATTGACCCCCAGTTGTATCCCGCAAAAATATGTTGTTGTGGTTTTTTTTTTAATGTTCATAATTATCCGAATAAGGTTTTTAGGGAAAGACAAATTGGAAAATTTACCCGTTTTTGCACGGAATTGGGTGAAATTTCATATAGAATATATTCTGGTTTAACTAGCTGTTCCCCGCGGTTTCACCAGCGTTCTCGAGAAAGTAGCATTTATGTCCCTTTCCATACCATATGCTATCTGCGTACCAAATTTTGAACGATTGCGTGAAAAAGTAACAGATAGAGTTACCTACTTCCACATTTCTAATATTAGAGTAATTAGTATGGATTTTATAATATTCAATAAGCAAAGCTGCGCGATACCTGTAGTATACATCCAGTTGGCTGGAAATATTCACATAACCATAGCACAGACTGTTTTGTGACCATAGCTCGCTGCGCATACGCAGCACCCGCTAGCGCTCGATAATCACCACACAATTCAAACTTCAGACGCGTCGCTTGAGTTGCTTGCATGTGCATTTTTCCCCTGTTCGTTGGTGCCTAATTTCTTCATTTATCTCTTAAAATCTGCACATTCTTTATCATTCAGACTCTTGTGTTTGGGGAACTATAGCTTGTGTACGTGTGTGTACGCGTGGGCCGCGTTATCTGTACGCATAGAGATGTCACGACTGACAGTGGTGACATGTCATTGCGTGTGTGTAAAACGCATGGTCGTGCTTGCAATATACTTTTAATACTCCTTCTCCAATATAAACTGTGCCAATTTTCATTCTCCTCCGTCCGTGACTTATGAGGGTAATATTATGATTTTTCATATACATAGTTCTGATGACAACATTTTTTACTTAGTCTAATAATCCGAAAATTACGATTAAGAGAAGGCTTTTTGTCCACCAAAGTGGTGCAAGCGGAGTTAGGAAAATTGTACTAATAGAATTGTATAAAAATTATTGTTAAAAAAAAAACTTCAATTTTCAATTTTTTATTTGCATTCAATACCTTTCAACATTTAATTTAGTCACTGACCGCAGATTGCATATCATAATATAACAATATTTTTTGATTACAAATTGAATGACATAACATTTCAATCGCGATATCTTTTTCGTTGAGGAATTCCGTCATATCTTCAACGTCCATAGTTAAATGTACCCTACACATGGTGATTCCATTTCCATTCCTCAGTGTCTACTTTAATAGAATACAGCTTAAGACATCCAAATCGGTGACCATACATAATAGATATTAATAATAATAATAATAGCCGCAGCTCGTCATTATTTTGAAGTCGGTTAAAGACTCCACTCCGCTCTGATGGACAGGCAGTCTTACGACGGCGGAATATGTATATGTTACCAGTCAAAACTCTTTCCTGGTACCTACATAAAAAGAACCGGCCAAGTGCGAGTCGGACTCGCGCACCGAGGGTTCCGTACAAACTTCGTCCATCGTTCGTCCATCACGGGAAATGCATGATTTTATTTATTTACTGTATTTGAGGTTGGTGCCAATTAAGCTAGACCTCTAACTTGTATGAGCGCCCATACAACTCAGAAGTCTTTATTAATTGGAGTAACTATGTATGTATGGGGACACCCTTTAATTTTCAACTTTTTTATGTTTTAGAATTTTTCCTTTATTTGTGCTATAAGGCCTTCCTTTTTGCTATTTTTTTTTATATTTGAGTTGATTGAATGAAAGGTAATTTGCGGTTTACGATTTGTTACGTATTAAAAAAAACTACTTACTAGATCTCGTTCAAACCAATTTTCGGTGGAAGTTTGCATGGTAATGTACATCATATTTTTTTTTTAGTTTTATCATTCTCTTATTTTAGAAGTTACAGGGGGGGGACCAACATTTTACCACTTTGGAAGTGTCTCTCGCGCAAACTATTCAGTTTAGAAAAAAATGATATAAATAACCTCAATATCATTTTTGAAGACCTATCCATAGATACCCCACACTTATGGGTTGGATGAAAAAAAATAATTGAGTTTCAGTTCTAAGTATGGGGAACCCCCAAAATTTATTAATTTTTTTTCTATTTTTGTGTAAAAATCTTGATGCGGTTCACAGAATACATCTACCTACCAAGTTTCGACAGTATAGCTCTTATAGTTTCGGAAAAAAAGTGACTGTGACATACGGACGGACAGACAGACAGACAGACAGACATGACGAATCTATAAGCGTTCCGATTTTTGCCATTTGACTACGGAACCCTAAAAACAAAACCTATAAGAGTTTTGAATGAGATAGTTTCAGTCAAAAGTACCTATATAGAGTGTTTTTTTAGTCACCGGCAATAGTTGTAGGGGTTGAAGTACTCATCAATATGAACAAAGTCCCATGATAAAAGTTGTTCATATTGATGAGTACTTCCACCCCTGCAAGTATTGCCAGTGACTAAAAAATCACTCTGTAAATATATTCTTATAGGTTTTTGAAGTGTTATCTTCTTTTATTTTAGATTGTAATAATTTTAATGATAATGATGATACAAGAGCTCAATCTCAATCTCTCAAGAAGATAAAAAAACTTCACTTCTGTCGGCAATTTTTTTTTTTTATGTACCAGGAAAGAGTTTTGACTGAGATAGTTTCAGTCAAAAGTGGTTTTGACCGATTAAGACTCTTGACTGTAACATATACACTGAAAAACAACACTTACTACATCAGATTAGATATGAAAATTAACTTTTACCCATCACACGTTTAACACTCCTTACACCCGTGCGTGCTATAGACAATTAATCAGATTATATTTTAATTTTTATCGACCAAATATAGATAGGTACTTGGTGCAAGTCAAGCCCTATTTTCCACATTATTTTTATTTTTCTAGCTAGTGTCTGCTCGTCGTGTCTGTATGTTTAAAAGTGCTGAACGGTTTTCGGGAATATGTATGATTCAAACATTGAAAAACACGCAGATATTTTGACACTGTAGCGCACCATGCGAATCCGCTAATTGTCAAAACAATCACTTACACCCCGTCCCTTATCTCCCGCATCCGTAGGCCAAGCTTCACCATCAGCGAACCAGACGATGCCATTACTCTCGCTCAGATCGCAGCTGACGAAGCTCGCAAACAAATACAAGAACACAACCGTCAACCCAGATTTCGTCCTCGCCGGCGAGGACCGTCGCGACATCCCTCTCAGCCTCGTCCCGTTTAAGCGGCCCGAGCTGCATATTAGCAATCCGACCGATCCTCAAATAATAATTTACTTGTATGCTACGTCCTCCTCTATTCCCCTGGCAACGTCCTGAGCCAAGGTTCGAGCCCCACAGGGGGCACCCTCAGGCTACCGTTGCCCTAAATTCTTTAGTTTGTAAGCACGGTTGAGAGCCGTTTGTCCGTGTAAGGGTGGTCGATGGTCCCCTAGACCCACCACCTTCGAGTCCTGTTAAAAAAAAAAAACATTGAAAAAGTATCATTTAATAATTTGACTCGCGATTCCTGGAATTATATTTTTTGTAGGTAGTTTTGGGACGCGCGTCCCATTCGCGAGACAACCGATTAAAGAAATTTTAAATACAACTGCTCGAGTATTCCTTGCGTAACTTTGTACCAGAGTTAATCCATGCGAAACCGCGGAACATCAGCTAGTTATTTATAAAGTCAATACTATTACCTACTTTTATACAATATATTGTAAGTCTCTAATATAAATTTGCTTTTTAACTCAATTTCATTGACAGACAGGGAGTTTTTTTTCAAATACCTGGTGTTTCGAGAAATATTTTTTACATAAATCTAGCTAGCGAGACCAACCACATAGTTTTACACAAACATACCGACCATTGTGATTATTTTTAATATATACAATTTTAATCTCATAAATATCTTCAATTCAATTGATTGGATATTTATGTCGTAAATCAAAAAATCATGCATAACGTGATGATCACCCATGCCACAAAATAAATTGCTTAGTCATCACCACTCATTGATAATAATGTTTGGAGCATCACGTAAAAAGTAGGTACATGCAACATTTTTACGTGATACTTGTACAAACAAACAAACCGAAATAAAACTAAAAATTTTAGAAATGGATTGTATGGTTGAAAGGGGCTATATTTCAACCCCCCAATTTTTGGAACAAAGTTCCTTTACCCGGTTTGTAGTAGGAGTTGTAATGGTGTTTCAAAAATGCAAGAAGAAGAAAAGGACGTCATATCCACCGTCAGTCAACGACACGGGCAATGAAAGAGTATAATATCAGTATAGTGCCGTCATTCGTGGGTCATACGTGCACCTTGTTACGTCACCATTAAAAAGTTAAGCTTATCTAAATATCTAATATGAATAAATAATAAATAAATATAACATTTTTATCGGCCGAATAACATTTACAGAAAGGAAATACTACCAGCCTATTGGGAACCTTGTCCATTGGTAGCAGCGGTAGCATAAGGCAACATAAAGATTTCAAAAGTAACTTAAACAGAAGTTAAGTAAGAAATGGTTCTATAAAGTTTTGATTTTGTAAACAAGAACGAATGAGCATGAAATGTTCGCACCACAAACTATTTTTGTAATTAAGTAGAGGCAAACAATTACAAATCGTCTATTTGCCTCAATCGTCTTATTTAAATAGTAGGTAACATGTATTCTGTGAAAATTAAATTAGCTATATATCTATTACAAATGAAAAAATACAATCCTACGATGAACAGACAGACAGACGGCAGAGTATTATGTTTTTTCGATTCAAATATGTAATTGAATTGCTGATAGCATTCGATTCATACGTATATCGTAGATACACTCAATGCAATGTTGTTATTCCTAATCCACGCGAACGCTGTTACAAGCACAGACATACTATCTATACATATATTATAAAGCTGATGTTTGTTTGCTGCTGTTTGTTTGAACGCGCTAATCTCAGGAAAAAATCTTTCAATCTTAGATAGCCCATTTATCGAGGAAGGCTTTAGGCTACATTTTATCCCGGGAAATCACAAGATCCCTCAGGAACGCGGGTGAAACCGCGATGCGGAAGCTATTCTGTAGATATAATGGTATTCGTGCTGTTTTCAAACATCCAAGCGGACGAAGTCGCGGGCAGAAGCTGTAATTAAATATGTGTCGTTTATCTTACGTTGTCTTTATCGCTTATCAAAACTATATAAATGGATTGATTTAAAAGCATGTTCAAACGTAATCGAAAGACGTTAGTAAAATGTCGTGCTCCCCAGTTTATTGGTTCTTAATTACCACATGTTTATTTATTTCGGCAAATGTTGACTCAGCAAGAATACTAGGAGTTTTTCCAACACCATCTATAAGCCATCAATTTGTGTTCAGAGCGTATACTCAAGAATTAGCAAGAAGAGGACACGAATTGGTTGTCATTACTCCCAATCCTGTCGATCTAAAGGAAAACCATGCCAACGTAACGCAAATCGACGTTTCTTTTACATATGAAATATTTAATGAGTTTATGAAGATGAGTAAACAATTTGCTAAAAGAGGTGTCGTTTCTGATATCGACGCAGTGTGCAATCATCAAGCCTTCGAAGGGATAGTATACATAATTACACAGCAATTCACTCATCCACAAGTGAAGCAGCTCTTGGCAGATAAAACCCAACATTTTGACTTGATCATTGTTGAAGCATTAATGAATTACCATTTAATCGTTACTCAGTTTTTCAAAGCACCTGTGATAGCTTTCTCATCTCTTTATGGTACTCCGGAGAGTTACCATATAATGGGAGGTGTCGGCACTCATCCAGTGTTATATCCACATGGCTTCAGGAACAAATTCAGAAACCTTAATTACTGGGAGCAGTTGATAGAGTTGTACCACGAATACCAGTTAATGACCACTTTCAAGCACACAGAAGAATTAGAAACGAATCTCATTAAACAGCATTTTGGTCCTGATGCCCCAACTGTAAAGGAATTACAACAAAATGTTGATATGTTGTTTTTAAACTCGCATGCAATTTTTGGTGACAATCGTCCTGTACCTCCAAGCGTTGTTTATTTGGGCTCTATACACTTGCAGCCAGCTAAAGATATTCCTAAGGTAAAATAATATTTGATCTACTTATCTCATGATTGTCTCTGTTACTGACAATCATTTTAAATTTTAATGGACTGGCTCGTACTGTGGCCAGAGCCTCGCCATACAACGAGGTAACATAGACAGCCTTTTGGGAAGCCTACCCTTACAGTCTTTTATTTTTTAATTTTTATTAGTCTATCTATCTATACTAATATAATAAAGGAATAAGGCGATGATAGCTCAGTGGTAGTGACGTCGGACGCCGCGGCGAAGGTCGTGGGTTTGAATCCTACAATGAGCTTGAGCTTTCGGTGAAGGAAAACATCGTGAGGAAACCATAGCACGGTGGTAGGGTCACCCTCAAGTTGAAAATCTGTCGCCAAACACCTATTGGTGTGTTCCGGCAGCTGCACTTGAGAGCCAGATCCCTCTAGGCTTTGTGTGCTTACCACCCTCGGCCACATCATCACCTACCATTGTGAGATTGTGGTCAAACACAAGCCTATACAAAGTAAAAAAAAAAAAGGAGAAGAGTTATTTTGTTTAATAGTTTAAAGGCGCTAATCTCTAAAACTACCAGTCGGATTTGAAAAAATATTTTGCATTTAAGGAAAGTTTTATAGGCTAGTTTTTATCCCGGGAAAGCGGGGAACAGCTAGTAGTTTATAAATTGTAATTCTAATGCGATATATTACTCGTATGATGTAAATATCTGCAATTACTAACTATAGAAATAGTAGGAACATGACACACAATGAAAATGATTACAAAATTTATGAATCTTTAATTTATTCTTGAAAATGCATTGGTAATAACGTACTGCAACTGCATTTAGTTTTTACGAAATTATTTTTATTTAAAAAAAATATTTCAACGATTTACTTTAATTTCAGGAACTGAAAGCCTATTTAGATAATTCTAAAAGAGGCGTTGTTTACGTTAGCTTGGGTACTAACGTAAGACCTTCGCACATGGACGATGATCTGCTCAAAACTTTTATAGAAGCTTTTGCAGAACTACCTTATGATATACTTTGGAAATTCGATGGTGACAATTTGGATGAGGTTCCCAAGAATGTGAAAATTCAAAAATGGTTCCCTCAAAGAGATTTGCTAAGTATGTACCTACATTTTTATTCTTATCAATAAATCTTTTCTTTGTATTGAAAACGGGAAGATTTATTGACATGCATTAAACTTATACTAAAATTCAATATTTTGACATGACTAGCTGCCCCACTTTGGATAAATATTTTCATTCTAATGAATAAAATTCAAGGAGTGTTACTTGAGATATGGATTTTCAAAATAAGATAAACGCGGTGGACAGACTTGCATACTATGCAGTTGATATATTTTCATCCATATAATAAATACTTTTTCCATTTTATTTTTAAGTGCATCCAAATATCAAAGTTTTCGTCACTCAATGCGGCCTTCAGTCAACTGATGAAGCAATTGATGCAGTTGTACCCTTAGTGGGTATCCCAGTTCTAGGAGACCAGTGGTTCAATGCTAATAAATATGTGCAATTTGGCATCGGTGTTGAAGTCGATATACTTACGATGCAAGTCAAGGATTTGATTGATGCTGTTAACACTGTTATTGGGAATGACAGGTAAATTGACCATATAAATTGGCTAAATACGAGTAATTTTTTTGCACCGTATGTGCACCGTCTGTGCTATAATCATTTTAAAAAATATATTTTCGTAATCTATGTCATTGGTAATTGGTATAGTTAAGACGGATAATTAGATGCACCAAACAATAATTATTCATTTTTGTTATACTGTCATAAATTGTTGCACTCAACTCCTACTATTACTATTTGTTGAATATACAGTTTCATTTATTAGCCTTAAACAAATTAACAGCCGTGCCCCATGAGGATAGCGTAGTTAAATCAATGCTACTTGATAGTATGCCCAGACCGCTGGGCTACAAGTAACTTGAGGTTTGCAGTTGAACTCTGTTGCCTACCAACCAAATGCGTACCTATATGTATATGTCATCGTTTACGATAACTTAAATATTGTTGTATTTTATAGTTACAGAGAGAACATCAAACACTTGAAATCAGTAATGCATGACCAGCCAGATACGCCAATGGATCGAGCGATGTGGTGGACCGAGCACGTGCTGCGGCACGGTGGCGCGAAACATTTGCGCGCGCCCGCCGCCAACGTCCCCTGGACAGAATATTACATGCTTGATGTGGTAGCACCTTTATTATTAGGTCTTTCTATAATCAAGCTTATCGTTATCTTTATCATCATCAAAATATTTAAGGGTATTTACCATTGGTTTTGTAAGAGCTGTAACAAAAAAGAGAAAACAAAAATAAATTAACAAAAAATATGTTATTTTTAATTTGTTATAATGCAAATTATGATAAGACTAAACTGATTTTATAATGCAGCCAGAGGGTATTGGAATAATATAATCAAAAACCTCTTCGGGTTTGAGCTCAATTGGTTTTTTCCCCAAATGAACCTAGGGATTTCCCGACATGGATCTGATAGTGGAGCTATAGATCATAACCAGTTTCTTCCGTATTTACTTAAAAACTATCGACCAAATTATGTTATCGATATTTAAATAAATCGATTCTTAGTTTTTAAAAACGCCTATCAGTTGTACAATAGCAATAATTTGGTAGGTCGTTTAATTGCGATTGATTGTAAAATTATCTTGAATGGTTTTATGATGAATAGCTTTTTATCATAAACAAACAAGAGATATTGGGGCAAAATCTGAAATACTTATACCTACTTCGCGCGCGAACGAATGCATACGGGGCCCAAGATAAAACGCGTAAATAAATGTGTTAATATTATGATTTATCTAACTATACTATGTATTTACACCTTGAGGGGAAAATAAATGTATAGCTTAATTTAAATTGTAATAAAATGACAATTACTTACTACTCATTTGTTTTCGCGCTTTATGTCAGTTCCCGAATGCATTCAGTTCACGCGCGTAGTAGGTATACACTGACATGTATCATGTGGGTGTAAGTTAAACGGTCTTCCCCATTTTCACTTACCACAGTTATTATGAGAGGCCTAATACTTAAGTACACATAATTATCAAGGATTTTTTGGCGGGAATTTCCAATCGCAATTCAAGTGAAGTAAAATGAAGTGAAATAAAGTGAATTTTCACCAACCAACGCCTAAGTTCCGCATTGGTTATTTACCTTGGTAGTCTACTGCCTGGACCTGGTGGACCGCCTGCCTGCTTGTCAGGCCATCTACTGTCGAATGTGTCTACTTCTGACTTAAAAAATTCCAGATCCATTTTTTGGAACAAAGTTCCTTTTCGGACGGTTTGGCGGATGGGGGCTAGCCGACAAAATGTGTAAGAATTTTCCGTCACCCGCGTTACCACAGCGCGTGACGACCCTTTCTTTAGTGTAGACGGTTTTGGTTTGTGCTTGTTTGAAAGCGCTAATCTCTGGAACTACCAGTCGGATTTGAGGCAGAAGGGTGAGGGTGAGGGGGTGAGGGTAGCGAGGGTCGAGGGGGTCAACGAAGTCACGACCTTTTCTTTAGAGTAGACGATTATCCATAGCGCGTATGCTATTGGCTGTGCCCAGTCATAGGTGCACGCTTCTTCGTTCCAACCGAGTCTTCCACGACACGTTTTTATATAGGTTTGCGCTTGACCACAATCTCACAGTGATAAGTTACTATGTGAATCCACCCATAACCCATTCACACATTCATTAATCATGCCGCATCAAGAGTATGTCATCTCTTGATGCGATGTGACAATGTCACATTATCTTAAGTTATTACACCGAGATATTGCTAGAATTATGACATTGGACCTTCATCATGTGATCCTCAGAGAACGCTGACATTAATTAATTATGGCACACTTATTTTTGCTGTTATATATTGGGTTTGTTCTCATTCTTGCGATACCCCATCCTGTAGGGGTATCACTTTGATATTAACCAGTTACTGACGACAGATTTCATTCTAAGGGTGGTAGCTAGCCAGGCGGGTATTACGAAGTACCCTACCAACGTGCTATAGTTTTTTCACGATGTTTTCCCTCTACTATAGGCTACTTTTTATCCCGGGAAACCGCGGGACGGAAGCTAGTAAATAATAAAGAGATTATGTTTGTTACCTTTTCACACCTAAACCGCTGAACCGATCGCGATGAAATTTGGTACCTACGCAGAATTTGAGGTTCTGGAACACGTGCTTCCCTTTCGCTGACTTCAAAACGAGTTCTAACATCATTATTTTATACTTTTTAGTGAAAACCCACTTTGATGTCGGTCGGAAGTGTTTTTTTCCATTTTTAGGGTTCCGTACCCACAGGGTAAAACGAGACCCTATTACTAAGACTCCGCTGTCCGTCCATCTGTCTGTCTGTCCGTCTGTCACCAGGCTGTATCTCATGAACCGTGATAGTTAGACAGTTGAAATTTTCACAGATGATGTATTTCTGTTGCCGCTATAACAACAAATACAATAAAAACCAGAATAAAATATGAATTTTTAAGCAAACGTTTTTTTTTGCTCGATATTGATAACGGCAACAGGTAGACGCTTGAAATATTCTCAGAATATTAAGTTATACAGGGTTACACGTTAAGTCGACATCGGCATCTATTTTTTTTTCTTTATGATTTTTGTATAATAGATAAGTTGCTTTATTATTTTCAACACCAAAATTGCAGGTAAATAAACAAACCGAGTCGTAGTAGATGATAGTTGAAAAAGAAATAAATTTGTACAAAACACTTTTTTTTTTGAGGAATATTAAAAAAAAAGATGTACTTAAAAATATCTACGTTTCTTCAGCTATCCAACAATCTATCTTTGTACTTAAAAATGGATCGCCGAAATGTTTGTACGCGCAGAACTTCCGAACGACTGTACCAAATTGGATAAATCTTTCTTTTATGTGTTCGTTATTGTCAAGAGAAGGTTTGTATGAAAAAATTACACCGGGAACGTGGGTGAAACCGCGGGGAACAGCTAGTTTGTAATAAAATCATTAATCATTTTTCAAAATCATCACAGTATGTTTGGGTAATTTATCATGATTGTCATTGCACCATTTATAGGATCTATGCTCAGGTTGTGGAACGAGCTCCCTGCCGTGGTTTTCCCAAGGCAGTACAGCATGGGGTTCTTCAAGAAAGGTGTGAAGAGAGTTTTGCAGGGTTGGCAACGCGCGAGTGATGCCCCTGGTATTGCAAGCGTCAATAGGCTACGGTAACCACTTACCATCATGCGGGCCGTATGCTTGTTTGCAACCTTAGTAGTATAAAAAATTAACATAAAATTCAGTTGTTTGAATAACTATAAATAGCAAGCAGATATTACTTACCTATAGCATTAAAGAAAGAGGCAGCGATTTTAAGTAAAATTAACAGGAATTTTCGTTTCAAACTTCCATTATTAAATAGGAGTGATGGTTTCATCCGTCAGTCTTGAAGCTCTGTAATTGGAAAAGTTTGTTCAAATAGAATATAATTAATATACATTCCAAAGATATTTATGAGATGAAATAGGGCTTGGAAAATAATAGTGATTTGCGAAGTGGCTCTCTAAATTCAATTTTATCGAGGCTATACGAGGGCAGAAAATCATTTAATCAGTTCATTCACTATTGGAATAATATGTGTAAATACAAAAAAAAACTTTTTTTAGAGTTCCGTACCCAAAGGGTAAAAACGGGACCCTATTACTAAGACTTCGCTGTCTGTCCGTCCGTCCGTTTTCCAATTTTTCTCTTCATAAGAACCTTCTTCGGACTTCAACGAATAAAACTTATCGGAATTGGTCCACCCGTTCTCGAGTTTTGCGCTCAGCAACACATTTTGCCATTCATTTTTATTTATATAGAAAGATATAATTTATTTTTGAAGTTGGTATAACTTGATCTACTACTAGCGGGTCGTAGTTTAAAAATAAAGACATTATAGATTGATATCAAGGTCGAATATCTGCTCGTACAAGGCATGAATATAAATGAGCATGCATAAAATATGATATTATCACACACTGCTTTAATAATGCAAAGTCATTTTCTCAACGCATGTTTTATCAACGGAGTAACTCGGAATGTTGGTACAAGATAAAATAATATTTTTTAGCCAGCCGACAAGCGCAGACGTCGTAAAACGTTGAATCTATATTTGCGATACCAACCTCTGACACACGTCAAATAAAAATCTCAAGTTTAAGTTAGACAACTGCGATAGAGGATATTAATTCAATAGTAACTTGTAATTTTAGTATAAGATATTAAAGAAACTCGTGATCAAGTTTTTTATCAAGCCAAGATAACAGATCTAAACTAGCGGCATAATAATAATATGGTTGCCATTTTGACAATTCCTAAATTTGCCAAAAAGAGACATGCACAGCGAGACAATTAGAGATCCCCTCATGTCACATGTACAAATACAAATATTAAAACTCATTGTACTTTCGCCAGGGATGTTGATGTTAGTTTGGGAAGTTTGAGATGTAGTAGATGAGTTTACTGTCTGTGCCAATCTTTTGACATAGTATAATTTTATTATTATTAGGTCAACTGATTCTCCTGATGTGAACCAACAAAACAAATAGTAGATACGCTATGAATCGATTTTCATATACTTTTTCAGCAGCAGGTGTAGTTAAAAAAATAATTTCAGAAGGATGACAAGCAGGCAGGTCTACCGCATGATAAGCAGATACCATAATTTATGGACATTTACAATAATACCAGGGGCATTCCCAATATGTTGCTGACCTTTATAAAGCCTAGAAAGCAACTAGAACTGAAGTGGAACTGTCAGAACACATTAGTAGGTACTCGGCGACAGACTTTTCATCTTGAGGGTGTGGTGTGGTAGCCAGCCAGATGAGTATAGTAAAGTACCCTACCACCGTGCTATGGTTACCTCACGATGTTTTCCTTCACTGAAAGCTTAAGCTCATTGTAGGATTTGATCCCCCGACTTTCGCCGTAGCATCCGACGTCACTATCGCTGAGCTATCATCGCCGTAAAATGACATAATATATTGTAGTATGAATATTATTCCCCATTGGGATATATATGCCCTTCGTTGGCCGATTTTGATGAAACAAAGCCTAATTGAAACGCAAATCTAAGCGTATATTAACGTTCAAAAACCCTATGTATAATCTGTTCCCATTTTTAGAGATAAGCGTGTTCAAATAGACAGACATATTCTTTGTATTCTGTTACTCTTACTACATCACTCTCTATCAGTTTTTGGTTAAAATATTCAACGTACAGACGCGGACGTTAACTCTATAGTTTTATTATATAGTAGATAAGAAAATAGAAGATAAGAAGAAGATATTCTGATGTAATCAACAGCTAATAAAACTAAGAAATATTTAACGCTTATCATTGTTTTTTTACCCACGACGGAACGGAGACGGTATATGCGTTTGGGGTGAGAGGATGTTTGTGTAGGTAGTGTTTATTTTGCATGTCATTATGATTATGCGGCAAATATCTATAATTATTAATTCGGCCTGTTTTTTAGCGTTCCGTAGTCAACAAGGAACCCTTATTCTGGACTCACACATTCGGAATTCCTCTCTGAATTCATATTATTAATTTATAAAGCCTGGAATTGCATACAATTTAATTATGCTCCTCACAAACATTCTGAATTTTCAGATTATGATTTTCTAAATCCATTCAAACATATTGCATTCAGATTATGAATTCCGTCTATGGATTCAGGAGGAATTCCGGTTATCTGTGGCCGGCCTTATTGTTTCGCCATGTCCGTTTGTCCGTCCGTCTGTCCGCAATTTAACTCAGAGACTCTTGTTACTACAAAATTGTAATATGGCATGATTATCTTGGAAAAACTTTTTTTTTCAGGTATCTCTCTCCCATACATGTAAAACGGGGATGATATTTTTTTATTTCGTCTATTTCGCTTATACAAAAATAATGAGGGTATGTGAGAACATTTTTCGATTCAGGGATCTGGTTTGCGAAATATTAACGGAGAAGCAAGAGCTCTTACTATTCTGACGCTATCAGATTTTAGTAATGCTTTTAGTTCTTTGATATTCGTCTTGCTATCATGTGCTCTCTTAACATATTATCTCCTACACTTATTGACTGGTTTGGTAATTAATTGTATGGGCGTCAGCAGCGTATACGTATTCATGATTTTTTATCTTCATGTTGTTAAACCACTGCTGGCGTACCTCAAGGTTGCGTTTTATCTCCATTACTATTTTCAATATTTATTCCCTCGTTTACTAAGAATATTTCTTCACTCTACCACCTGTCACGTATAAAAAAGAGAGGTGTGTGATTGTTGTGTTATAAAAAGTAAAGTAGTGGTTCCGTAGGACCCGGCTGGTCTCTCACAACGGTGATCATCGCATCAGCGCCGGAGTGGCGCATCTCCAAGGTGGCGTCTCGTCATTGACAGACGCGCGCCCATCCAGAGGGCATTTATTATCCCTACTTCTAGAACGTTCCACGGTACCGTGAGTCAACTTTCTTTTATTAATTGGCCGAACGTGTATGTATGTGTGTGTATGCTGTTTGTGAGAAAGTATATAGGTGTATAGGTATCTATTAATATCAAAGAAAAGAAAATACATACATAATTGCACAAGTTTTTTTTTATGAATATCTATAGCCTATACATTCACCCTCTAAAAGGTCCTCAGCTATTTTTTTAGGACCTCGTATATAACGAAGTTAAAAGGAACACTATCGCAGCAGCACTATTGGGCGCGTTTTTTGTCGCTCTAAATACAAATTTAATTCTAAATACCGATTACGTTATCTAATCACGACTCACACCTACTCGTGCATATCATATAAATTATTCTCCTCAATGGCGATTTTCCTATCAGTTTTAATAGTTCACTTAATAGTGGCAGATGTGTAATGTTTCAAACAAAAATGTTGAGATGTTCTATTTGTGTATTGTTAATTGTAAGTTTAGCGTCGTTAAATAAAGCTGCAAGGATTTTGGCTGTGTTTCCAACTCCATCAATCAGTCATCAAATTGTGTTTCGTCCTTTAACTCAAGAACTTGCAAAACGAGGACATGAAGTTGTTGTAATAACTCCAGATCCAGCTTTTCCTAAAGGACAAACTCCAGCTAATCTTACTGAAATAGATGTTCATGATATATCTTATGACTTGTCGAAAAAAGAAATCGAAAAAATGACGACAGGAAGGAACAATGATCTACACACACAAGTAGATACAATATTGAATATGTTCAGAAAGGTATTTTTTGAGCAACTGCAGAGTTCTGCAGTAAAAGATCTAATAGAAGATAAAAGTCAGAAGTTTGACTTGTTGTTGTTGGAAGCATGCGTAAGACCAGCGTTGATCTTATCACATAGATACAAAGTGCCAGTGATTCAAATTAGCTCATTCGGTTCGTTGTTAGGTAATTATGAGGCTATGGGGGCACCTGTACATCCTCTTCTTTATCCGACAGTGTTGCGTCAAAGACTTTTTAATCTTTCAAATTGGGAGAAACTATATGAATTATATAATCACTATAAAATAGAACGTTTTTATATGAATCTGGAAGAGATTGAGAACGCATATGCTAAAAAACATTTCGGTCCTAACACTCCAACGTTGAATGATTTATCTAGAAATATTCATATGTTATTTCTAAATTCGCATGCAATTTGGGAGGGAAATCGACCTGTGCCTCCTAGTGTTGTGCTTCTAGGTGGACTGCACCAGACACCTGAAAAAGAGCTACCTAAGGTAGGTATAAAATGCCCAGAAGACTTTATTATTTTATATTTACATACACATTTAAAACTGATTACACAGTCTAGGGATATAATAAACAAATTTCACTTTTCAGGATCTAAAAGCATACTTGGACTCTTCAAAAAATGGCGTGATCTACATAAGTTATGGTACAAACGTAAATCCTTCATTATTACCTCCTGAAAAGATACAAATTTTAATTAACGTTTTCTCACAACTACCTTATGACGTTTTGTGGAAATGGGATAATGATTTGCTACCTGGACAATCGAAAAATATCAAGATATCCAAGTGGTTGCCACAATCAGATTTGTTAAGTAAGTTATGTTTAAATCTGCAATAATTACTGCAGGTTTCAATTTTAAGTAACAAAATTAAGTAGCTACATCTAAAGTTTTATATAAATGTACTTTTATAAATAGCATGTTATTGTCACCAAAACTCATAATGTTATTTTCACTAAAAACCTATAGAGGAATATTCAGGTAACTGCGATTGAGAGCCAGTTCCCTCTAAGCTTTATGTGCTTACCCCAGACCTTCAGCCACATTGCCACTTGCTGTGGTCAAACGATAGCTTTAAAAATAATAACTGATATGAATAATAGTTAAAAAATGTTTCAGAGCACCCAAAAATTAAATTATTCATAACACAAGGAGGTCTGCAGTCAACAGATGAAACTATTTTAGCTGGAGTGCCAGTAATTGGCATGCCAATGTTAGGTGATCAATGGTACAATGTAGAAAAATATGTTTACCACGGAATAGGACTGAGACTTGAAATGGAAACCCTTACAGAGGAGAAATTCATTAATGGAATCAATACTGTAATTGGAGATGAAAGGTATGATCAATGATTAGTTTAGATATTTATGTTTACATGATGATTTATGTGTAATTTTTAGGATTTCAAAATTAACAGTTCACTAAATGTTCCTTAGTTGTTAAATTAAAAATTAACTTTTAACAAAAAGGAAAACCGACTTCAAAAGCACGTGTTCCAGAATCTGAAATTCTTTCGCTGAATTCAAAACGAGTTCTAACATCGTTATTTTATACTTTTTAGTGCAAACCCACTTTGAAGTCGGTTTTCCTTTTTGTTAAAAGTTAATTTTATTTTACCATTTTTAGTTTCATGTGTATTGAATACCTACTTATCAAGATTTGTCACGTGTCAACAATATTGAATAATATTTTATTCATAATATTTTTGTGTTCATAAGTGTTCAGTAGCATAAAATTAAGACTCCCAACGCAATCACCCAACTAATAAGAATAAAACTAGCGGTCTATACAGTACTTTAAGAATTATCCCCTAACTCCTAACTAACAAGGAGTTGTACCTTCCATCATCAGCTCACCTGACTAACTCAAAGGAACATAAGGAGAGATCTGAGCCTATAATATTTAAAGAATTATTCAAAAACTCCTAATAGTTAAGAAATTATATTTTCTATCATCAGCTCAGCAGCATGAGATGATAAGTAGGTACCAGACGCAAATACTTGTATAGTTTTAGAAAATATATAAAACACATTATGCGTCCCTATAAAATTTGAGGGTTGCTCTCGAGGATCCCATCATTAGATCCTGACTTGGTGACAATGGGACTGAATTGAAAGTATACCCTACCGAACAGAAGAAAAAAAATTGAAATCGGTGAAAATACAACAAAAAAAAATATACACTGGAACATATAATAGAACCTCCTCCTTTTTTGAAGTCGTTTAAAAATTATAAATAGGTACTCCTTATTCTTAGAACGAAGTTCCTTTACTGAGTTTGCGGTAGGAGTTAACTGGCAGAAAAGGGAACCGTAACGAAAATGCGTTATATGCATGTGTGTGTGAATTACAAAAAAAAAAAAAAACTAAAAGAAAGAAAACCAATGCTGCACCGATTCCTCACACCAAAACCCATTTTGCATCTACACAACATATCAAACGCTCCCCACAATTATACAATAAAGTCGACAACAAGATAGACGTCTACACAAAACCTTACTGCGAGTGTAAAAAAACTACCACTATCTAAGTATGTAAAAAACTATGTGTCGAAAATAAAATTATTATTATTATACCATTTATTAAAATATATTCCTATAAATTACATTTTTAAATATAAGTTATAAAAAAAATACATTTAAAATTATAAAAAACAGTTCCCCACCGGTATCGGGAACAGGGTCCTAGTTACCGATGGTCAAGGCTCCAGAGAGAGGAACTTCCTCACTATGCGTGCCGTCTCCAGGAGCACTGCCTTTTCGGAATTTGACCCTTGATCCAGCCGCCTAGCGCGTACCTCTTGAGGTATTTATCGAGGCTCTTGGCCATAAGGCCATGGGCTGAAACGACTATCGGTACAATAGTTGCCGAGTCAATATCCCACATGTCAACAACCTCGTGTGCCAGATCAAGATATTTGCTTTCTTTATCTTTCTCCAACTTCACGAGGATCTCGTCATGAGAGACAGCAATGTCGACAATCATTGCACGGCGCTCTTGGCGATCTATCTCCACAATGTCAGGCTTATTGGCGACAATAGTCCTGTCAGTGATGATAGATCGATCCCAGTAATAGTGTGATATGATCTTCGAGAACCAGTTCTGGCACATACCTGTAGTACGGTACCTCAGACGTCACCAGGCAAGATTTCAGGGCAAGTTGCTGGTGGATTATCCTGGCCACTTGGTTGTGCCTGTGCAAATACTCACCGTTTGCGAGACGCGAACAACCAGAGATGATATTTCTGAGGGGTTCACCAGGGCGATGACATGCCCGACAGATGTCGATAGTGCCATCTCGCAGGTTAAATCTCCGGTAGTTTTTCGTCATCACAACCTCGTCCATAATTGCACAGACAAAACCTTCGGTTTCCCAAAAGAGGTCACCGAATTGTAGCCAGGCCACGGAAGCTTTTAGATCCACTTCGGGTCCATTAAGGGCCCGATAGTACCTTCCATGGAGTTCTTTAAATAAATAAATAAATAAATATCCTGGGACATTCCTCACACACTGCTATCTGACCCAAACTAAGCAGAGCTTGTACTATGGAAGCCAGATAACTGATATACTACATATACTACTTTTCTTTTGTAAATACATACATATATAGATAACTAAGACTTTGCCCTGCCATACCTTCCTGCGATCATCTGTAGTGAGCACAACAGGCCTGCGTCAGTTTTCTCTAGCTAAAGATAGAGGCGTCAGTCCATTGTCCACTGCGACAACAATCGCATGCATACCCCCGACAGCGTTGAGAAAATACTCCCTGAGGTTATACACCTCGCGGTTATGTAGGGTTTTTAATATATAAAAAACCTCTACCACCACATTTCCGCGGGATATATAACCTCATTACCGAGGATCTTGGGTGATGCATACGGTGAGCAGTAAGCAATGTACGGACTGTTCTATCCAGGGCGTCCAATTCAGTCTGAGTCCACTTGAGTATGCCAAAGGAGTACATCAAGACCGGCATGACCTAACCGTTGTAGGCACGCACCTTGTTTCCGCCTGACAAAAGACTTTTAAGGACTTTTTTCAGACGCCCCAAGAAGCGTTCCCGCAACGACTGTTTCATGTCAGTCTCATTGATGTCAAGTGCCTGTGACATACCCAAGTATTTGTAGGACTCGATCTCGGAGAGTGATCTTAGTTGTGTGGAATCTGACAGCTGGATGCCCCCAGACTCCACCATCCTCCCCCGCTTTACATACATGACCGCACATTTGTCCAAACCAAACTCCATCCTGATAGAATTACTGAAGGCTTCGGTGACCTTCAGTAAACCTGTCAGTTGAGATTCAGTTGGGGCAAATAGTTTAAGGTCATCCATGTAGAGCAGGTGGGATATAATCTGACCTCCTCTTCGCAACCGAAAGCCCAACCCTGACCCCTCCAAAAGCGTGCTTAGATGATTCAGGGCCAGACAAAACCACAGTGGACTTAGACTATCACCCTGGAAGATACCTCGCTCTATCCTTATTGGATCGCCGTTCCCAAGAGTCTGTCGAGATCCTGGACAGAGAAAAACCGTTTTCCATTGCCTCATACACGACGCCAGGAAGGTGCGTAGGGTTGCATCTACTTTATACAACTCCAACACCCTCATGAGCCATGTATGCGGCACAGAGTCGTATGCCTTCTTGTAATCTATCCAGCATGTCGACAAATCCTTTCGGTTACGACGAGCTTGCTGACAGATGGACATATCTATGAGGAGTAGCTCCTTAGTACCACGGGCCCCACTCCTACATCCATTCTGAGAGGCAGACATTATTGAATGATATTCAACATGTCTGGAGATTTTCGCTCTCAGAATGGATGTAAGAGTTTTGTAAACTGTAGGTAAACATGTAATTGGCCTATAGTTTTTTGGGTCCGTGGTACTACCGGACTTATGGAGTAGGTGGGTTTCACCGGTTGTTATAAATTCCGGCAACGACCCAGATTCTAAAGCTGATTGGAACTGAGACGCCAAGCAAGAATGCAAACTGCGCAGCCATTTAAGCCAAAAGTTGTGCACTCCGTCCGGTCCAGGCACCAGGACCGGACGGAGTCCAATTAGGCAACGAACGGACTGCACTAGCTACGTCTTAGGACTCGATGATAATGGCCCCCATTTCTTGAATTGATTCGCATCTATGCTCGACGTCCCTGATCCAATCACCTTCGGAGTGAGTAACGGGCACCGACCAGATATTGCGCCAGAATGTAGTCATGGTGCCTTTGTGCTATTCCATACTATAATCTATCTATGTTCCAAATTTCATCCAAATCCATTTTGTAGTTTTTGCGTGAAAGAGTAACAAACATCCATCCTTCCATCCATCCATTCATCCAAACTTTCGCATTTATAATATTAGTAGGAATTAGTAAGGAGATTTTAATTTAAATATTTAGTTTTATTTGACTCTATTATGGTTTATTTTTCTACAGTTACCGTCGCAATATAGTTAAGTTGGGTGCGCTGATGCGGGACCAGCCGCAGCGTCCGCTAGAGCGCGCCGTGTGGTGGACCGAGCACGTGCTGCGTCACGGCAGCGCCACGCATCTGCGCTCGCCCGCTGCCAATATCTCCTGGAAGGATTACTTAGAGCTAGAACTAGTTACTATAGTTTTACTCATTTTATTAGCAATAATTTTAATATTTTCTCTATTTATCTACATTGTAATAAAATTCATAAGAAACAGTTTTGTAAGTGTTAAATCCAAACAAGCTTAGCTTTTGTTTATTTTTTATCTAATCACTACGTACTTATAATATTATGTTAATAAAAATAAATAATTTGACATTTAAGCTTTTTTTTACAAACATTTGTGTGTGGACGGCAGTCTCTGAAAGGAGAATAAAGTAAATATTTGTCAGATTCAAAGAACATTTTTTCCCAGGGCCAGTAAGGTATCATTAAAATACATTTTGCTTATCTGTAGTTATTTTCTCCAATATTCTAAATATTAAACTGAAAGGGGGAAATGCGTAAAAACGAATATTGTGAATTCTGCAAAATGCCTTACAATATGTGCTTTTACGCATGAACTCCGTAGGTTATAATCATATCATTTGTATTTAAAATGAAACCTTAGAATTTGCATACCTTATATTTTGTAATCATAACACTTTTTTAATATAAATTGAAATCCCTAAATACACTAAAATATCTTTTGCAGTATTTACATATATAACATTTGATATATGAGCTGCCTATATCTACATAAAAAATCATCTAAGTAAGTTACGTACAATACTGATCTTCATTGAAAACGTAACATTTTTGGATCTCCATGACACAAAAACACGTAATGAGGTCACAGTCACCACAAGCGCAAGTTGCCGATGCAGGGTGGGAGTGAGACGGGAGATAAAGTTTTACTTTTCAGTATATACCTACTAGCTCTAAATGTGTAACGAAGATGGTACCATCTCATGTACTTTAATAAACTAATCGTCTTCGGTGGAGACCCAAAGTATAATCCCCCATTGAGATATCTTTACCCTCCGTCGGCCGATTTCGATGAAACAAAGCCTGAACGCCAATCTAGGCTTATTGCCTGTTAACAGTTTTAGAGATAAGCGTGTTCAAAAAGACAGACAGAGACACAGTTTAAATGATTTCTTTACATTCTGTTACTCTTTCTACATCACCCTCAATCAGTTTTTGGTAAAAATATTCAACAGGCGCTGGCTCTACAGTTTTATTATAATATAGCTTTAGTAGATAAGAAAAAGTGGATGTAACCAACAGCTAATAAAAATATAAAATATTTAACGCATATTGTTCATGTGTAGTTACCTATATTTTGCATGTCATTGTTATAATTCAGCGGATTCAGCGAATATAATTATTAATTCGATCTACTTTTTAGCGTTCCGTAGTCAACAAGGAACCCTTATAGTTTCGCCATGTTTATTTGTCCGTCCGTCAGTCCACGGTTTAACTCAGATACTTTTGGTACTACAACGCTATAATATACTGTGAACTCAATACGCTCATACTCGTAGTATCATAAAGCCCCCTGCGTACCTACTTAGAAGTATGCATATTGTGACGGGCAACTACGGAACACTACACAGCGCGTGGCCACGCTATTGGCCGATATTTTTTAATTACGTTTGAAGATATAAAACTTCGTGGTCATTATCATCATACTCAGATATGTTTACTGCTGAACATAGTTCTCCTCTATAGATTTTCACAACGAACGCTCTTGGGCCATTGACCTATGTTTACAGCAGCTAGGATCACCCTGATGTGAAAGTTTTTCAGTATCAAACTTCAATGATATAAATAACTATTCTAAAAGTTGTATGTAGCCAAAACAATAACAGTTATTTTAAAAAATCAAACATAAAATCTATCTAAGAAAGATAAAATTATTTGACAACACCACAAGCGCTTTTTGCTCAGCTATAAAACACTAAGTTACGTTATATTCTCATGACTCACACCTACTTATCATATAAATGATTTTCCTCATGGCGATTTACTAGGCAGTTTTAACAGTTCACTTAATAGTGGCAGATGTGTAATGTTTCAAACAAAAATGTTGAGATATTCTATTTGTGTATTATTAATTTTAAGTTTAGCGTCGGTAAATGAAGCTGCAAGAATTTTAGCAGTATTTCCAACTCCATCAATCAGTCATCAAATTGTGTTTCGTCCTTTAACTCAAGAACTTGCAAAACGAGGACATGAAGTTGTTGTAATAACTCCAGATCCAGCTTTTCCTAAAGGACAAACTCCAGCTAATCTTACTGAAATAGATGTTCATGATATATCTTATGACTTGTGGAAAAAAGAAATCGATATTATGACGACAGGAAGGAACAATGATTTACACACACAAGTAGTTATGATATTGAACTTGTTAATAAATATATTTTTCCAGCAACTGCAGAGTCCTGCAGTAAAAGATCTAATAGAAGATAAAGGTCAGAATTTTGACTTGTTGTTGTTGGAAGCATGTGTGAGACCTGCGTTGATCTTATCACATAGATACAAAGTGCCAGTGATTCAAATTAGCTCATTCGGTTCAACGTTAGGTAATTATGAGGCTATGGGGGCACCTGCACATCCTGTTCTTTATCCGACAGTGTTGCGTCAAAGACTTTTTAATCTTACAATTTGGGAGAAACTTTATGAATTATATAATCACTATAAAATTGAACGTTTGTTTATGAATCTGGAGGAGATAGAGAATGCATATGCTAAAAAACATTTCGGTCCTAACACTCCAACGTTGAATGATTTATCTAAAAATATTCATATGCTATTTCTAAATTCGCATGCAATTTGGGAGGGAAATCGACCTGTGCCTCCTAGTGTTGTGCTTCTAGGTGGACTGCACCAGACACCTGAAAGAGAGCTACCTAAGGTATGTATAAAATGCCTAGAAATCTTCATTTTTTATATTTTCAGTTGAAGACAGTAAGATCAGAAACTGAAAATCAATCAATTATCGCTCTGGCTGACATAAGTAATTGTATTGCATTAACTGTGACATTTATTTGACATTTTATAATATCTATGTAATGTTTTGCATGCCATTATACTGGCTAATGTGACCACTTTTATTTTGTACTAGCTTTTTCACGCGGTTTTTACCGGCGAGGAATCTTGTGTTTTCCCGGGATAAAAAGTAGCCTATAGCCTTCCTCAATAAATGGGCTATCCAACACTGAAATAATTTTTCAAATCAAACCAGTAGTTCCTGAGATTAGCGCGTTCAAACAAACAAACATACTCTTCGGCTTTATAATCTTAATATATAAAATTCTAATGTACGTGTGTTTGTCACCTAACTCCTTCTAAACGGCTCGACAGATTTGGATGAAATTTTATGTGTATATATGAGTGGGTCTCTGGATGGTTTGAAAATACAATTGAATCCGGGAGATGGCGTCGTAATCGAGTTTGGGCAGGACAACGTCTGTCGGGCCCGCTAGTATTAGTATAGATTTTTAACATCCATCTGACTCATTATTGCAAATATTTTTTTGATTGATTATTGATTGATTGAAAATCAACATTGGATACTGTTTACACAGTTTAGGAATATATTAAAAAGAATACACTTTTCAGGATCTCAAAGCATACTTGGACTCTTCAAAAAATGGCGTGATCTACATAAGTTATGGTACAAACGTAAATCCTTCATTATTACCTCCTGAAAAGATACAAATGTTAATTAAAGTTTTCTCACGACTACCTTATGACGTTTTATGGAAATGGGATAAAGATGTGCTACCTGGACAATCGAAAAATATCAAGATATCGAAGTGGTTGCCACAATCAGACTTGTTAAGTAAGTAATGTTTAAATCTGCAATAATTACAGCAGATTTTAATTTCAAGTGACAAAATTATGTAACTACACAATACACATAATATATCAAAAGCTTTATATAAATAACAAGTTATTCATACCAAAACTCAAAAAAATATTTTCACTAAAAACCTATAGAGAAGTACTTAGATACTCAACTGCGATTGAGAGCCAGTCCCCTAAAAAGCTTTATGTGCTTACCCTAACTAGACCTTCAGTCACATCGCCACATATTGTGGTGAGATAGTGGTCAAACATTAGTCAAATATTTAAAATTTAATATAATAACTGATGAGATTAATAGTAACAAATTATTTCAGAGCACCCAAAAATGAAATTATTCATAACACAAGGAGGTTTGCAGTCTACAGACGAAACTATTTCAGCTGGAGTGCCAGTAATTGGCATGCCAATGTTAGCTGATCAATGGTATAACGTAGAGAAATATGTTTACCACGGAATAGGACTGAGACTTGACATGGAAACCCTTACAGAGGAGAAATTCATTAATGGAATCAATACTGTTATTGGAGATGAAAGGTATGAACAATGATCAGTTTAGATAATTATTTATATTTACACGATGGTTTATGTGTTTTTTTTCGGGATTCAGAATGAAACTGGTTACTGAAATCTCCTTAGTTGTTAAATTAAAATTATAAATACTTGCAATTTTTTCAGAAATATTTTGTATTAGCTTCCTCCCCGCGGTTTCACCCGCGTTCCCGAGGGATCTTATGTTTATCCGGGATAAAAAAGTAACTTACGTGCTATTCCAGACTATAATCTATCTCTGCACCAAATTTTATAAAAATCCTACGAGTAGTTTTTGTGAGTAACAAACATCCATCTATACATCCATACTCACAAACTTTCGCATTTATAATATTACTAGCTTCCGCCCCGCGGTTTCGCCTGCGTTCCGAGGGCATCTTATGTTTTCCCGGGATAAAAAGTAGCCTATGTCCTTCTCCATACCATAGGCTATCTGCATACCAAATTTCATAGCGACCTGTTCAGCGGTTTAAGCGTGAAAAGGTTACAAACAAACTAACTCACTTTCGCATTTATAATATTAATTAAATAGTTAGGATAGTAGGAAGTAGGATTTAAATTTGAATATTTTATTTTATTTGAGAATATTATAATGGTTTATTTTTCTACAGTTACCGTCGCAATATAGTTAAGTTGGGTGCGTTGATGCGGGACCAGCCGCAGCGTCCGCTAGAGCGCGCCGTGTGGTGGACCGAGCACGTGCTGCGTCACGGCAGCGCCTCGCATTTGCGCTCGCCCGCTGCCAACATCTCCTGGAGGGAGTACTTAGAGCTAGATCTAGTTACAATAGTTTTAGTTATTTTACTAGCAATCATTTTTGGAGTTTCTCTATTTATCTACAATGTATTAAAATTCATAAGGAACAATTTTGTAAGTGTGAAATCCAAACAAAGTTAGCTCTTGTTTTTTTCTTAAAATTTCTTTTACGTCTTTAAAATCACATAGGGTACTTGCCAGGTGAAAAAAGTGGACCGTATCGAAAAGGTCTATATCGTCCTAACTTAATAGCTACAAAACTACATTTTGTTATGTCTAATAAATGTAGGTATAGTTCCTTCTTTCTTTTCTGGTCGTAGAACCATGAAATTTGGAGTATTAATTACTTTTATATCGTAGGTTTATAGATACTAATAAATCCTCAATTCCCCTATTTTGCCCCCTTAGGAGTTCTAATAAATAAATACAATTGAAAACTTAGTCGTAATATTATTAAAAAAAAAATGAACATCACCGAAGTACTTATTATAAGTGTCAATAAAACGACAAAAGGGGAGCGTTTACGCAGGAAAACGCAGATTAGAGCGAGATTTTGTGATAATATAATCTGAGTGACACTCGATCATATAATCACTTTTTTCCGAAACTATAAAAGCTATACTGTCGAAACTTGGTAAGTAGATAGATGTATTCTGTAAACCGCATCAAGATTTTTACACAAAAACAGAAAAAAAACTTATACTTAGAACTGAAACTCAAAAATTTTTTTTTCGTCAATCCCATAAGTGTGGGGTATCTATGGATAGGTCTTCAAAAATTATATTGAGGTTTATAGTATCATTTTTTTCTAAACTGAATAGTTTACGCGAGAGACACTTCCAAAGTGGTAAAATGTTGGTCCCCCCCCCCTGTAACTTCTAAAATAAGAGAATGATAAAACTAAAAAAAATATATGATGTACATTACCATGCAAACTTCCACCAAAAATTGGTTTGAACGAGATCTAGTAAGTAGTTTTTTTTTAATACGTCATAAATCGTAAACCGCAATTGACCTTTCATTCAATCAACTCAAATATAAAAAAAAATGGCAAAAAGCAAGGTCTTACAGCACAAATAAAGGAAAAATTCTAAAAAATAAAAAAAAGTTGAAAATTAAAGGGTGTCCCCATACATACATAGTTACGCCAATTAATAAAGACCTCGGAGTTATATGGGCGCTCATACAATTTAGAGGTCTAGCTTAATTGGCACCTACCTCAAATACAGTAAATAAATAAAATTGTGCATTTCCCGTGATGAACGAACGATGGACGAAGTTTGTACGGAACCCTCGGTGCGCGAGTCCGATTCGCACTTGGCCGGTTTTTTTTTAAACCGGCCAATATTATCGATCTCATCTGGTACTAAGTTAACCGGATCATCTAGTTATTAATATAACTACAAACTTGTCACATGGCCTTCAGCTTAACTGGTTGGTTTACAACTAGTTTGTATATTTACCATAACGAGATTTGATTGCGTTGACATAGAAGTTTGATTTTTTCACAGCTCCAAGAGATTGTAGACGTAAATATTTGATATTAATTTCAATTTGATATCTCCACGCGTTCCTGAGAAAAAGGTCTTGACAGGCAGACAGACGGCCAAACAAACGGACCGACAGACCTATTATGCTGATAAACCAGAGACGTTGGACCATTTGGAAGTTGACATTCGCCGTGTTATTGCTTATATACTTACGTAGTATTTTGAGGAATTGTTTGACTAACAACTGTTTCAAAGGTAACCGGTAAAGGTGATGCCTACCTTTTACCATCATACATCTCGCCATCATCGATATTTGCCAAGTTGAAGTGGCAATGGGCAGGGTGCATGGTGCGCAGAACTGATGCAGCCCACCCAAGACCTGTCCTATTGGAGATCCTTAGGGGAAGCCTATGTCCAGCAGTGGACGTCTTGCGGTCGAGGTGATGATGATCTCACCATCAGCGGGGAGAGCATCCCCACGCATTGAATCCAAACTGGTCTCAAACAGTGCGGTTTCAATAGGGCAATGAACGAGTGATACCCTTGGAGTTACAAGCGTCAATAGACTACGGTTACCGCTTACCATCAGACGGGCCATATGCTTACATGAGTCATTAATGGCATAAAATATAGAACCTTACTGAATGCATGAGGTTTATAATAATAATATTTATTTATTACAATGGTATTGTAATAACAACAAATACTTAATTACTTACTCAGGCTTGTTTTAAGGATTCCGTATCTCAAAAGGAAAAAGGAACCCTTATAGGATTACTCCATTTTCCGTTTGTCTATCTGTCAAGACCCTTTTTTGTCAGGAACGCGTGGAGGTATCAAGTTGAAATTAATATCAAATACTCAAATCTGCAATCCCTTGGAGTATGGGACAACCTTTTTCCAACTGCAAGGTTAAGTTTGTCCCTCAATCCAGATTATATTTTCGTTACGATTCCCATGATGGACGAACTATTTACATACAATACAAGTTTGTACGGAACCCACGGTGCGCGAGTCGGAATCGCACTTGGCCTATTTTTTTTATAAACGATACAATTATTTGCGTAGACACAGACACGCGGGAGTTTGTAGAGCCAAATTCCAGCAAAGAAGGAACTGGCGACGCGGCACCCATGTGTTATATTATATATATTCTGGGACATTATTCCTCACACACGGCCATCTGACCCCAAACTAAGCAGAGCTTGTACCATGGAAGCCAGATAACTGATATACTACATATACTACTTTTCTTTTGTAAATACATACATATATAGATAATTACACCCAGACATAGGACAAACAGACATGTTCATGCACACAAATGTTTGTGTCCTGAGTGGGAATCGAACCCACGACCTGCGACGTGATAGATAGGGTACCTTACCAACCACGCCAACCGGCCCGTCAAACCAACCATGAACGATTTGAAGCCATTTTGACCCTTTGATAACTCAAAATCTATTTAATTTTTATAAAACACATGAACTTTGATTTATGTATTAAAATTAGCGAAGTCAAATCTTGAGCTTCAAGTAATCCTAAGTTATCTGATTTATGTAAATAATTTGATTGTTAAAATTTAAGAAGTTATATTTTTAAATAGCTAACATTTTTGTAGCAGAAAAAAACAAGAAGTTGTATTTTAAATTCCATTTTAGAATGTTGTATGTTCCTATAAATAAATTTCAGAATAATTATCTACAGAACTTAGCACCCATTTAGATCTCAATTCTTTTTTCGGTGAATTCAATAACGACGCATATTCTTAATATTGAACTTTGCTCCCATTTTCACATTTATGCTTATGATGAGATCCATACTAATATAATAAAACTGAAGAGTTTGTTTGGTTGAACGCGCTAATCTCAGGAACTACTGCTTCGAATTGAAAAAAAAATGTGTTGGATAGCCTATTTATCGAGGAACGCTAATAGGTTACTTTTTATTTTTTTTAAATTAGAGATCCTTAACGAAATTGCGATAATGCAACCCAAAGTAGCAAAATTTTGCCCATCAAATTCATTATCTGGCATGCGCTGAGAAAATTATTGATGATAGTCATGAAATTATGTATGTAAAAGTCTGTTATATTCGTATCGTAGTATTAATTCGTATTCAAATAAATAGTTTTATCATCAAGGGTATTTATGTAAAATTAAAATTCTTTTTAATTCATTTGAATCGGACATTTAATTTCGAAGATATCACGACTAGTATAAGTACCTGGATGACCGAGCTTTGCTCGGTATTCTTTTTAAACGACGTTTTCTAAAAATGTAACTTAGCTAGATCGATTTATCGCCCCCGAAACCCTCTGCACACAAAATTTTATGAAAATCGTTGGAGCCGTTTCCGAGATACAGATTATATTATATTATCTTATATATAAAATTCTCGTGTCACAATGCTAGTTAGCATACTCCTCCAAAACGGCTCAACCGATTTTTATGAAATTTTGTGTTTTTACATATCGGGTAGGCCTGAGAATAGGTTCTTATCTATTTTTTAAACCGCTACGCGAGTGAAACCGCGGGGGACAGCTAGTCTAATATATAAAATTCTCGTGTCACAATGCTAGTTACCATACCTACTCCTCTGAAACGACTCGACCGATTTTTATGAAATTTTGTGTGCATATCGGGTAGGTCTGAGAATCGATCAATATCTATTTTTTAAACCACTTGTCAGCTAGTCTAATATATAAAATCCTCGTGTCACAGTGTTTGTCTGCAAACTCCTCCGAAACGGCACGACCGATTTTTATGATTTTTTTTGTGTATATTCGGTAGGTCTGAGAATAGATTGTTAGCTATTTTTCATACCACTATGCGGGTGAAACCGCGGGGGACAGCTAGTGTAAGTATTGCTCGTTTAAAGGTATTAGATAATGCAATACGCAAACCACCCGACGCCGCTACGTCCCTATTCTATAGAGTGGCTTACGGCAGAACGGGTGAACAGTGGTGAACGGATTTGAATGTAATTTGGCACAGAGATAGATTATAGTATAGAATAGCACATAGGCTACTTTTTATCCCGGGAAAATATAAAAACCTTCGGGACTGCGGGTGAAACCGCGGGGCGGAAGCTAGTAATATTTATTTTTTATAGATATAGAAAATGCACCAACTGTACTAATACTTACTATTTGCAGCAAATAAGAGAAAGGTACTATAAATGATTATAATATATGCTAACATTGTTCATTAACACTGCACACGTCTGTATCTTACACTTGTACGAAATAAGCATTAAAATGTCAAATATTTTTTTACTAATAATAATATTTTTTATAGAGCATAACAGAGCAGCTAGAGTTTTGTCTGTGTTCCCAGTACCAAGCATAAGTCACCAAATATTTTTTCGTTCACTGACAAATGAACTACTCAATAGAGGCCACGAAGTAATTGTCATCACCACTGATCCTATGTATCACCAAGGACAATCACCACTTAATCTCACAGAAATAGATGTGCATGACGTATCATATAAAATCTGGCAAGAAAAATTCCTTACAACATCACGTGGAAACAAACATGGAATACTAAACCAAATAAAAGATTCTTACGATGTGATGACAGAAATATTTGACGAACAAATGAAAAGTGAACAAATTCAAAATCTGCTACATGATAATAATAGGAGGTTTGATTTGATTCTTGCAGAATCTTCAGTGAAGTTTCCGTTTGTTTTTTCCCATGTTTATAAAGTGCCCGTGATTCAAGTTAGTTCTTTGGCCTCTATTTATGGTAACTATGAAATTATAGGTGCACCTGTACATCCACTTCTGCATATTTCCTTGATACGTCAGAGATTACATAATCTAACGATTTATGACAAGATAACAGAATTGTTCAATCATTATTACACTGAATTTATACT
Source organism: Tetheella fluctuosa (assembly GCA_951216915.1). Lineage (NCBI taxonomy): Eukaryota > Metazoa > Arthropoda > Insecta > Lepidoptera > Drepanidae > Tetheella > Tetheella fluctuosa. Next base: position 5,554,745 of record OX578237.1, read on the forward strand.
CCGCGTGCAGGAAGATGCAGAAAACAAGATATTCAAAAGATATTTTGGTAATGATAGTCCATCTTTAAGTGAAATGTACAACAGTGGGCATATGCTATTCATGAATATGTATCCTTCTTTGGATGGAAATAGACCAGTCCCACCAGGTGTAACTTTTATAGGGGGAATACATCAAGTAGCACCAAAAGAATTGCCCAAGGTAATGCAATGAAAGTTTTTTTTCCCGAAAACAGTAAACAAAAAGTGTAAATAGAAATCAAAAATCAATAAAATAACGCACTACATATTATTATAAAGCAAATTCCCCCTCCGCTTCTATGTATGTCTGAAAGCAATAAAGTCCAAAACTACTGAACGTATTTCATACAGTTTTCATTAATGGATGGATTGATTCATGAGTAAGGTTTAAGTTTACGATTCATTAAAGTTATGTGTAAATTGACATTTCAGTCAATTTACAAAACATTAAGATGATTGTTGATGATTGTGTATTTGTTCTGTTACCCGTGCAAAGCCGCGGCGAATCGCTAAGCTATGCGTCCTGGAAGAAAAGATCTACGACTTAGCCTAATGATGAGGTACCTCCTCAACGCTGATCTATCTATAATTATACCTACAGTAATTTTGAAAGATGAACGTATAGGTCATACATAATTATTCTTAAAAAACCCACGACGGCTGTAAAAATTGTCATCGAATAAAAGTTGCAATCGAAAAAGGATGAAATTAAATTTTTAGCATTACCATATCTGTTCCCGATTTCAATTAATATATAGCAACATGGAAAAGTTATTATGTGTCGTAGAGATACAGCAATTTATATCAACTAGAGACTACATTTATTTACATACTCAACGCAATTTCAATTAGTCACAAACTCATAAAATAGCAAAATTTTTGTTCATTTTGGGGCAAGGAATGGCAGCCCTCCGACGGATTGTCTTAAATTTATCATTATGTTACTATGTAGGTGAATATGTGCAGTAGTACCTCTTTATTTGATATTTGCTGTCGGGGGTCTGCTGAAAATTTTATTTCATCCTTTTTCGATTACAACTTTTATTCGATGACAATTTTTACAGCCCTCGTGGGTTTTTTCAAAATTTTTAATTTTGTATTTTAATAATTTTAAAGAATTACTCCGTTTTTGTCTAAATATCTGACTATTTGTCTGTCTTTCTGTATGCTTGGTGTTTTACAATATATTATATCCCTAAATTTAGCTCCGTACTTACTGTCTGCTCCAATTTATATATGTACAAATGCAAGAAGAAAAATATTTATTACAGCGCCCTCTGGCGAGTTAGCACTATAACACATATCTAAGAACCATCGCTGATGAATTATAAACCTTTCACAGGAAACCGTATCGAAATCGATCAAACCGTTTTAGAGATAATTGGAAACATAATGCAAGAAAAAAAAATAACAGCAGCGCCCTCTTGCGAGTTAGTACCATAACACCTATCTAAGACCCATCACCAATGTATTAAAAACCTGTCTCAGGCCCTCAGCAGTTTATATAGGTACAAAAAATCAAGAAGAAAAATATTGATTACAGCGCCCCCTGGCGAATTAACACCATAACATCTATCTAAAAACATGCACCAATCAAACCCAAACCCATAACTGAAATTTGCATCAAAATCGGACTAGTAGTTTTGGAGAAAAATGGCAACATGGATTTGAACAAACAATGTTTACTGCAGCGCCCCCTGGTGAGTTGTCGCCATAACACCTGTCTAAAATTATACACCAATCAAACCCGAACCCATAACTGAAAACAGCATCAAAATCTGACTAGTAGCTTTGGAGAAAAGTGGCAATATTGATTTTCACAAATAATGTTTGCTGCAGCGCCCCCTGGTGAGATGTCACCGTAACATATATCTAAGAATATGCACCAATCAAACCCGAACCCATAACTGAAAGCTGCATCAAAATCTGACTAGCAACATGGATTTGCACAAACATCCTCTCACCCTAAACGCATATACGGCCTCCGTTCCGTCGCGGGTAAAAATATAATAAAAACATTCAACGTATTGCGATATTACGTATACCTACGTTGCAGTATAAATGACTTTGGACGCATAGCTGATAGCATGTCTCGCAGGCACGGCTGACTACCTACCTATACTTAGTCGCTAACAATGTGTATAAAATGTATGTTTTATAACATTATATAATTGTAGGTACCTACTAGTGATTATTATTTTTTAAATTCAGTGACGGCATTTTGGATTTTCTCATTCACAATGCGTTGAAATAATTTTCTTAATATTTTTTATGAATATATTTTCAAAAAGAACAAAAATCTTTTTTATAGAATAAGTGCTTTTGCTTTTTCAACTGTATTTAAAATTTCTTATGTATTAAATTTCTTATCTCTTTCTTTCTTATTTAATATTTTAGGATCTCAAAACGTATTTAGATTCCTCAAAAAATGGTGTAATTTACATGAGCTTTGGAACTAATGTGATTCCCTCACGGTTGCCACCAAAGATCATTAAAATGTTCGTAAAAGTATTATCTCAAATACCTTATGATGTTTTATGGAAGTGGGATCAAGATGTATTACCTGAACGTACTAAAAATATAAAAATATCAAAGTGGTTTCCACAAGCTGATCTTCTGAGTAAGTTTATTTTATTTAGTGTAGTGATTATTATTTAACACTAATTTTGCACCAAGTTAATTATATCAATAACCGCGTGGTCAAATCTCCGGTTAATGTTGTAGGCTTCGTGCTTTTTTTAAATAAATAAATAAAAATTTGGCTCTAAATTTGACAACGATCTCACAATGAGAAGTGATGTAGCTGAAAGGTACTAAGCACATTAAACCTGGAAGGGAATTGGCTCTGAAGTGCAGCAGCCGGAATACACCAGTAGATTATTAATTGATAACTACCTTTTATCCCCTTATGGGTTGAATTTCTAAAAATCCTTTCTTAGTACACTCCCAGGATACTCAAGGAATGTTTTCTAATTTGAACAATTTAGTTCAGGCTGAATTGAATCTCAACAAAAGTTGTTATTTTTGAACATTAAAAATTAACTCTATTTCAACTAATGGTCAATATCCACACGAAGCTTGATTTGTGAATTTTGACAAACTCCCAATTAGTATTATTATATAGGCTCATGCCCCTAAAAGTCAAAACTTTTTCTCTAACCCGTGTTATAACTCGTCCCTACAATATAATAATTTCATACTTATATTTTACTTCAGGACACCCAAATATCAAATTGTTCATTACACAAGGAGGTATGCAATCTACAGACGAAGCAATTGCTGCTGGTGTACCATTGATTGGTATACCATTACTGGGTGATCAATGGCTCAATACAGAGTATTACGTTATTTATAAATTTGGTATGAAACTAGAAACTGAATTTCTAACCGAGAACAAATTCAAAAGTGCGATAGAAAACGTTATTGGAGATGAAAGGTTAGTTTAAAATTCTAGATTTTTCTATCATTTTCCAATATAATTAATCTGTCCTGCGGAACGTTTCCAAAGTACTTGAAAGTGTATTCTTCTTGTTTTAGCTACCGTCGCAACATGATAATATTTCGATCGTTAGTCCTTGATCAACCACAAACACCAATGGAGCGCACAATGTGGTGGATTGAGCATGTGGTGAGGCACGGTGGCGCCATGCATTTACGCGCGCCCGCTGCCAACATCTCCTGGTTACAGTATTTAGAATATGACGTCCTAATACTTGTTTTATCCGTTTCGATTATCATGGTTATATTATTTTGCTTTACTATTAAGTGTATTCTTAAGAGTCTATCAATGTTTAAAACGAAAACAAATTAATATAAACAGCTTGTGTTGTTTGGAGGACAATAATATTTTTTTTGTGGTAACATAATGTACTTGTTTGTTTGTTGAAAAATAATTTATTTTGCTTGTTTCATTTTGAAGTGTGCAGTATATTGTACGAAATCCCGCTACGTGATTGCATTTAGTCTCAGAGATACATAACAAAAATATCCCGCAATCCATATATGACAGAACACAATAATGTTATTGAATGTTGTGGAGTTCATCACAATTATAATAAATTTAGATTAAGTTAAACTATTATGAAGGATAGTGAAAACTCAATTATTAAGTTGTTTCTAAGTTAAGTCTAAATTGGATCTAAAGAAATTTATTCCAAAACCATTGGTTACTTACTAAATGCAAACTAAATGGCAACTTTTCTGGGTAGCTAAAACTATCCTTTGATGAGGCCAGGATTGTGTTTTATTTACTTTGTTTTTTTCTTTTACAAGCTTTTATTTAACTTGCAATGTATGTTAACTATGTATGGAATCTTGCAAGTCGAATTTCACCCACTTCCAGTGGTCGGATTGACTTGATATTTGGTATACATTAGTATATTGGAAGACAATGCAAGTACAGTCAACAAAAAAGCTTGTATTAATAACATTTAACAAAAAAGTAAAACCAACTCAAAACTACTAAAAGTCTACGAAAGAATTTGAGATTCTGGAACACGTGCTTCTCTTTCCCTGTCTTCAAAACGAGTTCTAATATCGTTATTTTATACTTTTTAGTGCAAACCCAATTTTGAAGTTGGTTTTACTTTTTTGTTAAATGTTAATTTTATTTTTTATTTTTTCCATTTTTAGTTTCTTATGTGTATTGAATAGGTACAGGTACCTACAATTTGTCTCTGATCGAGGATATGCCTATCAATAATAATTGTCGATAATATTGAATAGGTAAGATATTTCAATCGCGTTATTCGTGCTCCTTTTCGTTGAGGAATTCAAAGTCAAAGTCAAAGTCAATGCCATTTATTCAGTTTAGGCCCTAAGAGGGCACTTATGAACGTCGAAACTACTGAAGTTACCACTGATTCGGAAGTCGCCTTCAACTGAGAAGAACCGGCAAGAAACTCAGCAAGGTTACATTTTTTATATATTTTGTTTGTTTTTTTTGGACAATCTGACAATGTTGGCTTTTTTTCCATTAAATTTTTAACAATTTTTAAAGAAATATAATACACATAAACACAAAAGATGAAAAAAAAAACAACAAGAAAAATAAATAAAAAATAATAACCTGAACAAGTTCAAATTTATAAAAAAAAAAATATAGTATCTCTAAAATACTAAGTACTGGCTTCTCTATAAGTATGAACAAGGTGCACTTGTGCAGAGTGCAGCTATTTCCAGACATCTTTATCTTCGATGTAATGAGCTACCTTGTAATAGGCTTTTTCTTTCAAAACTTTCTTAATGTGAGATTTGAATTTGAAATCAGTCATCTTGGTAACTGAGAGAGGTAATTTATTATAAAAGCGTACACTACTTTCAAGAAATGACTTTTTAACTTTGGCTAATCTAAATTCCGTCATATCTTCAAAGTCCATGATCAAATCATAATAAAATTTATATGGGATAATTGGCGGAGTAATCATCACGTAACAAACATACCAAAAAAAAAAACGTGTGGCACTCGGGGCTGCCGCGGTAAAGCTATTGCATAGCATTTTTTATCAACTTATGCAATTATTATTATTATTATTTTTTTCTTTGATATTAATTCAAGTTACACTTTTGAGTGTGGTGACCGATAAGAAAACAAACACCTATGTATACACATGCGGTGAGTGTGGCTTTGTAAAGATATGATATACACCTATACACTTTCTCACAAACAGCTGCTTACGTATTCGTCCGATTTCGGAGCAGCTCGTTCGATCCGTGCGAGCTTCGTACAGTCGTACCATATACTACATACACGTTAAGGGAACGCTCGGCCGTGTTGGGCTTTATTTTCGTTACGGAATTTCTTGATTCGGTCGCCGCGCTCAAAGCCTGCGATAAAAGCTATGCAATAGCTTAAAAAAACATCAAAAACATCTGTAATGTTGTTGTTGTTTTTTTTTTTCGAGAAGTTGAGTAGCTCCTCCATTTTTAGGGTTCCGTAGCCAAATGGCAAAAAACGGAACCGTAATGTATATGGTAGCGTTAGAGTCAGACTATTCATAAGTGCTTGTGAAGGCCTATTTTCATTTACTACGCAAATTTTCATCGAAATCCATAAAAAAATAGATCAACCACACTCGATCTCACTTACGAATTCTGTCAATATTGAGTATATTATCCTGATCAATTTAGTAGACACTATCTATAAAGCATCGAGCAAGTGCGTAGTCGATTAATTTCAGTATTGTCTCACTGCCTGACCCTTTTCAAAATGGCAGGGTCAGAGCGGGCGTGAGGAATCTCGGCCGCATGCCATTGACACTGGCGGCAGTTTCTTATGCTATTGTCATAATCTTTTTAAAAATTAAGTTAACAATATATTAATAAAAAAAACATCTTGTATATACCGAAACCGAGAACCTATAAAGTGAAAAAGAAACCTGTTTATGAGGTACTTAGTATTTTTTTATAGAATGTAAATTTCAAAACATTTGTGAGGATGAATTATAATATTACAAAGACGTCACGATAAACATACACGTCTTAATCAGTTCCATACAGTAAGCACTTTTAACAAATAATTTGTTTAGTTCTTCATACTGAAAATACCTTATTATTCTTATGGTAAAGGTGATTATGCTAAATCTTTTACCATGTAGGTAATCAACTCGAAATATGCACCCAGTAACTACAACAGAAAGTTCTGAGTGAATAAAATACTTTATGAAAAAAAACACGGAGACACTAACTCGTGTAATAGACCTTTTCCGAGTTATTGATGACTTCCTAGGACAGTGTCGTATTCTTTTCTAACCTTAAGGGATTGTAGTTAAGATTGTCATCAATGATTTCTGGATGATTTCCGAGGAAATTATGCTATTTATAAGAATATCAACAATGATTCGAATGATTTGCACGCAGCTTTATTTTTTCGCGATTTCAGAGTTGGTCCCATTACCAAGTCTAAAATCCTAGTATCCTACTAATCCTATTTAATATTATAAATGTCAAAGTTTGGATATATATATTTTTTTATGTTAAATGGGCTTACGTTTGGCCATCGACTGACCCCAGAAGGAGTCAGGACGAGGCCGAGGATGTAGCACGCTTGCCCAGAAAAAGCCTATTTACTCTGTCAAGGCCAGAGTAAATAGGCTTTTTCTGGGCAAGACGTCTAGGTTATAGGTGTCAGGAAACACAGCCCTCGGAAGTGAGTTCCACTCCTTTGCTGTTCGCATAAGAAACGACGAAGCTAAGCGTTGTGTCCGTATAAGCGGGATGTCAACAACGTGTGGATGGAAGTCCTCCCGACGTCTTGTGGTTCGATGGAGAAATGGGGACGGAGGAATGATATTATACAGTTCCTGCGCACACTCTCCAAAATAAATCCTGTAGAAAGCCGACAAGCACGATACCTTACGTCGATGTTCAAGCCTCGTTAGTTTCGCATCGGTCAGCGAAACGTCGCCAACGAGTCTCCTGGCAAGACGGTCTATTAAGTCAAGAGCGTCCAGCTGGTACTTGGCGGAACCATCCCAGAGGTGGCAGCAGTACTCCAAGCACGACCGGACTTGTGCTTTGTAAAGTTGAAACAACTGTCCCGGCGTAAAGTACCGCCTAACCTTGAAGAGGATACCCAGCTTTTTAGCAGCTGTTTTTGCCCTTGACTCAATAGAACTACCAAAGTTGATTTTAGTAGTCAAGATTATGCCAAGGAGTTCAAACCTGCCGATAACCAACAAACGTTGGTTATCGGCAGGGAAATGTCCTTAAAAGTAGGATTCAGGTTGAAAAGACTCCTTTTTGCGGTGAATAGACACGCCTGTGTTTTGGAGGCGTTGAACTTGACGTGATTAGCTTCACCCCAATTGGAGACTGCTTTCAGGTTCGAGTTAATACGCTCAACCATGGCTTCTCTATGCGTCTGAGTCTCGTCACTAGTGGCCTGTGCGCTGGAAAAGTATCTTTCCACAACAGTGCAGTCATCTGCATACCCAAAGGTACCGGGCACAAGCAGTTCATTGACATGCAGCAAGAATAATGTTGCAGAGAGAACTGATCCCTGAGGAACTCCAGCATTTATTGCCAGTGTGTCCGAAGAGCACCCGTCTATGACAACTCGTATGGACCTACCGCTCAGGAAATCTGAAATCCAGGCACACAGGCCAGCAGGAATTCTCGAAGGAAGCTTATTTAAGAGACTGTCATGCCAAACTCTATCGAAAGCCTTGGAGATATCAAGGGAGACTGCAAGAGCATCCCCGTATCGTGGAACCTAGTGAATTATAAATAATGAGAAGAGTGAATAGTGTGTATCACAAATGCTAAACAAACTTTCATCACATGATGTCACGATATTAAATTATTTTAATAAAACAGCCCGCTATTTTGTCAACACACAAAGTTACTTAATAAACAAAAGTTAATTCATTATCACGAACGTAAACTGCACCGGAGGGTATGAGACTTGTTAGTTCTTCCCAAAACTTTGGATTGAGTAAGACATACCATATCATTCAGTAGAGTAAAAGTAAGATAGCAATAGAAATCAGCCTTTAGGAGCTTAAAACTATATAGAGTTGCGTACGAAAACGTAAGAATGTGTTTGTAGCATCACGAAATAAGATTTTATCGTATAATTGCTTGCTCTGGTTAGGATCATCCCTATCTAAGTAGACCTTTTTACCACTGTGTGTTGCTTCTATTGATTAAAACCTATAAGTAGTACGTGTCTATATCTATGTATTTGTATATCGTGGTTATGTTTGGAATTAGACATTTTCCGCAGACAAGAAAAATAATAGTTGGTATTGAATGTACATTTTGACCATTTTTGTTTTTAATTATAACTCAATTATTAAAATACATGAATTAGATACTTTTACTTATTTTATGTTTGATTTTCTTCAATTTGCAAGTTATTTTCAGTTAAAGTTTTCAGTGTCAAAAAAATAATAAATGCGAAGCGGTATAAAAATAAAAACACAAATCAATTATTGTTGTTGTTCCTAGATAATGGTATGTTATTGTTCTTAATATGAATGTAAAATGTTTTTATTTCCCTTCAAAGGATGTGCAATCTTGGTAGAAATATTTGTTTGTATTGTTAATTTTGATAGTGGTAGGTTTAGCCTCGCGGTTTTACCCGCGTTCCCGAGACATCTGGGATAAAAAGTATCCTATGTGTTAATCCTAATCCTAACTAATATTATAAATGCGAAAGTGAGTTTGTTTGTTTGTTACCTTCCACACTGAACCGATCGCGATGAAATTTGGTATGCAGATAGCCTATGGTATGGAGGGGAACGCGGGTGAAACCGCGGGGCGAAAGCTAGTCCAGAATATATTCGATCTGTGTACCGTATCTAAATTTGTGCCACCGTAATGGAATTAAGTAACTTTTAATCGCTCAGCTTCGTAATAACTGAACAGATTTGAATAAGACATTGCAAATAGATAAATCTTATCCTAGAATAACATATAGTCAATATGCAGTACATAAACTATACTTTTTATCCCAGTAAAATATAAGGTCGCACGGGATGGCGAAGCGAATGCTAGTATAAAATATTTATTATATCAAGAACGCATAAGTTCCCTTGGGTATGGAAGTACAACTGCGGGGCAGACGCTAGTTACTCAATCTCCAAAGATTGATTAGAGTCAATCTCATAGATTCCCAAGAAGGTACTTGTCCCACCGCCAACGATGAGCGAGAAGCGAGTAGAGCTAGAAACTAGAAACGAGTTGGCGAGCAGCGAGTGTGTGCGAGTGCGACGGGTGATTACACGCATCACTCGCTCGGGGCGGCTAGTCCTCCTGCGCAACACTGCACACGCTACGCACGTGTTTCCGTCCCGACGAGTTCTAACCGCCAAGCGAGAATTGCTGAACGAGTATTGTCTTTGAAAACTCAATTGTCGCTCAGCGACAAACTAGTGGAGCCAGTCCTCGCCAGCAGTGTAAACATTCAGCGATCAACTATTAATATATGCATCTCTTTTGTTTACATGGAATGTATAACTATTGTACGTTTCATGAGCGAGAAAATAGGCGATAGTTAGTCGCTTCCCTGTAGTGATGTGCCGAGTCGCTGTTTTGGTGGATCGAGTCGACTCGAGTCGATTTATACGGTATTCGAATCATGACTCGATTCCGCGATTCGAGCCCAGTACTCGAGTTCTATGGTTGGTATTTGAATGTTGGCTCGAGTCCTGGACTCGAGTCAAAATCGAAAAGGAGTAAACTTCTTTCTTTTCTTTCTTTCTTTTTTCTTTCTAACATGAGATATTTGTTCACAAACATTGCAAGTCATTTTACTTATTAAAAACACTTCCAAACACCTGAAGTTTTTGTAATAAAGCTAATTACAATAAAATCACTTCACTACTTACTGACTATATAGAATCGAGTCAGCGAATACAAAATCGATTCTTCCTAACTCGAGTACGGGAATCCGGCGTACTCGAATCAAAATAAACTGGTATTCGAGTAGGCGAGTCCAAAGCAGGAATCCAGTCTGACTCGAGTCAAGCCGTACTCGGCACATCACTACCTGCCGGCGGTGGGACAACTGCCTATAGGCTGTAAACCAATATTATAACATATCGTCGGGAACAAGATATATTTCCCGTACCTACACTCAAGTTCCAGTTTTATTTAGTCGTAACATTTTTATGGAACCCTAAAAAGTTGTTCTTAGACAAATTCATTTTGCAACGTTTTTCTTATGTCTCAAAAACGTCATGCTATAAGAAGCTGTATTTTTAACCGACTTTTTTACGCCTGATATTATTCTCTTGCATTTAAACAAAAAATACTAATCATTTTGAAATACATAGTAAAAAAGTTCTTATGTAATAAGATTAATAATATGTTGGTTTTATGAATTGTATAGCAAAATTGCATAGTAAAGTGAGATAAAGAGATAAAATTGCTTTTGAGAGCCACTGCATGAATTTTGATGATTAAAGGGAACTGAATAATAATAAGAGATAATAATTACAATGCGGGTAGAGCCGCGGGCTTAAACCAGTATTATAAAAGTAAAAGTTGCTTTGACTCAATGAATTACATGAATCTTTTATTAAAGAAAAAGTGAGTTAAAGTTCCTCTTACGCAAATCAAACCGCGGGGTGGAAGCTAGTTAATAAATAAAATTTTCATTAGAATTCTGTTTCTTTAACCAGTTTAAGCCATCAAGGCTGCTCGTGTACTCTTTGAGACGTAAAATGGACCCATTCTCAAAGCTTACACAGAAAGTGCATTACGTGAACACTGATGTGAATGATGTTCACCGAGTCTGATACCCTAGCATACCATATAGCTAGTATCTCTATCAAATTACCTGATACAAAATATCAGGAATTTCACCGTACTGTTTGCAGCAGACTATTAAACAATAATAAACACGCTGCATTTTACAAAGCAGTTTTGAAACACCGATGTACAATAAACTCTAACTATTATCTGTTAAAGTTGAAACGTCACAAATAAATGAAAGGTTCCGGACGTAGCTCGTGCTTTATTGAATTAGAGCCAAATAGCAAAGATGTCAAAATACAACTAGATATACCACTCGTTTTAACATTTTGAAGTGTACACCAGGGAGTAAATACACCTGCCAGACAATCAAAATTTTATTAATAGGTATTAAATGTTATTTTAGGTGCAAATAATATGTTTATTTGAACAAGATGAATTTACGTTACAAGATACATCTTATAATATATATAAATCTCCTGTCACGATGTTTGTGCGCGATGGATTCCTAAACTACTTAACCGATTTTAAATTAAATTGGCACACCGTGAGCAGTCTGGTCCAACTTGAGAGATAGGATAAACGGCTGGACCGATTTGGATGAAATTTTGTGTATGAGTTAGACAGGACAACGTCTGTCGGGACAGCTAGTTGTATATAAAAATAAAATAGGGTGGTTTGACAGTATAATAATGTGTAAGTATATCTAAAGCTACTTTACTTAGTTAAGCTAAACAAGAAAAAAGGTCTCTTTGCACTCTGTTATTAATTTTACATCAGCCATAGTTCGTTTCTGGTGAAAAAAAAAAAATTACAGGACACTGGTTCTACAACTTTACTATATGTAATATAGATTTATAAATATACTGCCATAAAAAGGTAACCACTCAGCAATACTGGGTGTTTTTAGTCACTGGACATACTTGCAGGGGTGGAAGTACTCATCAATATGAACAACTTTTATCATGGGACTAACTTTCGAGATCACAAAAATTATCAGCTGTCCATACAAAAGTTCAATACCTACTCGACCAAAATGTATGAAGGAACCATTTTATTTTTTGCGATATCAGAGTTGGTCCCATAATAAAAGTTGTTCATATTGACGAGTACTTCAACCCCTGCAAGTATGTCCAGTGACTAAAAAATCACCCTGTATAGTTGCGGATTAAATCCACAGCATTGTTTTTCAGCGGCAACCTGAAATACTGTATATAATATAGGTACTAGCTGTCCCCCGCAGTTTCACTCATATTCCCGGGGTAAAAAGTAGCGTATAACCTTTCTCAAGAATTGGGCTATCAAATGCAAAAATAGTTTTTCAAATCCGGCTGGTAGTTCCAGACATTAGCGCCTTTAAACAAACAAAAAGCTCTTCTCCTTTATTATATTAGTATAGATTGTATTAAAATCATTTCCAGTGAAACACATTCTTGGAGAAAGTTAAGAGCAGACCAGCGAACTTGGAAGTCGCGAGTGTCGCGACAGAGAAATCTCGTTAGTTTCACGTTCTGATATGTAACTATAGTTCCAGATTACACGAAAGGGTAAACAACTTGCTGCTTACTGGAGTTATTTGATTTTACTAACTCTACTTTGTTAGCAGTTTAATGGCTAAGCATAGTTTGTGACGCTTAGGAATAAACTTTTTTCCTGTTACTTCAAGACAAGTTTTCCCCCGCCGTGTTATTCGCATTCCCGGTGTAAAAAAAATACAAATGTTTTAAATAGATATACTGCTATAATTCGGGGCGGAGACAATTACATCAAATGAAAAATAAAGAAAGAAAAAAAAGAAAGAAAGAAAGAAAGAAAACATTTATTCTGACACAACTGCACACAACAACAAACATGATTATACACATCGAAAACAAGACAATGACAAGAAAATAACACAATGAGAATAATAGTATAAGCAGATCGCCAGCGCGCAGCAATGTCAGAAAAGGCCTGAGCTCAGCATAATGCTGCGGTAAAACCACAACGCTGATTTTCAGCTCATGCCTTTGGTGACGTACGGACGAAAACTAAACAAAAAGTAGAATACTATAATATACTTACAGCCTTTGAAACAAATAAATATAAATAATAATGGAAGAAAAAATAATAATAATAGTAATTAAAAAATAAAATAAGTAAGTGAAGCCCTGAATAATAAAATAATATATAAATTATAAAGAAATAACTGTCAAAACAATTTTTGCCACTATGCTGGAGGGGTTGGGGGGGATATTAGGTTACAATAGGTTACAATACATAAAAAGTAAAAGCAATAATACAACAGAACCCAAAGAAAGTCAAATAATTATATAAGTATATATGTTTGTAGTATTAGTGTCTGTTTTGCAAGTCCAACAATATTTTTTTAAACTTCAAACTAAAATTTAATTTACAATTGAGTTTTCTTAATGGAGGTGGAAGGGAGTTCCAGCACTTGGTGGCACAAAACCGGAAACTACCGCGAAACGCAGCCGAGCCGTGCCGTGGAGTATGCATAAGGAAACTTGATGCTCGAGTGGCTTTCGTGCTGTGATCACGAGCCCACACTAACTTAGAGTAAAGATAATGGGGTTTTTCTGATTTAACCACGCCAAACAACAGACTTGAGAAGTGGAGGTCTCTTCGTCGCTCCATATTCAAAATATTGCTTTTATTCAAGAAAGGTGTTATATGGCTACGTGACGGCACATCGAAGCAAAAACGAGCACATGCATTTTGGACTCTCTAGATGAGCCGGGATGTTTTAGAGAGTAGACGAGGACCGTACACGGAATCAACATAGTTAAATTTGGCAAGCACAAGCGAATCTACAAGTGTAATTCTAAGTTCAGTACTAATATAATTTCTTATTTTGTATAAAATTTTCAGTCTGTAAAAACAGTTGCTTGCGGTTTCAGCTATGTGACGCTCAAACCTTAGCTGCTCATCCAAAAGAAGACCAAGGTTTCTAGCCTCAGAAACACGATCTATTTTCTCGCTATTGACTACCAATAGTGGAGTAGATAGTGCTAACTTCAGAATTTGTTGCTTAGTACCTAATATCATATATTTAGTCTTCTTTGCATTTAGCAGCAAAGAATTCGACACAGACCAAGCCTGAACCCTTTCTAAGTCTGCATTTAATTTAGTTTCTGCGGAGCGTATGTCTTCTGGTTTAAAGGATAGATACATCTGAATGTCATCAGCATAAATATGGAACTTGCAATGATGAATTCTATTAATTATATCTGCACTATAAAGAATAAATAAAAGTGGGCCCAGAATTGAGCCTTGGGGCACACCTCTATTAACCTCACGTTCGTCAGAGCACAGAACCTCCCCATTATCTTTTTGAATCTCAACATATTGCGAACGATTGCTCAAATAGGAGTGGAACCATTTTATAACGCTAGAGTCGAAACCATAGAAGTTAAGTTTGGATAATAAAAGGGAAGTGTTAATGGAATCGAACGCTCTCGAAAAGTCCAACAAGACTAAGATTGTGCCCATCCCTTTATCTTGTGCTGCAAGAATATTGTCAGTTACATCTAATAATGCTGTATTTGTCCCTCTAGACTTACGAAAACCTGATTGCATATCGGGTAAAATATTATGCTTTTCTAAGAACTCAGTGACCTGAGAACATACAACTTTTTCCAGCACTTTAGACAGGCAGGGTAAGAGACTAATTGGCCGCAGATCTTTAATCTCAACGGGGTTAGAGATTTTGGGTATAGGCTTCACTATTGCGGTTTTCCATAAGGTAGGAAACTTTCCAGATGTAATGGATTTATTTATTATTGAAGTAATGGAATCAAGGCTCTGCGGAAGCGTAAGTGAAATCATTTCTAAAGAGATTTTATCAGTACCTAGGGCATTCGTTTACAAAAAAAAAAATCATACAAATTAATTAATTAACCCGACTTTGTTTTTACGGTTCCGTACCCAAAGGGTAAAAACGGGACCCTATTACTAAGACTTCGCTGTCTATCCGTTCGTCTGTCCGTCCGTCTGTCTGTCCGTTCGTCCGTCCGTCCGTCCGTCTCTCTGTCTCCAGGCTGTATCTCAAGAACCGCTATAGCTAGAGAGTTGAATTTTTAACAAATTATGTATTTCTGTTGCCGCTATAACAACAAATACTAAAAACAAAATAAAATAAATATTTAAGGGGGGCTCCCTTGTAACAAACGCGATTTTTTTGCCTTTTTATTTGTTTTGTGGTAGTTCCCATTGACCTAGAATCACGGAATTTGGCAAAAAGCAAGGTCTTACAACACACATAAAGGCAAAATTCCAAAATATAAAAAAAAAGTTGAAAATTAAAGGATGTCCCCACACATACATAGTTACGACCTCTGACTTATATGGGTGCTCATACAATTTAGAGGTCTAGTTTAATTGGCCCTACCTCAAATAAGGTAAATAAATAAAATTGTGCATTTCCCGTGAGTCCGACTCGCATTTGGCCGGTTTTTTTTATAAAAGATTTAGGTACCTATTATAAATCTATCGGTGTTCGAGTTTTACTTAAATCTGCAACACTTTAATTAAATCGATTTAATATTACAGATAGATTTGTTTCTCGTACGTATTTGCCGCATTTCATTTTTACCCGCGTTTGGGGTGAGAGGATGTTTGTTTGTTTGTTTGTGCAAATCAATGTTGCTATTTTTCTCCAAAACTACTATTCCGATTTTGATGCAATTTTCAGTTATGAGTTTGAATTTGATAGGTGCATAATTTTAGATAGGAGTTATGGTGTTAATTTTACAGGGGGCGCTGTAATCAATATTTTTCGTCTTGATTTTTTGTTGTACCTATATAAATTGCTGAGGGCCTGTGAAAGGTTTGTAATACAATGGTGATGGGTCTTAGATAGGTGTTATGGTGCTTACTCGCCAGAGTATTTTTTTTTCTTTCATTGTGTTTCCAATTATCTCTAAAACGGTTTGATCGATTTCGATACGGTTTCCTGTAAAAGGTTTGTAATTCATCAGCGATGGTTCTTAGATATAAGTTATAGTGCTAACTCGCCAGAGGGCGCTGTAATAAATATTTTTCTTCTTGCATTTGTACATATATGATTGGAGGAAACAGTACGGGGCTAAATTTAGGGATATAATATATTGTAAGACACCAAGCATACAGAAAGACAGACAAATAGACAGATATTTAGACAAAAACGGAGTAATTCTCTAAAAAGATTAAAATAAATTAAAAACAAAATTAAAAATTTTGAAAAAACCCACGACGGCTGTAAAAATTGTAATCGAATAAAAGTTGTAATCGAAAAAGGATTAAATAAAATTTTCAGCAGACACCCGACCGCAATTATCAAATATAGAGGTACTACTGCACATATTCACCTACATATTAACATAATGATAAATTTAAGACAATCCGTCGGGTGCTGCCATTACCATATCTGTTCCCGATTTCAATTAATATATAGCAGCATAGAAAAGTTATTATGTGTCGTAGAGATATAACAATTTATATCAACTTGAGACTTCATTTATTTAAATACCCAACACATAATTTATAACCTTCCTCGATAAATGGGCTATTGAACACTGAAAGAATTTTTCAAATCAAACCAGTAGTTCCTGAGATTAGCGCGTTCAAACAAACAAACAAACTCTTCAGCTGTATAATATTAGTATAGATTCCGAGCAAAAACAAAAACAAAGAATATTATTTCAGTGTTTGTAATAAAATTAAAAGAACCAAAATATGATGATGACAGCATATTACTACTTGGTAATAAAGTTTAATCTATCATCAAGTATACGGAAATATTTCATACCAACCATTACAAATTAACTGCGATCGAAGTGAAATAACTGCAACTAAGCAAAAATAGCACATACTCGTACAGTGAGCCTAAGCAATAATTTCTACTCTCACCAACAAGTTTATTTTGGAATCAGGTTATATGATCGAACAGGCGTGACTTTTCTAAATAGATTGGAATAAATATTGATGCGGGCGGGACTATTTGATAATAAAAGGAACTGAGGGATTGCTGTATATAATAACCTTGTGAGTATGGTCTGTTTATAAGCGATTTCAAACGTTATAATATATTCTTAACGTACTTATATATCTATTTATCTTTACTAATTGTTTAAAGGCGCTAATCTCTGATTTGCAATATTCTTTTTGCATTTGATAGTCCAATTCACGAGAAAGCTATTTTTTATCCCGGGAATGTGGGTGAAACCGCGGGCAACAGCTATATTTATACACCAATATTTGTCTCTATCTATGTAATGTATGCGCTCTTATACCATTAATCAAATTGCGATAAAACTTTGGTGAGTTTTTGTTAACACGTCTGTAATGGTTTTGACAAAAAAGAGGCATTGCAACTCACGCTGGGGATTAGCTGGTACGTTATATAATTTCATTAAGGCCACGCGGTAATTATTATACACTAGGCTAATATCGTCCTATACTTAAGTTAGGTCAAATACGCAGCAGTGTAAAATTGCATATCGCATAGTAGATCCGTATAATTTTTAGACTTTTTTAACCCTAGAGTAGTCGCGCCTTCCTGTGAAGCGCGAGTGATCGCGTGGGGAGCATTTTGCCGCCCATACTTAATACGATTTTTTTAGCGAATATGAGTTATACGATTTTAATTTGTAATTATGTTCAAAGGATAGAATAAAACATAAACTATCAGAATAAGAAACATTTATTAAAGTTTTATACTTAGAATTTAGAAAATATCATTTCATATCTCAAACTTTTATATACATATTTGTTTTTCTCTTGTTTGTTACAAGTTGATAAATGGTAGGAGGTGGATCTACAAATATTGCAGCAACATTTTTTCTATTTTATAATAATATTAATTTTTATTTTTGCTGTCCATAATTTGCATGCCGTGGCAACCTTTAATTAAGGCGACATTTACTTCTGTTCTTTTTAATTTTTAGTCACCAAAATTGTGTTAGTGTTAAGCCTTGTTGGTTGTCCTTAAGTAAATAAATAAATAAAACAATGCTTTGGGAAATCATAGGTATTTTTTTTTGGTTATTTGCAACCTCTTTATTATTATTTATATAAGAAAAGGAAAAATTAAACTTAATAGCTAAATTATTCGTTTTCATCATCTACAACATGTATTTCAGCAGAACAATCCTGGCACATGTAGGTACATGCAATGTTCGTTGCATAGTAATTTTGCACATTTGTTGCAACTTTTTTTCGTCTTTCTATTTTTCTTGGATGTCTGCACATATACCTTCTCTACCTGAGGGTATGTTTTGATGATCCGATGGCACAAATCGGGCGATTTGGTTTCTCAGATATTTCTACAAAGTGTTTTATGTCGGATCTTCTAATGATGTGTGGTTTAGTCATCGCCAGGACAAATTCTTTTAAAAATCTTCGTCGTAATAATAAAATAAACAAAACAAAACATAACGCCCAATAATTTATCCAAACAAACTAAAAATCAATATTAATGAGATATTTAGATAAAAGCAATACTATACGTAATGAAAACTAATAATATTTCAACTACATTAAAAACCAAGACCCACAAATTTACTTACGTGAGTAGTCGCGCAGTGAGCAATATGCCGTCAAACGCGACACACCACTGACAATCTTTGTCTCCTGCGGTCATCCGCGCACTGAATTTATTCTAATTTATAAAATAAAGAGGTGAGGTACGGGGGGGCAGCTACACGGTCGCTTGACCTTGAGGAATGCATAGTGTACAAAATAACACGAATATGGTGCCGCGGGCGGAAAAATGCTCATAGCGCGAGCACTCTAGGGTTAAGCGTGGTATTGTTAAAGTTAGGTGTCGGTGGTCACTTATAATTAGGTGGACAGTTTGCTTGATATCTGCCAACGTCTTAATAAAAAAAAACTCAAAACTCGCTAAGAATTGGACCACAGCTTTAGGGATAAATGGTCAGCATTTCACGAAATGTAACCAATATCAGTAAAAAATGACTTTCTAACATCAGCTTATGTATTCAAATATACCTACTGCTACTAGCGTCTATTAGGTACTGTATAAATATATGAGCAGTAGCTGTATCCTAACTAATTAAAAATCGCTGAACCGATCGCGATGAAATTTGGTATGCAGATAGCCTATGGTATGGAGAAAGACAAAGGCTTCTTTTTATCCTGGGAAAACATAAGATCCCTGGGAAATGCGGGTGAAACTGCGGGGCGGAAAGTAGAATATAATTTGGGTAATACTTTTATCACCGTTTAATGATAGCATTATCATTTAAATGCAAATGAAGCTTATAATTTTATAACCAGAGTATCAACTGTACAATAAACATTCGTTTAAAGTCTGATACATTATATCCTGCGAAGGGGACTATAAATAAACATATTTAAGATGCTCTACGCGCCCGTGAGGCTTCATTGGCTCTGTGCCAAACTAAAATCAACAAACATATTGACAAATGACTACACACATCACTTGGTAAGGCCAGTCGTCCTTAACCGATTTATTTGTTGTCCCAAGAGACTAAAACATTTAATATTTGCTTGTTTTTTTGATATAATTGCAGCCTGGCCAATCTTTGCGCCGGTATGTGGGGCCACGAAGCAAAATCGACTTATATTGGTTTTGTAACATCGACAGGTGCGTCTACAAACAAGTTCAAACAGTTTCATAAGGCATGATAGCTCAGTGGTAGTAACGTCGGACGCCGCGGCGAAGGTCGTGGGTTCGAATCCAATAATGAGCTTGAGATTTCGGTGAAGGAAAACATCGTGAGGAAACCATAGCACGGTGGTAGGGTACTTTGTAGTGCCTGGCTACCACCCTCAAGTTGAAAATCTGTCGCCAAACACCTATTGGTGTGTTCCGACAGCTGCACTTGAGAGCCAGTTCCTTCTAGGCTTTGTGTGCTACCACCTTCGGCCACATCATCACTTACAATAGTGAGATTGTAGTCAAACACAAGCCTATACAAAGTAAAAAAAAAAAGAAGTTGTCATACTAATACACAACACATTCCTTGTGACGCTCCAGGTTCCAGGGCAGTGCTATTACTTATAGCTTTTTAGGTTCAATAGTCGAACAAGGGACATTTATAATTTCTTCTTCTTCGTCATGTTCAATATGTCTGTACCAGTCATTATACTCTAAAGTCACTTTGTACTCGCTGCATTTAAACAAAGAAAGAATTGGCTGGAACGATATAGGTGTATCAAAGTCAGCAAGTTTTTGTAAATAGTAAATATTACTTGGTAAGGTTTTAAACCGTGAAACTGGCTCTTTATCAAAACTTACTTAAGAGGCTTTTCAGTGAACGAAAATATCATGAGGAAAGTTGCAGGAAAAGCTTGTGAAGTCTCCCAAACTGCACTAAGCCCGCGTGGTAGACCATGGGCTCAAATCTCCTCGTTGTTATAGGAGTCTAATGTTCTTGCATCGGAGATAAGAGCATAAAACATTCTTCCTATGAAAATTACAAATTCTTTAAAATAATTATACAAACTTTAGTTTGAAATATGTTAAAACTTTTACTTTATTACTTCCATTGTCGGTAGAATTTTGCTCGAGTCGAAATATTCTTGGTTATTTCATTCGAGCAAAAAATATTTCTAAGAATATAAATACAGTCTAAAACTTATACTTTTTTGTTGCGACTTTATAACGTCTAAAATAATTATGGATATATACATAACTAAGATACATCGACTTTCCGGCTTGCGTCGTGTCTGCGTCTTGGTGCACCTATTTATATGTCCCATCGCTGCCAGTGTAGCACTTTTGTTGATCTGCTTGGCCACCACGGGCTATCGTAGGTACGTAAAAGTGCAGGCAGATTTCCGCATCATTCCGCGACCTTAATGACATCATCCGCCGGGCTCTTGCCAGCACTCACGTGTCAGCTATTCGCGAACCGAGTGGCTTGATGCGAGATGAAGGTAATTGACCTGACGGAATGACCTTGATGGGGCATGCTTGGGGCGTACCACAGGGACGCAACTTGCGTCGAACCGGTAGCGCAGCTGTCTGTGCTGAAAACCTTGGTAAGTAGATGTATTCTGTAAACCGCATTAAGATTTTCACACAAAAATAGAAAAAAACAACAGTAAATTTTGGGGGTTCCCCATACTTAGAACTGAAACTATTTTTTCAAACCCATACGTGTGGGGTATCTATGGACAGGTCTTCAAAAATGATATTGAGGTTTCTAATATCATTTTTTTCTAAACTGAACAGTTTGCGCTTGAGACACTTCCAAAGTGGTAAAATGTGTGTCCCCCCCCCTGTAACTTCTAAAATAAGAGAATGGTAAAACTTAAAAAAATATTTGATGTACATTACCATGCAAACTTTCACTGAAAATTGATTTAAACGAGATCTAATAAGTAGTTTTTTTTAATACGTCATAAATCGTTAACCGCAATTTACCTTTCATTCAATCAACTCAAATATTAAAAAAAAAAATGACAAACAGCTTGCTATTTTTCCTTAATTTGTGCTCGAATCACGGAATTTGGCAAAAAGCAAGGTCTTACAACACACATTAAGGCGAAATTCCAAAATATAAAAAAAAGTTGAAAATTAAAGGGTGTCCTCATACATACATAGTTACGCCAATTAATAAAGACCTCTGAGTTGTATGGGTGCTGATACAATTTAGAGGTCTAGCTTAATTGGCACCTACCCCAAATAAGGTAAATAAATAAAATTGTGCATTTCCCGTGATGGACGAACGATGGACGAAGTTTGTACGGAACCCTCGGTGCGCGAGTCCGACTCGCACTTGGCCGCTTTTATTAATTGTAAATATTTAGTATGTACATTAATAAGATAAATAAATGGTTATGAATTCATAGCCTGTGTTATTTCTTTGGTATCACCACATCTTCACATACATTTTTAAACCTAAAGCTAAAACCAAGCCTGCCTCGCCCGCTCTATGCGTATCAAGCCTACACTGTCTACGAGATTTCACCCGCGTTCCAGGTATAAAAAATTGCCTTTAACCAATAAATGTAACCTAAGTTACTCCTTATAACAGCAGCTATCTACCAGTGAAAGTCTCGTCAAAATCAGTCCAGCCGTTTTGGAGATTAGCCGGAACAAACAGACAGACAGACTAAAATATCACATAAAATGGTCTCTGCATTCTGCTACCCTTTCCACATCAATTTTTGGTAAAAAAAAAAATAATGTACCGACACGCCCGCCGGTTCTATAGATTTATAAATTTACTGGCTTCCGCCCCACGGTTACACCCGTGTTTCCGAGGGATCTTATGTTTTCCCGAGATAAAAAGTAATATTTAACCTTCCTCAATAAATAGGCTATTCAACACTAAAACATTTTTTTTATTCGAACCAGTCGTTCCTGAGATTAGCGCGTTCAACCAAACAAACAAACATATAGATTTCAGCTTTGGAATGTATTATATAAGTACTATCCACTCGATAATAGAGGGGATAACTTTAATTTTTTTAACAAAAGAATGAAAATAAAACATTTGAATATTTCCAAACAACTGTATTTCCAAATGAGGAAACAATTATGCAAAAGAAAACCAAATTGCGACACCCGTGCTAAATCTCAACTAAGCTTTTACTTAAGTTTACCTTTCCCCAAAATGCGATGAACTTGCGAAAGGATTTCGGCAATCTATAAGCAATTTTGTCGTCCCGAGCTATTTGGATCTCGTAAAGCTTGTATTTAAAAAGTTATTTCTACTAACAAATCGTCCTTAGAATTCGACATTTCCTAGGCCATGATAGACTAAATTGGGTATTATTTGCTTTTAATCTATACATATAAAATGCTTTGTCCTGAATAACTGACGGATCAACGCACAGCCTAATCCGCTGGTCGTAGAGACCTGAAACTTGGAGAGTGTGTTCTTTGTATGACGTTGGCATCTGATAAGAAAGGATTTTTCGAAATTCTACCCCTAAGGGGGTGAAAAACGGGAGCAAAGTTTGTATGGGGCAAGTGATTCCTTGGTCCAATCTACTTCAAATTTTGCATAAACATTCTTTAACAGAATTGATTGAAGAAGTGTTTCATATTTTATTGAAACTCATGGCCTAACTGGGTTAAAAAGGGGTAGAAAGTTATTTTGGGGGTGATTTGCATCGAAGTTGATATCAATTCTCCTTAGTGATTTTGATTTAAATTACATTTTATTTTTACACAGTCATGTTTGAAAACTCAATCCAATTTTATTCAATAAAACGTTGAAAATATAATATAAAAGCTTGGTGCTATATATGGAAAACCCTTTAAAATTGAAATATCAAAAAGAATATATTTATATCGGATTAGAATTAATATTTTTCCGGTCAGATTTATTTGAAACTTGATGATAAATACTAATATTTGTCAAAACAATGAATGAAACACGTATGTCGGCGTTTTTCGAAATTCATTCCTTAAAGGGAAAGAGGGTGCAAAAGTTTTATGCGATGTCAATTTTGAGTGGAGTTAGGAGGTAGAGCTTATAGGGATCTGGGCTTATTTTTATAACGTTTTTTACTAACGTAGGGTTAAACAAAGAAAGGATTTCCAGAAATTCAACCCCTAAGAGGGAAAAATTGTATGAAAATACTTTTTGACGTTGTTTCCATAAAAAATTAGATTTAAAATTAGGTAAGAAACTAAGGAAAACGTTTTAAAGTATTTTTAGAAATTCCACCCCTATGGGATGAAAATAGAGTTACTGTTAGAAAGTTATCTAGAACCCGCTTGTACTATCCGTGTGTGATGTAGGAAGAGTCAAATTGCAAAGAAACCATTTTTGATTTTTGTCTGTCTATCTGTTTGAACACGCTAACTAATCCATGCTAATAAGCCGTCGAACGGATTTTCATGTGCTTTCACAGTTTAATTAGGCTTAGCTTGGCGCATCTAATAAATTGGCTTAGTTTCATCAAATTGGCTGACGGGGAAAAAGTTATATAAAATTTATAAAGTCTGCGCGAGCGAAGCCGCGGGCGAAAAGCTAGTAAATAATAAATAAATAAATATTCTGGGAAATAAATAATTGACACTTAAATTAAAGTGATAGTACATATTTAGTAAATTATCTCAGTCAGTCTGCTCCCTCAGTTTCTTTATATTTAATCTGGCTTCCGCCCCACAGCTTTACTCCATTCCCGTGGAATACTATGTTTTCTCGGGACAAGATCCTATACTTAATTCCTGGGTATGATCTATCTGTGTGCCAAATTTCATCACGATTGTCAATGTCATGAGGACAAACAAATAAATTCATCGTCGCATTTATAATACTAACTTACTTTACCTCCTTAGGGGCTGAATTTCAGAAAATCCTTACTTAACCCACCCTTTAAAAAAGCCTCCCTAGGCTTCATAATTCTTGAATGAGATTTCATGATTCGTGAATGAGTGGAGATATTTATTACTTAAGACCACTTGATCGAAGCCAGGACCGGTCAACAAGGTCAAGTTTGAAAGTAAAAAGGTAAACTCTTTAATATCTACTTTTAGCTGAAAGAAACATTCTACTTTTCATTTATATTCAGTACTGAATGAAACACTCAGGCTTCAGTGGAGTTCTCTCGCTGCTTTTATTTGATAATCAACCTACTTAGACTTTTCACCGCTGAATAAAATGTCCCTTCAAATAATCAGATTGAAGTTACTGTTGTCCTTTGAACATCCATCATTTTATGACACAGAAAATGTAAGATAAAATTCGAAATCCAGGTTCATTAGGCAATAACGTATCTAAATGTGAAAAGTTTTGAATAGGTCAGCGGTTACTTGCGGGTACGAAAGGTCAGATTTATTATTTGGAACTTGTACTTTACAATACTATATTTTAATATCGGAAAAATACTTTTTAAACTATTTTAAATACGATTAAGATTAGATTTTGAGTGGTGAAAATATTTTTATTGTTTAATACCTTTGCGATACACTAAAAACTTAACTTATAAACATTGTGAAAATGTTCATATATTTATTATGATTTAAACAAAACGAGCGATGCTTGCTTAGTGGTTGTGACGTTTGATGCCGCGGCGATGCTCACGGGCTCGAATCCTAAAATTAGCTTGAGCTTTCAGTGAAGGAAAACATCGTGAGGAGACAGACCACAGCACGGTGATAGGGTACTTTGAAGTACCCGCCTGGCTGGCTACCTCACTCAATAAAATCTGTGGCCAAGATCATAATGGTGTGTTCCGGCAGTTGCACTTGAGATCCACTTATTAGATTCCACGGGAATGCGCTTAAAATCACAGGAGGAGAGCTAGGAATTAAAATAAAAATGCCGCGGTTAAGCTATTGCATAGCAATTATAATTATTTATTTATTTTTTATTTATGCAGTATTTTTTTTTCTTTGATATTAATTCAAGTTTTTTCTTTGCTATTAATTCAAGTTACACTTTTTGAGCGTGGTGACCGATAAGAAAACATTTTTTTTCTTTTATTGAATAAATGAGAAGTTAATATCGTTTAAAATATTTTTATTATCTTACAACACATGCAGGTTATTCAGGAGTTTTTATCATTGAAACTATAGGTTTATGGTAACTGAAATAAGAAACATAAGTTTGAGACTTGATGTCCTCTAAATATCTGGAAAATACCGCGTCCATGGTGGTCCCATATTTTGTTGTGGATTCTTAATAGCTTAACAACGGCAAACAAAAATAATAGGCTGTCAATAAAGGCTCATTTACACACTGAGAACACTGTCATCTCATGATTAGGCTGAATGGGCTAGAACCCTTTGCCTTCTCGAAACAAGGGAAAAATAAAAAATAAAACTGATACTGACTGACAGAGATGCGTTCATTGTAAATATGGCGGTACTGTGCTCGGCCAACATGGCGACTGCCATTTGCACCATTAGAATTTAACAAAATACTCGACAATCCGAATTTTGCGGATATATGTTGTCGACGCGATATTTTTTTTATTTATGTTTTATTTTTCAGGTGAGGTTACAATCGAGGCACGCTCGGCCGAGCTACATGGTAAGCGTTATGCATGCATAGGGGGTGTTAGGTTTTTTTGTTACGGAATTTCTTGATTCGGTCGCCGCGCTCAAAGCCCGCGATAAAAGCTATAGCTGGTAATTTTTCACAAAATGATCAGCATTGCAGTCATATTATTGCAAATATTTTGCCGTTTATTTGACAAGGGTCAACAACCTGGAAAATTAATTAAAATGTAAGGAGACATTGTAGGGAGTTCTTGTTAATGCTATGATTTAACCACACGCACGCTTTAGAATGTAGGAGTGGGACGTAACTGAAATATGTAAAACTAAGCTTAAAATATAAACAGTAATGTAATATTTTGCTTAGTGACGAGCGAAGCGGAACTACTTTATGAAATATAGTCAAAGTAAAGCAGTCCATTTATATGGAAAGCGAATTTTCAAATTTTCCAAATGTTATTAAGGACTATTAATGTAGAATTTCATTAATTTTAAACCAGGATCATTTACAAATTCAGATGATTAGAACTCTGAAAGTAATAGTTAAATGCTTTTGAGAATGCATTCAAGTGCATTCATTATGTTTTTTGTAGGTATTATACAAGATTATAACTGATTATAACGGACTGAAACGAGTGCAAAAGAAAAACAGTAAAATTTTGGTCCGCGGTCCAAATGGAAAGTGGTACGGTTTTATTTTAACATCATTTTAGTCACATCAAAGGTGAGCAGATATCCCGATATACCGTATATCTTAAAAAGGTTTTTTCTACACTTAATAATATTGTAAAGAGGAAAAAAAAAATGTTTGTATGTTTGTAACGAATAAACTCAAAAACTACTGGACCGATTTCAAAAATTCTTTCACCATTAGAATGCTACATTATCCCTGAGTAACATGGGCTATATTTTATCCCGAAAATACGGGTGAAACTGCTCAGAAAAGCTAGCTTTTCATAACATATGAAAGAAGAAGTCTTGACTAACATGTACAATCAACGCAGGGCCCAAACCGCTCGTCTAATGACTATGAAATTTGGAGAATATATTCCTTTTAACGCTTTTTAACGTTGAGTGTAATAAGAAATTATATTCTGAAATTCAATCCTTAAGGGAGTAAAATAGGAGATCGCGAGTGAAACTGCTAGTTTATTATATATCATCGTAGCTACTTAAAACTTTTTTACCACTAATAAGTGGAGTGCTCGTGAATTTAAATTATGAAGTACAGAATATCAGTTATACATACCTAATGAATGATAGGACTTTCTCTAAATAAGTTTGGCTACAGCGTAGGCGTAAGTATTGATGTCGTAGGCGTTTCGTAGCTCGTGACTATGTATAGCGTTATGTACGGTGACATTATTTACCAATTACGTTTTAAAACGGATTGTTTGATTGGATATAGCTAAAATTTAGTAGTAACTAACAATTTGTAATATTATACCTAACTCATCGACAACTAACTACCTAATATAAAATTAAGCTTATAAATTATTAGTTTCACCATTGAATATGAACTATTAGTCACCATTGCTATTAATGAAATAACCCATTCTTGGTGCTAATTAGAATTTCAGAAAAATTCTCCGTTTTTTTTTTATAATAAAATAGATATTATATGAACAACAAAAAAACCGGCCAACTGCGCACCGAGGGTTCCGTAAAAAGCTTGTAGGTACTTATATAAATAATTCACCTATCATGGGATTATTTGGTAACAAATAAAAATACAATTAAGTATTTTGTGAATATTTTAAGTGCCTCTGTTACCATTAATTGATATCGAGCAAAAATAGGCAAAAAATTGCTTTTTTTGTATGGGAGCCCCCCTTGAATATTTATTTTATTTTGCCGTTATAGCGGCAACAGAAATACATAATTTATGAAAATTTCAACTGTCTAGCTATCGCGGTTCTTGAGATACAGCCTGGTGATAGACAGACGGACGGACAGACAGCGAAGTCTTAGTAATAGGGTCCCGTTTTTACCCTTTGGGTACGGAACCCTAAAAATTGAGTTTAGGTTCTATTTTTATGATCAACACACTGATATAAGTTAGTAGTAGATAGAAAAAACAATTTGAAATTAATTTTATACATATGAAACGAAATAATTATAATAACAAAAATTTAACAGCATTTCACGTTTACCAAAAACGCTACCTAATAGCAAAAGAGAGCACATTTTACAGTAATTAAGATATTAAAGGGGTGAGTGTTTTGAGCCGTTTCGAGCATTCATTTGGACGCGTAAAAGCCTAGAATTCAGGTTACACTTAGTAAGAGCAAGGCATTTTTTAAGTTTTGTAAGCAGTGCAATGTTGTTTAACTACCGAGTGTAAAATTTTGTTTGCTTAAAAGTACTTTATACTGTTTTACGAACATCCATGTTTATGTTTAAAATTTAAAGCATTAAATTAATAAATAAGCTATTTTGATAACGTTCATATAGAACACGTGGAAATGAAATATGATGCAATTTGAATTATTGATATACTAAGAGCGTGTTTCTGAAAATATATGACTAACATTAAATAATATCGTAGACTGTATAAATTACATACGTAAAAATATTATATACTACCTACTGTTCGTTGCACATTCGCGAAACTATTTTCAACGACACCAATTACTGAAAAATAAATTCGGTCAAACAAACATTGTTTGAAAAAACTGTCGTTTCAACTTTGTGTAAGAATATAATGAGTCCAACTGTACCTATTCCGTACCGACTGAAAACGCTAATTTCCCCGTGATGGCACCACTAATGAAGTTGCAAACTCTAACTGAATCGTAATATTGTTTTAATCGAATGCTCTCGGAAAGTAGTACTGTGCTGTGCTGTAATATGTTGAGAAGCTTGTCTCTGGAATTCTTACATTTGCTAGCAAATCTGTTAACTACATCTACACAACTAATTGATTTTTTACGTTATGTGCAATCCTAAAAAAAAAAAAAAAGTTACGTATTAAAAAACTGACTAGGTACGAGACGACTAGGGACGAGGTACTGGTATATTTCAAAATAAATCAATGTCGATAGTGAATTAACTGTTTATTTATCTGTTACTAGCTGTCCCCGCGGTTTCACCTGTGTTCTCAAGATAAAGAGTAGCTTATTGTAGGTTTCACCCGCGTTCCCGGGATGAAAAATAGCCTATAACCTGCTTTAAGAATCATCATATAAGATCATCAATCATTTGATAAATGCAAAAAGATTTTTTAAAATCCGACTGGTAGTTCCAGAAATTAGCGCCTTTAAACAAACCAAAAACTCTTCTGCTTTATTTAGCTTTTTTTGGATTTTATTTATTCTTGAGCCTCCAAGAGAGTCGCAAGGAGGAGTAGTCCCTTCCCTTAGCGGAAAAAAAGGTGCCTTTGATGAAACCAGCACCATATTTTAGTATGTTTTTAAGCATGTTATGCAGACTAAAAAACCATTGGGAGACAGTTTCTAACGTGGTTAAGTCACCAGTTATGACGTCATCAAAATGGCCGCTGCCGCGATTAGAATATTGCGCATACAACAGAAAGTACTATTATTTATTAAATATCATACTTTGCGAGAAATTTTAAGTTTTATTTAAATTGGTTTTTAAACAAGCAAAATACACTACTTTTGTTCCATATCGGATGTCACCACCAAGAGTCGGATGGCTGTTTCAATACAATTTGCAAAGCAAATGATGTTTAACTAAAGGTAAATTGCTTGCTAATTTTTAGTAAAGTAATATTTTCATGGCGTTTTAAAGCTTATTAATGTGCTTATTCATATCTTGATAAGTAAATTAAAAATGAGCTATTTTCCTTTTTATTAGTGTGCTGTTCCTGAATGCATGATTACTAGTGTAATAGTATATTATGATACAAGTGAGCGAAGTTGCTTATTACGCACGAGGCTGTGAGTTGCAGCCCGAACCGTAGGCGAGGGCGTAAATCAGCAGAGTGTGTAATGCAGCAGAGCAGAGCTCACGAGTTTCATACGACGTTTTTCAATACATTTGCGAGGAAAAAACAAACACAATTTTTTCCACACAGCGACAAATACGATAAAAACAAAATCTCTAAATTATGGGAAATGGCGCGCAAGTTCTTTTTTCAAGCGCCAAATGGATGGTCAATGAACATACAGCCTACTTCAAAATTATAATTGAAGGGCTTTGAGGATGTTTTCTATATATCATAGTTTGTATTTTTTACTTTAATTTTAAGTGATAAAATTCAAATATTTTAATATTTTATAACAAACTAGCTGTCCCAACAGACGTTGTCTTGTCCAACTCATACACAAAATTTCATCCAAATCGGTCCAGCCATTTATCCTATGTCTCAAGTTGGACCAGACTGCTCACGGTGTGCCAATTTAATTTAAAATCGGTTAAGTAGTTTAGGAATCCATCGCGGTCAAACATCGTGACAGGAGATTTATATATATTACTAGCTGTTCCCCGCGGTTTCACCCACGTTCCCGGTGTAATTTTTTTTTCATACAAACCTTCTCCTGGCAATAACGAACATTTAAAAAAAAAATTGGCCAAATTGGTCCAGGCGTTGTTGAGTTATGCGCTTACCAACACATTTTGCGATTCATTTTTATATTATAGATTATTGTAAATCAACAAACGCATTAAAGACGTACACATTTATTTATTCCAAAAATGTATATTATGGATTTTCAGCGGCATAAAATCTCTTTGTTGTTACTAAAAAAAAACTGTAAGTATTACCCGGTTCAATTGAAAATACTCGCATATAGTGCACATAACTTGTAGTAAGGTACTAATTTAACTTTGTAGTGATAATGCCGCACTAGTGCGGATGGACATCCATCATTTGGATGGATGTTTGTTACTCAATCACGCCAGAACGGGAGAACGGATCTGGATGAAATTTGGCACAGAGATAGATTATAGTCTGGAATAGCACATAGGCTACTTTTTATCCCGGGTCCTACGGGAAAGCGGGTAAAACCACGGGGTGGAAGCTAGTGTTTAATATACTAAAATGAGTGAATTGAGAAAAGTTTTTATGTAGCATTTCATAGATTAAATTACACACTCATTGTAATTTAAGCTCTATCACATTGAGGTAAGGTGCATCATAAGATTAAACGTTACGTAGTCAGTACAAATGGCTTCTTGTTGCTTAGCAGTAACATAGTAAAAATGAGATTTGGTAGTAGGTAGGCTATCTACTTAATATAATATCGTTTTAGTATAAGGATATTTATAATTCTGTAGTTGCAATACTGGTTGATTGAAAACAATGAGATTTTGTTTTATCTTAGAAGGCTGACAGCAGGCAGGCGTTCCAACTGATGGTTAGTGGCTACCGTCGCCTATCTACAATAGCAATATAAAGGAGATTTATAAAGTATTTATAAAGCCTTTATAAAGTCGAGCCTCAAGTGGAACTGCAAGAAATTACCATGCGACAAAATAATTCGCTACCAGTAAATCATTTTACTCAATAACTGCTAGGGCACGAGTTTTTCTATACGGGGCGAGAGCTATGCAGATATTCTAAAGATATATTGTATCTGTGGTTTATAGAAAAGTAGCTTGCTATTTATTTTCTTGCTATGTAACAGTATTATGTCGTGTTATACGTAATGACGTCCCCGTAGGGAACTTAGCTCGACGACAATTCCCGGAATTCTGTGACATTTATACGGCTCACGTTTTGTTACCGTGTGGACCTTTGTTCGCAGACCTTTGTTATTATGGCTGCACTATGTAAAGATTTCTTTACTATTTATAGGCCTGTGTTTGACCACAATCTCACTATGGTAAATGATAATGTGACCGATGGTGGTAAACGCAAAAAGCCTAGAAGGAACTTGGCTCTCAAATTCAACTGCCGGAACACAACCGTACTTAGTGGCAGATTTTCAACTTGAGGATGGTAGCCTGCCACTTACAAATTATCAGTAAAAATAGTGATGGGAAATTGTATAAAACCTAAAAATAGAACTCTGCGATGAGTTCTTTATCAAAATTTATATAGTATAACGAAATGATGAGGTTTATTTATTAATCCACATGTTTATTAAAAAGAAACAGTCTGAAGACCTGTAAAAACAGAAATTATACATAATTCACAAAATCAACAAAACGTTTCTCTATTTTTCTACCATGTAAACCAAATTAAAGGGTTCCTAAAAAGGTGAGATAATATTACGAGTACTATTAACACATCTCTTAAAACTACATTATGAGAATTGTATCAACACCTACCTTTATCATATTACTATGTAGCATTTTCTATGGTTCAATAGCTTAAAATGTATAATTTATAATTTTTCTTTATAATAATTTCTAAAACTTGTTATTTTTCCATGACATGTTGTCATGGAGATATCTCATTGTCATTATTTTTATTTCGTTTATGACGTCTAAATGGTGAGGTTGCTAAAGAAATCATCTTATTAGTCTGAAAAAGAGTCTTTTTATGTAGCATTTCATAGATTAAATTACACACTCATTGTAATTTAAGCTCTATCACATTGAGGTAAGGTGCATCATAAGATTAAACGTTACGTAGCCAGTACAAATGGCTTCTTGTTGCTTAGCAGTAACATAGTAAAAATGAGATTTGGTAGTAGGTAGGCTATCTACTTAATATAATATCGTTTTAGTATAAGGATATTTATAATTCTGTAGTTGCAATACTGGTTGATTGAAAACAATGAGATTTTGTTTTATCTTAGAAGGCTGACAGCAGGCAGGCGTTCCAACTGATGGTTAGTGGCTACCGTCGCCTATCTACAATAGCAATATAAAGGAGATTTATAAAGTATTTATAAAGCCTTTATAAAGTCGAGCCTCAAGTGGAACTGCAAGAAATTACCATGCGACAAAATAATTCGCTACCAGTAAATCATTTTACTCAATAACTGCTAGGGCACGAGTTTTTCTATACGGGGCGAGAGCTATGCAGATATTCTAAAGATATATTGTATCTGTGGTTTATAGAAAAGTAGCTTGCTATTTATTTTCTTGCTATGTAACAGTATTATGTCGTGTTATACGTAATGACGTCCCCGTAGGGAACTTAGCTCGACGACAATTCCCGGAATTCTGTGACATTTATACGGCTCACGTTTTGTTACCGTGTGGACCTTTGTTCGCAGACCTTTGTTATTATGGCTGCACTATGTAAAGATTTCTTTACTATTTATAGGCCTGTGTTTGACCACAATCTCACTATGGTAAATGATAATGTGACCGATGGTGGTAAACGCAAAAAGCCTAGAAGGAACTTGGCTCTCAAATTCAACTGCCGGAACACAACCGTACTTAGTGGCAGATTTTCAACTTGAGGATGGTAGCCTGCCACTTACAAATTATCAGTAAAAATAGTGATGGGAAATTGTATAAAACCTAAAAATAGAACTCTGCGATGAGTTCTTTATCAAAATTTATATAGTATAACGAAATGATGAGGTTTATTTATTAATCCACATGTTTATTAAAAAGAAACAGTCTGAAGACCTGTAAAAACAGAAATTATACATAATTCACAAAATCAACAAAACGTTTCTCTATTTTTCTACCATGTAAACCAAATTAAAGGGTTCCTAAAAAGGTGAGATAATATTACGAGTACTATTAACACATCTCTTAAAACTACATTATGAGAATTGTATCAACACCTACCTTTATCATATTACTATGTAGCATTTTCTATGGTTCAATAGCTTAAAATGTATAATTTATAATTTTTCTTTATAATAATTTCTAAAACTTGTTATTTTTCCATGACATGTTGTCATGGAGATATCTCATTGTCATTATTTTTATTTCGTTTATGACGTCTAAATGGTGAGGTTGCTAAAGAAATCATCTTATTAGTCTGAAAAAGAGTCTGGCATCTATATTATTTTTAATTTATTGACTGAATCGCTTTAAATTTTAAATTCAAAAAATTCAAAATTACTAAATTATTCTACAGAAGTTTCTTTTGCAATCGATCCGCAGTGAGTGGTCAGTTCCTTCCTACGCTTCCAACAAGAAGCATCTAGAAGTATTAGTCCATTCCTGGGACAAGCAGTCCCAGGAATTCTACATGACTTGCGCGCCGTTAACAAAGCCAGAAGAGGCTCAAATAATGGTGTCCGCGTTCTAAACATACGTCGTGTTCCAAAGTTCTTAGTATCCGCGTTCTAAAAATACATCGCGTCGGCTCCACCCTAAGCCACTATCCTGTCTCTTCATCCTGACGGGTTTTGCTGCTCCTGTTCCTGCCTGTACTGCCTGCCTTATGCTAACCTGGACCATCCTGGACCCTGCACCGAGGTCCTACACCTTGGCCCCTACACCGAGGCTCCTGCACCGGGAACTCCGTCTACCTGTGCCAGGTGCTCAGGTCTACACCTGGTCCTCTCCTGTCCCTTGCGTGCTATGACCCATCCTCTACCCGTACTAAATACTCTGTGTTTTTCCCTGTGACGTACCGTAACATAATCTTCCCTTCTTGGACTTAACTTCCTTTTTTTTAATTAACTCTGTATTTTGTATCTTTCTTTTATTTACATTATATGAACCATAGAAAATTTAACACCATTTATTTATTTTAATGTTAGGTACCTTCATGTATTATGACAACTAGCTTCCACCCCGCGGTTTCTCCCGCGTTCCCCAGGGATTTAATGTTTTCCCGGGATAAAAAGTAACCTATGTCCTTCTCCATACCATAGGCTATCTGTATACCTTTCATCGCGTTCGGCTCTGCGGTTTAGGCGTGAAAAGGTAACAAACAAACAAACTTTCTTTCGCATTTACCTATAATATTAGTTAGGATAATAAAATGAAACATGTAGGTACTATATATGTTTCTTTAAATCCTCCTGCTAGTGGCTAGCGAATTGTAGGTACTAAATTAGGCATCGACATCCATTTTGTCTATGTTTTCTTTTTAAATTCTGACGCTCTGAATTATTTTTCCTAGACCAAGTAAGTCATCGAATATTTTACTACCGTATAATTAGGACTTGGATGTGTTGATTTTTTTTTATTATGCATCTATAGACCTATGTTTGATCACAATCTCACCATGGTTAGTGACGATGCGGCCGAAGGTGGTAAGCACACACAGCATCGGATTAATGGTTTAGTAACGTATAGTATAGAGGAACGACATATAAAGAAATATTGGTTATATAATAATAGGTTGTAGACGTTTGACGTTCGCACGAGTGGAAGCCTTACCAAGTATTTTTTTTTTTGAAAAATAAATAAAATAAGCATTGACAGTGATTAAACAGTGTGTAATTTTGTAAAGAATAACATTATACTTAACTTACAGTGCAGTGAGTGCTAGTTTTTGCTCCTAAGAGTTATAAAACGATAGATAAGGTCCCCGTTATTGGAGTTCTATGTTTATTTATCCTCATCTATTGAAAGATAGCTGGGTGGTGAAAATTGTATAAAGCGGCTACTGGTGGAGACACCTGCAGGCGACTTATCAGACCACTAAAACAACTGAGCTTTGAACTGCTGCTGGTGTCGCCGTCTGGTGGAGATTAGGAGTAATACTAATAAGATATTAACAGACATAGGCGCCACCTAGTGGCAGTTGACAGAACTTTGTGGGATAATCAATATCAACAATGCCTTTAGTAAAGTGCGGTGGTTTTTAACATTTTTTTTTTCTAAACTGAATAGTTTGCGCGAGAGACACATCCAAAGTGGTAAAATGTGTCCCCCCCCCCTGTAACTTCTAAAATAAGAGAATGATAAAACTAAAAAAAATATATGATGTACATTACCATGCAAACTTTCACCGAAAATTGGTTTGAACGAGATCTAATTAGTAGTTTTTTTTAATACGTCATAAATCGTAAACCGCAATTTACCTTTCATTCAATCAACTCAAATATAAAAAAAATTGGCAAAAAGCAAGGTCTTACAGCACAAATAAAGGAAAAATTCTAAAAAATTTAAAAAGTGAAAATTAAAGGGTGTCCCCATACATACATAGTTACGCCAATTAATAAAGACCTCTGAGTTGTATCGGCGCTCATACTATTTAGAGGTCTAGCTTAATTGGCACCAACCTCAAATAAGGTAAATAAATAAAATTGTGCATTTCCCTTGATGGACGAACAATGGACGAAGTTTGTACGGAACCCTCGGTGCGCGAGTCCGACTCGCACTTGGCCGGTTTTTTGTTATATGTATTGTTTGCACATTATTATATTCGTATTATAGTATTATTACAAAGTGTATGTTCTTTTTATATTTGTTGAGGCTGTGTGCGTTGGATGCCGTGCTCAAAATAAAATCTTTTTCTTTCTTTCTTTCTTTCTTTCTTTCTTTCTTTCTAATTATATAACATTGATTACATTTATATTATATAGATAGATATAGACTTATAATTACAGTTTATGCTGCGTCACTGTCGCGTTTGAATGATTTCATCAATAGTATACAATTATAGTAATAAACTAGCTATTCCCCGCGGTTTCACACGCGTTTCCGGTATAAAATTAGCATAATAACCAATAAAAATAGCCTAAGATAGGTACTTCTTAATAACATCAGCTATCTGCGAATGAAAGTCTCGTCAAAATCGGTCCCGCCGTTTCGGAGATTAGCCTAAATAAACAGACGGACAAAAATTATCAATATAGTACCTAGTAGTAGTTATTTGTTATATTCTTTCACATACATTTAATTAAATGCTTTAATTTTGACATAATAAACAGACACTGCAATTATAGTAACTAGGTATAGGTAATAGAAAATTGCAATATTATGTCCTTCATATCTTCATAAGTACTAGACTAGTGTTACATTAGATAAGAACATGTGCATAATCATTGCTTCAAGTATGTGGAAATATTTATAACTGTACACAGTTTACGTAAACTGCATCTCAGATTAGTTAGGTTACATTGGGTCAATGATATTGATGTTTTCATATAGTTAATTTGACGGTAGAAGAGACGAGACTATCATGGTTTTCAAAGCTACGTCTTTTGAACTCGCAAGTGGCTACTCTGTCTCTAGTACTTGTAAGCTAACTGCATTAGGTAGAATATTTCTTATAGAATAATGGAACGTGATATTTTATGGAGCGCCGTTGGATTATACAATTCTTCTTAGTATAAAATACTGGAGATATTTTATAAAGTCCAACACAAAGACTTGGCTACTTACAATTATCGTATTTCACATACACTTTTGCAGAGACGTTACTGGTTGCGTATAAGGCTTTCTGTGGATTAAGAACGCTGCTCGTACTCGTATTTATTTGAAAATGGAAAAAGTTATGCTTGGTATATTGCTATTGCATTGGAATATAGTTAAAATATTTAAGTGAATTATAAGGAAGATTTCATACAGGTTATGGAGTCAACGTGAAATAATAACGCTAATCGTATAAATTATAAACTGGTTGTTAAATGACGATAGATAATAAATAATAGGTGAATTAACTAGGATGACTAACTATCTCAGACATATAAATGCTAAATATACCTACAGTCAATATCAGTTACGGAAGTTAATCTTCCTACTCTACACGTTTATCACTAGATGATATATAGTAATTTACTTCAAAGATGTTAAAAATAGTGTGTCTAATTGTGTTTTTAAGTGTCGAAACCAAAACTGCGAGGATATTAGCTGTATTTCCAGTTCCTTCCATCAGTCATCAAGTAGTATTCCGACCTTTGACTCAAGAGTTAGCCAAACGAGGACATGAAGTAGTTGTGATCACACCAGATCCTGCTTTTCCAAAAGGAAAAACACCAGCAAATCTGACGGAAATCGATGTTCATGAAATATCATATTCTATTTGGAGAGAATCTTTTCTTTCTACTGCTACGGGAAAGAAAGACGATTTGGCAATGCAATTAAAAGTAGCATTTGGTTTAATAACGAGAATATTTGTTAAACAAATGAAGGCTGGTGAAGTACAAAACATACTACACGATGAAAATATAAATTTTGATCTATTGCTTCTCGAAGCCTGCGTAAGGCCTGCTTTAGTCGTTTCGCATATCTATAAAGTACCCGTAATACAAATCAGTTCATTCGGCGGAATGTATGATAATTATGAAACCATAGGTGCTCCAATACATCCAACACTTAATCCAATTGCATTAAGTCAAAGAGTCTACAACCTTACAAAATGGGAAAAAGTGGCAGAATTGTATAATTATTATTCTTTTAAAAACATGTTTCAAAGTTTGGAAAAATCTGACGATGGCTTTCTGAGAAGGGAGTTTGGATCTGACCTGCCTAGTTTACATGAATTGAGCAATAATGTGCACATGTTATTTTTAAATATACATCCATTGTGGGATGGAAATAGACCTGTACCTCCAGGAGTTATTTACATGGGGGGTTTACATCAAAAAGTTGAAAAGGAACTACCAAAAGTGAGTAATCAATACGCATGGCCCAGCCGTAAGCTTATATATCAACTAGCTTATCGCCCCGCGGTTTCACCCGCGAATCCCTATTTTACCACTTAGGAATTTCTAAAAATCCATTCTTAGTGGATGCCATGATAATAGCTATCTGTATGCTAAATTTTAGCCCAATCCGTCCTGTGGTTTGAGCTATGCGTTGATACGTCAGTCAGTTACGTTTTTCTTTTATACATACAGACAGAAGACAGAAGAATAAGATTTGTGTAGAAGCCCCTTGATAGATCTTTGTATATATCGCTGGCTATGTAAAAATATCATCAAAACTTTCTTTAGGTACAACCTTCAACAATTCACAAACGAATACTTTCATGAGGGCATCTACTGAAACGTTTAAGTACCAGGATACTATAAATTACCTATTTTAATTGGTCAAATTGCCAAGTCATTTTGGAATGCAAATTCTAACGTTTTATAAAACACTATTACAGGATCTTCAATCATATTTAAATTCATGCAAAAACGATGTAATATACGTAAGTTTCGGTACAAACGTGAACCCTTCGTTTTTACCTCCAGAGAAGATACAAATACTAGTCAACGTATTCTCAAAGCTACCTTATAATATCCTATGGAAGTGGGATAAAGATGAATTGGAGGGAAGATCGAAAAACATTAAAATATCGAAGTGGTTTCCGCAATCGGATCTTTTGAGTAAGTTTTTATTTATTAACTATTTCATTTTAATCAAAATAGAAAAATACTTTTAGAAAATAATGTTGACAAACACATCATAAATACTGGACATGCTAGAACTACCACCTTATTACGTATTTAATAAGTTCATCAGGAAATTTTGCCTATGTAGTTAGCTGGCCAGCTAATGATTAAAATGAGCTCTTGGATAGGTACTTTAATAAACAGGCTTTTCACTTTATCTGATGATGAATAATAAATTAATGTTATAGAACACCCAAAAATCAAACTGTTTATAACGCAAGGAGGTTTGCAGTCTACAGATGAAGCAATCACAGCTGGTGTGCCACTTATTGGTATCCCGATGCTTGGTGATCAATGGTATAATACCGAGCAATATGAACATCACAAAATTGGAAAGAAGCTTGATATAGAAACAATAACTGAAGAAGTTTTGAAGAATGCAATTAATACTGTAGCTCGAGATGAAAGGTAAATATTTTTTTTAAATTACTTTTTGTTTTTACTATTTATAAATATTAACCGTGCCACTGTTAAAACTAATTTCAGCGATGTGAATGTATCAACAGAATTTGTAATGAAATTTTTAATGAAATTTAATAACTTTATTAATTTTGATTTTAGACAAACCAACGTTAACGAACTAAAATGAGTCATTCAACTCATTCAGATCGTGTTTGTTGATTTGTTGGTCTTCATAATAAACAAATGAACTTATTAAAAGGTTGAATACATAGATACTTATACATGTACTAATTTATATAATTATATTCGAACGTGTCTCTGTCTGTCTGTTTGTTTTTTACGTTTTCACGGCTATACGGCTGAACGGAATGTGTAGGGATGGATTCTATCTTGGGGAAGGAAATAGGCTAACTTTTGTCTCATAAAAAATCTTGAAGGGGTGGAAAAGGGGATGGAAATTGGTATGGACATTGGGCAACCACTAATTCCTCAAGTTAGGGATATGCAAATTCATATTTAGGCTTTTGGTAAGAAATAAAGAAATACGAGTTTCAGTTTTGTTGTAAAACCATCCCTAAATCGGGTAAAATAGGGGGTTAAAATTATAAGGTGTTTTTAGATGCTTTCTTTATGTACAATCCTCACAAAATCCTAATCCTAAACCTCCTAACTTCCTAATCCTAACTAATATTATAAATGCGAATGTGAGTTTGTTTGTTTGTTTAGCCTAGTTTATGGAGAAGGACATGGGCTACTTTTTTTATCTAAGGGAACGCGGGTGAAACAGCGGGGGACGGCTAGTTAAATAATAAATTCATTAAAACACGCGAATGAAGTTGCTGATAAGAGCTAATCTGATACATGACTTATTCCTACTTTTCTCATTACCTACAGCTACCGTCGTAATATAGTTAAGCTGCGTTCTGTGATGCGTGATCAACTACACACACCTCTAGAGCGCGCCGTGTGGTGGACCGAGTATGTGCTGCGCCACGGCGACGCCACGCATCTCCGTGGCCCTGCTGCTAATATCACCTGGACTCAGTACTTAGAGCTGGAACTAGTATCCAGCTTACTTATTATATTAGTATCGATAATTATTACTTTGTGTTATTCTATAAGGTTTGCTATTAGTAAGAGTAATGTTAAAGTTAAGCTAAGTTAATTTGTAAACTTTTGTTAAAAATAAATATAATCGAATGTTTTTGAGGTTGCAATTATTTGGACACAGGATTGTATAAGGTCACTTGGCATCTCTTTGCATTACTATTTTCTTTGATTGTTCAAAAGGCGATTATAGATCAGCGGCGAAGGTTGTTGGTTCGAATTCTACAAGCTTGAGGTTTCGATGAAGGAAAACGTCGTGAGAAAATCATAGCGCGGTAGTAACTTGGTAGTTACCCCTACCCCCTGCCTAGCTACCACCCTAAATATAAAAATCTCTCGACAAGTACTTACGGGTGTGTTTCAGCAGTTATACTTGTGAGCCAGTTGCCTTCTAGGTTTTATAAAAGGTCGGCAACACATTGGCAATCCCCCTGGTATTGAAGTCCATAGGCTACGGTAGCCACATACCATCTAGTGGATTGCCTGACAGCTTAATAGCCTTCTGACAATAAAAAAAACTAGATCAAGATGTTGTGTAACTTCTATCTATACTAATTTAATAAAGGAGAAGTGTTTTTAATTTGTTTGTTTGTTTTAAAGGCGCTAATCTCTGGAACTACCAGTATGTAGGATTTGAAAAAATATTTTTTCATTTGATATACCAATTTTTTTTATACCACAATGTCAGCAAACAAGCATACGGCCCGCCTGATGGTAAGCGGTTACCGTAGCCTATGAACGCTTGCAACACCAGGTGTATCACTCGCGCGTTGCCGACCCTTCCCCCCACCCCTATGAGCTCTGGCGACCAATTCTTGAGGATGGTTGTAGGCTACTTTTTATCTCGGGAATGCGGGCGAAACCGCGGGGAACAGCTAGTATAATATAACCAAAACAGAACGATGCTTTATGTATCCTAAAATTGTTGGTTCTAAGTTACAAACCGATAAATATTTATTCCGTGATCTTCGGTTATACCCTGAGGATATTTGAAACTGATTGAAATTCAATTTGTACTATAAGTAATTAAATAAGTTGTAAATTATCAAACAGTTAGTAAACTATTATTTATTAATAGCAGTACATTACTGATACGTTAGTAGCGGTTACATAACTATCAAATTAAATAAAAGAAAAATAAATAAAAATTAAATCAAACTATTAACTACATTATTAACCAACGTAAATTTTTAAGGTTCCGTACCCAAAGGGTAAAAACGGGACCCTATTACTAAGACTTCGCTGTCTGTCCGTCCGTCCGTCCGTCTGTCTGTCCGTCTGTCTGTCACCAGGCTGTATCTCAAGAACCGCGATAGCTAGACAGTTGAAATTTTCACAAATTATGTATTTCTGTTGCCGCTATAACAACAGCAACATATACTAAAAACAAAATAAAATAAATATTTAAGGGGGGCTCCCATAAAACAAACGCGTTTTTTTCCCCTTTTATTTCTATATGGTAGTTCCCGTTGGCCTAGAATCACGAAATTTCGCAAAAAGCAAGGTCTTAAAGCACAAATAAAGGAAAAATTCCAAAAAATAAAAAAGTTGAAAATTAAAGAGTGTCCCCTTACATACATTGTTACGCCAGTTAATAAAGACCTCTGAGTTGTATGGGCGCTCATACAATTTAGAGGTCTTATTGGCATCTGATAAGGTAAATAAATAAATTGTGCATTTCCCGTGATGGATGAACGATAGACGAAGTTTGTACGGAACCCTCGGTGCGCGAGTCCAACTAGCACTTGGCCGGTTTTTTATTTATTAATTTACATTCAGTATGCTGAGTCCGACTCTACCATAGTAGAAGTAGAGATTTATATCAATCACTGAGCAAAATCAATGATTGATAGTGACGTTTGACCTCGTGATGTTGTCTGCAGGGTCAATTCTTTAAAGCGACGCCTTGAAGATTTTGGTTGCAAGGAAACCGATTTATCTCAACAATGACTAAAGCGAACGAAATTAAATTTATTGTGAGAATTCATGAGGTCTTTGACTTTATTTTGTCCATAGCATAACACGATTGGTTAACTTTTATAACACAAAATATTAATCAAAAAGACCTCTTTATAATAAGAGATTCTAATTTTACCGACATTATGGATCGATTTGAGCTTCCAAAATTATTATATTATATGTAAAGAAAATAATATTTTCTTTATTTAATTTTGAATTTTGCCGCGCTCCGCGCTGTCAGTCTAAGTGTCATAGTGCACTCATCTCAGTGGTTTTTAATTAGGTTAATAAGAGATATAAATGGCGTCAAGTTATGTACGTACGAATTAAAATATTATATAAAAATTAATGTGAACAGAGAAGGGAATTGATATATGTCTGAAGAATACACTTTAAATGTCGTTTCTTTGTTTACAGGTGAGTGATTTAGATTGAGTATCTTGTATTAATGTTATAGTGTTATTTGTCCATGAAACGTAAAAGTAATAAAATTAAACTTTGTTTACAGAGCAACACATGTGGTTTATCTGATTTGTCAATCCCTTCCAATAAAATACGATCCTCCTTATAAAACGACATTTTTGTGAAGTCAATAAAAATGGAGAAGCTTCGTTTCGAATTTACGATATTACCCAGCAGTGATGGAAAATCAAACGTTTATGGTATAACCTCAATAATCACAAGTGATAACAAAGTGTATGCAATACCAGAAGAGTTACAATCAGCGAATAATCATAAAGAGATATTGAAAACAAGTGTTTTTAGTAAGGTCAAAAACAGTTTGACAAAAAGGTACCAGATAAGAAGAGTTTGGATAACAATGACAGATGAACTAAATAAAACTTACATAGATGAAGATGGTAATTTACAGTTTGGTGGCAAATTTCTAGAAGAACTGAATCAAGAACAACTTGCTTCTGCACAGCAAAATAAACCAGATACTATGGGAAAATTATTTGAGAAATTCATAGAAAATACACAAGAAAATAGACCACAGAGCTTAAAACACATTTCGGAGAGGTTTGTAATTGAAAAATTTACAAGTAAAAATACAAATGCAAGCCAATGGATTGAAACTTTTGAAAAAGAATGCATACGCTTTGATGTGACAACAGATGAGAAAAAAATTGAAATACTCAGATTGTTTATGGATAAAAATTGTGCAGATTGGTATAGTTCTATGATTATAAAATTAACAATAAATTCTGAATGGACAATATGGAAAAATAAATTCTGTGAAACATTTTCCAATAAAGGATGGAACCCGGTCACTTATGCACTATTATATAAATATAAAGACGGTTCATTGTTGGACTATGCTATGAGGAAAGAAAAGCTTCTACTGGACATGAGGAGAACAATTGATACAGGTACATTAGTGGATCTTATTGCAGCTGGTTTACCAGAATTCATACTTAATAAAATTGATAGAGAAGTATTAAAGGATACAGTGGATTTGTTCAATGAGGTAAGCAAATATGAACAAATGGTAAATAGAAAAAGTTTTTTTCCAAAGAAAAAATATGGATATACAAAAAATAATAATAAAAATGAAGAATATACCCCTTGTAAAATATGTGAAAAATTAAACAAAGGTAATCGTTTTCACTCAGAAGATGCATGCTGGTTTAAAACTAAAGGCGAAGATAAGGAAAAGAAAAATACCTTTAAACATGTAAACAATAC
Source organism: Tetheella fluctuosa (assembly GCA_951216915.1). Taxonomy (NCBI): domain Eukaryota; kingdom Metazoa; phylum Arthropoda; class Insecta; order Lepidoptera; family Drepanidae; genus Tetheella; species Tetheella fluctuosa. The sequence goes on from OX578237.1 coordinate 5,599,202, forward strand.
AGTGATAGAAGCAGAGTTGAATGAAACTAATCAAAAAAACTAATAGTGACACCATTAATAAAAGTCAAACTATTATTGAACAATAAATTAGAAGTATATGGAATTTATGATTCAGGTTCAAATGTTTCTCTGATAAACTCTAAGCTTCTGAAATTAAAGGGAGAGAGAAACAGTATAAATGAAGCAGATTTAGTAACGATTAATGGTGTCAAAAAGACGAATGGTTTGACAAATATGAAAATAAAAATCTTTGAAACCGAAAAAATGGTTGATGTATACATAATTGATGAACACAATTTCAAATATGATTTTTTGATAGGATTAGACTTGATAAAAACATTCAAACTGATCCAAAATGAAGATTTAAAAATTAGTCAGAAACAATGTTTAGATAGTAAAAATACAAAAGAAGAAGAAGATACCACAAATAAAAGAACAAGTACGAATTTTAAAAGTGAAGAAGACAATATCCAAATAAAAAAATATAAAATAAATTTTAATGAACATGTGAAAGAAGAAGAGTTTGAAATAAAAATAGATCATTTAAATGAATATCAAAAATCAGAAATAAATGAACTGATTAACAAATATAAATCAGTTTTTGCAAAAAATAAATATGATATTGGCACTGTTAATGGATATGAAGCAAGGATAGACTTATTGGTAGACAAATATTGTAGCAAGAGGCCTTATAGATGCACTATAGAAGATAAAAAGGAAATAGAAGAACAAATAGCAAAATTGCTTGAAAATAAATTGATAGAAGAATCATACAGTCCTTTTGCTGCACCTGTTACTTTAGTTTACTGTTTACTTATATTATTATTATTTTATTTCAATTGTAGCCTAAGTATTGATCAAAATATGTTATAGGTAGTTGGCAATATTTTTTTCCATTATTATTTTATATTTTTATTATCTCTATCCTATTTTATACATGAAATATATTTTAAGTAAATTCAAACTTTTTTTTAGTTTTCTTTACTTTTTAACCGACGAAAACAACGGAGGAAGTTCTCAATTCGACACGTATTTTTTTTTATGTTAGACCATGCGTGGTCTTTTTAAAGAGTAGGTAGATAAATATTTATAATAACAAAGTGCTGTGTCATTACGCATTAACAGGTTAACTATAATAATAATTGCGCTGACACATCTCCGGTTATGCTTTTTTGCGTTGCACTACTAAAAAACTAGCGGTGTAAAATACGTATTTAATGATAGGTACCTGGATGACCGAACGAAACCCTCGAAACCACCTGCATAAATTTCATGAAAATCGTTGGAGCCGTTTCGCAGACCTATTCTGGGCACTCGTGAAGGCTTATTCTGATTTGACGCTAATCACAAATCATCAATAATCGTTGACTAATCTACCATATAATTAATTACATATTTTTAAAATACTAAATTAATCATCTACTATTGGTTCTATAAATATGGCGGAAATGCAAAACCACACCCTGTATATATATATATATATATACTAGCTTCCGCCCCGCGGTTTCACCCGCGGTTCCGAGTGCTCTGATCGCCACCAAACCGTACAGGATTACCCGCGGGGCTACTATGAAGATTGTCTGAAAATTTCATCGCGATCGGTTCAGCGGTTTCGGAGTCTATAAGGAACATACATACATACATACCTTCTCTTTTATATATATATATATATAACAGCATAATCAGTGCTAAAATTATTTATTAAAAATCAAAAAAATACATTTAATGGTTTTAATTAATGCTAAGTAGTGATGAAGTACAATTTCAGGTTTTTTTTTTTCACTAAAATTACGACTGAATATTTTGACTTCACAAGAATAAACTAACCGTTTTTATTACCCACGACTTTTTTTACAACCTACCATTGAAAAACAAAACAGAGATGATTTGTAGGTAAACAAAGATGTAAAAAGTCGAATCAAATGATATTCAAGCATTGAAAAAAGCCATAGCATTTCTGCTCCCATAATTATCGACCGCATTGCACAATCTAATAAAACAATGGCGTATGTTATTTAACACTGCTTTTTACACGTAGTGCATTTGTATAATTACGAGTAAATACTGTAACGCGTAATAGTCAGCTCAACAATTTATGTCTATCTCATTCTAGGTACTGTGACAATAGATGGGTAGCGGTGCTGCATTTCAACTGCATCGCTGCATAAAGTCGTGATGGATGCATGCCCTAAGTTAGTCACTATTCTTTTATTTCAACGTAACATTAAATTCTTGTGAATTGTCTCTTAAATTCGTATGAGGTAATCAAACAAATCAGGTTTATTGGATTCCCATAACGTTCCGGAAATAATTTCAGGTACTGGTCATCTTAGTATGACACTGAATTCATCCCATGACATTAGTCTGCGGAGGGCTGTCCCTTACACCCTGCATTGTCATTTTAATGTTTTACTAGGCACCGACTTCAAAAATGTTGTAGAAAATAATTGTTTTTTGCTTTTCAGTTATTTGGTTTTTTGGTTAAGTTGTATTTTTATTTTTGAAGTTGTTTTTTTATTTATAAATTATTACTGATATTACAAGTGCCTTTCGAGGAATTGTATTGAAAAATATATTTATTTTATTTCTACAAATCCAATTTCAAAGTTTATTGGCAATGAGTTGAATGAATTCATGATTTATTTCACTCGAATTGTGGTACATACAAGGTCTAAAATTTTAAATAAATAATCATGCTCACTCTATTCACTCACTCTACTTAACAAGTGGTAATGCAAAATTTAAATTGATTTTTTTACATAATTTCTTTAACAATTCTACAAAATATTTTTGTGTATTTCATAATAATTAAGAAATACTTGTTAACTCTTTTAATTAACCTAAATTTATTATAATCTATATAAAAATGAATTATAAATTATTTTTTAAATTAAGACGTGTACTTTTTGTTCTTGTTTTTATTTCCCTTTTTAATTGTAAATATTTAGTATGTACATTTTTAATATAGTTTTGTATGTAATAATAATAATAGAATATTAATGAGCTTACATAATCAGTAAAGGTATTAATTATGAAATAGTATGTATTTAAAATTACATTTCCTATTCCACAGTATTGTTTTAATATTTTATTTTATTTGCCTATTTTGCCCCACGGTTTATATCACTTAGACATCATTTTAATAAGAATAATTATATAATCAACCCATCAATAGTCAGAATATTCGTAAAAACACGCTGTACCGTGTGCGTATTACCTTATGAAAGTGTAGGAAGCCCATTCAAACTTTTGGCAGCTATATACTGAAGTCTGAAAAGCTGTAAACTTTTACGATGATACACAGATAAATACGAATTAAATACAGGCGGTTTTATGAAATTTTAATGCAAAACAGCCCAAATAAAAGTAAGGCTGCGCTAAGCATGGCCTAAAGCGGGAACGGATAGCGATTTTACTAACTAATCACAAAAAAGCTTAATTGGTAGGTACCTACTTATTTTTATGAACGTGACAGGCGGGCAATTTCTGTATGGTCCAATACTAACGCACAGGTTTGAAGTTTGTACTGTGTAGTAAAGATGTCAAATTGACACCATTCGTTTTAGTTTCGTCACCTTTTTAAATTATTATACGTGAACGCGTCGAAAAAAATAGCATCCAAGTACCCTAGCTGTCACTCACACCAGCATAAAATAGTTGGCCTGTTTGTTTTGTTTCTGTAGTATCGTGACTATCCACCTGAAGTTTTACACTAGCGCTTTGTCATACTGCTTGTCCTAGTGTGTGTGTGCTTTAGGATACACACATAGGATAATCAACCATAGGTATAGGATAAACTCCGGGTTAACCTGCAAAAAATATGAAAAGCTTCCATTAACTAATATTTTGATGAATTTATCAAACTTTTTGTTTTTGTAGTTTGTTTGTTAGTTCTTAGATTATATCATATTTTTCAGGTACAAAAATCATGTTTTAATTTAATTTCGTAGGTCTAATATAATTTACGAGTATGAATGAAGTAGACAAAGGCAGGAGACACTACTAGTTCTTATAAATGGACCCTTTCCGTTAAGTAGTTGGGAACATAAAAGGCACTTATAGATGAGAAACAAAGTAGCCGTGATACTAGACAGCAGCATAATCGCCAGTTCCTATGATTATATACCATCCTAATGATGAAGGTGAGAATGCCTCGTCGTTTTACGATACCATAAAAATATATTATTATGTGTCTACATTTCTGTAGAAATATGCCATTGAGTTACTTTTTGTTGAGCAACTAAAGTGAAAACTCCAAATTGCTCTTTGATATAGGCTTTTGAATGAGAATTGGCTACGGTGGTCCACTGTTTACGACTGGAACTTGCAAAATAATAAATTGTGAGAAAATTCACAGCCTTAACAGCTAAAAGTCTAGATATTTTGCTGTTCTAAAACTTGTGACGTGACAAGCTGTTACTCAAAAAGGTTTACTTTAGTTTACTATTTATTTGTTTACTAAGTCACTCATCATGCTATTTTTTCCGCCAAAACACGTAAATATATTAATAACTATGTTATAAATCTATGTTGGTTTTGAAAAGAGTAATTGCTGAGTTTATTGCCGGCTCCTCTCAGTAAAAGCAAGCTTTCCTAAACGTGCATTAGAGTCAGATAATTTGAAATATATATGTCCCAGAGTATTTATTTATTTATTTATTTATATTAATTTCAATGCTTGCTTTTAAAAAAAATTGCGTCAGAAAGCCCGTTTATTGAGGAAGGTTATTTTTTATCCCGGGACCGCAGGGAACAGCTAGATGTAAAATATATTAATCCTTGCGATATACCTACATAACTTAGTACATCACTAGTGACGATCACGCTCTGTAGACAAACTTTATTATTACGAAAAAGTTTCTTATACCAAATTAGTTCAGAAATTTGGCAAGACTGAGCAAAACATTTTTTAGTTTTTTCTAGCACATTTTTTTAAAATCTTGAATTTAAGTACCAACTCGCATTTTGTCAAATGCAATCTGCATTAATAATATAATAAAAATCAGTTCTTCAATATTGTTTATGTAATTAAATGCTAAATTTATCATCATTTAGAAATCGTGATAAAATTAGTTACAATACTGTCTATAGGTACCAATCAAAGTACCTACTTTTAAGCAATTCTGATCTATCCTCTAATTGAATACCCTCTTGCAGAACAAAACAGGATTGCTTTATTGATCTCAATATGTTGGTAATTGCGATTAAGGGACAAAGAAGGCAGCCATCTTCAAAAGAAAATAATTATAACTCTTCCCAGAGTACTTTAACGTTATTGAAACAAAGTCGTCTCACAAAATTTTATGAGAACACCCTTGTTATATTCTCGTTATAGTGACAACTACAAAATTATCTATCAAACAACCATCTACCTTATTACGATGGGATACCATTTAAAATTAAACGTTATAAAAGCAAAATTAAGTTGGCACCAATTTGAGCAACATTTGCTGGTCAAAAGTATTCTTCAAAGGTCATCTAGAGGGACAATGGTGGACCCAATTGTTATTTTCAGCAATTTATATAGGAATAAGTATGGTTTTATGATGTCTCCAATTGGGAACCTTTTTCTCGAATACCGGGATGAGATGTCTTTTGTTAACAGAAATATATGTGAGATACGCCCAGGTCTGGTCGGGATAGGCAGTATGTGTCACTGTCAGTGCCTTCGCTCAATTTAAATGATGACTTATTGAAGGCAGGGTAGCTTGGATAAATAAAGGATCCTCGCGTAGTAAGCCAGAATTCAGATTTGACTTTCTTTATGGTATGATAATAGAGTTGCGAAGAATATTGACTGTTCTCGTTTGCCGAGATCAAGTTAACTTTTAAAGTATGTTAGTTTTACTTTCTGATGTAGGTTATCACTTTAAAATGAGAGTTCATTTTCACTTTGTTACTATTCTTAAACTATCAACTGGTGTCTAAATGTTTCTTCCAATTTTATTCTAGTCGCCTCTTTGTTGTTATTTATATTGTGGTCAATTGTGGTCAATCCGATGATTGATGCATTAGAAAACATCTACTTACGAGTTTTAAGCTATTGTATAGCTTTTATCGCGGGCTTTGAGCGCGGCGACCGAATCAAGAAATTCCGTAACGAAAATAAAACCTAAGACGAGCTGCTCCGAAATCGGACGAATACGTAAGCAGCTGTTTGTGAGAAAGTATAGGTATCTATTAATATCAAAGAAAAAAAAAAATACTGCATAAATAAATAAATAATTATAATTGCATAAGTTGATAAAAAAATGCTATGCAATAGCTTTACCGCGGCAGTCCTCGAGTGCCACACGTATTTTTTTTTTATACGTTGTCTATACCAAGTAAAGTTATGTTTGACCACAATTTTATTTCACTATGGTAAATGACGATGTGGACGAAGGTGGTAAGCACACAAAGCCTAGAAGAAACTGACTCCGAAATGCAGCTGTCGGTATATACCGGTATTATAATATAATAGACATATAAATTATATTAACTTTTAACAAAAAAAGTAAAACCAACTTTAAAAAGTGATTTTACTAAAAAGTATAAAATAATGATGTTAGAACGCGTTATGAAGTCAGCGAAAGAATTTGAGCTTCTAGTACACGTGCTTCCCTTTCGCTGTTCATAAACGACGAAGTTATCGAACACACATAAAAAACAATACGTTTGGCACTCGGGGACTGCCGCGATAAAGCTATTGCATAGCATTTTTTTATCAACTTATGCAATTATTATTATTTTTATTTAGGCAGTATTTTTTTTTCTTTGATATTAATAGATACCTATACACCTATATATTTTCTCACAAACAGCATACAGCGTTCACTTAACGTGTATGTATGTGTGTGTCGGAGGTGTTAGGTTTTTTCGTTACGGAATTTTTTCGTTACGAAATTTCTTGATTCGGTCGCCGCGCTCAAAGCCCGAACATATTTACTCCTAGCGCCCGAAGCCCGTGATAAAAGCTATACAATAGCTTAAAATATACGAATTGCGAAACCACCTCCTTTTTTTTAAGTCAGTTAAAAATTAAAGATTAATTGTTGTGAAATAAATAAAAACATTTAGCTAGTCCTATTAATATTATTAATGCACCAGTTTGTGTGTGTCTATATTTATTACCACACCAAAACGGCTTACAGATATGGATGAAATTTGGAACGCAGATAGAATATGTCCTGGAAACAGCGGGAAAACCGTGGGGTGGAAACTAAGAAATACATCCTTCAATTTAGTGTATCTCGCATAGCTTATTTATAAACTAATTCTTGAAATTGAATTGCTGTTCTTAATTAAATCGACGAAGGTACAAAGGATCCATACACAAATTCGACGATAGATGCTCCAATTCCACTCCATCAATAGTTTTAATCACGATACCTATACATGAAACTCACGTGACTTCGAACGAAATGAATAATAATAACATTTTTATGAATTTTTGAAGTGAAAACTTCTTTAGGCGCGTTGAGCACTTTTTGGGTGAACAAAAATCATGGAACTCGCGTCATCGTCACTCGAACGCTTTCCATGAGTTATATGTATACTGTGTATATATGTATACTATTTGGGTGAACAAAGAGCGTGAAACTCGCGTCATCGTCACCGTACGCTGGATGAATAAAATGTATACTAATATGAGTAGTATACTGGCTACTGGCATCTGTCTCCTTCTAGTTCTATACTCTATGTATTTTTGGTTTTTAAAGAATTGTTTATGATCAAGGATTAAAGTTTAAATTGGTTAGTTTTCACTTCTATCGGCTGTCCCCAAAGACTGCCCCGCGTGTTTGTTTTTTGTGAAATTGTCATAAAACCAAGATCTCTAAATGAAATTAAATTACTGAATACAGTGACGTTTTTTGGGGTATGTAAGGAGGCACAACAGCAGGCAGTAGGTTAACTCAATCACTTTTGTTGCTTTTCACGTAACACGGAACGAAAATAACTGAAATAGCAAAGGCTTCGCGCATGATCAGTCATATACGTAATATTTACACTAAATGTTACATATGTTGTATAAAATGTTAAAAAATACACGATTTAAATGAACTTTTCTATTTAACTGTGTAATGATTTTAAGGTAAATGAAGTATGACAAACATGTATTGGCAAAACGCATAAATAATTATGAATTATTATTAAGCTATTGTATAGCTTTTATCGCGGGCTTCGGGCTTTGAGCGCGGCGACCGAAACAAAAAAATCCGTAACGAAAAAACGTGTATATATGTGTGTGTATGTTGTTTGTGAGAAAGTATATAGTTGTATAGGTATCTATTAATATCAAAGAAAAAAAAAAAACAGCCTCAGTAAAAAAATAATAAATAATTATAATTGCATAAGTTGATAAAAAATGCTATGCAACCAACAGCTTTACCGCGGCAGTCCCCGAGTGCCACACGTATTTATATTATAATGATGTCATATAAAAAAAATTGAACAGATTTTCATGGAGTTTCCTTTATTTCGTCATAATCGTGTAAAAGGAAAAAAAGATAATTGATATTAATATAATGTTTGCGCGAACGAAGCCGCGGAATACTTCAAATCCAACTGGTAGTTGCAGAGATTAGCGCCTTTGATGCGATTGACTCAATCAGAACAGTGACAGAAGATATCAAAACAGTACCTAATTATATTGTCAGCTTAAAGTTCTTGTATATCGTTTTTTTATTGCAAACCCATTTTGCCATCGATTTTGTGTTATGTTTTGAGAATTTTGGGACGGTACCTATAGATAACTCGACGATTAGTTAATACTATATCTACCTTATGGATTCTCAAACATAAACGAATAGGCTATAAAAATTAGTTAATTTATTGTTGTAACTAACTGAATACGTAAGGATTACCTCGCTATATTCACTACATATTAGAATATTACATCATAGAATATTTTTTGCATCAACTTGGATCAGGCAGGACATTAGTCTTTACGACCTTGTACTAAAATCGAATGTAAGAATGGCGGAAACTGCATATTAAGTTTGCACGCAATGTGTTCATAGTAACGTTTTATTTATTTAAATACAATGATTTTAAGTATTTTTTATGGCGAATATAGCTCCACTGAGCTATTGAATGCCGTGAGGATGATTGTGAGTTCAAATCCTATAATGAGCTTATGCTTTCGCTGAAGGATAACATCATGAGAAAACCAAAGCACGGTATTAGGGACTTTGAAGTACCCGCAGGCTATCACCTCTCAAAATGAAAATCCTACAGCCTATCGGTGTGTACCGGCAAGTGCGATCGACAAACTTCAAGCATGATCAATTTTTTTACCTTTTTGCTTGCAAGCAGTCATTGTCAAGCCAAAAGCCCGATAGTACCTACATTTGAGAGCCAGTTCCTTCTAGGCTAGTACTTACAATCTTCGGTGCATCGTCATTTATTATATAATATACTGCAAATAAGCATTTATATACTTAATATACAAATATTTTATTTATTAAGCCATTGTATAGCTTTTATCGCGGGCTTCGGGCTTTGAGCGCGGCGACCGAATCAAGAAATTTCGTAACGAAAAAATTCCGTAACGAAAAAACCTAACACCTCCCACACGTGTGTGTATGCTGTTTGTGAGAAAGTATATAGGTGTATAGGTATCTATTAATATCAAAGAAAAAACTTGAATTAATATAAAAAAAACTGCCTAAATAAAAAATAAATAAATAATTATAATTGCATAAGTTGATAAAAAATGCTATGCAATAGCTTTACCGCGGCAGTCCCCGAGTGCCACACGTATATTTCATCATCATCATCATCGGCCGTCCACCTTGCAAGTGGACGTCCTACGCTGCGCTTGCCGGTCCGTGGATTTTATGTAATTCAAATAAAAATAAGCTTAAAACAACTATCATATCTTCATAATTACGAGGTATTGTGTAATTACATTTTATTATCTTAAAATCTTTTTGATTTCGGGTCTTTGGTATACAAAAAATTACTTTGTATATATTTATAATAGCTTTGTAACTATTACTAAAGCCCTTAATGAAACTATAGTGCGATTAACTAATCAAATCCCTTTACTCAATCTTGTCTTCACTAAGATATCTCTGTACCCTTGTGTATGAATTAAATTATAATTGAATATTAGAGCATTAAGTCTTGCTTACAACATTTTAATGAGTTATTGAATACTAGTTGGTTAGTGAAAGGCATTAGATAATTAACGTAATAATATTATTTATTAGCTTCTCACAGCAGCTTCGCTGGTGCAGACTTCATGAAATGAGTTAAATCTTTTCTTTCCGTCAAATGATTTCGATGACACAAAGCCTTTTTTAAGCGACAAGCTAAGAGAGCTATCTCATAGAGCTATACCTACTCATGGTCAAGTTTTTCGCGTGACGATGACGCGAGCTCCATAATTTTTGTTCTCCCAAAAAAGTGTTTAGCGCGCCTAAAGAAGTTTTCACTTCAAAAATAATAAAAACTGGCCAAGTGCGAGTCGGCCTCGCACACGAAGGGTTCCGTACCATTATCTATAAGAACGGTAAAAAAAACGCGTTTGTTGTATTTATTTTATTTTGTTTTTAGGGTTCCGTACCCAAAGGGTAAAAACGGGACCCTATTACTTAGACTTCGCTGTCTGTCCGTCCGTCTGTCCGTCAGTCTGTCTGTCTCCAGGCTGTATCTCAAGAACCACGATAGCTAGACAGTTGAAATTTTCACAAATTATGTATTTCTGTTGCCGCTATAACAACAAATACTAAAAACAAAATATAATATGTACTATACTAATATAATAATAAATATTTAAGGGGGCTCCCATACAACAAACGCTATTTTCTTGCCCTTTTATTTGTTTTGTGGTAGTTCCCGTTGACCTAGAATCACGAATTTTCGCAAAAAGCAAGGTCTTATAGCACGAATAAAGGGAAAATTCCAAAAAATAAAAAAGTTGAAAATTAAAGGGTGTCCCCATACATACATAGTTACTCCAATTAATAAAGACCTCTGAGTTGTATGGGCGATGATACAATTTAGAGGTCTAGTTTAATTGGCAACAACCTCAAATAAGGTAAATAAATAAAATTGTGCATTTCCCGCTATGGACGAACGATGGACGAAGTTTGTACGGAACCCTCGGTGCGCGAGTCCGACTCCCACTTGGCCGGTTTTTAGTATTTGTTGTTAAAGCGGCAATAGAAATACATAATTTGTGAAAATTTCAACTGTGCAGCAGCTATCGAGATACAGCCTGGTGACAAACAGACGGACAGAAGGACGGACAGACAGCGAAGTCTTAGTAATAGGGTCCCGTTTTTACCCATTGGGTACGGAACCCTAAAAAGGTCTCTATGGATTTTGTTACCATAGGTAACTACATCACCCACAAACTGATTTTAGATAAATATATTCAACTAGCTTGCCGCTCCGCGGATTCACTCGCGATCCCCTAACGTATCTATATAAATAAAATTTTAATAACTATAATTTTGTTGGCTTATAACCCAATTACACCGTAATGGCTGAACAAATTTAGATAAAACTTCTCACATACTCAAACTTTACTCTTGGGAATGCAGGTAAATCTGCGGACGGAAGCTAGTTTCACAATTATTATTACAATTCCTTTTCGTGTAATCTGCGAGTGCTATTTCCCACGCTAGCCACGCTGTGGTCAGTTGTAATTTGCGTAGCAGCGCAGTCTGTCATAATTGCTAATTTGGAACACGTACGAAGGCTATTTTGTACTTTACCTATGTATTTCATCGCGTATGTCTGAAATAGAAACGAATTAGTTTTTGCTGCTTACTGTTGATATTTTCTGAATTATGTATAATTTGAAAAATGTGTATGTTAAAATATGCCATATAATTAATAAATAATAGTGTCAATAGGCTACAGAAACCGCTTACCATCGGTGGGCAATACGCTTGTTTGTCACTTAGTGTTAAAAAAATCGTATATAATGATAATAAATTAATAATCCTATATTGAGACAAATAATGAATAAAACGAATAAATTATTAAATAAGATTTGAAAAATATTAAATAATACAGTTGTTAATTATTTTCAAAGCTTTTAAACTCACCCATACTTTGTAATACCAAACTTATTACTTCAACATAAACTCAATAGTTTTCAACCCGCGATTTCACCTGCGTTGCCAGAGGGTCTTATGTTTTTCGCTATAAAAAGTATATTTTGTTTTATTTCAGGTTACGATCTCAAATTGGAGATGAAATTTGTGATGAAATTTGAACTTGCCCCAGAGACGTCAAGCGGTAACAAACAAATAAATTTCACTAACGAATTTATCACAAGCTTCTTTATTAGTATAGATAGCACGATATGGAAACTTTTCCAAATTATTTTTTCATTAAAAATAAAACTAATTGATGCTAAATTAAATACTTATTGTAAATAAATACACTACTGTATTTAAAGTAAGTAAGTAAGTATTGTAAAAGCTATCTATATTACATTGTTATATATACTAATATTGTCCTGACTGACTGACTGAGATCTATCAACGCATGAAATTAAATTCTGATCATGAAATTTTGTACACAAATTCCTGAAATAACGTAGGCATCCACTAAGAAAGGATTTTTCAAAATTCAACCCCTAAGACAGTTTTGAGAACAAAATCCATGAAAAATTATATGGTTAAAAATTAAGGCATAGGTGTTTCAGGACATTTAGAAATTCATCCCATAAGGGTAGAAAAGGGGTGGCAAAGTTTGTATGGGAGCTATTCTTTTTCTGGTCAGATTTATTTGAAAATAGGTATTAATATTCTTCGACAAAATTAAATGAAATACGTATGTCGGCGTTTTCCGATATTCATTCCCTAAGGGGGTTAAAAGGGGTGCAAAAGTTATAAATTATCTTATTAATAAAATTTATGATCTCGTTTAACTTGATTATGATTATTATATTTAGCTCATCACATGCTTTGATATCAATATCGGTTGTGATTGCGTGAATATGTCTATTTGTCCTGCGTCTGGGTGTAATTATATAAAGACATACTTTAAAAAAAAGTATATGTAGCAGGGATATCAGTAATCTGATTTCCATAGTGCATTTAGGATTAAATGGGCGTGTGTGAGGAATATCCCAGGATATATATTTAATAGGTAGTTGGCCAAAGTTTAAATTGAACAATGGCGCTCCTTGGCCAATAATAAAATTTTATTATTACAATATAAATTGTATGTAATCAGCTACAGCGCTGTGTGGTTCCCGATTGTCTTTCGAACAAAACGGAAATTCGTGGGAATTGACAGTGAAAAACGACTTTCTGTCAACCAGATAAGACGTAATATCTTTTGTTTAAGCCAAAATATCAACACGGCTCCGCTTGACTCCACTTTGATAAATGGTGGGTATCCATGTATATTCAATTAATGGTTCGGGGCCTTCCAAGGTCAGATAACTATAGTCCAAGCATTTATAATTTACACCAATTATCTAGTTAAAATAAAATTGAATCTTCTGAAATAATATCGTATTATTATACTAAGTATATAAAGGAATATTGCTTTAGCGGTAATTTACGACATCCGTAACATAAACACTACTTAGTAGCTTAACTTACAAATACGTACGTATTATTTTTGATTATTTATTTTAAATAATCAAAGGTGTTAGACACAAACCTATGTAAATAAAATTAAAAGTGTTTTTTTTTTCATAAAATCCGTTCAGTAAGTATTATTTTAGATATATAGGCTCTTTCCAAAGACTATTGTGGCTGGTTGACTTTACTTTGTAAATAATAATCAATTTAAGAAATATTCTAGGATATTATCACAGCGTAATTACATACACTGGTCTATCGCGTTTGAAGTCACGCGAAATGCCGCTTTGTATAGGCATTCGTAATTGCTCTATTGTGTCCCAAGCGAGTGTATGGCAGCTTGGCCTCGCTACCGCCTCTCTCTCACCCCGCAAGCCCCGCACGATTGCTCTGTCTAGACGTGTCCGTTGGCCGAATGTAAGAGTTACGTAGACTGTGATATTATTATGAATTAATATGCAGACGAACATTTTATTTTCAACATAATAACAATAACATTCAAACGAGAACAAAGCTCACTTCAGACAATAAAATCACAATGAATTAAATCTACATTCAACGTAACATAAAATGTCTATAAAATATCGGAATTACAAGGAGTACTTGAAAGTATGGAATGGTTGCAATAATCAGCATTAAAATACTCGTAACAAAATTTATGGGCACTCGTAAAACAATCGTTAGCTGATGTAACAGGCAATCAAATGGTATTGCTGGGATAATGTCTTCATCAATTTTATGCTCAAACGAAAATTTTCATTGTTTAAAACAAGAGAGGTTAATTGGAGAATACACTTAAGGGGTCATCTTTGAATTATATCCAATATCAATGATGGGGTATAAGGGTTTTGGATATGGTGAAATCGTCTCGTAAAATTTGATGTTAAGGCCTCAGCAGTTAGTAAAAAGCTTAGCATGGATTATGGTTGAAATTTCAGTATATTCCCAATCATGGTAGTAGATACTTATTATTTATGCTACACCCCATTACATATTTGGGATCCTGGAAACGAGTTTAGACATTTATGCAATCCCTTAATATATTTATATCTCTTCTGTTGTAAATGAGAATGTGTAGTTTATTGGTTTGTTCTTATTTCACACAGCAACAGAGAATCAACGTGATTTTTATAGATAGTTTATGGACTGGAGAATGACATAGGTTAGGTACTTTTTCTCAGGTACGGACAAGGAAGCAATTACGATAGTGTTGTGTTGTATTTGTATAACCTTATTGTATCGATAAAATAAAAGGGCTCATTGCCGAAACTGGAATAGAATGGACCGTTAGTAGGTAATGTCTTTATGTATGTTTTAGATAGATTGTATATATACGAAATTGGTTTGATCCGTTAGGTACCTAACGTTTTGTAAGAACAAATTATTATTATACTACCAAAATTACCAGTATAAACGAGTAGGCGCAAATATATTATGTATAAAAGTAATCTAGCCTAGACTAATTCTAAAATCTTCCAAAATTATGTAAATGTGAATAAAAATTATTTTTGGGGATTTCACCAAACTTGTACTGTCATGAAAAAGAGGCTTACAAATAATGCTGTTTCTTTGAAGGTCCCAATTATGAAGCAGTAATCAGCAAGAGGTTCCACTCCTTAGCTAAAAAACATGTTGCCTTTTTTCTGCATTAAGTATTATTTAGCTTATATATAAAATTCTCGTGTCACAATGTCCTCCGAAACGGCTCTACCGATTTTTATGAAATTTTGTGTCGGGTAGGTCTGAGAATAGGTTCTTATCTATTTTAAACCGCTACGCGAGTGAAACCGCGGGGGATAGCTAGTATTATATGTAAGTAAGATCTTGGAGAACACAAATGCTATGACCAAATACTTGTTCATAGCACAAAACTAGTGTACCGTAGTAGTAATGACATAAATTGTCGTGTTATCGCTTTCCGGGCCACTTGATGTTGCGTTCGATCGTTACCCGAACAATTGTGGTTGGCGGGGGACGTTAGCGGCCATTTTACTATGGCACTACTATGCAACTACGCAGTGTTTCTATCGGGCTGAGTAAATCTCACTGGTTCTATGGTTTATTACTTAGGTAGAGATAGAAAGAGTTATCTAGTGATGGTAAATGGGTGGTTATCGTCGCCTACAGATGTAATACTATTGTGTTGTTAACCTTTAATATATAAAAGGTTAAATTCACAATCTTACGAGAAAACAGAAGAATTAATAAATATTAAATGTTAATAACTATGTGAGTGACAGATTGATTTGTTTTTATGAGTAAATATTACCTATAAAATGTAAAGTAGCTGAGTGTAATAACTGTGTTATACAATATTGATATTCTTTATTTTTACTTTAAACTTACATCTGTCTGATGAGGATCTTAATGTCTAAACATTTATTTTTTTTACTTTGTGTAGGCTTGTGTTTGACCACAATCTCACTATGGTAGGTGATGATGTGGCCGAAGGTGGTAAGCACACAAAGCCTAGAAGGATCTGACTCTCAAGTGCAGCCGCCGGAACACACCAATAGGTGTTTGGCGACAGATTTTCATCTTGAGGGTGGTAGCCAGCCAGGCGGGTACTACAAAGTACCCTAACACCGTGCTATGGTTTCCTCACGATATTTTCCTTCACCGAAAGCTCAAGCTCATTGTAGTATTCGAACCCACGACCTTCGCCGCGGCGTCCGACGTCACTACCACTGAGCTATCATCGCCTTAAACATGCATTAAATTCAAGCTTCCTCGATACAGGCTTTGCTTAGTGAGGAAACCAACAGATATGTACGTAGTACCCATGTTAGAATAACATACATAATATAGTATGTATGCAAAATGTGTTGAATAATAAATAAATAATAATAAATATTCTGGGACATTATTCCTCACACACGGCAACCTGACCCCAAACTAAGCAAAGCTTGTACTATGGAAGCCAGATAACTGATATACTCCTTTACTTTTGTAAGTACATACATATATAGATAATTACACCCAGACACAGGACAAACAGACATGTTCAAGCACACAAATATTTGTCCTGAGTGGGAATCGAACCCACGACCTGCGGCGTGATAGATAGGGTATCTTACCAACCATGCCAACCAGCCCATCTGTATATATGTATATTTACGTGTTTATTTCTTCAATGTATAAAATGTGTTTAATTGTCTTGTGTATTGAAAGTACATTTATATACTGGGTGATTTTGTTATCACTGGCAATACTTGCAAGGGTGAAAGTCCTCATCAAAATGAACAACTTTTATTACGGGACTTACTGTGAAATCATGAAAAAATTATCAGCTGTTCCATACAAAAGTTCAATACCTACTCGACCAAAATGTATGAAGCAACCATATTATTTTACGCGATATCAGAGTTAGCCCTATAATAAAAGTTGTTCACATTGATGAGTACTTCCACCCCTGCAAGTATTGCCAGTGATAACAAAATTACCCTGTATGGTACATGTTTCTTTTGCAGTAATAAATATATTTTCAACCCGAGACCTCCGCGGCTTTGGACCTGAGCTATCATTGCAAATTAATTAATTAAATAAATAAATTTATAAATTTATCTATATTTAGCTTTATTGATTTACTAGCTTCCGTCCCGTGGTTTCACCCGCGCTTATTCCTCATCCCACATTCTATAAATTTGTATTTCGGCGTTACTGAGTATGAGGGTAACTATTTTATATTGTTATATAGCTGTTCCTCACGGTTTCACCCGCATTCCCGGGATATAAAGTAGCCTATAACCTTCCTCATGAATTGGACTATCAGTTGCAAAAATATTTTTTCGAATCCGACTAGTAGTTCCAGAGATTAGCGCCATTAAACAAACAAACAAACAAAAAATCTCTACTCCTTTATTATATTACTAGATGAAAACCCGGCTTCGTTCGGGTGAAATGTGACTCATAATACACAATCTTTTACAAAATGTAGGATATTTTTGTAGTTATCGGTAGTGGTTAGTTCGCCGTATCAGACTATCGGATCAAAAAAACTGACGTGTATTCCCGGCCTTAAAGGCGCCAGTTTTAGGTGTGTTCAATTTGGATACGTTCATAAACTGTTTGGAATAAAAATCTAGTATTACAAATCTCGTTGTTCAAAGTTACGAAAATTGCCTTAAATATAAAAATTACTTACATGTTACGCGAGGGGGTCAAAAGTTATGAAAAATGTAAAAAATGTAACCTTCTGGCAACACTGTCTGACAATCAATCCAATTCCAATTTATATATAAAACAACGGGAAACAAAAATAATAGGCTGTCAATAAAGGCTCATTTACACACAGAGAACACTGTCATCTCAAGATTAGGCTGTATAGGCTAGAAACCTTTGCCTTCCCGAAATAAGGGAAAACAAAAGAAAAAACTGACACTGACTGACAGGGATGCGTTCATTGAAAATATGGCGGTACTGTGCTCGGCCAATATGGTGACTGCCATTTGCACCATTAGAATTTAACAAAATACTCGACAATCCGAATTTTTCGGATATATGTTGTCGACTCGATTTTTTTTTTTTTATGTTTTATTATTATTATTCAGGTAAGGTTTCAATCGAGTCTACCGTAACCCTTGACGGAATTATTAATATAGATTAGTATAGATTTATGATATTGATTTTATTGTAGTTAATCTCCGATTATGTACCAATCAAATGGCATTCCAATTTGTAGTAAGAAAATTTGATTTAGTACAATCTGTGTCAATACATGATACAGGGTGATCTCATACATATACAGCTTGTGCTAATATAGAAACCTCAGTGAGCGAATCGGACTCGCTTTTGTCCGTTATATTTCGAACAATTATTTTACATCGCTCGTCTAGCATTAGTCCTACGCCAACTTAATTGATTTTCTGTCCTTGTAAGACAAATAGAGACCATTATTAATTAATACATTTCTTATGCAAACAATACTCTTGTGGAAGGGCCAATTTACTCGAGATTCGTTCTAATAATAACATACCTTTTGTGCAGACGCCGATATAATTGTATCATCTGTTAACATCGCGCCTCAAACAATCATTTCGATTATTATACAAAATCCCCAATTTGTTCAAACAATTTATTGATCATTCATAAAGGCTTTTTTATGTATTTAGAATTCTATTGTGCTTAGAATATTAAGGTTTTGATCTATACTTATAAAGAAGCTTGTCTAAACCGCTGGGGTTAGAAACATGACTATTTATATACAAATTCCTTAAATAACGTAGGCATCAGCGTTGCCAGACGTCCCGATTTTGGTGTGACGTCCGGATTTTTAAATCAAAATTAAATGTCCCGCGCGGACAGGCTCAGTCCCGCTTTTCGGGGATAACTCGACCGTTCGTGCAGCGTGCTGAGGAAGCGCGGGCGGGTGGCACGATAATGAAAGCAAAATTACTCATCTAGTTTAATCTACAGCTATGCTGTGAAGAGTTCTTCATCTTTATTAAAGAGAAAAAGGAAACTTTAAAAGAAGTTAAATCTTCACAGAAATATCATGAATTAGTAATTCTTATAAATAATTATTCTCTTATTGTAAGTTGCAATTTGTAACACTCACTCCTCAGACTATTGTTTGAAACGCCATATTTTTCTAATGAATAAAATTTTTGATTTTGATTTCTGATTTTTTTATATTTTTTTTTATTCACTAGACGAATAAGACTCAATACTTAAATCTGATTTAAAATATCATAATTTTATTAAAATACATTTTCTATCAGGACAAACAGCAATCACAAAATATTTCTGTCTGTATAAAGTCCATTGTAAATTGATGTCCAAAATTGTATAAAATTTGTGTCGCATCAATTAAATCAGGTTCAAACTAGACCTATTTACTTACTGATGTTACAAGCGACAAAAAAGTGCTCAAATCGCCTTGAAACTGGATTCAAACGACGCAGAAAAGTCTGGAAATTCCGAATATTATAACTCAATATCGGCCAGGATGTCGCTTAATACAAACAGCCCGTGAACCGTCGAATATATTATGTAGATTTGAATACTGAATTAGGTATAGTATTTTAATGTTGCCTAGCTATTTTTTATCGGCTAAAACCATTAGCTCATCGGACTTGTTTTTGCCCGGTTTTTGCTTGGCTTGGCTTGGTTGAAAGTTAAATTTTATATTTACTGCCGAATAAACACATAATCATGTTTTATTCATGGTTTATAGTTCCTAACAGGTACCTATCACATGTGAATTTTATTTTAATCATTTGAAAATATCAACAGATTTATTCAGCTTTTTTAGTACGCCAATCAGTTTCGTTACGCTTAAACATTCTTATTAAATAATAAAGAGCAGAAACTAATATAGTTAATATTGTTATTGGAATTCCCAAAACAATTATGACCAAGTCCAGTTCTAAATACTCCCTCCAGGAGATGTTGGCAGCGGGCGAGCGCAAATGCGTGGCGCTGCCGTGACGCAGCACGTGCTCGGTCCACCACACGGCGCGCTCTAGCGGACGCTCCGGCTGGTCCCGCATCAACGCACCCAACTTAACTATATTGCGACGGTAACTGTAAAAAATACAGTTCATAAATAAAAAAAGAAACAATTGTAATAATGAATTACGTTATCAATTTAATATACCTCTTATCGCCAATTACAGAGTATATTGCGTTTTTTAATTCAGCCTCTGTGAGAGTTTCCATTTCAAGTTTCAACCCTATTCTATGGAATGTATATTTTTCTGCATTATACCATTGATCACCTAACATCGGCAAGCCAATGAGTGGTACACCAGCACTTATTGCTTCATCGGTCGATTGTAAGCCTCCTTGAGTTATAAATAGTTTTATATTTGGATGTCCTGCAAATATACGTTTCATAAATAGAAAATATTTATTTAAATAGGTTTAAAGGCGCAGAGAATCTTCATAACCTCTCAGAGGTTAAGAAGAAGTAGATATGTAGGTACCTACTAAATGAAAGTCAATGAACCAAAAGAACTGAATTTAAATAAAATGATAATATATGTATGACTAGCTTTCCGCCCCGCGGTTTCACCCGCGTTCCCGTGGGATCTTATGTTTTTCTTTGCTATAAACCTCACGGAGCCCGAGACCTTTCCAACGAATGCAAAACCGTGGAAATCGGTTCGTGCGTTCTGGAGTTATAGGAAGGAAAATCCGACTTATTTTTATATAGTAGAGGATTATATGCTGTTGGTACTAAAGGCGCGCCGTTTACGAACGGCTAGACCCATTTGGTAATATTTTGAATTGTTTGTAATAGTCCGAGTAAAATAATAAGGTAAATTTGAAAAACTTAAAGTGCTTTTTTACGGAATTAACGTTAATCTATATCTATACTAATATTATAAAGAGCAAATATTTGTATTTTCGTATTTTTGTATGTAACGAATAAACTCAAATACTACTGGACCGATTTCAAAAATTCTTTCACCATTAGAAAGCTACATTATCCCTGATATATTTTATCCCGGAAACGTGGGTAAAACCGCGTGGAAAAGCTAGTATACTAAATAACCGCATAGGTTTAACTTCTGCATCTGTTATCGTTTTATTTGATTTTTCCAATTTCTTTATAATTTTTTATAGGGTTATTTGTAATTCACTTGTAATTCCTACTTTAAGGAGTGGAATGACTTGTCATTATGAACAACTTTTACTATAGGATCAACGCTGAAATGGCGAAAATACCCCACATACTTTACTGCCCCATACAGTTGAAGTAGATTACGGGTTATTTGTTATTTTGCATCTGTTCAGCAATTTATGTTGCTGACTAGAGGCAAAACCAAAATCTAAAACTTACTCAGAAGATCCGACTGTGGTAGCCACTTGAATATTCTTATGTTTTCGGTCCTTCCTGGCAGTTCGTCCTTATCCCATTTCAATAAAATATCATAAGGCTGTTCGGAAAACACTTTCACGAGCATTTGAATCTTTTCTGGTTTTAAAAACGATGGTTTCACATTTGTTCCAAAGCTTACATATATTACGCCATTCTTAGAAGAATCTAGATACTTTTTGAGATCCTTAAATAAATACAATATATTTAAATTCAATTCAATTATTTCAAAACTTAAGGTCATAAACCGTCGCGACCGTACGCAAAACAAATCACCAAAGATTCATTGCAAGATTCATTGCAATCGGATGAATGGTATAGCAGCGCATACGTTACAAATAAATAAACAAATACACAGACAAACATTGATTTATATATATTATACATGCTACATACCTCTGGTAAGTGCTTCTTAGGATTTTGATGCAATCCGCCCATATAAATAACCCCCGGAGGTACGGGGTAATTCCCCTCCCAGATGGGATGTACATTCAAAAACAGCATATTTACATTATTTTTAAGTTCACTTAATATCGGAACATTGGGGTCTAATTCTTTACGCAACATCTCGTTTTCAATTTCCTCCAATTCATTGAACATATAGTTAATAGTTCTGTAATGACTAAATAATTCCGTTATCTTTTCCCATACTGAAAGATTGTAAATCCTTTGCCGTAAATTTGACGGGAAGAGAATTGGATGCCCTGGGGCTCCAATAATTTCGTAATTACCATACACAGCACCAAAAGAACTCACTAATATAACTGGAGCTTTATAAATATGTGAAATTACTAATGCAGGTCTAACACTAGCTTCTACTAACAACAAATCAAATTTTTGACGTTTATCGTTAATTAAATTTTGCACTTCACTAGTACGCATTTGCTGCATAAACATTTTTCCCATCAAATAGAACCCAAATTTTATTTGCTCCTGTAAATCTGCTTTGTTTCCTCTCGCAGTTGCTATTACTCGTTGCCAAATATCGTAAGATATATCGTGGACATCTATTTCTGTTAGATTTGATGGAGTTTGTCCTTTCGGGAAGGCAGGATCTGTAGTGATCACCACTATTTCATGACCTCGTTTTGCCAGCTCTTGTGTCAAAGGTCGAAAAACTACTTGATGACTTATTGATGGTGTTGGAAATACAGCTAAAATTCTAGCAGCTTCATTAAGCACTATTGTTTTAAAGAAAATGAATACAACAAAATATTTAATTTTAAACATCGTGAACGTATTCTAGCTACTAATCCCGGATTAAACATGTCAATCGTTTTATATTAGAATAAACGCACAAACCAGTTTGTTAGCTTTCGTGATTTTGCAAAAAATTACAAATTATCCTGCCTGTTATGTAGGTAGGCACTCAATTAGTGAAGTTACTTAACATAATAGTACAATATCCTAACTAATGCGAAAGTGAGTTTGTTTGTTTGTTACCTTTTCACGCCTAAACCGCTGAACCGATTGCGATGAAATTTGGTACGTAGGCAGCCTATAGTATGGAAAAGAACATCAGCTACTTTTATCCCGGGAAAACACAAGATCCCTCGGGAACGCGAGTGAAACCGCGGGGTGGAAGCTAGTAGATAATAATTTTACAAAAACAATAAATCTTTTTTTCTCAAAATAAAAATCTATATATTTATAGATGCGAAATACCACTCACCCACTATATTCACGGTATCACAAGAAGTATAAAACCTACAGTCTTTAAATCTATCCGCTATGAAAGGGTTTTCGAAATTCAACCGGTGAGAAAAGGGTTTTCAAAATTGTTCCTTGACGGAGTGAAATGTTGACTAGTTTATTTGAAATAATTTTCTGTCAAAAAAGTTGCTTTATAACGCACGTAAGAGATGAGCTAGTTTATTATATTTTATAGTGATAAAATAAATAACTTTTTTTTATTTGATAAACACAACCATAATATGGATTCTTTCAAACTTCGGTTCGGAACCCTAGGAAAAAGCAATAACCTCTAAATTGCAACCTTCCCGGCCCAACTTAACAATCCCTATCTGCCGTAATAGCCCTGAGAGTAAAGGAATTTATAACGCCATTGAGTCCTCTGCCAGGTGAATTT
This sequence comes from Tetheella fluctuosa, assembly GCA_951216915.1. Lineage (NCBI taxonomy): Eukaryota > Metazoa > Arthropoda > Insecta > Lepidoptera > Drepanidae > Tetheella > Tetheella fluctuosa. Next base: position 5,622,651 of record OX578237.1, read on the forward strand.
AAATCTCAAAGAGGTGTGATATGATCTGAATAATGGCACTGCCTTTTCAAACAAGTGGTTAATGGTTAATACAATTTTCATACCTCTATCCGAGCTCAAATGCTGTAATGGGTAATAAGAACTTTTTCTATTGAAATTTCTATAAGAAATACGCAGACTCTTAGTAGGTACTCTTGTACTTATCTGTTTTGTGTTTTTTTTTACTTTTAAGTGTGTAGGTACCTATATCTATCTAGGTATACTAATATAATAGCAGAAGAGTTTTTATGTTTGGTTAAAGGCGCTAATCTCTGGAGCTACCAGTCGGATTTGAAATATTATTTTTGCATTTGATAGTCCAATTTTTGAGGAATGTTATAGGCCTATTTTATATCCCTGGAATGCGGGTGAAGCCGCGGGGAACAGCTAGTATATAAATAAGAATTAAAAATATGTATTTATTGCCATTATGGAGCAAAGACTTGTTTTATATTGTCAAGTGTTTTTATTTAATTGTATTTGTCGCAGTAACTTTCAGGTGCAGAAGATACAAATAGGTGTGGCAATGAGCGTAGCAAGGTATGTTTGGCTTCATATTTCCCTTATGGCAATATCCTTTCGTCATATATATATCCTTCTAGGCTTTGTGTGCTTACCACTATCGGCAACATCATTGCATGTTAAAAAGGCTAGGTACCGTCTAATCTATTCTATTGAATTTATATTCGGTAACTTTGCCAATATTTTTACTACAAATAAATTGATTCAATATTTAAATGAAACAAAATACAAATAATTTGTATTCAACTATTAAGTGTAATATTATTATGTAGGCTAACATTTATGTCTTGTGTAGGTACAGTAGGTAGCAAAATAATTCATTCTTGAATTTAGGATTATCTGATAAAATTTCATTGGAAGCTGTCTCCCTTTGTTAGAGTAATACTATGTTTTACGGCTATGTAATCGCATTTCTAACAAAGCCTATTTCGTATTATCAAAATTTACTTCTGGATTAAAATTGCTCAATAGCTTTGTCAGGCGTTTTGATTAATATTAGGAATAGAATCAGACTATAGCAGTGATAACATATTGTGTGTTATAATTCGTATTTCTTGAAATAGTTTCTCTTTGTATTATTTGTAGTAAGCTTAAGTTAGTCATGCTCACTTTAGGGTCTTTGCTTGCGGCGGCGTCGTGTGGCGGGTCGCTCACTTCCCTATAATATGTGCGAGGAGGGCGATGGCTGCCACATGCGTCATACTTGTGAACAGGTGCTGCTTGTGGGGGCTGGTCTGCTTAAGTTTGCAATCCATTTGTTTACTAAGTTACTCATAATTTTGATATATTTTTTTCCTTACCTACTGTCATATAACACACACATATTGTCAGTAAGACTAGATCAATAATTGATGTAATGAATCTGAGTTGGTTTTGAAAAGAGTAATTGCTGAGTTTCTTGCCGGCTCTTCTCAGTAAAAGCAACCTTCCGAACCGTGCGTTAGAGTCAGACTATTCATAAGTGCTTGTGAAGGCCTATTTGAATAAAAAATATTTTCATTTCATTTTTTCCCGTTAGCTAATTTCGATGAAACGAACAGTATAAAAGTTAATTCCAAAAATCCTTACAAAACGATCATTTTTTTTTGCAACATCCGATTTTAATGAAACAATATATTATTTATTCTGCTCCAATCTACTTGTGAAAAGTACACGAAAATCCGTTTAGTGACTCTGGAGATGTGAGCGAACAAACAGACAGTCAGAAAAGAATTTTAAAAATCATTGATTTATGTTTCTTTACCTTTCTTTAGATACCTCTTTTCTATTTTTATTATTACTTTTCTACAATGTACTATTTGCTGACGATACCTCACTGCTTTTTAGTGTTGATAGACTGAAATCCAATTATGACGATGTAAATGGTGCATTAGCTCAGGTATTAAATTGCTTTACTGTTTAAAATGCAAAGAAAACTAAATGTATTAAATTTGCACTACCCAATGTAAAAAAAAGTTGGATGTGACTTGGTGCTAAATAATGAATCTCTCAATCTTGTTGAGTCAACAGTATTTTTAGGGATTACTTTAGACTCAAAACTTCAATGGGGCACCCAAATATCATGTCTCGCGGGGAAGCTTAGTTCGGCTGCTTATGCAGTTAGAAAAATTAGACAGCTAACAGATGAAGATGCAGCTCTATTAGTTTATTTTAGCTATTTTCATAGTGTTATGTCCTATGGCATTTTGCTTTGGGGTAAGGCCGCTGATATAGAAGCTATTTTCATTTTGCAAAAATGAGCGGTGCGAGCAATTTATAATTTGAGTTCTCGAGCTTCCCTCAGAGATAAGTTTAAACAAATTAGTATCCTCACAGTAGCATCGCAGTACATTTATGCAAACATATTATTTGTACAACAAAATATAAGTCTTTTTGTAAAAACAAGTGACATGCACACTATTAATACTAGAAATAAGCATAAACTTGTAACCTCTGCTTATAGACTCCAAAAAGTGCAAGGTTCATTTTTGGGACTGTGTACACGCTTCTATAATAAGGTCCCTCCTGCACTTTTAAATTTGCCATTACATAAATTTAAGGAACGTGTTAAGTCTATTTTAGTACAAAAGGCATACTATAACGTTAATGAATATTTAAATGACGACAATGCTTGGGTGTAGCGCTCGCTCTTGCAGGATAAATTTTATGTTATAGTCTAAGTTTGTTTTGAAAAGAGTAATTGCTGAGTTTCTTGCCGGCTCTTCTCAGTAAAGGCGACCTTCCGAACCGTGCGTTAGAGTCTGACTATTTAAGTGCCTGTGAAGGCCTATTTGAATGAATAAATTATTTCATTTCAATAATATTTGAAGTAGGTATATATATGTGATACTAATAATCCTACTTCCTACTAATATTATAAATGCGAAAGTTTGTGAGTATGGATGTTTGTATTTTTCCTCTTTCATGCAAAAAAACAACTTAACGGATTTGGATGAAATTTGGCACAGAGATAGATTATAGTCTGGAATAGCACATTGGCTATTTTTTATCCCGGGAAAAGATAAGATCCCACGGGAACGCGGGTGAAACCGCAGGGTGGAAGCTAGTATTTTGATATAATAGAGTACAAAATTGTTTATAAAATAGAGTTCGTAAATAACTTACAAGCAAAAAGCTATTTTAGGCAGGTCTGAGTGCCTCTAGGGTTTACTAAGAGTATCTAACAATGATGACAAACATTAGCTACATATAATGTCAGCTGAATCAATAATAAAGTCAATGGACCATTTATGTAATATAGTAGTTCTTTAGATTACATTATTATCATAGTAAAAGCAAATATTTAATATCTAAAATATGAAGTGTTCTACACTTGTCAACAGTATTTGTTTAAATCTCGAAACAAACGAGTTATTTGAACTTTTATTGATTTTGTTAATAAGTACCCTGATATTTTAACTAACCGGATAAAGAAGATGTTATCAGTTACCTGATAATTGATAAAAAAAATATATAACTTCTTTAAAGTTAAAGATATTTTCACTGCATTTTGTAATTAGTAGGAACTTTAAATTTGTAATTAAAATGCATCCTTCTAATCCTAATCCTACTAATATTATAAAAATATGAAAGTTTAGATGGATGGATGGATGGATGTTTGTTACTCTTTCACGCAAAAACTACTGGGCGGATTTGGATGAAATTTGGCACAGAGATAGATTATAGTTTGGAATAGCACATAGGTTACTTTTTATCCCGGGAAAACATAAGATCCCACGTGAACGCGGGTGAAACCGCGGGGCGGAAGCTAGTAATATTATAAATTTGAAAGTTTGTGTGTTTGGATATTTGTGACTCAATCACACACAAATGACATTATGCATATGGATGAAACCTGGCACATAGATAGATTATACCTTGGACTAAAATATAGGGTACTTTTAATCCCGAAAAATCATATGTACCCAATGGTACGTGGGTAAAACCGCGGGGCGGAAGCTAGTTACGAATATAAATCCCTCACATTTTGCGACTTTTGTATTGATCAACGATAAAAAAAATTAAGCAATCACTTAAGAACACTTAAGAATGGGGCTGCAGTTTTGACATAGAAATCTATCGTTAAGTCCTAACGATCAGATTATAAGGATATTCGGTAGTGTCTACTGTCAATTCTATCGGTATCTTATCGATTTTTCTAGCAAACTTAACGATTTCTCGTTAATATTTGAGAAAACTTCGACCATTTTTGACAGTCCGGTATCTAGGCTTGCATTTGTCGTAAACATCGTGTTCAATGTTTTTCGTTATTATTTAGCGATCGGTAGTTTGCGATGACATGTCATGTATGTCAAGACTGCAGGGCCAGCCAGCCTCTTACGTTTACATGTAAGCGCTTATGTAACGTACATGTTTTTATAAGATACCTACACATAGGTAAGGATCTTGTATCGAATGTACAAAGAGAATGAAGTAGAAGTACTCTCCAATTACACTTTGAGAAGTACACATTGTATATCCACTAATTCTTGCATATACCTACAATCGAAATCAAAGTCAAGCAATTCATTATTTAGTTTAGGCCCTACGAGGACACTTAGGACGAATATACAGAAGTTACCACCGGGTCAGAAGTCAGCTTTCACCTGAGAAGAACTGGCAAGAAACTTAACAACGAAAATTTTTATATATTTCCATGATCTGACTATTTTCAGACGCATTACAAAAGTGGTAAAATAAAATTTCAAAAGAAATAACATGAAAAAACTTACTCGGGGCTTTAGTCGTTTCGGTCCGCTCGTCATTCGGACCGTGGACCGAAAAACCAAACATTTTGTTATGCCCAAATTTGAAGGTGTCGATTCGGTCCGCAAGAAACAAATGCTCTAAAGGACGTTCAGAAATAAAAGTTTTGAATTCTCATACATTTAAAGAATTATGTAGGAATATAAATTTATACGTTAGTAATACCGAGACTCATCGATGATGGTTGAAGGGTTGCTTGCCTTTCAGTTTTCAACAGAATGTATTTTGAAAATAATGCAAAGTAATTATTCACCCTGTTTCCACTCGCACGTTGTCGACATTCCGACCCGATGTACACAACGTTTTGCATCCTCATTTATAAAGCGGACAGTGAAGGAGAACTTCCTTCCGGCGTCTATTTCTTGACTCCCATAATCTGGGGACATTCAAGGCCAAAGTGAATATGCTTTTTCTGGGCAAGTGTGCTCAATCTCTGGGTTCGTCATCGTTTTTTTTAACTTGACCCATCCTTGGTTACTGGCCAAACGCAAGTTCTTTAAATATAATTATGTATTAAAAAACATGTAACATGTTCTATGTAGCTTCGTAATTATTTTTGACTTCCCTCTAGATAAATTCCATAGAGCACTATCAAGTTTCAGAAGAAGTTGGTATTAAACGAGCGAAAAGTTACTTTAAATCGGTAAGAAATCGCGACTGTGACGATCTATGTGTCGGTTATATTAAACTTATGGAGGAAGTTTTGAAACACCGGAGAGACCACGAGAACTATGAGTGTTGGTTCAATTGATAGGAAACTCAGCTTAACAAAATATATGGCCAGCAGATATTATCAGGGAAGGTAATATTTGGAAGACTCGTAAAGATACGCACTTTTTGGAATACAAAACAAAATTGATGTTCTAATAAAACAGTTTAATCATGATACATTGTTTTAGCACATTACCTAGATAAGTACATTTGTTATCAAATTCAAATAATAATTTAGAAACATACAAAACCAAATAAATAATTTATCCGAAAATTTTTAATTTTAAACCAAACTCTTTAAGATCTCATAACATGCCTCAGTCTTATAAATAAAATATTTTCATCCAGCCAGCTTCGCAATGAAGATACTTTGGCGTAGACTCCAGGATAATCAGGACGAGCACAGCCGAGACCCCATGATACAACTCCAGCCAGTTTGTTGTTGTAGACCAACGGGCCACCGCTATCACCCTGTAAATAAGCCATATTCATGTTGTTAGGAGTCAGATATTCATAATAGTTTACTTTTTTCTGAAGCAAAAGCATGGTTTCTATAGGCTCAGTAGCTGGTGGACAGTCAACAGTTACTATACGAATGACCGACCCGCAATTGCGGGTCTATTTACTTAACATTGTTGCAATCAGTTTCAATTTGAAATCGGTTCTAATAGAGCCATTTAGAGCTTACGTACTTTTTGCGTTGGCATATGCAAATAGTGCTTCATTGCAAATGGAATCATTTCCGACATAATAATATTTATATTGATCAAGACATTATTTCAAATTTGAACAAAATTACGTAACCCTCAGATTGATCCTGAGCAAATAAGCTTTCTACAGTTAAAGAGTCTAAATCTCAGTGATAGTGACGTCAAATGCCTACTTGACACTAAAATATCAGTTAATGACTTACCTGGCAAGCATCTTTACCACCTTGAGGTGCCCCGGCACAGAGCATTCTAGGGCTGATGCTGTACAGTGGACTGTAGGCATCATTACAGAACTTCTCATTTACTTTTGGTATCATCACTTTTTGAAGAGTTGATGGGACACCACCGCCTTCCTGAAATAACAAATTATACAGTTCCCAAGGTGACACTTGCTGGATTTTGTACCAAGTTTCATGCACTTGAATTTTCTTTTTTGGCTGACTCCCCGTTTATTAATAAAAAATGTATGTTTGTGTGTTTCGTCTTCTATACGCTCGCAATTGCTATTAGCATTTGCGTGAATGTCTCTATTAATGCTTCTAGGCTTTGTATTATTACCGTGATTGACCACATCATCAATTTTCATAGTGATATTGTGGTCAAATATACACAGTAAAAAAAAAACATAATTTACACAGACATTGCAACGCATACCGAGATCTTTACATTAAAACTAGTTCAAATGTGAATAAATGTAAGCATTATAAGTGTGCATTATTTTGAAAATTCATTTTTCCAATTTAAAAAATGAAAGGCCAAACATTATTTTAATTTCAAAAATGAATTATCTCCCTCCCCTCGAGTTTATACAAACTTTATAGTTAGGTTAACCGAAAGGCCATGCACCATTTGCAACTGAGCCATTAGTGTATTTATTTAAACAATACATCTATTTTACTAATTCCTAAGTAACATAATAATACCAACCGTAGTATGACCCCATCCAGTGACTACTGTCAATTCTCCATCATAAATCTCTTCACCAGACTCGAACATTTCAATGGGAGCTACTCCCACACCGTAAGTAATAGGTTGTGCTAACCACATGATCGCAATATCGTAGTCCATTTTAGAGTAGCTGAATCCTGGATGAGATAATAGGTCACCGACGGCATAGATCCGACCTCCAGTCTCGCTTGATGATGAACCTACTCTAATTTTATAGTTATTTGGAGAAGTTCTGTAAAAAATAATAATTTTGCTATTCAAATCTATATTTCACTAACAATGGATGCTGTTTACAAAATTATCGGTATTTAGTCATGATTCGGGATTTTATCAATGTGTGGCACAAGGGGGACTGACAACTTCATCTGGGATATGGCACCGAGCTTCATTGAATGCAATCTACTTAAGAAAGTTTCTTTTTAGGGTTCCCAAGTCATACAAGGGTAACATAAAAGTTTGTCATGTCCATCCGTCCCTAACTAATGTCTTTACTGATATTATAACAGCGAAACTATCTCTTTTCGTTTTCACAGCTTAACTACCGAACTGATTTGAAAGAAATTTGGGCTTGGGATAGATTAGACTCCGGATATGGACGTGGATACTTTTTGCCCAGGGATCGTGAGTAAAACTGCGGGGGTTAGCTAGTATGTAGTACATAGATAAGTATGACAAAAGCAACGAGATACAAATAAGTGAAATAACGTGAACATTTTAAAATTATATGATTTTAGAATGCGAAAAAAACCCGACCTGTTAGATTCGTTATGCTAAATAGCTTTTACTAAGGGACTAACTGTAATCGAGAAAATAATTTAAAACTTTTCATAAAGCCTTATGAAAAAAAAAACGGGATTTCCGGAAAAAAACAAATCTATACTAATATTATAAAGCTGAAGAGTTGTTTGTTTGTTTGTTTGAACGCGCTAATCTCAGGAACTACTGGTTCGATTTGAAATTCTTTCAGTGTTGGATAGCCCATTTATCGAGGAAGGCTATAGGCTACTTTTATCCCGGAAAAACAAACGATCCTTGGGAACGCGGGTGAAACCGCGCGGAAAAGCTAGTACAAAAATAATACTGCAAAGTCAACGGAATTAATCTAAATGGAATAAAGGATAAGATAACATATTTAATTGAAAATCCTCAAAGTTCTCATACAAACACTTTCTAGGTTTCAAGTATATTAAATATATTGATTGAAAATCGTCAAAGTTCCGATAAAGATACTTTCTGGGCTTCAGATTATGACATACTAAAAATGTAGGTAAATAACAGATTGTGATATCTACAAAGTTTACTATCTACTAGATAAACTTAAAGTTTGATTTAATCGGTCACTGCTTATCTAAGCATTTAAACAATTAAATACAATAGAAAGAATTAAATGTTTGTTTTTATGTCAAGTGAGTGCCCTATCATAACTACCTGTATAATTTGTACATTTGATTTTAAGATGACATGTTATCAAAACCTTTTGTCAAACTGAATAAATTCAACTATAGGACAAACTATTAAATCGTAAAAGACTTCAAACTTTTCCTATAAAAGCTCATCCCCGATCAATGTGTTTGAAATATATATACATCTACAAGTATTACATCTCAAAGTGAAAGATTATTTCAAAAAAATATCTTATCGTATAGATTTACTCAACAGACATAATTTATGAATTTTCACGACAAAAATATATATTTCTTGTTTAGGGTTCTAAATCAAAATGGAATCAAAAATCGAACTAAAAACATTTACCTAAGTTTTTGCAGGTTTCGCCATTTTTCATCATTCAGATACAAAAAATAAAATATTAAACTTGTAGTTGTAGGTAGTTAGTCTTTTAGTGTTAAAAAGAATTTTTAAAACTTAACTTTTTTTATACAACATTGTGGGCAAACAAGCATACAGCCCGCCTGATGGTAAGCGGTTACAGTAGCCTATGAACGCTTGCAAGACCAGGGGTATCACTCACGCGTTGCCTCTTCTCTCTTCCCACTCCCTGATGAGCTCTGGCGACATTACTCACGCGCAGGAACACAACTATAAGTTATTTGGCTGCGGTATTCGTTAACTGGAGGTACTTCCCCAGTCGAGCTGCTCTTTGAGCGACATATCGCTATGCTCTACCTCTCTTAGACTAAGTTCACCTCTTACTGTCAGCGGTACTTTGGCTTCAAAATAACCGATAATTAATTCACATAATACATTTCATATGGTTCTTACCCTACAACACAATGAGCAGCTGTCACAATTATATCACTTCCAATGATGGTGCCTCCACATGAATGTCTTCCTCTGTACAATATGGATGCCTGGTAGGGAGCTCCGGTGATGTCAATGTCCTCGCCGCCAACTATTCTTACATCTTGCTTATCTGGTGTTGGTAATGCACCTAGAAATATGAGAAATGTTTAACCGTAATCGATTACTTTTTTGAAATCCTTAGAGAATTGACAATAAACTTCTATTATGTTATCGTAAGTATCTATGTAAGTATTTGTTTAGAAAAAAGTAATGTAGTATATCAGTTAACTGTTTTCTATAGTACAAGCTCTGCTCTCTAGTTTGTGATCCGTGTGTGAGGAATTTTCAATGTCCCAGGTTTTTATTTTCTAATAGAGACTATTATGAAAAATGCAATAAATCAAAACCAACCAAAGGGCATTTCTACCCACTTACGATTACGATATCTAACGATTTCATTGCAGAATTGACTAATAAGTTGAGTTGTAGTACCTACAAAATTTAGTTGGTTCTATTATTATTTTGCGGAACCCTCCCTGCATGAATTCAACTCACACTTGGCCGGTATTTTGATCAGACACTGTAACAGGTAGTTCATGGAACATACTTTCAACTCCTAACAGAATATAAACAACTATAATAGCATCTACAATTTTAAAAACAAATTAATCTTTAAAAAAAACGAAACAATACTTAAGACACAATTACTTATTATTAAAGTAATTAAAAAATAGACATACCAACTAATCCAAGAACGATAACCCCAAAAATAAATAAGAACATGTTGACTCCTATACTTGCACTGACCAATCTTCCCATTAACGAAACAACATTTATACCTGACAGTTACAACAGATTATTAGGTCAACATAATTAACTGATAATTCCGAACCTTCACACTAATTCTCAACAAGTGACTGATAAAGCTAGACTCAAGATATATACGTATTTGATAAGTGCTAGATACACGTGAGCAAAGTAAATAAATAAATAATAACAATGATTTTGTCAAGTGACTGTTGATTTTAATTATGATAAGATAAGAAAGGATCTTGACCTCTTAAAAACTTGTGTTTGTGTGTACTTGTGATTAGAAAAAATATTTGAAGTTCAAACGTTTATGAATGGTATTTTGGGGTTCAATTAATCAACTTATTAGGATCTATACAGCGTAAAAACCCAAAGCAATATCTCCGACGATTATATCTCAGTGGTAGTGACGACGAATACCGTGACAAAGGTTGTGCATTCGAACCCCACCATGAGCTAGAGCTTTTTGTGATGGAAAACACCATGAGGGAACCATAGTACAGTGGTAAGGTACTTTGTAGTACACGCCAGGCTGGCTACCACTCTTAAGTTGAAATTTTGTCGCCAAGCACCTATAGATGTGTTCTGCCACGTGCACCTGAGAACCAGTTTAGAGCTTTGTGTGCTTTTCACCTTCGGGCATTATCATCACTGACCAATGTGAGATTTTTGTCAAACACAAGCGTATCCATAATTAAAAAAGAAATCTATGATAATTAATAAATCAGTTGAAATATAATATAAAATTATTTATCTACAAAAGTTAGGTCAGCATAGAAAATTTGATCTAAATTTTTAACTTAGAGAGTGTTACCTTTATAAACAAAGAAGTTCTATTAGCAAATAAACAAAAATAACGTTTCTATTTGTTTTGTAAATGTTCAAAATTAAAGAGAAAATGAAATAACCAAAAGGTTTATATGCTGCGTATAAGATTCATTCTTATAAGTGGCAAGATTTATTCGTAATATTAGTTATATTATAAACTATAATCTTCAGTTTTAATTACTTCATTGATTATATCCTACTATATTGGTTTTCTCCCTGGGGTAAATCGAATAATTTTATTTGTAGCACGCATACCTGATTATGTTTTCTAAGTTATTTTGGTATCATAAAAGGAAAAGGTATAAGAGGAAAATATAATGTTATTACACAAGATAATGGGTGAGTAACAACAACCACACGATGCCGCATTTAGACAGACAAAAATACTAATTAATATTCTTTTTATAAAAAAAAACCCAGAAGCTAGAGATGCTCTATGCTGAAGTACAGGGTACAAACCTGGTTCAGCAGCAAATGCCAAAACACTTTACGATTAATAAAAAAAATCATAATTATTATTTATTAATAAAATATTGCAATAAATATTGAAATTGTAATACGGAACCCAATCAAACGTATAAATAAAAAATATCAGGTGGAAATAAATGTTGTAGTTTTTACATAATTGAGTAATTGTAGGTTTTTATTTATCAATACTATAGATAACATAGAACTGAGTCAATGTAATTAGGACAATTACTTACTACTCGTCGTTTACGCCATATTAATTTAAGTGCTATCATATCAAATTGAATTGGTTACATATTATTATTATTATTATTTTGTTTATTAGGTTTGTGTTTAACCACAATCTCACAATGGTAGATGATTATGTGGCCGAAGGTGGTAAGCACACAAAGCCTAGAAGTAGGTAACTTGTTCTCACGTGCAGCCGCCAGAACATACCGGTACATGTTTCTCGACAGAATAATATTCTTCCTACTATCATACTTATCTCTTCTCTTTCTCTTCTGTATACCTATATAAAAGGAAAAGGTGACTGACTGACTGATCTATCAACGCACAGCTCAAACCACTGGACGGATTGGGCAAAAAATTGTCATACAGATATCTATTATGACGTAGGTATCCGCTAAGAAAGGATTTTTGAAAATTCCATCACTAAGCGGGTAAAATAGGGGTCCGCAGGTAAAACCGCGGGGCGGAAAGCTAGTACTTATATAATATTATTATTGTAAATGTGAAAGTTTGTGAGAATGGATGTCTGAATGTTTGTTACTCATTCAGGCAAAAACTGCTGGCAAAATCTGTCTCACTCGTGAACTTCTGATTACCAAGTTGCACGAGTGAGACAGAGAATAGTCACTGCGTGATTTCACCGTCGAGTTTAAGTTTAGAATAGCCTACCTGAACGGATTTGGATGAAATTTGGGACACATATAGAATATATTTTGGATTAACACATACAATACTTTTTATCTCGAGAAAACATAAGATAACGTAACGCGGGTTATACCCCGGGGCGGAAGCTAGTGTAAGAATAAATAAATATCCCTTGACATTCATCACACACAACCATGTGATTCCAAACTAAGCTTAACTTGTATTATGGAAACCAGTTAATTGATATTATAACTAAAGCTGCTTGTAAATATAAATAGTTATGTAAATATTTACACTTAAATTTAGAACAAACTGCCACGTTCATGGCCACAAATGTTTGTTGTAACCTCCACGCCAACATGCCCTTTCCTACTTCCTATTATTGTTATGTAGGTAATTTTGTGTACATGTTTGCGTCCATATTTGTGTCAATGTTACACTTAATAAAAAATATACTTTAATTCCGGTAAAACATAAGATGTGTTGGTAACGTCACAGGTAACGCAATATATTTTCTTAGCTTATTTAAATAATTAGCTAAATTAAATTTATTATCTCGTGTGTGTGTGTTATTTTGTAAAAATTGGAAGCTTATGTGACAATAATTGGATGGATATTATAATTATGATTTATACGATATCTGTATAAGTATGTATTTAAAATAAAATAGTATATCAGTTATTTCGTTTCCGTAGTACAAGCTTTGATTAGTGTGACAGCAGTTAAGGGTGTCGAGAGGTTCCAAAATACACATACTGAGATGAGGTAAATAATTATATTCAATATAGAATGTTTGTGACTCATCACGCATAAACAGCTGAATGGATTTGAATGAAACTTAGTACATATTTAGTAAGTACACATTTCATAACTTGAAATAACATATAGGGTACTTTTTGTCCCAAGAAAACATAAGATTTCTCGGTAACGCGGGTAAAACCGTGGGGTAGGAGCTAGTAAATTATATAAATAAGTTCAATAGCTAATCTTTGTGTTTTTCAATGTCTTACGTTAATCCAAATTTTTTGATGTTTTGTTTTTCTTTCGTGACACACCGCTTTTAAGTTTAACGAACACATAGCAATCATATTTTATTACCTTGGTCTAAGGTATCTTGGATGAGAATCCAAACTTCAGGTTAGTCTCAGGAATTGAATGTATATATAAACAAATGTTTGTTTCTCTGTTGGTTTGTTAGTTTGTAATGTATACCGTTTATTCAATCTCAATGAAACTTTGATGAGTTTGTGTGAAACGACGACCGCAATAGTTTCTGATAACAAAATAAGATATTGCATCCCACGCCGGGAATTATCCAGTATATAATAAAAATTGTAGAACCGGTGTGTCTCTCTGTACACTGATTGAATTTTATTCCAAAAACTGATTGAGGGTGATAAAGAAAAAGTGACAAAATTATTTTTAATTCTTTTGTTTCCCTGTCTTTCTGTTTGTTCCATAGGTAAATTAAGAATTTTTACTTTGTTTCATCGTCTGGTAGAAAGAAAACATATAGATATAAATTGTGCGCGAGCGAAGCCACGGGCGAGAATTTACTTTATGGCGCGTACATAAAGCTAATTGTTTAAATTTCGACTTAAAACTTTACATAAGTTTTGACGTTCTCTAATTGAAAAACTTGTATTTTAAAGCATATCGCTTGACGGTGGCATTCAAGTCAAGACACTTTACGTTTAAGAGAATAAGCGATATATTCGTCGAACTTTTGAGAAGTATGTCACACGTCGAACTGAAAATTCCTATTCAGGTCTTGATTTCGCTTTAGAAGTTAGCTTCCGTTTTAAGAGTTTTTTATAACTCGCGATATTGTTTCCGATTCTCGGAAAACAAAGTGAGGCTGAGTTTTGTTTCTTTTTACCTTATCTTGTACCTCAGGCTTTATTTGTTAGTCCGTATTTTCAACGAAGAGAAAGATAAGTAATTAATTTAGTGTCGATACATATGTATGTATATGTCACAGTCAGAACTCTTTCATGGTCATAACTACTTTTGACTGAAACTATTTCAGTCAAAACTCTATCCTGGTACTTTAAAAAAAACACGAATCTATGTGAAAACCACTAACCTATGTGATCAAATATCTACATATTTTCGCATAATATAGGTTATATAGGGTTTATTTATATGTAAATGAGTTTTGACTGAGATATATATTAATTAATAGTGTGTTTGTTACCACTGGCAGCTCGGTTATAACTGAACGGATTTAGACGAAACTATTGGCACAGATAGATGACTTATTAGATGATGCCCTAGAATAGCATAATATATTTTTATCCTCTAAAAACATGAGATCTCTTAGGAACGCGGGTGAAACCGTAAGGCGGGAGCTAGTATTAACTAAAAGGTTTAGGTATATCTATGATATCAATTTATATATTAAGTGTTGTTAAATTTGAGCACTTCCATCCCTCACACATTTTATAGAGATGCGTCGAAACGCGCGCTTATCCTACTAATATTATAAATGCGAAAGTTTGGATGGATAGATGGATGGAGGGATGGATGTTTGTTACTCTTTCACGCAAAAACTAATGAACGGATTCGGAAGAAATATGGCACAAACATAGATTATAGTCGGGAATAGCACATAGATCCCTCGGGAACGCGGGTGAAACCGCGGGGCGGTAGCTAGTATTGATATAAGCGCGTGTGACCAAAGAACTGAGAGTGACCATTTTCCTCGGGTAACGTATCAGTCTCGCAATTCAACAAGGTAACGTCGCCGGCTTTTTGGGAGTCCAGGCTTGCTTGTATAATTGATTTTTATTAATGTTTTAGTTACGGTTTTTAATTTAATTGCTTTAAGATTTATTAATTAACCGCAAAATATCACGAAGTTAAAATTAATCTATAGTGATGTATATATATTTATTAATTAAGGTTCAAAGTCGTGGCAAAGTCTTCCATAAAACATGAAAAAATATTTATTTTCCGGCAGTACTCTGGCTCATTAACATCACGAAGGTATTCCAATTTTAAGATCACCGCGAATTCAATAAATTACCCGTATTAAATGGGGGTTTTAAGAAACGCCTATAAATAGAATTTATAACAGAAATACCTAATGCAACTCGGATCAAAGATATAAATCATACTGGCACACTTTCGGTAGAGGTCATTTTTAAAATGACAATATTTTTTACGGAAATAACAGTAGTTTAAGGCGATGATAGCTCAGTAGTGAAGTCGAAGGTCGTGGGTTTGAATCCTTAATTAAGCACGAGCTTTTGGTAAAGGAAACCAAACATGGTGGCACGTCATGCTGGCTACCAACCACCCTCAAGTTGAAAATTTATCGCTAAGCACTTATCGGTGTGTTCCGGCAGCTGTACTTGGGGCCAGTACCTTCTTGGCTTTGTGTGCTTACCACCTACGGTCACATCATCACTTACCATAGTGTGATCGTGGTTACAAGCAACAAGTAAGTACCTACAAATAATATATATAATATATATATTATTGATAACTATTGATTAGGATGTTATCGAAATAAATAATTGCTAAATGCTAAATTTTATTATTGTGTGACCATAATTTTGAATGTACTTTAATTTACACTTTAAGAGGTTATTCGTAAAGTTCAATTTTACCTAATAGTGCTACAGGAAAGTACCCGAATGCTACTACATTCATGATGACATATAAAAGTTGAAAATAAAAAGGGAACTCGATCCCCCAACTTTGTGAATGAGGAACAAAAAGGAAGCGTATATGGAACGCGGTCACGGGTATTAAATGTCTCCCAACTTTTAATGAAAATGGTCTGACGAAGCTAACAAATCTCCTTTGAATGGAATTTTGATCGCAAACGCCTTTTGATTGTTCATAGTCAGTGACTGATAAAAAGCAAAACACAGAATCTTCTGTAAAGGAAAACGATTATAAGTAACATGCATTGCCGTAAAATTAATTCACAGACATGAAAAGTTCACCAACATTTGCTGAACCAGCATGGTTGGGCCAACTTGGTGTTAGATATAGGAGCTTCGTATAGTTTGTATAGTTCATCAATAGTTCACTTATTTTGTAACAAAAATTAACTGATTTTACAAGTATTATATTCCCATAACCCGACCCTATAGAAAAACGCCTAAATTATATGTCGTAAAATACAATTCAAGTAATTAAATAAATAGAACGATAAGTATTTATCTTGACATAAGTCTAGTCATCACACTCGAGTGAATCAATTTAAAGCACTCTGTATACAAAATGTGACTGACACCTACAATATCTCTATTGTCCACGTAATCTAAAATCAATCATGTTAACTTGCTTTAATCTGTCTATTATTTGATGTAATTCTATTATTATGAATATAATATACTTATCTGTCATACAGTGAGGATCATTAGGTAAATACTAAATAGAGTATTTAAGGCTAACTTTCGAGTTAAGCCGTTATGTAGACTATTGATTCGATAATACCAGTTTCGATTGGTGAAAATTGAAAAAATTATTCAATAAATTGTTTTATCGCAAAACCTTTTGCTAAAATATATTATTATTTCATAAGTAAGGTTTTGCACATACAACGGTGCCACAGTCTAATAAGCCAAGCTTTACAATGGGGATTTAAAATTAAATCACATGAATCTCAGCATCCGGGGAGTTCCATCCAGTCGGAGCTGCATTGTCATGGAACACGCAAAGAATTTAATTAAAACAAAAAGGAACGAACAGGATCGCGCCTTTATGCTCCTTGGTTTTACTAGTGTATTATAGAGTATATTGGTGAATTATGTGGACAGTGTATAGTAAGTACCCAACACATACACTTATCACAATTTATTGCACCTTAGATTATAACATATAGACTACCGGGATATAGATACCTCGAAAACCCGGGTAAAACTGCGGGGCATATGTTAGTATAAAATACATTGCCACGTTACGTGAAAATTGCTTTCCTCGAGATACTCGAGTTCCATTCCTTGTGCAACAAGCATCGAAAATGTTTGGCGTAGATATCATTTTGAGTCGGTATGCCAAAGGAAATGTTAAATATACAAAATAACAATGAAACTACATAGTTAAATGCCACAAGAAACCGTTTTAACAAAGTATACAACAACCGAGAACAAAGCTTGTTAAAGCTAAAAGGAAATACTTCGTCCACTTTAGGTGTCTTGATGATTCATGCAAGAACTCCGCAGTGCGTCTGTAACGTATTTCAAGGATGTAAATCTACTAGTTATGTCTGGTACGTGCGACTTATTGGCCGCAATGGAGCTAAAATCTGCGACAGAGATCGTTCTAAGATTCCTGAACAATGCAAGAACTAAGGGGGTATCTATAAACTACGTAACGCAAAGAAGGGGAAGGGGAGTCATTAGCAATCAATCAATTAAGGTCACTTTGGAGCAGGTCAACAAGAGTAGGTATTACTAAAGGGAGAAGGGGTCAAATTCAGCTATGTATGTATCACGTGGTTTATGGAAGTAAGTAATTCTTGTGAATTTTAGTAACATTTCTCATCTCTCGATGGAATACTTACTAACATTCGTAATGTAATGAATTCTTAATATTCATGTGACTTTGGTCTAATTTAAATTTGAATTAAAACAAAAAATAATGGTATTAATTTTTGATTAATGAAAATAAAGGCATTATTAATTGATACTATTTCTAATTAGCAATTCTTTTTAACCGACTTCAAAAAAAGGAGGAGGTTCTCAATTCGACTGTATTTTTTTTGTATGTTTGTAACGCGATTACTCCGCCAATTATGAATTGATTTTGATGATTCTTTTTTCGTTAGGGAAAGGAAAGCACGTGTCCAGAATCTCAAATTCTTTTGCTGACTTCAAAACGAGTTCTAATATCGTTATTTTATACTTTTTAGTGCTAACCCATTTTGAAGTTGGTTTTACTTTTTTGTTAAATGTTAATTTTATCTTAAGCAATAATGTAAGTAGCTACTCATAATATAAACTTAGATATAAAACTTTTAACCACAAAGTCAAGTTGATTTTATTTTCAGCAGCGGCAGCGCTACGTCTAGTTCCTGACGAGGGATATCAAATACTATTGTTGTTTAGTCGACAAAGCTCCCGGATTTCAGGCATGTAATGCTTTACTGGCTATTCTGTGAGAATGGACCATTCGATTTAACCATGAAATATTTCCAGTGTCTGCTTGGTGCTTAATATAAATCTTTTCAAACTGTTCTGTTTGCTTGTTGCCTTAACTTAAATGCGTTTGAATTGCTCCTATGCTTTTGAATTGCTCCTTCTATTATTCTTATAAAATAATTACGAGGTTTAACAACCAAAGCGATTTCTTCCAGGCAACATAGTATAATATGGTGGTGTTTCATATAAATACCTACCTAAAATACATACTACTTAATAATATTAAATCCATTAACATCTAATGAATTAGAAGCAATAATAAACTAATAAACATGTTAAAAATCTAACATATACAAAGAAAGAAATGAAGAAATGATTAGAAAGAGTGAAAGTGTGAAATTACTAAAGCTTCAAAGTTCGACATCCTAATAATAATATAATAATAGTTCCATAGCCTAAAGTACCTAATTAAATGCCAGACTCAACAAAATGTTTGCAACAAAATAAACTTTTAGTATGTAACAGATGTTTGTGGAATTATGGGAAACAAACCATACACAGATTCTGCTAATGTTGGTTAAACTGTTTCCAATTTTATTTGGTAAACAATAAGGCTTAGTATACTTTTGTTAGAGAAAATTCAGATTAATCGGGTCCTATCTCAATCTCCAATTAGCGTCAAAAGAAAATCAACCAGCAAAATTGTACCTAATGTTGGTGATAAACTAAAATAAAAATTGCACTCCGGGAGTGCCGACATAAGTGAAAACTTTTTTTTTTGATAGATTTAAATTGAGATTGAAACTAAATGTCAAACTGCGTCTCGCTCGTAACGGTGTAGCGAGTCCCGAGGTTTTACCTCATCTAAAAATATGCGTACCACGCTAAAACAAGTTTACACTTCAATAATGCCAAAAAATATACTAAACTCAAACTACTATATTATGTATTGTCTTCGTACTATAACTAAAACTGCAGAAAGTAGTTACACTCCCGGAGTGCCGACATAAGTGAAAACTTTTTTTTTTGATAGATTTAAATTGAGATTGAAACTAAATGTCAAACTGCGTCTCGCTCGTAACGGTGTAGCGAGTCCCGAGGTTTTACCTCATCTAAAAATATGCGTACCACGCTAAAACAAGTTTACACTTCAATAATGCCAAAAAATATACTAAACTCAAACTACTATATTATGTATTGTCTTCGTACTATAACTAAAACTGCAGAAAGTAGTTACTATAAAAATTATAATTTCTATTGCAAAATGAAATGGATAAGTCAAATTAAACATACCAGCATTTTCGGTCATTAATGTCTCGAAGATTACTTTGTAATCAATTAAATATTTTCTGTCTACGTCATAAAAAGAATCGAAGACCCATAATCCCCCCTGCCCCCATCCATCACGTTCTGTACCAATTTAATCCGTGATTGATGAAACCACCGCGATTTGAAGATCTGAATTCCTTTGAAGTGTACCGTCATAATTAATAGCGTTGGGATTTTTGAGCGTTCATCTGTCATTTACTTGAGCAATCAGTGCTTCGAAAAATCTTTCTTCGCATAGCTCTAAACTAGGTAGACAACTACTACTAGAAATCTAGTACTTATATAGTAGTTACATACATATATTATATCAGTATCACAAGTTCATTAGTAGGTATACATGATGATTCTTTTGTCACTGGCAATACTTGCAGGGGTAGTACTCATCAATATGAACAACATTTATTACGGGACTAACTGTGATCACAAAAAAAATATCAGCTGATCCATACCAAAGTTCTATTCGACCAAAATGTATGAAGCAACCGTTTTATTTTACGCGATATCAGAGTCGGTCCCAGTATAAAAGTTTATATTGATGAGTACTTTCACCCCTGCAAGTATTTCCAGAGACTAAAAAATCAACCTGTATATTGACGTACATAGTACTATCTACATAAATAAAAATAAATAGCTAAATGTATAGCTAAGCGCATAACTCGAGAACGGGTGGATCAATTCAGCAATATATTTTTTTTATTTGTTAAACTCCGAGGCAATGTATTAAGAAGAGAAAAAATGGAAAAGCTGCCTGGAACTTTTGGACAATTCTGGAAAAACTGAAAATATGGATTTTTTTTTTGCGTTAGGCAGACAGTTTATTTAGGAAGGTATAATAGGCTATCTTGAGAACGTAGCTGCAGATAAAACTGCGGGAAACAACTAGTAAATAATAACGTCATTTAGTTTGTACTATGCGCAGACGTTGATGACTTAAAGATTTTCACCTCTAAAATATACACTGGGTGGATATTTTGGGATGGAATATTTTCGTAACTTTTGGAAGGTTCATCGTGCTGGTACCTACCTCATGTCGTAGTGCTGAGAGCAAACCGTGACGTACTATATCAATAGAAAAGGGCTCACCGCTTGTCAACTTAGTACTTAATCATGTCTTATAAGCTAGTATTTTCTTTTCATTAAAATTTCTTGTCGATAAAATTGAGCTTAAATAATACAAACAATATTTCATATAAAGTTGTTATAGCCTATATTATGATGTTTTTAGGGTTACGTACCCAAAGGGTAAAACGGGGCCCTATTACTAAGACTCCGCTGTCTGTCCGGCTGTCCATCTGTCACCAGGCTGTATCTCATGAACCGTGATAGTTAGATAGTTGAAATTTTCACAGATGATTTATTTCTGTTCCCGTTATAACAACAAATACTAAAAAACAGAATAAAATAAATATTTAAGGGGGCTCCTATACAACAAACGTGACTTTTTTGCCGTTTTTATAGATAATGGTACGGAACCCTTCGTACGCGAGTCCGACTCGCATTTTTTTATTATGTGTCGGCTTGTGTTTGACCACAATCTCGCAGTGGTAAGAGAAACTGCCTGAAGTTAGAACACTAAGCCTAGAAGCAACTGGCTCTCATGTGCAGATACAAAAAATCAACCGTAAGTGTTTAGCAACATATTTTCAGCTTAAGGTAGCCAACCAGGCGGGTACTACAAATTACCTTTCGTGCACAGAAGTATTTCACCTAAATACACAGGTAAAACTACGGGGCAATAGAAGTGAAATCTACAAAACTATACTTAGTACATCTTTAATCACATGACGATAGCAATCTACTGTTAATACACACACACAAGGACATGTCCATTTTTATATTGTTCTGGAATTCAGCCAAGTTATTTATCAAGGTAGGTTCATGGAAAGAAAGCACAGTAATAGTGGCCAATCAAAACCTTGTAATCAAAGAAAATGGCAATCAAAGAAAGCTTCCAACAATTCCACTCTGTGACTAGAATGGAATTGAATGCCACGCAAGTAACAGCTACGTAGAGATAAATAAACGCTGTGTACTGCGTGTTTTTCTAATCAAGTAATGTATGTGATACGATTGTAACTAAATGTTAGTTGTCACTTGCAGCTACTTGTGACTTTTTACAAACTCATAATCATTCTCACCACAGGGGCACAAGGGAAACGTGTGCAGGGGCACGCTGGGAGCACAAGGGTGTTAACAACCAGGGGGATATCCATCACTGAGAATATTTTATTTTTTTGCGTTTAATTGGGAAGTCTTCATAATATGCCCATGAAATTGACTTCTCTGGTATAAAGCGATTAAAAAGTCTTGAGACAAATTTATCTTCTAGATATTATCGGCTAAATAGTATCAATAGGTAAGTTAAATTTTGTCTTAGCGTAATGATTCATAGCCTAAATGAAACCTTTTTCAAGGAACTTCTAAGGTAGGATATGAATACCGCTGTGGTTCTTGAGCTATTACCACACTAATAGACAAATAGATGGACACGTTGCATTTAATAATATTCAACTTTCGATGAAAACGTTTCACCGAAAGTCATGATGACTTTGTCACGATATATTTAAAAAACCAAGATAAAATTAATACTTTCTAATATATAAGATTCTCGTGTCACAGTGTTTGTCTGCAAACTCCTCCGAAACGGCTTGACCGATTCTTATGAATTTTTTTGTGCATATTCGGTAGGTCTGAGAATAGGTCGTAAAGTATATTTCATACCGCTACGCGGGTGCAACCGCGGGGGACAGCTAGTATACTTATAAAAATCGATGTTTTCCATCTGTTTGTTTATTTATTTGTAACGTGTACGCTCCTATACCATTCATGCGAATTAGATTAAACTTTGATGAGTTGTCACTTGTTGTCCTCTCGATTGGGATTGTTTTTTGATAATAAAGAGGCATTGCAATTTACAATGGGAATTAGCTAGTTATATATCGAACATGATAATCGAACTTTACACAATAAATGTGAATTTTAGTCAAGATTTATTATCAAACAATTACTTTTGACATTCATTTTGCATTCATACCATTTTAAAACTAAATTAAAGATATTTTATTCATAGTAACCAAATAGTTTACAGGTATATTATCGTACAAAAAAAATGCGAAACACCTCAACACTCAATCACTCCGTAATGGATGTACGGATCTCGATGAAATTCTGCACATAATTATATAGATCATTTGATAACAGTACCGTGGTTTGATTGCTAGATTACAGTTTAATCCACGGATTTCACCTAGAGATTTGAAATTTCTAGGAAATATTCTTTGAATACCCCATGGGTACAGTTAGGACGGGTTTCCCAAATTTTAACTGATATAGCGGGTAAAACCACGGGCGGAAAGCTAGTCATAAATAAAACAAAGAATACTTTTCGTCGGTACAACAATCTTAATCTTAAATAGTCATGGATTCTACCTAAAACAGCAAAACAAGACCTAACATGAAATCCAAAAATCACTCATCTTTTGAGTAATTGCTAAGGTGCGCAACTGGAGCCTAGATATTTTCATTTGACACCACAGTTCAGATGCAGCTTCTTAGCTGTGACGTTGGTGTGAAATGTTTTTACTTTATTATAATTATATATTCTTATTGGTATTGCCAGTTTGATAAAATTTCAAGCCCAATATGCATGAACACATTTAAAATCATTTCTATCATTATAATACCTATTGGACTAAACCCGTCGAGCATGAAGTCGGTTAAAATACGAGAGACCAGTACTCATGTTCCAGTTCATCGTCAGACTTTTGTTTGGGCAAATTTAATGAACTCAAACTCTCTAGACTTACCAAAAGCTTACCATTAATGTGAAAGTTTGTGTGGATAGATGGATGGACGTCTGGATATTTGTTAGTCTTTCACGCAAAAACTACTGAACGGATTTAGAAATTAAATGAAATGAGCTGAAAATCGAAACTATATTTTTGTTACAAATGGGTAAGAAGAAAGAACTACCTACAAGTAAGACAAGTGTCACGATTTCGGAATACAGCATAATACCCTTTCCTTTCCATACTAACAAGCTGTTTTGAAGCTATGTCAGATTACAGTGCGCCAGGCATAGTCGTAAAATGTCAAGCAAATCCCTCCGTCTGTCATTAGGTACCCCTATTTAGAAGGCAGAGGTTAATTGCATGATGTATGTCCCCAGAGGCTACGTAAACTCCAGGATACATCTGCAGAGAAATGTGACATTACACCAGCTCTAAATATAAAACAGGAGAGCACTACAGATGTGGTAGTGCTTGGCCTTCACTTAGTAGCCCACTTGACTTGCCAGGGAAAATAAGGTGCTGGAAATGGTAAGTTCATTATTTAATTAGTAAATACGGCTTTCACATACTATATATTATATTATTATAATTTATGCTACTGAGCCTTCTTATCCTGACCTACTCGGTTGCCAATACGATCGATTGGTAGGTATAATTTAATTTATATAATATCTAGCTTATCCCTGGCGTAATGGTATAGGAGCGCATACATTATAAGCAAATAAACATACCATAAACGTCGATGTTTATATACATATACACTAACTTCCGCTCCGCGGTTTCACCCGCGTACCCGAGGAATCTCATGTTTTCCCGGGATAAAAAGTAGCCTATAGCCTTCCTCGATAAAATATTTTTTTGTAGGTAGCAGAACTCTTAGTGCAGAGTTCGCCCGGGGAAGTACTAGCACCATCTAATTCCACCGTAATGGTAGTGCACTTGTATTACTGTGTTTCGGTTAGGAGGGTATGGGAGCCGGTGAAATTACAGGCACAGGAGACTTAACAAGCTCATGTCTCAAGGTTGGCAACGCGTGGGTGATACCCCTGGTAGGGAAAATAATATAATATTGTATTTTCTTTGCCCGTGGTATTATGAGCGTCTATAGGCTACGGTAACCGCTTACTATCAGATGGGCCGTAAGCTTGTTAGCCATCTATGTAGTATAAAAATAATGCTATCCAACACTTTAAAAAAATTCTATTCGAACCAGTAGTTCCTGAGATTAACGCGTTCAACCAAACAAACAAACAAACTCTTCAGCTTTGTAATATTAGTATAGATATATACATTTTTGCTGGAGGTGTCGCAGTCATCTCATACTGCAACATTCAAAATTAAAGTCTGCAATGCAAAATAGAAGTTATTAGATTTGATAAACTTTTTATGGTCAGAATAACTACATAGCTCAACAAAGTATAAAGTAATAGACATTTGAGCAAAAGTTCCCTGCCATTTGTCCGCAAATAAATCGTAATCAGAATACTTATGCAGCAAACTCGAGCTTTTGTATAATATTTCATCTTACTTTCTAACACCATTCAATCACCTGTAGGTCCCTGAGTGTAATGAATTGACTTTTACTATCACGTTAGCGTCTACGACATTTATCCTTAGGGATTGACATAGCGCCTCTCGCCAAAAGACTCATAGAGCTAATGATCGTAAACCGCAATATACCTATCATTCAATCAACTCAAATATAAAAAAAATGGCAAAAAGCAAGGTCTTTCAGCACAAATTAAGGGAAAATTCCAAAAAATTAAAAAAGTTGAAAATTAAAGGGTGTCCCCATACATACATAGTTACACCAATTAATAAAGACCTCTGAGTTGTATGGGCGCTCATACAATTTAGAGGTCTAGCTTAATTGGCACCAACCTCAAATAAGGTTAATAAATAAAATTGTGCATTTCCCGTGATGGATGAACGATGGACAAAGTTTGTACGGAACCCTCGGTGCGCGAGTCCAACTCGCACTTGGCCGGTTTTTTATACTCAGGGTACTGGTAGAAACAAGTTATTCTGCTACGGGCCTTCTGGTAATTACATTTTTTTTTTCTTCCAGAAACTCTACGTCAGTGTAATTTTAACTTATCACAGAGGGTCACTTGTCTGCCTCTATTGTTGCCGTCGACATTATAGATCGCTACTCTCTTCGTATTACCTTCTTGCAGCTATGAACTGTTTTAAATTTTAAAATAAAGTTTTAGTGGAGATTTAACACATCTTACTAGTTTCTGTTTTAGAAGCAAGTGCGAATGTGACTTGAAGATTTTTTAATAAATTGGTATCTAATGCTGCATATTTTTTTTTTTTATATATATAATTATAGTTGATGATGTCTAAGGCTTTTGCGGGTACAATTTTCTTTCATCTACATCTAATATATAAAATTCTCGTGTCATAGTGTTCGCCGAATCCAACTCGGTTGGGCAGCGTTCGGGAAACTACGAAATGTCTTCTCTTCCAAAATGCCTCAGTGCCTTAAGACGAAAGTCTACAACCAGTGTGTTACCAGTGATGACATTTAGCATAGAGACGTGGTCTTTCACTATGGGCCTCATAAAGCAGCTCAAGTTTCTCTACGCGATCGAATTAGGAATGAGGAGATCCGTAGACGAACTAGGGTCACCGACATAGCCCAGCGGATTGGCAAGTTGAAGTGGCAATGGGCAGGCCACATAGTGCGCAGAACGGATGGCCGATGGGGCCAAAGAGTTCTGGAGTGGAGACCACGGACCGGCAAGCGCAGCGTGGGACGTCTGCTTACAAGGTGGTTTCCGACGACCTTGTAAAGGTCGTTGGAAAACGCTGAATGCAGGCCGCCCAAGACCGGTCCTATTGGAGATCATTAGGGGAGATCTATGACCAGCAGTGGACGTCTTGCGGCTGAGATGATGATGAGTGTTTGTCTGCAAACTCCTCCGAAACGGCTAAACCGATTCTTATGATTTTTTTTGTAAATTCGGTAGGTCTGAGAATCGGTCGTAGACATTTTTTTTAATACCGTGAAACCGTGGGAGACAGCTAGTATATTTATATAATAAGGTTGAGTTAGTCAATCTTTATGAACCGATTTTTATGAACTTTGATTTGTTGGATTTGTCTCCGCCCCGAATAGCAGTATAACTATTATAATATCTGATTTTTATATACCGGGAACGCGGATAAAACCGCGGGGAACAGCTAGTTGTAATTATAATCAAAATGTTATTCCTCATTCAGTTTACCAAACAATAGCCGAGCTCAAGCACTAAGTACTGAACAAATAACATTATTCTGTCATACAATAATTATAATAATTATATTTCCCATTCGGTTTACCTGTTTGCGACTACCTAAAGTTAAGCGAGATCATTACATAGTAAATGAGATATCAATTCAGTTATGTACATTCTTAAGAAGTGTTATAAAATTGTTAAGAAACACAGCTTTAAGTAATTATAGGAAATAATTATCTATACTAATATCAAATAGCTGAAGAGTTTGTTTGTTTGTTTGAATGCGCTAATCTCAGGAACTACTGGTTCGATTTGAAAAATTATTTCAGTGCTAGATGGCCCATTTATCGAGGAAGGCTATAGGCTACTTTTTATCCCGGGAAAACACAAGATGCCTCAGGAACGCGGGTGAAATCGTGGGGCGGAAGCTAGTTGAAAATAAAGTTACTTGTGAGAATTAATATTAACATTATTTGATTAAGTGAAAAATATTATTATAAACACGATCATTAGTGGAAGCAAGATTGGGTTATTTCTTCATTTGCTCAATAGACGATATGTTGAGATCTAAATATCCAGTGAATCAATTTGTAAGACCGCATATATAACTTTACATGTTCATACAATTCATAAATTAAAGTGTAATGTGATATTCGAAACATTTCATTCATTCATATCCGGGTAATATTTATTCATAGAAGTCCAACCAACACAAATTCCATTCCGGATAAACACCTTTGTTGAAAGCGAGATATTATATCAATAATTTATTAGACCTCCCCTTTAATTTTGTTTTCTTATTACGTGCATGTAATCGGAGTTTCCATTTTTCCTTTATATGACTTTTTATGGCAAAATCTGTCTAAGAATCTTGGATAAAGTCAAGTTTGATCTCTGTGTGCGTTGAGCTCAGTCTTTAAAATATACCTACTGGAATATAATTGGTAGGAGATTTGCGATATATTTTCAATTTGATGATAGCCTTAGACTTCATAATGCGTAGTTCCATCATGATTATATTACTCCAAATGTCACTTTCTATTCTTCAGCATTCCAGAAATAGGCAAAGTAGACAACGCAAATATTTATTTAGGTATATAAGTAATTTCACTCACAAACTTTGTCACGTCTAAAGGGATATATTATTACACGATCGTATACCATAAGGTTCAAAATTCTACAGACATTGCAAATTTTTATAAACTGGATCTTTTATTCTGCACACGTTTTCGACACATCCGCGGGCCCCATTCGGTTAATGTACACCATTCCTACGACTCTTCACTCCACGTATTCTCTTTTCCTTACATTTACTAGAGCATACTTTACAAATAAACACGGTCATTCCCGTTTTTTTGGCATATTTATCATCTCTTATTAAGCCTAAATAGCCACTGAACTTACCAGTGTAATGATAACAATAGAAAGGGACCGTTACATTGGGCGGTTGGGGTTATGGACTTGGCGTTTTAGGTTTTTACATTGTACGTACGATTTAATACGCTTTATGTAGAGTCTCACTTTGAACAGTTTGATTTAGTTTTCAGAGGCTTTTAAGTATAAAAAGGATTCTATCAAAGAATTCCTATGATTTTTTAAAAACGTTATAACGTTTTTCTTTCAGAACAGATTTTTGTTAGATAAATATTAAAAAAATATCTTAGGACTAGAGTGTAATATTGATAGCTTCGATTTAATAATAAATAAGTAAGCCTAATCATATAAACCATCAGACAATAAATAAAAGGGTAAAAATAATATGACAACAAAGAATAAAAACGAAATATGAAATAAAATAAACACACTGACACAACTTTATGTTAGAATTTAAAATATTTATTGTAAGTTTATACTATCTGATTCAAAGATGCAGTCATAGTTGTAGCGGTTTTAAGCTCTTATCGCATAGGCATTTTCAATGGCCCAACCACTAGGGTCATTTCGGTTAGGACATGCCGGACGGTAATCTTTATTTATCGTTGTACGCACCAAATTTCCTGTGTAGCGTTTTGTAACGATTCTATTGTATTGCCATTGTTATTGTGCAATGTGTTGCCATGATTATCTGTAATAGGGTACACCTACAAAAAATAAAATTAAATGGGGACAAATAAGCTTGTGGGTGAGATACGCTTCAAATTTCATAAAAGTAGGGAGGTACCCCCCTCTATCGTTTCAACTATGAGGTGGTTTTTTTTTAATATTCAAGGTGATACATAAATAACACTTTCAATGATTTGTTTTAATTAAATATGTTGAGTGGTTTTTGAGATATGGGATATTTTCAGTGACACACTATTTTGAGTTGAGCGATCGCATAAATAACTTTGTTTTCACTGACACTTATTTTTGCTGACTATAATTTATAATCTACTAGCGACCCGCCCCGGCTTTGCACAGGTAGCAGAGCATATTACGCTAACTTGTTTTTTAATATGTAGGTATACTATATTATAACTCTATTAGTTTATGAATTATATATCTAAAGTTTCCTCATTAACAACTTTGTCTATTAGTGAAAACCGTATGAAAATCCATGCAGTATTTTTTGAGATCATTCATCAGTCGTCTGAAATAAAAAAAATACAAAAGTATTATTATTTACTAAAAAAAAAATCTACATATACTATGTATACTAATATTATAATGCTGAAGAGTTTGTTTGTTTGTTTGAACGCGCTAATCTCAGGATCTACTGGTTCGAATTGAACAAATATTTTTGTGTTGGATAGCCCATTTATCGAGGAAGGCTATAGGCTACTTTTTATCCCGAGAAAACATAATGTTCCACGGGAACGCGGGTGAAACCACGGGGTGGAAGCTAGTACATTTATATTTTTCAGACCTTCCCTATAGGTAGTTATAAAACATCGATTCTACCTACATACATTAGTTTAGTAGGCTCTTAGCTAATCATTAATTTATCACATAACAGTTTATATTAATAATTAACATGTGTTTTCTGGTCTAAATATTGAAATATGGTTGCGAGAGCCGAAAATTAAATGTCAAAACAGCTTTTCAAGTCATTCATATCCTGCGGTTTTACCGTACAGACATCAAGCAATATTTCTATAAATAATTAAATAGCTTTCGTTAATTTTGTACTTGCTGTCCACCGCGGTGTTATCGGCTTTCCCGGAATAAAAAGCCTATGTTTTTCTCCATACCATACGCTACCTGCGAGTCAAATTTAATCACAATTGGTTGTGTTAGAAGAAGTAACAAACACAAACAAACTCAATTCATATTAATATTATTAGTATGATTAAAATTTTCGATTCAAATAGACCCTTTAAAAATATTTTAAATACAAACCCAATATTAACCGATAAGAATAAATAAAGAATACAAATTAAATTTACCGTTACAAAGAAGACAATTTGGCTTTGACCCGTGGATTAACAATAACGAGCTATCAGTTTCAAAAGCAACAAAGGGTAAATAGAAAACATTTTATAAAATAAATCTGAAGGGAGTATTTTTCTGCTTATTCGTGGGTTAAATAAAACGGTACAAAGTTTCACGGACACACGCGTCCATTTCACAAGCGAATTTAAGGCTTATCTTTGAACACAATCTCACTATGGAAAGTGATGATGTGGCCGGAGGTGGTAAGCACACAAAGCCTAGAACTGGCGCTCAAGTTACAGCTGCTGTAACACACCTATAGGTACTTAGCAAAGGATTTTCAACTTGAGGGTTGTAGCCAGTCTGGCGGTTACTACAAAGT
Organism: Tetheella fluctuosa; assembly: GCA_951216915.1. Taxonomy (NCBI): domain Eukaryota; kingdom Metazoa; phylum Arthropoda; class Insecta; order Lepidoptera; family Drepanidae; genus Tetheella; species Tetheella fluctuosa. Next base: position 5,653,203 of record OX578237.1, read on the forward strand.
ACCCTACCACCGTGCTATGGTTTCCTCGCGATGTTTTCCTTCACCAAAAGCTCAAGTTCATTATAGAAATCAAACCCATGACCTTCGTCGCGACATCCAATATCACTACCACTGAGCATCGCCTTAATGTATGCATGTTTGTCACTCAATAACACCGTCATAGCTAATGGTATTAAGATGAAATAAGATAAATAGATAGATAATATCCAGGATACACAGAGTGAACGTTCCACAACAGATTTTTTTTTCTACAAAAATTTTGATCGCATTAGTATTTATAAAGTCTGTATAAAATAAATAAGAAAGAATAGCTTGTAATTGCCAAAAGACAAGTTTCTCGCAATCTTTGCAATGTAAACAATTTGCAAAACAATTTCGGTTTCACCTTGTGCCTGCCTAGTCGCTTCTGTGTAAAATGGCAGAGATTTACAAATTACGTTTGATACAGGGCTATGAGAAAAGCGTATGCATGGTTAAGAAAATTAAAACCGATTTCAAAGTCACTGTAATTTACGAATCGACTGCAATTACTAAGCTATTTATAGTCGAGATGATTCTTTTATTTAAGTGATGGGATCGTTAGTGGCAAATACACAAAACCTAGAAGATATCTGGCTCTCAATACGCACAGTAGGTACACACCGGATTGATCAACAATTTATCGAGAAATTAGAACTAATTAGATAAGTTCACATCGTGCTAGGAGGTATCACATTTTAGTACCTACATGATCGCTATTCGAAAGTATTTCCACTCTTACGGTGCTTCGTGAACAAACAATGTGCCTGCCCATCATTCTTTTCTTGAAAATTAGTTCCCAAGCACCTACATGTACCGGCATGTTCCAGCAGCTGCACTTGAGAGCCTCCGCAGTTTTCCCCACATTCACGTTAGGAAGAAAATGTAGCCTATGTCACTCTCCTGCCTATATGCTATCTGTATACAAAGCACACCATGCAACTCAGCACACGTGAGATTAGTGAAATTATGGCGTTGCTAGGTGACAAAATCATTGACGTTAATTTATGTAACAAAACGTTACATTTTCGTTACATAACATTTTACACTCAAATTCGACCTTGAAAATTTACTCCGATGCCAAAAGAAGTTTCACTTCAAATATTATAAATACTTTTAACAGCAGCCAACTTATTGGCCCGAACCAGAGTTTAGCATTCCCTTGACGCCACCGCTGACAGAAATTGGCCTCTACAAAATGAGAGTGATAATTCTGTTAGGCCGTGACTCGCGTTTTAACAGTTTTAATATCAGGAAAACTGAGGCATGACGAATGTTTGTGGAAAATCATTATGTAATTGTTATTGAATTGGACGATCGGCGAAGATATTAAGAATTGTTCGCGAAACAATTGGATATTGGTATTATTATTAATAACAGGGCAGTTTTAGTTGTTCCGTTGTTTTTATGTTCGTGTTTTGAATTTTGTTTTGGTTGGTTGGTTTAGATGAAAGTTTTAAGCACTGTTTATTTAATAGTTACTGTAGGAATTTATAAGAAACAGAATTTAATTTCAAAAAAAAGTGTGTGTGTGTGCAAGTCACACATGGTAGAAGTGAAACTTCTGAAAAGTCCCTGATTAAAATTCTGATGGAAGTAACGCTTACTAAAAAACATTGGTTGCCATGGCAACCAATGTTTTTCGCTAGCTAACTTCATACCTTTATATTTTAAGATGTCAGACATTAATTCAAAACTAAGAAGATAAATTAGATAAATGGCTAGGCTGTATGAGCTAGAACCCTTTGCCTTCCAAAATACGGGAAAACATAATAAAAGCAACATGGCGCGTAACCGAAAAACGTGACGATGGCAACCAATGTTTTTCGCTAGCTAACTTCATACCTTTATATTTTAAGATGTCAGACATTAATTCAAAACTAAGAAGATAAATAAGATAAATGGCTAGGCTGTATGTGACGATTTGCTACAAAATTTCTCCCATACGTCGATAAAATGGCAACCAATGTTTTTCGCTAGCTAACTTCATACCTTTATATTTTAAGATGTCAGACATTAATTCAAAACTAAGAAGATAAATAAGATAAATGGCTAGGCTGTATGAGCTAGAACCCTTTGCCTTCCAAAATACGGGAAAACATAATAAAAGCAACATGGCGCGTAACCGAAAAACGTGACGATTTGCTACAAAAATTTCTCCCATACGTCGATAAAGAAGTTTCACTTCAATTATAAATTTTATAAAGTATTTTAAAATAACCAGTCAAGTGCAAGAAATGAAATGAAATGAAATGAAATAATTTATTCATTCAAATAGGCCTTCACAGGCACTTCTGAATAGTCAGACTCTAACGCACGGTTCGGAAGGTTGCTTTTACTGAGAAGAGCCGGCAAGAAACTCAGCAATTACTCTTTTCAAAACAAACTTAAATTTATTACATAAAATGTATCCTGCAAGAGCGAGCGCTACACCCAAGCATTGTCTTCATTTAAATATTCATTAATGTTATAGTATGCCTTTTGCACTAAAATGGACTTAACACGTTCCATAAATGTATGTAAAGGCAAATTCAAAAGTGCAGGAGGGATCTTATTATAGAAGCGTGTACTCAGTCCCAAGAATGACCCTTGCACTTTTTGGAGTCTATAAGCAGAGGTCACAAGTTTATGCTTATTTCTAGTATGAATAGAGTGCATATCACTTTTTTTTACAAAAAGACTTATATTTTGTTGTACAAATAATATGTTTGCATAAATGTACTGCGATGCTATTGTGAGGATACTAATTTGTTTAAACTTATCTCTGAGGGAAGCTCGAGATCTCAAATTATAAATATAAAAGTTTTTGTTTCATCATTGTTCGGTACCATCTTATTTTACACTAGCTTTTCCGCGCGGATTCACCCGCGTTCCCGAGGGATCTTGTGTTTTCCCGGGATAAAAAATAGCTTTTCTCGATAAATGGGCTATCCAACACTGAAATTTTTTTTCAAATCGAACCAGTAGTTCCTAAGATTAGCACGTTCAAATAAACAAACAAACTCTTCAGCTTACAACAAATATTTACAATATATAAAATACAAACTATGATATATAGAAAACATCCTCAAAGCCCTCGCTGCTGTCGATAGGCAAGGTTCCCAACAGGCTGGCAGCGTTCCCTTTTTGGATGGCCAAGCTTATGCGTTGGCGGAAAAAGCTCCCAGCCCGTCGGTCTCCCGAAGCCAGTTTATAATATTAGAATAGATATTAGTATAGATTACGCAACGCAACTCCGATGTTATAATTTTTTTTCACTCTATAACTTATAATCGATTTTGATGATATACAGGGTGACTTTTTGGTCACTGGCAATACTTGCAGGGGTGGAAGTACTCATCAATATGAACAACTTTTACTATGGAACCAACTTTGAGATCGCGTAAAATAAAATGGTTGCTTCATACATTTTGGTCGAGTAGGTATTGAACTTTTGTATGGAACAGCTGATATTTTTTTCGTGATTTCACACTTAGTCTAATAATAAATGTTGTTCATACTGATGAGTACTTCCACCCCTGCAAGTATTGCCAGTGACTAAAAAGTCATCCAGTATACGTACAGCACTTTTTACGTTTTTGTTGTTGTACGTTCTGGATGTTATTATCTATATGTATGTATTTACAAAAGAAAAGTAGCATAATGTAGTATATCAGTTATCTGGCTTCCATAGTACAAGCTCTGCTTAGTTTGGGGTCAGATGGCCGTGTGTGAGGAATAATGTCCCAGAATATACATTCTCAACGTATCGCAAAGTGAACAACATAAACAACTATCGGCAAAGTTATTAGTTTCTATACATATGAATAACCCGCAAACTTATTTACAGTGTTTTCAGTTTGTTATACTCTAACCAGTTTACTAGACTTGCATTATTATAGGTGCGACGGCTATTAAAGGTAGAATATATGATATCAGTCATTCTGTAATAACTAGTCGGATTTGTATAAAACTTTGCATAAAGATAAGTGATGCCCTACATTAACGATAAAGTGCTTTATAATCTTTATAAGTCGGCAACACATTGACAGTCCCCTGGTATAGCTCATGTCCATAGGCGACGGTAGCCACTTACCATCAGGTGGACAGCCTGTCTGCTTGTTAGCCTTCTGACATTAAAAAAACTTGTGAATACTTTTTACCTCGGGAATACTTTAGGTTTACTATGTTACCAGTTTATCTTAATAGAGGTGTTAAAGCACTGTGAGACCAAACATGCGTTTCTTTGATTCAGTTGTATATAAATAAAATGAAATAGTTTTAGTTCGAAAAAAAAATACAACAGTTGACAATATATTCTAAGTTCCTGCGGACTTCAAAACACGATTGAAATAATTTGGCTTGAAGAAAAAAATGCGCAAAGTTTCACCTTTTTCTTACTTTTATCGCGTTGTTTGGCTATAATAAACAGTATTTTGAGAAGAAAAAAATACGTGTGGCACTCGGGGACTGCCGCGGTAAAGCATGTTGCATAGCATTTTTTATCAACTTATGCAATTATAATTATTTATTTATGCAGTATTTTTTTTTCTTTGATATTAATTCAAGTTTATTCTTTGATATTAATAGATACCTATACACTTATATACTTTCTCACAAACAGCTGCTTACGTATTCGTCCGATTTCGGAGCAGCTCGTCTTAGGTTTTATTTTCGTTACGGAATTTCATTTCATTTAATACTATAATCTATCACACCACCATTTTATTTTGTTTTGTTATTTCACTTTAACACAAATTCAAAATACCTACAAAATGTGTGGACTCGCGGCCTCGCATTTTGTAGGTGGGCCCGCTCAATCACGGGTTAATCATAGTAATAATGTTAATGCTAATTTGTGTGTGATAGATTGTGTGTTTCCACTCAATTCCGTGACGGCTAAACGGATTTGAATAAAATTTGGCACACAAATAGACTAAGTTCTGCATTAGCCCATAAGGTACTTTTTATGGGGATGCGGGTGAAATTGTGGAGCAAAAGCTTGTACTTCATAATAATAATATACTATAATGACAGTATAACCAAACTCTTTTCTATCTAGGAACAAGTTTTTCTTAAAACTATAATATCAGTTCACAAACACTCAAATTACGAACCATCACCACCAACATTTGCCCAAAAGCGACCAACATATCATCCTTCACAATTTAATTGTTCCCAATTTGCTCAATAAATCACGGTTACCCTTGTAGCTCAAGTTTGCCCTGAAATTTGATACGTTAATCCACCTCAACGAAAGATATTTCCCTCTAGGGATTTGATTTAACTCATTACGAAGGCGGTGTCTTCACTACCGGCTTGCTTTTAAAGATTTACTAGCTTCCGCCCCGCGGTTTCATAGCGTTCCCGAGAAAAACATCTTACCAAATTTTATCGCGTTCAGCGGTTTATGAATGCAAAGGACAAACATACAAACATTGAATTTTATTTACAAGATTTTGAAGCTGACAATATCATACAAGAAAGTTGTACTACTTACTAGGTATATATTTTTACCTCAGGAATGCGGGTGAAACCGTGGAGTGGATGTTAGTTATATATGTTGTTCCAGGGTAGCTCTATCTATGTGCCAAGTTTCATAGGGAACTGGTAAACACACATACACGCACAAACTATAGCATTTATAATATTAGTAAAGATATTATATTTTTCTTTATTAGCAGGATTCAAAACTGGTTACAAACTAAAAAAAAAACCTTGTTGAAATAAATTCTTTGGTTCGATAATACTGCTATAAACACGCAAAGGAGAATTTGAATGGCCAAATAGAAGCAAAAGAGTTTTTTCGATTTAGAAAATAAACAGAGCGGAAGCCAGTCTATAGAAGAGAGCAGTCCTTTCACTACATTAGTTTACGCTTATTGAAAATGATCACATATCTACATATTTATAGTTTAACCAATATTTTAAATTAAAAATCAGCTCATAAATTGAGCCATTTAATACTTATCGTCACTTGACTTATTACTAATTATAAATATTATAGATAGGCTCAGGGATTTGGCATCAACTAAGTAGGTACCTAAGCAATGTATAGGTAAGTAAATGATCCACAGTTTTTTTTTAAATTCATGACTATGAAGTCATGAATTAAAAAAACTCTCGTCACTCGTGCCAGTTCGAAAATTTTACAACAATAAAAATAAATGCGCCACTTTGGCAACAGCGCAGAGTCCCTGCAAATTGGTTAGTGTTTTTTTTTATTCTGAAGCACTTTTTACATTAACTAGCAACCCGCCCCGGTTTCGTATGGATAGCAGAGCATAAGTGCCTACATTTTTGAAGTGAAAACTTCTTTAGCCGCGTTGAGCGTTTTTGGAGGGGAAAAACTTATAGGTTCGCGTCACCGACATGCTCATGCTAATAGTACATCTATAGTTTTCACTTCTATCGGCAGTCCCCACGACTGCCTGTTTTTTTTAAATAAGCGTATACAACTCTATTAGTTTACGCGACGCATGCCAGTAAAGCTCCCAGTTGGCGTGATTTTTTCCGACATCTTCAAAATCGTCATATTTCAGTAAATTTACACAATACCTATATTTAAACCTTCCTCATGAATTTTTCCGTCCAATGGTGAAAACCTTATGAAAATCCGTTCAGTAATTTTTGAGTTTATCGCGTTCAGATAGACAGACAGATAGACGCGGCGTGGGGACTTTGTTTTATATTAATACTAGCTGTTTCCCGCGGTTTCACCCACGTTCCTGGTATTTTTTTTCATTCATACAAATCTTGTCCTGACAATTACACACACCACAACAAAAAAAAACCGGCCAAGTGCGAGTCGGACTCGCGCACCGAGGGTTCCGTACAAACTTCGTCCATCGTTCGTCCATCACGGGAAATGTACAATTCTATTTATTTACCTTATTTGAGTTTGGTGCCAATTAAGCTAGACCTCTAAATTGTATGAGTGGTAAAATGTGTGTCGTCGTCCACCTGTAACTTCTAAAATAAGAGAATGATAAAACTAAAAAAAGTATATGATGTACATTACCATGCAAACTTCCACCGAAAATTAGTTTGAACGAGATCTAGTTAGTAGTTTTTTTTTAATACGTCATAAATCGTAAACCGCAATTTACCTTTAATTCATCAACTCAAATATAAAAAAAATTGGCAAAAAGCAAGGTCTTACAGCACAAATAAAGGAAATATTCAAAAAAATAAAAAAAATGTTGAAAATTAAAGGGTGTCCTATACATAATATCGCCAATTAGTAAAGACCTCTGAGTTGTATGGGCGCTCATACAATTTAGAGGTCTAGCTTAGTTGGCACTAACCTCAAATAAGGTAAATAAATAAAATTGTGCATTTCCCGTGATGGACGAACGATGGACGAAGTTTGTACGGAACCCTCGGTGCGCGAGTCCGACTCGCACTTAGCCGGTTTTTTATGTATATAGGTTTAGTGATGAGGAAGCCGTTATTAAGCTGTGGTCAAAGCCAGTAGTCGAATGGTACCAATTCAACGGTCCCATTCATGGCTCTCCAGTAATTATGACCTTTAAGGGCGCCATTACTCCTATAATTTTATTTTAAATGCCTTTTTAATTCACCATGTTCGGGTTTGTTTATTTACTTTGGAAATTATGTTAATGGCTATAAGGCAGTTTGCCTGTTTATTTTATAAAGTTTTCTTGCGTACAAATCGACTATATAATTTCTTTTTATGGGTACATGTACCTAATATTAATCAAATCAAGCAAAAAAATAAATTTCTTTACATAGATTCGGAAACTAATTACACAGAGCTGAAAAGGCCTATTTTTTATCATAGATAGAAGGTTACTTCAACTAGATGGAATGGTAGTATCTTCATAAATACTTAATTAAATAATAATTACGTCATAGATTCAAGGATTTTCTTTGTAAGTATTGAGTAAATATTTTTTTCTATTCAATTCGATTATTTCTTTCATTCTAATCATCACTCACTCATTAATTACAAAATTATTATTGGTATAAGTATGTATGTAACAAACTCCTTTGAAGGTACAAGAGGCTTACTATTAGATAAAGCATGAAAACTCGCACGTTATCTCATTAATCTTTCATTGGAACGCTCACGAGAATTTATCTTTTTTAAGCACATGTGAAGATAGCGGAATATATAAGATTCTTATTAATAAGTGCCGAGTATTCTTGCTGAGTTTCCCTTTTCATCTCCTTAGAGAATGAATTTTGAAAAACGTCAAATGTATACGAAGATTCAAGTAAATTTAACTAGAAATATATTATTTCCCATAAAAAAGTATAATAGTCTAATTTTGGAGAACTCCCTTTTTAAACGATGGGTGCAATATAAATTAAAAACCCTCTTCAAATTTAAAATTTCGACTTGGGCTGAGCGATGAATCAGTTAATGAATCAGTCAATCAGGATTTGGCCTTAAAAATATAAATTGGGATATCTTTTCATCTCGTCAGTTGATTTCAATGAAACAAAGCCTATTCAAAGCACCAAGCTAAGCTTAATTATTTCCAATGAAATGACAAATTAGCGCCATTCCAGGGTTACAAAATATTATTAAGAACTGGTCGAAATTAAGTTATTATTAAATTAAAAATTTGTCTTGGGGCCTTATTAGATATTAGTACTTTACGGAAGTAAATTGAGGGGGAAGATGTACTTAGTGTGTATGTAGCCATTGTATTGTATATAATTACTAGCTGTCCCCCGCGGTTCCACCCGCGTAGCGGTATGAAAAATAGATAGTAGCCGATTCTCAGACCTACTGAATATGCGTATAAAATTTCATAAAAATCGGTCAAGCCGTTTCGGAGAAGTATGGTTACTAACATTGTGACTGTTCATAAATCTGTCAGAGATTTTAAGGTTATTTTTCGCATATGTAACTCAATTGTAATTTATATTTTTTCTTTTTCCTATTTTATAATAAATAAATAGAAAGAAAGAAAAAGAAAGAAACAAAAAGAAAAACATTTATTTACAAGAAATGGAATGAAAGAATGGTAACTAATTTTATTAATATTATTTTTTTATGGTTAGTATTTTTTGTTATTGATAAGAGATTAGACTAGATTAAATGTGTTAATATTGCCATGTTACAATCTACTGGAATAGGTACAAATATTTGTCTGGTTTGGAGAATGTTCCGAAGGGACCGATTTATTATAAGTTGGTAACACTTTGTCTACACTACTACACAAAAAAAAAAAAATCATGTCATGTGTTAGGTATGTAAGCCGCGATTAATTAAAAGCACTTTATATATCGATTTCACGAGTTTATTATTTTACTGATAATCGTTCCCAAAGTCCTTTTATTTTTTTTTTACTGGAACAGGAAGGTGGTGGGTCCAGGGGACCTTCTTCCACCGTTACGCGGACTTTTGCGGTGAGCGCTGAGGGCTCTCAACCGCTACTTAAAACTAAAACTAAAACTAACCCACATCGAATTTTATATATATGATATTAAGAAGTAATAAAGAGCATTCATTACGGAGCACTCGTAGTATCAATACCTCCCACCTTACAACGTTAAATGAAATGTTATCTTTATTCTATAAATAAAGTAGTAAGAAAATATAGTGCCTATAATAGCGGCTGTTTCATAAAGAAAGTAATGAAGCGCTAAATCTAGGTTACGTCACAGTATTTTTACAATACACCATTTAAAGCTTGAAAAGCCCATGAACTTTAATGTGTTCATTTGACAAACAAAAATATTAACTGAAAATAAGCTTTGCAATGAAATAGAACCGTTTGCCAATTTGCTAACAAAATGAATAATAAGTTCATATATTATGCAAATGATAATATTTGGTGATACCGGTTGATGTACTAAATTTAACTGGTTACAATCCAGAAATAAGCTTTTAAATTACCAGTTTTGGTACCAAAATAAATGGTTTTCTTTATAAATCACAGTGGGACAATGACGTTAGTATGTTGCAACCAATTTCAATTTAGCTATTTTCTGATTATTTTTTAAGTTCTGGTAACTGCATAATAAAAACAGTGTTTCATTGCAAACGGATCAACTTTCAACATTCAAATATTGATTCAATTTAGAGGTTATTTCAAATTGAAACGGATTGCAACGAAGTTACGTAATCCACGTATTGATGTCCCGACGAAAGAATACTAAAATTATTTCTACATACATTTTTAAACTTATGATAAATCAATATTATTTCATTCATTATTTTTATAAATATTACCTACTAGGTACTTTAAGAAGCGACTCACCTTCCTCCTGCCAGTTTCACATCAGCCACAAAGCTAAAGTACGGCTGGAGTTGCGCTACGCGCTATTCGCGAGTGATTGACGTAATAGACGGTACAAGTTAGAAAGAGAAGCACATATTTTGCTTATAGATATAACCTTGTCCCTCTCAAACCGCAAATGCTCGCTGCTAATATTTAACCTTAAAAATAACTGAGGCTGCTTTCCGTGTAATCGTAGTAGATAGTAGGTAATTAATTATGTTCCCTTATATCGAGTGCCAGTGAACAGTTTTATGTAAGACTAGCTTTCCGTCATGCAGATTCACTCTTAATCCTCTATCTTATTGGATGCCTTATACGTTATATAAAAAACCTGTGTGCAAAATTTTATGTTTCTTGAACGCATTGCAAAAAAATATTTATAAAGCAAAAGTTAGATCATTAGATATAATGTATCGACAGTTATATATAAATTTTGATAATACATTATGTAGATAATATACCATACAGAATATATGGAGCAAATGCTTGAGATAAATTCAATTTAGGAAGCTTGTAGTTCCTAGATAGTAAAGTTAAACTGCTTTCGATCAACTAGTAAACTCTGAAGACCTAACGAGGTAGTGAATGAATCAAGTGTACTATGCTTAACGCTAAAATACTTCCAGCTGGAAAGGTTGGCATGTAAGCGCAATTAAACTGCGAGTTCCCTTTTACCTTCTATACACCCTTCAGTTAAGTACTCCTGCGTTACCTTTATTCTTCATGAAACAATAGGGTGCTTTTGAGCTTCAGTATTGGTGTGTCATGCCAAATATTGGTTCCAATATTGTAGGGAGAGTTCATGAACCGATCATAACAGTGCGTATCAAGCCAGTGTATGCAGAAGTAATTCTGTATGCAGTATCAATTTTGTTTTTTTTTCAAAATTTCTAAAAAATTAAGTGTAGACTCCAATTTAAATGTAGGTACCTAAAGAATTAAGTATGCTGTTGCATACGACATGTACAAACTTAATTAAACTTTTGATGCCCTGTAAGCCCGCCCTTTTTCATCTTTTCTTGTACGATACCTGTAAATAATAGTTAAGTTATCACAATTAAATTAATACTTTCAAAAAGGTTTTGCTTTTTAAATATCTATGCTATGTTTTTTTTTTCTGAAAAACGCGATTTTACAACTTAAAAAAAACTGAGCTTTGCTCGATCGCCCAGGCACTTTGACATTATATGACCAACATTTGTGAAAACATTAGTAACCCATTCTCAGACACAACGTTGTAATCCTATTATCATAATGGCATATTTATAACATAAAGTGTTATTTACACACGTAACTCTTTATGCGGCCTCGTATAATTTGAATAAGAACATGCAGGACCCATTGAGCTCCTTTCAACCCATTCTTAATAAGGTTCAACCCTTTGCAACCTTGCCCGCCCTTTGGTTTACATGGAATTTACTCTGTTTCAAGTGAAAATATTGTATGTGGCATAATTGAAAACGATTGATTTGTAAATTTAATTTGAAAATACTGTGAATTAAAAATTTAAATTAATTTTATCAACTGAGTTACATTATTGCAAATATATACAAGAAGTAATTGTGGTAACTTGTTTTTTTTATCAAAATATTATTTATCTTGTAAAAATGTTTTATTAATTTAGGTAAATAATTAGGTATTTATTGAAAACAAATGAAAATAAGACAAATGCAGTCAAAACAGACAAACGAAATGCAACCTAACTTTGCAAATAACAACGCCTATTTCTATACAATCTATTGTTTTGTATGGTCACGTACTGGGTTTCATTTCAAAGCAAACCGAAACGTCTAGATTCAACCAAAGAGAATACGGAAACACAAGAGTATTGCCAATTTGTCGGTGACTCCACAATTCGAATTGACTTGAATATGGCTCTTGAATTGATCGAGTCTTATATACTTTGTAATTGATATTGAATACGCGAGATTTTTCAATACATTTCACTAAAGTAAATCTATTTCAAGAAATGTCATTTGACAAAGCATTTCTATATTATGGCAATAAACGTTATCGAATGCGTTTATCGTATGAAAGAATGAACGTAATATTTTGTATTCAAATTGAAATTAAGTATATTTTTTTTGTCAAAATAGTTAGATATTTAGATCTTTGTCAAACTAAGGCCTATATACATGAAAAGAAAAGGAAAAAGCGTTACGGATGTGACATCACCAGTTTATGATCCCTCCATCGAAATTACTTTTGATTTTTAAAAAAATATGTAGTGTGTCTGTATGTAGTGTGTTTAAAAAAAATTGTTAATATTTTTTTTTTCCAACAATTTCAACTAAACGCTTTGTGATAAATAAAATAAAATAAAATAAAGAAACAATGCAGTGAATACTCGCAGAAAATAAACAAAAATCTTGCTCTTTGTATGCAATATATTCAGCGACAACATCCCGCACTGCGGAAGCCTTACTGAGGCCTAAAGATCGACAGTAATTACATACACAATATCGTTAGTATCGATACCTTGCGACGACCACTATATCGATAGTGGTCTATTCGATCCGGCCAATTGGACCCGGTAATGAACAAAGCCCGATGTCACAGAAGCGAATGGCGTCTGATTGTGGAACTCGACTGAAGTGCACGTTTCGATTTAGATTGTAAAGTTTTTACAATGAAGCTTCTATAACATAAATTATACGTTTTAATTTTTTTCATTAGTTTTACACTCTACTTACTATTATACACTAACTACCACTCCGCGGTTTCACTCGCGTCCCGAGGGATCTTATGTTTTCCCGGGATAAAAATTACTAGGTACTCATACTTTTTATCCTACTAATCGTAACTATCCTTATCCTTACTTCCTTACTTAATATTATACTAAATGCCAAAGTGAGTTTGTTTGTTTGTTACCTTATCACGCCTAAGCCGCGGAACCGATTGCGATGAAATTTGGTGTGCAGATAGCCTATGGTAAGGAGAATAACATAGGCTACTTTTTATCCCGGGAAAACATAAGATCCCTGGGGAACGCGGGTGAAACCGCGGGGCGGAAACTAGTATAATTTTATAAATGTGAAAGTGAGTTTGTTTGTTACCTTTTCACGGCTAAACCGCTGAACTGATAAAATTCACGCAAAAACTAATGAACGGATTTGAATGAATATATTCAAGTGTAAAATATATGATACTTCTAATATCGTTATTTTATACTTTACTTTGTTGCTAAATGTTGGTGTTTAGTTAGCAGAATAATAACGTATGCCAATTATTTCCGTGAACAACGTAAACACTCGTATGTCTTCTCCGAGGAACACAACTACGACATATTATTAGTATTGTAATAAACGTGATATATTCTCTGTTTATTGTAGTGTTGCTGGTAAAGCACTTTGTCAGTCTGTTCCTACCTACTGATGAGTATAAACCCGCCTCTTTCTTGTAAATTATACAATTATTATCAATATAAATCATTATTATCTTTAGTAGTAACAATTTATTCAATAAATTCTTATATCCAGCCAGGATTGGAAAGATTCAACGCAATCTCAACTTAACTGAATTTAATATTTTATGATATGCTCATATTATGCCTCATCATCATTCTTTATGGACGGCTCAAAACCATAATATATTGACGAAAAATTTTAGGTGCCTCCGAATCTCAGACTGACCTTGCCTGGCATTGCTTAGCCTTGCAAATGGTTCCAAAGGGTTTTAGGGTACTTACTAAGTTTAAGTAAAGCTAGTTATGAAGTAGGTACTTACAACAATTATTGTATAAAATATAAACTATAATACCTGTATTGAAAATATCCTCAACGCTATCGCTGCTGTCGATAGTTCCCAACAGGTTATGAAGTGTTTAAAAAAAAGCGACAATGACTGCAACTGGTTATAAGCATATTCTATGGTCTGATTTACTTACTTTTCATTCATACGTTTCATAATTGTGTGCCAGAACAGCCAATCGTAATTCGATCATACCTCAATTAATTTATGTAAATAAAACATTTGCCTAAGATGAATTTTATTCAGTATCCCCAAAATAAAAAAATTCCAACACAAGCCTCTTTAAAATTCAAAATGCGCAGTAGCACCAAATGATGCAAGTTCGTACTATAAGCTCGCATACGAAACGTGTTGACTATCGACTTAGTGGTAAAGTGCCATGACGTGACTGCACTTCGACTGTCTATTCTCACTTAAGATTTAAAGTTAAGTTGCTGCGACTGCGAAGCAAAGCTGGTGATCGCTTAAAGAGTTATTTTACTTACATAAAGAGATCCCTAGGTATTTATTAACTAGTTTCACTATTCAGAGTAGATAGCTTATAGAAATAAAAGAAATACTTAATAAATAAATGAACAAAAGACTCCTAAAATTGGATATGAATATATGTATAACCTATTGACCTATTATATCCAAATTAATTCATTCAATATACAATATAAACAAACGGAACAAAATAATGGCCATAAACTGTATCGAATTGCAATTAACTAGTAATTTATCTGAGTATTTGTAATGGTTTTTCCGTACCAAGCTGAGATTCGTCGCAAAAGAGGGGAGCACTACAAAAACCACCAAAATGGGGAAGCAGATAATTTACTGTCGAAATAATACGAAAAAGTCAGCATACGATATAGCTTCCCTCAATGTTTTGAACTCTTACAAAGTAATATTTTACCCGTAGGATTTTTGTGCAAGATTTAAGTTGTTTGAAATACCAAATATAGATAGCATTGTTAAAATTACTTCTGTCCTACTTACATAATTTTTAATTGTTACTTTTAAGATACCCTTCTGAATCCAGAAGCATAATATTGACATACTTATTATGACAAAAAATCTATATTTTTAAAAGACCTAACGATACTCTAAGTGGTAAGCGAACAAAACATATACCTAAACAATAGATTTACAGAAACTGATGAAATATCTCTGTAGTTTGACCTAACTAATTTATTTAAATCCTACGAAATTTGAAGTAGTACTTACTTAATAAACTACTTCAAGGAATATATTAAAAATTATCTTGTACATATTTAAAGAGTAGTGACAAGTGATGCAAAACTAAAAAGTAAAAATAGGTAACCTTATTCAAGACGTAATAAGTCTTATTACTAAACGCGGCAAGGCAACGGTCCCTAAGAAAATAATGACACATTTCCTTCACAACATTAACGGACAGCAAGACGCTCAAGAAATACAACGTCCAATTTCCCCGGGAAAAAGGTGGATAAAAAGTGGACAAGCAAACTGTATTCGGCTTTAATCATTCCTCTTAAGGTATGCCTAGTAAAGTACTTACTAAGTGTCTGTTTGGTGAAGATCTTGTTCTAATTACTGTTGGTAAAGTTAATAAAAGTTTTAAAGATAAGAATGAGTGCTCAGGGACTTGTTACGACTTAGCCGATGTGGATCTTAATGCGAGATCGGAGTTGGCCGCAAAAAGTGATGAAGGAAGTTTGGGATGGATGGACGTTCTATCTATTATGTTGACTACTTTGTATATTTAGAAAACCTATTTATACTCACAATTTTGTTGGTATATGTGAGTCGAATTATGCAACTGACTTTATAACCAGTTCTACCCAACCGATTGAGCTGAAATTTTGCACGCGTTTTTGGTGTTGGTGACAATATAATCCTACTTCCTACTATTCTACCAATCCTACTAATATTATAGGTAAATGCGAAAGTTTGGATGGATTGACGGATTTTTTTTACTCAATCAGTCCTATAATAAAAGTTGTTCACATTGATGAGTACTTCCACCCCTGCAAGTATTGCCAGTGATAACAAAATCACCCAGTATATAACTCTATTGGTTTACGCGGCGCATGCGAGTAAAGCTCCCAGTCGGCACAACTTTTTTCCGATACTTCCAACAATTGTCATCATATTTCAACCAATTAACACAAAACCTTGACAAATTATATACCTAAACCTTCCTCATGAATCACTATATCTATTGGTGAAACTCGCATGATAATCCGTTCTCTAGTTTTTAAGTTTATCGCGAACAGACAGACAGACGCGGCGGACGACTTTGTTTTATAATGTGTAATGATGATGATAGTGATGTATAGTATAGTGGTTTAAGGCGATGATAGCTCAGTGGTAGTGACGTCGGACGCCGCGGTGAAAGTTGTGGGTTCGAATCCTACAATTAGCTTTCGGTGAAAGAAAAAATCGTGAGGAAACCATAGCACGGTGGTAGGGAACTTTGTAGTACCCGCCTGGCTGGCTACCTACCATCTTCAAGTTGAAAATCTATCGCCAAAACACCTATTGGTGTGTTCCGGCAGCTGCACTTAAAAGCCAGATCCTTCTAGGCTTTGTGTGCTTACCACCTTCGGCCACAACATCACCTACCATAATGAGATTGTGGTCAAACACAAGCCTATACAAAGTAAAAAAATAAATAAGATAAGTATTATTTTACGTCACCCAATTGCGAAGTTACGGGTAAGGATAATATTTTGAGTTTTCTTTTATCAAGCTTATTAGAATTTCATTTAAAATGTTGGATTATCGCAAAGTTGTGACATTTGATTATAAAATACGGTATGATATGAATAAGGTATTTATTGGTAACATCTATTCGTTACTTAGCAAAGTATTTTCAAGTCATTGTGGAGTAATAAAGAGATTTAAAGTGAATAAAGTCTAGACCAACCTAGTCCAGAAGCCAGGTTTATAGAACAAGGGTAACATCGCAACAAGCTATAGAAATAAACCATTCTTTATGACCCACCGGAGACTTTTTATTTATGATCAATTTCCCAGAAGTTTCTTTACAGCTGGGATATTGACAAGATTCCATTTTATTGGAAAATAGTACACTATATTATATATACTTCTTTATTACTATTTTCACAATATTTTTAGTATGTTCACCTACATACAGAGGTTTTTGGTAATATGTTTCAATACAAACTAATTACATTAAATATTGTACAAAATATTTATTATAAATTTGATCCAACATTGTTTTAATGTTGGTACTAAGTAACTTAATATTAACTGAAAGAGGTTAATTAAAACTATAATTTTATAAAAAGCATTATATAAATTAGTCTACCTGTCTGTCTGTCATATTTACTGCGTTTTCACAGTTTTATGTTATAGCTTGAAGACTGGGAATTTAGTACTTTTTAAGAGGCAATGTTCTATGAAAGGATAACAAAGTACTTACCTAAGGAAATCCAAGAACTATTATTTATTTAGATGCTAAATGCTAAAAAACAAATATTGTAAAAGGATACTATTAGGTTCCCAGTCTTTGGTCTCTCTTGAATAGTGCAATAAGGAAATCCATAATTAATTTAAAACTTGGACGTAACAAGAATTGCATTTTCAAACGTTTTACTTTCTTCTGTCGTTTTATTTGTTTAATAACATTTTAATCAGTCGTATTTTTTTGTAATATAGCATGGCATTTCGCCCCACGGTTTCACCCGAGTTACCGAGGGATCTTCCCGGGATAAAACGTATTATATATGTTAATCCAGAATAATATTATATGTACCTATGTGCCTAACTTCATCCAAATCTATTCGGTAGTTTTTGCGTGAAAGAGTAACAAACATCCATCCATCCATCTATCCATCCATCCTCATAAACTTTTGCGATGTTACTTAGTGACTTTCGAATAATATAATAGACTTAAAATATGAGATAAATGATTTAAAAACACTATTTATCGATGCAACATCAGTCGATAAAAATAGCTCGTCTATTACGTACTAGGTACGGGTCTAACCGTTTCTACAGGTCGTCGTTTTGTATGCCCGCCACTCTCAGCCACTCGAGAAAGAGCGAAGCACAAAGAGACCGCGGGAATCTAGTGGCTTTACTCCGATCAAATAAAAGTGAATTAAAACTGGATATTTTCCGACTACTTCCAATATTTTTATCGGACGTTCAAAGTAAATTGTGTTAATGATATTGTAGCCGTATTTTCAAGTAAGGTGTATTTTGAACTAAATATTGCGGCGATTGTTTGGGCTTAGAGCCACTTTCACAGGTTAAGTTCCCGATAGTTTATCTGGTAGATATATTTATGGGTCTGCCTGCATTATCAGATATTTGTCAAAAAAGCTATCCGAAACTTATCAGCAACCTGTGAGATGGCATAATAACTCATGAATTTTTTTACAACGCAAGTAAATTGCAAAATAAAAACTAGTCTAAAATATTTTGAAAGAAACTCACTAACTATACGGCTATTAATCTTAAGCGAGTATATTTTGATCCATTAAAGAGATTTTTCTAAAAGCCAATCTTGTACAACCTTAAGTTCTATGTCCCGTTTACACAAACGTCTTTGAAAGCGTGCAAGTTGATCAGCTTGGAATTTTTACCTACTCTCTGCTACGTAGTCAAGTTTCCCACAAAGTTTGTTGACGTTTTCACACGATGCTCCGTTTTTAAATATAATCCAAATATTCATAATAATAAAACCACTATTGTAGACTACCTCATACTAACTAACGTAAACCGCACTCGCATTTACTATTGAAATTTGGTACAGCAAACTTTCATGAAAAACAAATAAAACATTACAAAAGCATAGTTTAAAATAAAACTTACATTATTTTAGGATTCAGTACCTCAAAAGACATTCATATACCCATCGAACTATAGAAAGTAGGTTTTCAAACAAAGCTTGCACGGAAGCTAAGCCAAAAATTCGCTATGTGTGCGGAACTGTGCTATACACCCACATAAGACGCAATATAATGCGGAGAGCTGTCCCTTGCACCCTGTACATGCATTTGGGTCAGATCCTGACCAAAAAAACCGCCGCGAATGATTTCTTTGGGTAATAATTCGATGATAATAATGATACGGATCGACTTTCACATGTTCATGCCTTTACTATAATAGGTAGGTTTTCGTTTAACCACAGCCATCACGCCTTCGATATTCTAATCTAATTTTGCTTATCTTTATTTTTCTCTTTTGCTGTTTTTATCATGTTTAGTCCAATCAATTACCTTTTCTACTGGCACTAGCACTAAATAAAACATATGTCATCTAAACGCAGCACATTCGCCACCCGCGTGTCGCATGAGTATGATCGATCACACCGTATTATGCTTAGAATCGATGCCTTGCCTTTGTTCCAATACTTCAAGCTTGTGTTACACATCTTTTGATTAATGTTATTAATATAGCCCAAAAGGCTGTGTCTGTGTAACTTCTAAAATACTTTCAATGAGTTCAGGAGCTCAGGTAAGGCTAGTAATCCTACTAATATTAAAAACAAGCTTCCGCCCCGCGATTTCACCCGTGTTCCCGAGGGATTTTTCATATATTTTCTTTCATACAATTTGTTAGGGTCCGGTGGACGTTAAAATAATAAGTGGACTGTATTAAAATAGGGTGGTTTATTTGCCAGCCAATACAAATCAAATAATCGTCCGTCGCCGATGGGTTCCAAAATCGCGAGTGACGCCTTGCGGTTGCGTCCCGGCCGCCCGGTGCTGGTGGGACTGCGTGACGTAGGAGTGGTAGTGGTTCTGTCCCCCGCCCGCACGTCTTCTCCCGTGCGTATATGTTAAGCCGGTTCTAAACACAAACCTTGTCCTGTCAATTACAAACACAACAAAAAAATAATTAGCCAAATAGCCGTTATGAAGTGATGCGCTTACATATATTCGGCAATTGATTTTTATTTATATTACCTACATGTGAAAATCAATGTTTGGACGTAACTTGACATATAAATAGATCATAGGTACCCTAAAATTATATAGGGTACAATTTTATCCCAGAAAAACATAAGATCCCTTGAGACGCGGGTGAATCCGCGGGGCAGATGCTAGTGCTTTATTTTTTTCCCATAAATATATTATATGTAACGTATGGGTACGGCCTTGCCTCCTATTGTATAATGTTTATATTTTTACTTATTTATTTTCTTTCTTTCTTATTGCAAATAATCTCCTTTTGAATCTTCGTTATTTCAATATTTTATCGTTTCAAAGTAACCTTTGAATAGTGATGAACCCATCAAGTGTACATCGCTTGTTATAATAAAATTGTTATAAGTTTGAAGTTGGTATTATATCTAATACTAGCTGTCCCCTGCGGTTTCACCCGCGTTCCCGATGAAAAAAGTAGCCCATGCCCTTCTCCATACCAAAGGATAACTGGGTACAAATTTGGTACATCGCGATCGGTTCAGTGGTTTAGGCGTGAAAAGGTAACAAACAAACTCACTTTCGCATTTATAATATTATACTAGCTTCCACCCCGCGGTTTCACCCGCGTTCCCCAGGGATCTTATGTTTTCCCAGGATAAAAAGTAGCCTATGTTCTTCTCCATATCATAGGCTATCTGCATACCAAATTTCATCGCGATCAATTCAGCCGTTTATGCGTGAAAAGGTAACAAATAAACAAACAAACAATCTCACTTTCGCATTTATATATATATATTTTTTGAGCTGGAACAGAAAGGTGGTGGGTCCAGGGGACCTTCTTCCACCGTTACGCGGACTATTTATAATATTATATATGTATATAAAGTTAGGATTAGGATTGTACTTTTTATTACTCTTAATTATTTTTTTCCGCAGGTTGACAAGAAGTCTGACAGTCCACCTAATGGTAAGTGTTTACCTCCGCAATCCCATTAGTAAGGGGATTAAAAATATCTTCACAGTATGTCAGTGGCATAGCAATTATATTGTTTGGTAGTCCCGAGCTTCTCACCCATCAAGGAAACTGTTTGATGTTGTCACTTAACGTATGTTTAACGGTTTAACTTACCATCTTCAATTTAGAGATAGACTGACAAAACTACCAGTTTATGTTTGTAACTTAATCACGCCTTAAATGGTAAGGGTAGAGATTTGGATAGAACTCGGCACGCAGATAGAACATACCCTGGAAAAGAATAAAGTAAACATAGAATTTATCCCGGAAATACATTAAATCTCTTGGAAACGCGGGTAAATTCGTGGGGTGAAAACTAGTGCAAAATTCGCTAGTGTAAAATTTTCTGTGAGGGAAAACATCTTGAGGAAACCAAAGCACGGTGATTAAAATCTGGTGATTAAAACCTACCGGTGTTCCGGCAGCTGCACTTGAGAGCCACTTTATTCTAGGCTATATGTGCTCAATCTCACTATGGTAAGTTACCATGGAGGCACCAAGTAAAAATATTATGAGCTAAAAATGTAAAAGGTAAAAAAGATAATCCAAAATCCCTCAAACATTTGCATTGATACTTCTCCCATATTTCTTGTAGCATCAAATTTGGCTCCTGCTACTTGATAATTGATACACAAACAATATCACTTAAAGCAAAATTTTCCTCTTATTTATTTTGCCCTCGCATCGCAAGGTAATTTCCATTTCAGGACGATTGTGTTGGCCTCTCGACTTTGTGTTTATTCCGTCAAATTAAAAGGGCAAAGAACATCTCTTGAATTTTCCGCAAGTCAGAAGGAATGTTTAACAAAGCAGATGTCGGTGAGGCAGTCGAAATATACTGTTTCTTTGTCTTGGTAAATTACTTTGGAATATAGATAAGGATGCCCACACAATGGGAGAGAACAGAAACCGCAATGATTTAGCGAGTGAATTTATCCCGATGCTAGAAAAGATATCTTTGTGAAAAAGCTAATAAAAATAGATAGGAATTTCTTACGAGATGAGATTGGAAAATGGGGTGCACATTTATAACCTACTGAGGTTATAAATGTGCATGTATTACACTATTTATCCTCATAAACAAAGCAGCAAATATATATTTTCTTGAAGATTTCTAAAGCAAAGCATTCAGTGCAAATTTAAAATATATTGAAGAGCATGGCTAAACGTCTTTTTTCTTTTTTCAAAATTCATAAAAGCTAAAAGTATTTTGTTTAAACTGTTTGAATTCCAAAATTAAGTGAATAATTTGATAAATGTTTACTTAATTCACCTGAAATTTCATTTATTTTCAACAGCACGTACATTATGTCACATCTTAGAAGTACACCCGTACACATAATTAATTACAGTTTAAAGTCTAGATACATAATTAGAACAAACGCAAACATCACACCGCATGGTGCCCAACGTTTTGTAAATGTAAAGTAAATCCAACAAGTAAATGTGCAAGTAATATATCATCGTGTGTGACGGGCTTTAGTTAAATTGCCGGGAAATACCTAAGCTGCGGTTGAAGATCGATGGAGATGGAAGGCCATTTTAAATATAAGTTTGATCGTCCATTACATTGAAATAAATGCCTTCGTGAGTGATGTGCCCTGTGATGGCCAGATATCCTCAAAAAATACATATTTTGTACTATGAAATCCTTATATTTATTTTTAATGACAGAGGATTGACAAGCACACACCACCTGATGCTATGGCTGTACCAGTGGGATTGCCAATGTGTTGCCGACCTTTATAAAGCCTTGAAGGCATATTTTAACTATACTATCTTATCATATCTTACGTCTTACTATATAAATGAATGCAAAAGTTTGTGTGTGTGTGAAACTTTGCACATAGATAGATGAATGGAATAACATAAATGATACTTTTTTGTAAGATCCCTCGGGAAGGTGAGTTAAACCGCGGGGCAGAAGCTAGTAATATTATTATTAATGCAGAAGTATATGTTGGTATGTGATGGTACGCACACGAAGTCTTGAAAGAAAATGGTTCTCATGTACGGAAACCGCAATACTCCAATAAATAGCGATAGATTTTAAACTTAAAGGTGGTAGCCACGAAGGCGTCCATTGCTACCACCGTCTATGGTTTCTTCACGATGATTTCCTTCACCGAAAGTTCAAGCTCATTGTAGGGTTCTAACCTACGATCTTCGTGTCAGCATTCATTGTTACTACCACCAAACAGAAAAATTACTAATAATTATGAAAATGTTAAAAAAAATACAAAATCCAATAGAAACGCTTAATATACCATTAAAAGTTAGCCTATGCACGACACTTGCAGTTTGACTGGCCAATGCAAACTGAGTTTAATTTTCAACAAATTATGTATTTAATTGTAGTGGGCAGCTTACGTGACACAATGTACGGGGTATCGAGGTCGCCTACCCATCCGGAGCAGGCTCGATTGTCCGCACTCCCTACAGTCTCGCTTGCTATTGTTTTTCCTCGCATTTCATGCCAAGGGTTAAGCGAAAGATAGCCAGTAACATTTATGGATTATGTTTTTGAGGTTGATACAATTTTGGAAAAAAATATAAAGTTGGGAACATTGATATTATTATATACTCTTCGATAGATAGACTCTACTCTGGCTATAGAAATAGAAAATTTGTTTTTTTGGTATAGCAGGCATACAAAAAGCTTATAAAACCTTATTTTTTATCACAAATAAAAATCTATTTAGTTATACTCACGTTCTATTTCAAAAGACAATCTGATAATTTAATAATTAGGTACGTACCTAACTCGGTAAAGTCTGAGAATTTTATTAAAAATAGCTGTTCCCCGCGGTTTCACCCACGTTCCCGGTGTAATTTTTTTTTCATACAAACCTTCTCCTGACAATAACGAACATTTAAAAAAAAATTGGCCAATTTGGTCCAGGCGTTGTTGAGTTATGCGCTTACCAACACATTTTGCGATTCATTTTTATATTATAGATTTTCATTGTTTCACTTCCTTATTACCCAAAAAAGTAATCTTACCTCAAACCACCCGTCAAAATTTCAGCATACATCTCACAAGGAACCGCACCTCCTAATTACGAATATATTCTCTGGGATCAAAAGAAGATTTCTTTGGATAGAAATTACACGAAACCTTGTTACCCATAAAGCTTGTTTCCACAACAAAACTAGTAAGTATTTTTATTTAATAAAAGTGTATAGTGTACGCTGATGAGTGCTTTATCAGTGCCTAAACAAAATAAATATTTTTTATTAACTTTGTTATTTGTAAAAATAGTTACAGAACAATGATCTCTAAAAATATTCTTTGCTGAGTTTTTTGCCGAAGTCTTCTCAGTCCAAGTGTATTCCGAACCGGTGGTAGAATCAATGATATGTATCTGTTTCTTTATTTATATCTTTCTTTCTTACTTTATTATAATCTATTATTATTTACCTATTCCGTGGTTGTGCCCGACAGGGTCCATAAATTTACTTAGACCTAATTTACCACCTAAGGTTACCTTATGGAATGCAAATGAATAAATAAATAAAGAAATTATGTTCACATTCTTGTGACGTTCATAAATGCATTATTAGGGCGTAAACTGAATAAACGAGTTTGAGTTTTTTTTGATAATCATATTAGACATATTATTATACATATCTATTTATATATATGAAAATGAATATTGGCCTGACAAACGTAACTATTACAATACGCTTATAGTAATCCATCATTAGTTAAACTGGTGTTCGAGCTCTTCATGTACCTTGGGGATTCATCAGACGATGTGTTACGGTCAACGATACGCCCAAACGTCAACTGAACTGTCAGTGACGATACCTAATTTCGATGTGACGATAGCAGCTAGACTTTTTGCCGTATCGGATAATACGCTATATTGGAAACGGGTTCTCCGAGTTAATGAGCTACATAAGCTCTTGAGAGTTTTCCTCGTCATGTAATTATAACTGTAATGAATCAGGACACGTTGTGTGAAGGATAAGCAAGTAAATGATCGACCCTTATTACTATGTTGGAACGCTTGGGGTGGAGTGGTAATATGATAAATTGAAAACCGGTGAGTACATTTGAATGGAATAAAATAAATATCCTAATAATTATGATAAATTAAGTGTATTTAAATTTTAATACAGTATGATTTTTTTTTGTTTTGTAATAAGATTAATTTTAGAAGCAATTACCTGAATAAGCTTTAATAGACATACAAACAAACACACACAGCCTTTTATACCGGGTAGATATTTTGAGATGGGCTATTTTGGAAACATATGCTACAATATTTACTATGAGATCAACTCAGAAATTGCAAAAATAACATCATACAAGCCAATCATCATCGTCATACATCGGTCAAGCTTGTCCGATCAAAACGTATTTAAAAAAAAAACATATTTTTTGCGATTTCAGTGTTGGTTCTATGGTAAAAATTTTGAAATCAATTAAAACGAAAATTATACTTATTCGACAAAACTATCTATATATATCTTAATATATATAAATCTCCTGTCACGATGTTTGTCCGCGATGGATTCCTAAACTACTTAACCGATTTTAACTTAAATTGGCACACCGTGAGCAGTCTGGTCCAACTTGAGAGATAGGATAAACGGCTGGACCGATTTGGATGAAATTTTGTGTATGAGTTGGACAGGACAACGTCTGTCGGGACAGCTAGTATATATAATATGTTCTATCTTACTAAAACGTAAAGTGATAATTCAGACTCAAATACTCAACTTCAGAAATACACATTGGCTCTACTTAAAGTCAACTTTCCAATACAAGTGCAAACTTCATGGTTTACTCTAGCATAAAGCCGCAATAGGCTCGAATGAACGCAAGATGACGATATGTTGTCGCATTGCATGGAATCTTCCTGGCTGTGAGCCAAATGCAGGCAGTGTACACACACGGCTTTTAAATTATTCATTGCAGTGAGAGGCCTCACCTGTTATTGAGAATGCTTCTTCTGTATTTGTAATATCTGTGGTTGATTAGGCAGCTATGCATTTATGAGGTGTTCTTTAGAAGTTTTGAATTAACGTTTTATGGAGTTGATTTGAGAATTGGAAAAATTAAGAAATTAGTACAATGTATCAAAGAATAACTATTTTTTGTAAGCCACGTGTATGATATTCTTTGTACGCATATAAAATAATAACTCCTTTATATGACGGAAATAATTCTTCAAGCCATATAATATTTTATTGAACCGTTACAAAAAAAAATAGAAAATATCATTCCATATAACATAATAGAATTTTTCTCGTTACGATTCCGTGAACCAATTTATTTGATGCCCGAAAAAGCCATCGGGATGAATACAGCGTTTGAAATTGATAAGATACAACGATTTAATCTCACAAAAAATGTTCACAATGAGGAAACATAAAATTCAATTTCTTATTTAGGATCGCTTGAGTAAACGTGGTTGTTATCAAAAAAAGAAAATAAAAAAACTGATTAATAAATGTTGGAAACATTAGCGTAGGGTTTCGTAGATTTTTTTTATTATTAAAGACTTATGATTTATTGGTATCATAATAATATAAACCTAATGATAGGATTTTATATTAGGTACTTGATAGAAAGCCGCTAGCTAGATTATATATCAATATTATTGGAGGTAAATAATTTTGTCATTGTCGCTTGAATACAGGCAACTAGCATTATGCAATTCATCTGTGAGTGCTCTAAGGGTTCTAGTTCCAACGGAACCCTCACAATGTAACAGAAATTCAACAAGTAAAAAAGATCCAAGTGATTGACGGACTCAAATAAAATTCCTTTTGTTATGCAAAATTAATAAGTAAGTTGAACAATAATTTGGCTTTTCCTCAAAACAAAATTTTATTTGGAACCATTCCTCTACTGTAATTATGGCACAATCGGATTGCTGATAGGATTGGTTTGTACAAAATACAGCATTTTATGCTTCAACGCGTAACATTATCTGGTTGGTAACATTAATTTATTAAACTAAAAGCAATAAAATGTTCACTGATATTGTAGTTTGGTGAAACGGGCTACAGTTAAAGTGAAAGCGGGCACTGGATTCCCAAGGTGCGCGGTTTGATGAAAGCAAATGCCCATTTCATTAGAGAATTAGTGAGGCGCTTATAGCTAGTTGCAATCACTGATCGGTAGGTAAAGCGGCATTTGAAATGAACGATTCCGTCCTTCGGAGAGCACGTAAAAAGTCGGTGTCGGTTATTACCATACAAAAACTGATAATAATGTAAATTATCATGCAATCAAAATAGCTAATATGACCTGGTTCATTAATATTCAATAAGTACAAAGAGAAATGCTTAGTAATTCCTGTCGCGACATGAAGCATGTAATCGATCGCCCTGTGGAAAAAATATTGGAAAATATATTTTAAGCATTATTATCTCTTGGCGTTTAGTGTGAATGTAATGAATCTTGAATTGGAAAAGTTTCAGATGGATGTATCTATTCTATTTTCTCTACACCTTCTTCATAACTCAGATCACTTTTGCGAAAGCTTTTTGCATCGAAACGCAAAGGTATATTAAGTTGATTAATATTAGCACATATTAGGGACAGTCCTGCGTAATGTAGGATGTAAAATAAATCGACGCCATCAAGTATATGCGAGCTATATCAAGCCCATCGAATGTCATCATGATATGACATTATGCACTGTGGCTTGAGTTATAAGAGCTACGCCTGAGTGGTTTACCAGCATGGAGCAGAATTACCAGTATCACAGCACGTCGTTACGTTTATTATAAACACAATTCACTGATTTACGACGGGATTGAAATGTTCCATATTAGATTTATCGCTTTTAATTAAGCTAAAACAAACCATGGTAATATATATCTTCAAACTTCTAACAATTTCTGAAAGTTAGTTAGCTGGAAACAAATATTTATTGCGGAAGCAATCAAACGTTTCATGTAAATAGTTATAAGGCCTGGAGACTTGTAGACTATAGACTAATAGGAGAGAAAGATAAGGTTGGAGTTTCTAATAAGTTTACAAACGTCCTTGATAATTAAATTAACATAAATACATCGAATAATTAACCATAGGTATAAACAGAGTGTTCTTAGAAATATAGATTAAATTGAACAGCTTGTATGGGAGAGTTAATTACCAAATCGGTGGTAAAGTCAATTGTAACGTTCATAAGTGCCTTATTAATAAATGAGTTTGAGTTTGAAACAGATGAAACATAAGTTATGTAAGAAAAGGTACTACAAAGTTTTGATTTTGTGGAAGACAAGAATGCATTTTAATGAAATGTTCGCTTCACATACTATTATATCATCTTATTATAAACTTTGTTATTTATAATTAAATACATAATATAAAAAGAAAGATCAATAAAATATACCTTGCTGAGTTTCTTGCCGGAGTCTTCTCAGTCCAAGTGTATTCCGAACCGGTGGTGGAATCAATTGTAACGTTCATAAGTGCCTTATTAGGGCTTAAGCTGAATGAATGAGTTTGAGTTTAGGTTTAACATTTTTACCCGTCTAGCCTATTCCATTTTTGAATTCCTTCGAGTCGATTTGATCCATATTTCCAGAAACTTTCTGTATATATCACGATTTTCAATTGGTTTTAAAAACAAAAGGCCAATGCCCTTCATCGGTCTATGCCTTATCTGCTTTAGCATCATTATTTATTTTGCTTTAAACTAATAAAAATCATTATCTCCCCATACTAAAGAATCTCGCATACAAAGTACTTTTACATAAGTGCTATTTTTTCGAAATAAAAGAAGTAATCAAATTATATTTAATTTTATGTATCTTTAGTAGATAGACTCCGAGCCTACCTCCAATACGATCAACAATTTAATACATTATTAGTGCTACCGCTACTTTCTTTACTTTAAACCATACACCAACTCATATCCGCTTCAAGCATTGGCCAGAAAATGGCCATCCACATTATGTTCGGGGTCAAAATGACTGAGCGATGCGCGATGTCCAGAAGCCATCTCTAAAATTATAACGGCCATCTTATTCACATGTGGGCAGCTCTCGGTCTATTTTATTTGCGGTAGTATAAGCAATCACTTAGTGTGGGCCTACTTATTAATGTTATTGTATCGTGCCGGTTTCTATTTATTTTTATAATTTAGGATGTGCATTTGGAGTGATATTGTACAGTTGTACAAAATATAAATAAATATTCGTGGACACTATTCTTCACACATGGCCATCTGACCCCAAACTAAGCAGAGCTTGTGCTATGGAAGCCATATAACTGATATACCTACTACATATACTATTTTTCGTGTGTGAGGAATAATGTCCCAGAATATTTATTTTATTTTAATATACTATGAAGATGTCTTAGTTAATTTCATTGAAATGAAATAATTTGAAATAAAATTATAAAATTAAATAATTTATTCATTCAAATAGGCCTTCACAGGCACTTAAGAATAGTCAGACTAAAACGCACTGTTCAGAAGGTTGCTTTTACTGAGAAGAGGCGGCAAGAAACTCAGCAATTACTCTTTTCAAAACAAACTTAGACTATTACATACAATTTATCCTGCAAGAGCGAGCGCTACACCCAAGCATTGTCGTCATTTAAATATTCATTAACGTTATAGTATACCTTTTGTACTAAAATTGACTTAACACGTTCCTTAAATTTATGTAAAGGCAAATTGAAAAGTGCAGGAGGGATCTTATTATAAAAGCATGTACACAGTCCCAAAAATGAACCTTGCACTTTTTGGAGTCTATAAGCAGAGGTTACAAGTTTATGCTTATTTCTAGTATTAATAGTGTGCATGTCACTTGTTTTTACAAAAAGACTTATATTTTGTTGTATAAATAATATGTTTGCATAAATGTATTGCGATGCTATTGTGAGGATACTAATTTGTTTAAACTTATCTCTGAGGGAAGCTCGAGAACTCAAATTATAAATTGCTCGCACCGCTCTTTTTTGCTTTGCATTGT
The DNA here is from genome assembly GCA_951216915.1 of Tetheella fluctuosa. NCBI lineage: Eukaryota > Metazoa > Arthropoda > Insecta > Lepidoptera > Drepanidae > Tetheella > Tetheella fluctuosa. Next base: position 5,683,040 of record OX578237.1, read on the forward strand.
TTGTAATATGACACACATCACTAACATTACTGTGATTAATTCTTTAAGAATGTCGCTCTGCATTTATTCGGCATTTGCATACATTATTATTACAGTCTAACAAATACATCTCTAAAGTCAAGCAATGAACGCATTCATCCAGAGACATCGTAAATTGGATGTGCTAAGGAGACGGATCACTGACCATAGTCAAAGCAACATTTTGTTTTTGTTTCAAAAAATAATGAACCCAATTTAAAGTTATTTATAATAAAACTGAATTATCTCATTTTTTGAATTTAAATTGAATCATAATGACTAAAAAAAATCATTTTTATTATTAATGTGAATTGACAACCCTACGGTATGTCGTAATGTTTAGACGGTGGCGGCATTTCCCATGACATCAAAGGTGACGGCCTACTGTGTGGTTTCTGCTGTGATATTAATAAGTTATTCTTCTCATTTATTTGCAAAACAGGAAAATCATCATAGAATAGCTTAGCTCCCAAAATAAATTACATAATGACTGATTTTTTGGGTTTCATACCCAAAGGTTGCCCGCCCAGTGAGACCCTACTACGAGGCCTACGTCATTAATCTATCTATTTTTGTCAGTCTGTAACTTTTTAACACATTATTATGGCCTCTATCATGAAAAATAATATAAATATCAACAATTTTAAGCCAAGAAGGTGAGGATTCCAGCGAATGGGACCGCAATAAACTTGGACCGCGGTCCCAGCTGCCGGATTTATTTAATTTGATTATTTTCTTCCGGTGACTGGGACCACACCCATAAATCAATAGTAAAATCTATTTTTCAAGCTAAAACAGTACAATGAAACGAAAAAATATTTAAAGTAAGTAAAAAAAGAATAAAAGAATTTGATTTAAAGATATCATTTATTTTTACCTAAACTTCGGAGTAGGTACATAGTCTTATTGAAACAAAAAAATAATTAAAATTGATACAATTGTTCGAAACTCTCAGTGATTTTTTTAGTAACAAGAAATCTTTCACAAAACTCGTATTTATAAAACAATTAGGAAAACAAAACAACAATTTTACTGTGTACCAACATTTAACATTGTTTGTCTTAACAATACTAGGTAATAAAAACAACTGAGGGTTTGTGAAAATATATTTATTTATGTTAAAATAAAGGAAACAAAATTGCTTGACCCGAAAACGGAAAAACAAATTTCTGAGAAGACGAACCAAAGTTATAGAAATAATAACTGGTAGTAAGTCTGACTCAACTTGGCTATTTATTCATAATAATTTGGTTCATCAAGTAGTTCCATAGCCTCGGTGGTCGAGCGGTATTAATTCTAGATAAAACAAGGTCGGCATGGTACAATTAACGTTTCCCAATTTGTGGTCTGTGGTTGGTTACGTGGCAGAGAGACAATGCTGACCAATGTCACATTGGAATTCATGATATCTTCAGTGAAATATGCTATTAGATCTCTCGTTATCTCTATAAAAGATAGAAGATATTTAATTATAATTTATGTAGGTGCAACTCTCTAGCTGTAAATGTACTCTTACAGTATCCACTGGAAAATAAAGATAACTATTTATATTAAATTCCATTGTGACTGGTAGAGAACCTTGTCGCCGCCGTATCTCGTGAGCATTTGTAGTTCTATGCTTTATGTGCTTACCGCTTTCAACCACATCATCATTTACCATGGTGAGATTGTGGTCAAACACAAGCCTATACACTAATAAAGGTCACAAACAGATGTAGAAACTACTAAAGGAGGCTGTTCGTTCATCAAAACAATGGATAATTTTCAGTATAGAGTTAGTATTCGAGAGAGGTAGAGCATAGCGATATGTCGCTCAAGGAACAGCTCGACTGGGGAAGTACCTACCTCCACCTTACAGAATACCGCAGCCAAATAAATTATAGTTGTGTTCCTGAGCGTGAGTAAGGTCGCCAGAACTCATCGAGGAGGGGGGAAGGATCGGCAACGCGTGAGTGATACCCCTGGTGTTGCAAGGGTTAATAGGCTACGGTAACCGCTTACCATCAGGCGGGCCGTATGCTTGTTTGCCGACTATGTTGTATAAAATAAAATAAAAATTGTAACATTAATTTCTTTCTGAAAATAAGGTCTCAATGTATCTTCCAGAGTGTGCAATAAATTGGATTATAGACGCGATAAAAATATTCAACAAAGAATTTGGAACCCACTTTTGCGTTTGGAAATCGAAGGTCGTGTAATCTTATCTTCTTTTTGTAATAATAGTTTTTCAATCGGAATTGCGCGTGACGATGGCAAGAGGCCGGATGGTATGACTTTGATCCCGTGGAGTGTTGGCAAGCCGCTGGTATGGGATGCCACGTGTGTAGATACACTTGGGCGGCTGCGACCGGTGCTGAAAAATCCAAATTTAAAAAATACGCTTGTCTTGGTTCTAATTTTTCGTTCATGCCATTCGCAGTTAAAACCATGGGACCATGGGGGTTCGAGGCTCGCCGATTTGCTCAGATTTTATCATCCAAGCTCATCGAGGCTTCGGGAGACCGACGGGCTGGGAGCTTTTTCCGCCAACGCATAAGCTTGGCCATCCAAAAAGGTAACGCTGCCAGCCTGTTGGGAACCTTGCCTATCGACAGCAGCGAGGGCTTTGAGGATGTTTTCTATATATCATAGTTTGTATTTTTTACTTTAATTGTAACAGTGTAATAAATATAATAAAGCATTTTTATGTTACGTGACATTCATACTATGACTTTCAACCCTAAATTTGAACCTAATAAAAAGCATTGAGAAACCAGAGATGAAGTGATGTTGCTCGATTCATCATACTTGTGAACAGATGCTGCTTTTTATTGGGCAGTCTTGTTTTTATTACTTCTTTTATTTAATTTTGAATTATCGTAAGCCATCTAATAGCCTGATTGCATTAACATCTTGATTTCATTTATTTCCTAAGCGTCTAAAATAAGAACTAAAGACGTTTTGGGTTTAATTTTGGCGAATTACAGATAACTAGTTAGTATCTACCTATGCAAGGTGATGCGATTATGTCTTGATATAAAATTGGCGATTACGTCTATTTGGTAGACGTAATCCGAAAGTAGAAAGTAAGTACTTTGAAAATAGAAATTTAATATGGAAACATATTTTTGGTTCTATTTTATTTTAACACGCGTAGTAGACGTAGGAACATCCTCCTTTTTTATGCGGGATAAGCAAGTTATGAATATGAAATATTATCTAAATTAACGCATAACATACATAATTATAAAAACTTACAAATACTTCCGTTAAAATAGGATTAAAATTCATAAGTGAAATTGTCTGTCACTGTACTAGAAACTTTTTGGGAAAAAAATATGAAATATAGTTTTTGTTATGTAAATCAAGGTCATATTCTGTGCCTTTTTTGCTTACATTGTAAGAAACGTTTCGTTAAAAACGCTGACGCATGCTATGGGTCTTTTCATGAGGAAACTTTCAGATATTATCGGAAGATTGACGGTTCCAGATAGTGGCGGAGGGATTAGGTAGGGCAATCTTTGTGCTGATTCAATATAGGTCTTAGTAAAACATGGTGGGCGGTTTTGTATCCATTGTTCTTTGTGATGTTTGTTTTAGATTACTATGTATTTAAATACAAATTGTGTCCGGACAAATAGTGTTACTTTTTTTTTAAAGTTCCTTATTGCACGTTACGCTCCGGACACTTGGCGAATAAGAGCTAGGCCGAATAAGTGTAAGACTTTAACCGTTACTACATTGTACTTTTGCTATACTATATGTGTATGTGTGTTTACAGGCAAGCGTATGTCTATGTGTATATTAGTGCTGTATTCATATACGAGTATGTGTAAATGAATTTCGTTCCAACCGGGTGTCCCACGATACCACTCGTAATTTTTCTTATTTATAATTCTCTTTCTTTGGTTTGAGTTCGGCTTTTGATGCACGCTTGCTCAGAAAAAAAGTAAGGTTATTATTAAACTTATGTTTTATTTAAAGTTCCCATTTTACAACTTTGAAAAGCTGCTTTGTTGCTAAAACAATATAATCCCCCTTATTCAGACCAATTCGGTTGCCATTCCGATCGGAAAGGACGATTTATTTCGTTTTTAGACTGATGCTGTGCCGCAAAATTCATTTGCCGCGATCGTGTACCGATCGACTGCCTCATTCCTAACGGATGTCTGAAATAAGAAAATAGGAGCCATCCTATTCAGTAGACTACTCAATCGGTTCGTCTACCCGTCTACCGAATCGGGACCGCAACCAACCAGGTCTGAATAAAGGGGAATATCAACTTTTAACAAAACATAAAACCAACTACGTAATGGGTTTGTACTAAAAAGTAAAAAATAACGATGTGATCCAAGAAAACAACAAGAGGATCTTTAATTTGACTGTGTATGTAGATACATACTACTTTGAAGTCAGCGAAAGAATTTGAGATTCTGAAAAACGTGCTACCCACTCTGAAGTCGCTTTTTATTAATTTAATTTTTCAATCTTGAGATTATGTAGGTAGGTATATTGTACTTATATATAAGTATATAAAAAATATTGCCTTGCTGAGTTTCTTCTCAGTTGAAGACGACTTCCGAATCGGTGGTAACTTCAGTAGCTTTGACGTTCATATGTGGCCTTCTAGGGCCTAAACTGAATAAATGGCTTTGACTTAAACTTTGATTCAATACCTCTCTAGATTTATCACTGACCGAGGCTATTCATGCCATTAATAATTGTCGACAATATTGAATGGGAAACATATTTCAATCGTAATATTCATGCACTTCTTCGTTGAGGTATTCCGTCATATTTTCAAAACCCATGGTCAGATCAGAATATAATATATTTAATATAGGACTACCCCGAGATCTACTGTAATAGATTACAGTTTAAACCATCCAAATCGGTTAAGCCGTTTCCGAGACATCATAGAAATCCTTCGAAAATAGAACGTCCTCTTTTATTTGAAGTTGGTTGGAACACTAAATAAACAGTATCTCCTTTGCACCAAATAAAAACAGTAGTAATTTAAAAAACATTATGAATGCTTTGAAATTGCCCAAGATACGAATAAATCAGCTGATAAACGACAAAACTTTCTATGAAACCATAATATTCGCGCAGCTTTGAAAATGGTGAAAAAATATGTTATCTCAACGAAACAGCATATGGCCCGAAAGTTACAGAGAACAACTTTCCATGTCTGTGGAAAGTGTAGCAAGTGGAAACTAGTTGTAATTTTACCCAAGACGAGGGTCAGACTGCTGAAATTTGACCAATATATTGTGACCTCCAAATATATTATCAGCCAAGAATTCTCTCATCGCTAAATTTATTAGTTGAAGCTCTTTCTGCACTGGCCGATATGAAGACAGGTCACGACAATATTGTGAGATTTTTTATCTGTTACACAATAAGTTATTTAAAATATGTTATTTATATTTGGAATGTTTTGTTTCATTATTTTGTTGTCTGCAAATGCTTTGACCTATTTAACATGCTCATTAATTACTTACGTTTAATGCTGATTAAAATTTAAAAGGTATTGTTATTGTATGTCTACAAAAACATACATACTATACATTTCTACATAATGACTAATTTTAGCGTACAAGAGTTTTGAAATTTGGATCTATTTAACTACATAGGTTGCTACCTACATATTTACAAATTTAGAACAACGGAATAACATCGTTAAGTTAAGTTAAGTTAAGTTAATATTTCGGTTCTTATTTAACTTCCATAATAATTTTGGGGCTAAGGGTCCGTCGAGTGGGGGTCCATATCTAAAAAAAAACAAATTTATTTAAATTAGCCCCAGGTACGGTACTTAACACCAGTTTTAAGGGAGAGTAAGTTGGTTAACTTTCCTTTACTGTCCGCGAGCTACTGAGCCTAAGAAAACAATGCTTTATTTATGACTAGCTTCCGTCCGCCCCGCGGTTTCACCCGCGTTCTCGAGGGATCTTATGTTTTCCTGGGATAAAAAGTAGCTTATAGCCCCTCGATAAATGGGCTATCCAAAACTAAAAAAAAAAAAACAATTCGAAACAGTTAGCGCGTTTAACCAAACAAACTCTTCAGCTTTATAATATTAGTATTTATAGATTATATGAATACTAATAATTAATTACGTCAAAATTCACTCTACCAATTAAGGACACTGGCACAACCATTTATAATTTTGTTATCTATCACGCCACAGGTCGTGGGTTTGATTCCTACTCAGGACAGACATTTGAGTGCATGAACATGTCTGTTTGTCCAATATCTAGGAGTAATTATCTATATAAGTACTAACGGGCCCGACAGACGTTGTCCTGTCCAAACTCGATTACGACGCCATGTACCGGGTCCAATTGTATTTTCAAACTATCCAGGGACCCACTTATATATACACACAAAATTTCATCCAAATCGGTCCAGCCGTTTAGGAGGAGTTAGGTGACAAACACACGTACAGAAGAATTTTATATATTAAGATATTTACAAAAGAAAAGTAATATGTACTACTATATCACTTATATGGCTTGCATAGCACAAGCTCTGCTTAGTTTGGGGTCAGATAGCGGTGTGTGAGGAATAATGTCCAAGAATATCCCAGAATAAGTTTAACTGTCAAAGAATACGAAAAAGCAATAATGTAATCATCATTAAGATAATTGTTACCTACAAGCTCAAGTGTCAGTTGCGTGCGAAAACCTAATGCAAAAGTTTTCCGCAAAACCAATTCCGGCAAATGTGATTCCCGTGCGATTGAATGAAAGCAATCTTATTGTTACGTCACCTGACTTTCAGACATATTCTTTTAGAGGAACGTAACGAGACCATAGACTATGTAATGGCAGAGGTGACATCTGCTAGAAATATTACCTATTAAATGTTCTCTATATTTAATAGGTCAAAGTCAAAGCCATTCAGTTTAGGCCCTAGAATTTATGAACTTAAGAACGTCAAAACTAAGTTACCAGAGTGAGAGAGTTATTGCTTATTATAACGTATATTCACGAAAACTTACTATAAAGAAGAAGGTAAAGAGTAACTTAAAAACATGCCAAGTGCGAGTTGGACTCGCGCACCGAGGGTTCCGTACAAACTTCGTCCATCGTTCGTCCATCACGGGAAATGCACAATTTTATTTATTTACCTTATTTGAGATTAGTACCAATTAAGCTAGACCTCTAAATTGTATGAGCGCCCATACAACTCAGAGGTCTTTATTAATTGGAGTTTCTATGTATGTATGGGTACTTCTTTTAATTTTCTATTTTTATGGAATTTTTCCTTTATTTGTGCTGTATGACCTTGCTTTTTGCCAATTTTCGTGATTCTACGGGTCAACGGGAACTACTATATAGAAATAAAAGGGTAAAAAAATCGCGTTTGTTGTATGGGAGCCCCCCTTAAATATTTATTTTATTTTGTTTTTAGTATTTGTTGTTATAGTGGCAACAGAAATACATAATTTGTGAAATTTTCAACTGTCTAGTTCGCGGTTCTTAAGATACAGCCTGGAGACAGACAGACGGACGGACAGACAGCGAAGTCTTAGTAATAGGGTCCCGTTTTTACCCTTTGGGTACGGAACCCTAAAAAATATTTTTGCTGAGTTTCTTGCCGGTTCTTCTCAATTGAAGATAGACTTCTGACCCGGTGGTTCGTCTTTCTTATGTGCCAACATACGCCCTAAATAGAATAATGGCTTTGACTATACCTTTGACATTGTCTATTTATTATTAGCTTGTCTCGTCGACTATTCGAGGTGTAAAAAGTATAAATATTTACAATTTTATTTAATTTATATACAATCTTCTTAATATATATAAATCTCCTGTCACGATGTTTGTCCGCGATGGATTCCTAAACTACTTAACCGATTTTAAATTTAATTGGCACACCGTGAGCAGTCTGGTCCAACTTGAGAGATACGATAAACGGCTGGACCGATTTGGATGAAATTTTGTGTATGAGTTGGACAGGACAACGTCTGTCGGGACAGCTAATACTAATATATATCTATACTAGTTGTTTCTTTGCGGGTGAAACCGCGGGGCGTAAGCTAGTGTTAAAATACGGGTAGAATTTTATGGTATGTCGAAAGCATTACTCTATGACGTTCAAAAATTCACGCAAAACCAATTTATTATCTACTAGCTTTTCCTCTTACCTGTTATTTTTTCAAACCCGAGTGTTAGTTCCAGAGATTAGCGCTTTCAAACATACAAAAAATCTCTTCAGTTTTATTATATAAGTATATATAAGTAGATAGACATCTTTCCTAATACTCAGTACTATCCTTGATATTTTTTTTTTAAATAGTAAAGTATTTTTTTATGTAAGTATACTTACAGCACCAAGTTATTGTTTAAAAGTAAATAATGCAATTCTGATAATTTTCTATACCTTTTAAGTTTTTTTTGTTAATTCTCAGCGGTCATAATTATTATGTGGTGTGGGGGATAACAATATGTTTGCATTCTTGTCGTTAAAATGTAGAATAACTTGGAATTCAAAATAACTAATACAAATATTCATTTATTTTAGCTACAGGTCGCCCGTGGACATAATTTTACCATAATAAATTAAACAAAAGAGTATATGTATGTAAATAATTAAGAATATAAAGAAAAACACTTCACTCATGAACTTAATCATTGTTATCGACAAAGCACTGGCAGTGGTGACATGTGTGTGTGCGTGTATGTCAAACGCATGGTAGTGTTTGTAATATATATTTTTTTTATTAAATTAATAAATATGTAAAATAATAAAATGTTTCTTTTTGCGTCCCATTTTACCATCTATGCCGAAAACCTACGCGTAAAGTTCCAAAGGTCCATGATAAATAATTCTTAACTTATTCCACATTAGATGTAGTCTCTTCAGTATTTCATTTCAAACTTTTAAAGTGGAGAAAGAGGCTTACCTCCCTCGGGTACTATGTTAAAAAAACCCAATATAAGTTATTTGTTAAAGTATCATTCATTCCTTTTCATCTGACATGAGAAGGATTCATTTATTTCATAACACTATAATATATATAGTATTTTGTTTTGATAGAGGTAGTAGGTATTACGCCTACATTTAAAAAAAATACAAAACACAATCAAAATTCGTCGGTAAAGCTATGATCAATAATTGTAAATAGAGAAATTCATATTTTATATATTCATGCGAAGTATATCGGTACACTACAATAAATAGTACCTATTACGTTGTTAGTTTCTAATAGGTGTTATATAAAAAGGTGCATTTTGTCTAGTTTTCACAGCAAGGTGTGTCTAGCGTTTATCTGACAATATCTGCAAATCCTTGTCTATTTCCACTGTCTCCCATTATCTGCCCCCCTCGGTTAGATTGCGAACATAGAAATGTAATGCCCTATTTTTAAATGCTGTTAGGTACCTCCTTACATTTCCAATGAAACAGTTTTCTAGCGCACGTTTAACATACAACACTGTCACACAATATGACCTATAAATATCCAATTAAATTAATAAGAATATTTAAAACTAAAATTCAAAATTCGAATTAAATGGACATTATTCGATTTTATGTTGATTTATTACAATAATATTGTTAAAACTGATGTGGTAAGTGAATTAGGTACAGTATATATCAGTGAAAACTGTAGCCTTCATCCATCCAGTATTATGTATTTTAACGCAATTATTTTAGATGTTACTTCTATACTTATTATTACATTTCTATGGTTGCGAAGCTTCTAAGCCTAGTTCCATTTTGCTCCTACTCTTATCTTGGGATTCAAGATAATATAATTGTGATAACTTTCTATTAGCACAAAAGAGTTTGGAATAATTTGAACTAGTTTGTCCTATGTATATTGTTTATATAAAATGATAATGGTAGAGTTTTAAAATAGCAGAACTAAGCAAACATTAAAAAAGTCTCAAAAATTCTTATTATTTCCGGTAAGAAGTACATATAGCCCGTCAAGTATATCGATAAAACATTAAATTATCATAAATTTAAAGCAATTAATAAAATAATAATCTTCTTGGTATAAATAAGATGCTTACTTTAGAAAGGATCAAACAAAACGTTCAATTTATAATTTAAAACACTGAAACAGAAAATTTCGAACCATAAAAATAATTAATTTATATTAGGTACCTCATTATAAAAAAAAAACTGGTCAAGTGCGAGTTGGACTCGCGCACCGAGGGTTCCGTACAAATTTCGTCCATCGTTCATCCATCACGGGAAATGCACAATTTTATTTATTTGACGTAATGCCAATTAAGCTAGTCCTCTAAATTGTATGAGCGCCCATACAACTCAGAGGTCTTTATTAATTGGCGTAACTATGTATGTATGGGGACACCCTTTAATTTTTAACTTTTTTTTTATTTTTTGGAATTTTTCCTTTATTTGTGCTGTAAGACCTTGCTTTATGCCAGTTTTTTATATTGTAGTTGATTAAATTAAAGGTAAATTGCGGTTTACGATTTATGACGTATTAAAAAAACTACTTACTAGATCTCGTTCAAACCAATTTTTGGTGGAAGTTTGCATGGTAATGTACACCATATATTTTTTTTAGTTGTATCATTCTCTTATTTTAAAAGTTACAGGGGGGTAAAAGTCACACACACATTTTACCACTAGGGAAGTGTCTCTCGCGCAAACTACAACAGTATAGCTCTTATAGTTTCGGAAAAAAGTGGCTGTGACATACGGACGGACAGACAGACAGACAAACAGACAGGCATAACGAATCTATAAGGGTTCCGTTTTTTGCCATTTGGCTACGGAACCCTAAAAATCATGCGGCCTGATCCGTTCACGGCCTATGCTCAAAATTCATCATTGCCATGTTTTTAATCATTTGGGGTCGGCGCAATACGTAATTTTCTTTCATTCCTATGCTTAAAATCGATATAATAAATTTAAACTCAAGAAATATCCATTAGAAATTCAAAATGGGGACAAAACTCAATCCTGAATATCTTAAAAAATGTTTATAGTAATGTCAAAGTCAAAGTCAAAGCCATTTATTCAGTTTAGGCCCTAAGAGGGCACTTATGAACGTCGAAACTACTGAAGTTACCACCGATTCGGAAGTCGCCTTCAACTGAGAAGAACCGGCAAGAAACTCAGCAAAGTTACACTTTTCACATATTTTGCATCAATATGCATCCCGCATTACGCTTACCAAGACGCGGTCTCCACTCTTGAATTCGTTTACACCATCGACCGTCCGTTCTTCGACAGAATTGACCGGCCCATTATCACTTCAGCGTGCTTGCATGCTAAAGTAGTAGCCTAATGAAAACTTAGGGAACAATCTACTTGTATCAGAATTCCTCAAACAAGCCTATTTAATGGTACACTGCACGTTTAATATTATCAGGTATAATAGATTGTAGATTGCGGTAACGGCTTCGTTGTATTTAAAATGAATACAATAATTTGTAATAATCTCTTACCCTAAGGCGTACCCACGCCAAGGATTACTTGATTTAAATACCTTTTCCATATTTATAAGGGTAGTAGAACACAAACAATAATAAATTTAAGGGTGTAATAAACCCGGTCGTATAACAAAACTGAAAGTTACGACTGGATTTGCTCTAAGGATATCTACAGCATCACGATGTTAGGGAAATTTATCGTTTGCTATTCATCGCACGATTATATTTACCTAAATACCTACCTAAGGTTCTATTACGTATCCTAATAGCAATAAGTTTCTTGTTTAAAATAAAATATTACGGTTTACCGATTTATTTTGTACTGATAGCTACGATTGCAATCAGAGCTTACCAGGTATAGTTTTCGGTTTTCGACAATGTAATAATATCGTTTCTATTGATGGGAAAAGTAGTTGCAAATAGAAACTGTTTGTAACCAAGTAAGCTAATCTACACATGGTTTCAGTTAGTTATTTGCGTACCTGAAACTTTAAAACTGTCTAAATGTAACTGAATTGAGTTCCGTATTTTCCAAGAAAATGTTTTAAAGAAATCTAATGCAGTTTTATATATTTTTAAGCTATTGTATAGCTTTTGTCGCGGGCGTCGGGGTTTGTTAAGCTATTGTATTGCTTCGGGGTTTGAGCGCGGCGACCGAATCATGAATTTTTTTCGTAACGAAATAATTCCGTAACGAAAAAACCTAACACGTCCCACACACACATACATTACCTGTATGTATGTGTATGTGGTACTATTAATATCAAAGAAAAAAAAACTATTAATATCAAAGAAAAAAATTAATAAAAAAAAAAAAAAAAAAATTGCATAAGTTGATAAAAAATGCTAAGCAATAGCTTTACCGCGGCAGTCCCCGAGTGCGACACGTATTTTTTATATAATAAAAAATACGGTCGGTGGTAAGTAATTTTTTTTTAGAATAATTACGTAGTTACACATATACTAGTACTATATATTCCGTAGTACATTAAAGTTTCTTTGCTAAAAATAATTACCTGTAGTTGAGAGACGGTGAAAATCCTCGCTGACATGCGGGTCTCAGTATTGAGACCTCTGCCTATCTCTTTGAGGATAATTAATGTTAACCTATTTTTTTTTTCACTTCTGTAGTGCAATGAAAATATTCTAAAGAGTTGGTTTTATTCACGACAATCTTCTATTTATAAAAAACGAATGTAATTATCCAAAGCATCTTTCAGATATCACGTTCAAGTCATTGAATTCCACCAACAAATATACTTTGGTTAAAAATGTAAAGAACCCGAGCTACTGGTGAGCAAAACATTTTTTCATCATTCCGAGGCCGAAAGTTTAAATTTCTTCTTTTGTTTGCGGGAAGAAAGATGCATATTTCAGACTGTTCACAATTAGTGACAGTTTAAAATTTAGTCTTTTTTTGTTTTAATTTTATTCCCGTTACCTATTTTGCCCAAGCTGCCATACACTCGCTTGGGACACAATCCAGCAATGACGAATGCCTATACATGCATTTTGCATGACCTCAAACGCGATAGACCACTGTATGTTTTTTTACGCTGTGGTAGTAGCTAATCAGGCGAGTACCTACTACAAAGTAGCCTACCACCGTGTTATGGTTTTCACACAGTGTTTTCCTTCACCAAAAGCTCAAGTTTACTTTAGGATTCGAGCCCACAACCTTAGTCACTAGGTACCACTGTCCGTCAGTCAGTCACGGTAATGAAGTCTGCTATGACAGGATAGGTTTTAAACGTGTGGTGGCCAGTACTAGAAAGTACCCTAATACCGTGCTAGGTATAGTTTCCTCGCATCTTTTTCTTTACCAAAAGTTCAAGATAAGTATAGAATTTAAACCAATGACATTCGTCGCGGCATTCAAAGTCACTGCCAATGATCTATAATCGCCTTAAAAAAACAGTATAAATCTCTTATTCACGTAAAAATATTGGGATTTTTACGTTTATTAATTTAGTACCTGGATGAGCTTTGCTCGGTATTTTTTTTAAACGATGTTTTATAAAAAATTAAACCTAGCTAGATCGATTTATTGCCCCCGAAACCCCCTGCATACTAAATTTCATGAAAATCGTTGGAGCCGTTTCCGAGATTCAGATCATATATATAGGTATATATACAAGAATTGCTCGTTTAAAGGTATTAGATAGATAGATAAATACTACAGGTCGTCCGTGGTCAAAATTCGACCATAATTAAACAAATGAGTATATTAAGAATGTAAGGAAAGTCCCTTCACTCATATACGAACTGTTTTCTTTAAGTCTGCCATTGCCGCGTTATCGGCAAAGCACTGACAGTGGTGACATGTGTGTGTGTCAATCGCATGGTATGTGCAATGTTTTTTTAAAATTATTTATTTCTGCATTCCTTCTCCATATAAACTTTAACAGTGCCAAATTTCATTCTCCTCCGTCTGTGTAATTTTCGTAAGAAGGTATACCACGTATTAATATTATGATTTTAATATTTGACAAGTAAATTACATGTCATAGGCACATTTTTGGATTTAAAATAAGCTGGATGCACAGCTGCGCGTCGATGTAGTACTACGAGAATTGATCTAAACACTCATTTCCGTTTACAAATTAGTCTTCAATCTTCGCTAAATCTCTGTACTTTTATACAGTATGTAATTACTTCGTACGCACATCATGTCTACCGTTGAAGGCTTCATTTCCATATTAATTATAAGATTATGAGGAGGTAATGTGTGTAGACTAAGCCTTAACTCCGTCGCTCAATTTGAAGTTAACTTAAATGAAATGAGTATGTTCAGGGTACCGACGACGTGGCTAGCATGGCGTCGAGATAATGACGAGAAAAATAAAGTGAGAAAAACTGCAATTAGGTCGGACCTGCGTGAAATTATCTGTCTGCTTAGGTAACTGGGACGGTGACGCAAAAAGGTAAAGGGTTTGCTGTTATACTATGAAGGGTCTGTCCCCAATAAATATCGTTGACTACCAGGGCTAAATTAATGTTAATTTAGACAAAAATAAGTCGCTGTTTGTTCAACCACCACGAAATTTGTTTCTTTTAGTAAGTACTCGTTACAAATGCCGTTAGACGATTTGACTAAGCTGACAACACCTAAAGTCTCTCTATTGCAACCCAACCTATATTAATCCTACTAAATGTACGGTATTGAAATTTCAATACACGATACTCAAGGATATAAATGACAAATTTATTAATCTCAAAACACGATTTCATTTCATTGTCTCGATAAAAAAAATTGCCAAACACAACTCTGAAAATCAAGGAATTCCCAAATTTATCCTATACATGAATGTATTTTTCGATGTGATATTTTACATTAATATTGTTCGAATAATTAGAAAATGATTTATTTCGCTAGTTTTTGGAATAAGGAATTTATTTGTACATAATTAATTATTTTTATAAATGTCGCTTACGTTATTAATTCGGAGCAGTTAGGGGGAGGAGTCAACATTATGCCACACTCTTCTGTCACGTTACTTGCGTATTTTGCTTTGCCCTCACTCGCATTCCGCGGCGATCCGCGTTGCTAGACGGACCTATACCAGTTTTTTCCGAGCGCGCGGTTTCAACATTATCATCCATAAATGGGTAAAATATCTTTTAAAAAAAATGTGCAATGCCTGATGAATAAAGTAAGGTAGTAAGCAATTTATTTCACAGTGATTGACAATGATAAAAGTAAACAAATACTTGTGTTTGTCAAAGCGTCATATCGCTGCCGCTAGATTGCAGTGTAATTTATGAATGTATTCAGCCTATTCACATTATAACTTTTTATCAAATTAAATGACAATATTTGGAGGGAAAATGAATTGCATTACATAACTTTTACAATATGATCTCGTCGTATTATTTCGCATAAAAAAGTATTCAAACTAAAGATTTACTTACCACAAAAAGGGCATAATAACTGATTAATTTTATAATCTTTCATGCATTGGGAATAAAATTTGTCGTGCCGCATCACTGACCGAGAAAGATTCTTATTTTCATTACACAGGTCATATCATTGTTAGCTCAGCGGTCCTGGTTATAGGTCAAGAACCTATAATTACTTGGATGTGTGTGTTCAAATCCATGTGATGACACCATGTTTTATAATGAATGTAAAGTACTTGGATGATTGAGTTGTGCTGGTATAATAATACTTTTTATTTTGGTAAACAAAAGAAGGAACTTGAAAAAGAGGAAAATAATAAATGAAATTGGAGACATCATCTGGATTCGAACCGCGGACATCTAGTTTAAGGATCGCACGATCTCCCGTCTGAGCTATTAATTACTTATAGACAGTGGCGAAATTTACTTTCGTATTCTAATGAAAATGTAGCAGTTTCTCATTGATTGAAAACACGGTAAAACGACAAAATGAAACCTAGCTATATATTTTGAATTTTGTACAATTATGAGGCGAATTATTAAGTAAAATCTATATGGGTATCGTTTCCATGGTTTTCGGGGGTGCTTATTACGAATATATAACATATTTCGAGATCCAAGATGGTGGACGCGAATTAAAAAAAAAAAAACAATATGGGTATCGTTTCCATGGTTTTCGGAGGTGCCGATTAGGAATATATAACATATTTCGAGATTCAAGATGGCGGACGCGAATCATTAAATAAAATCTATATGGGAATCGTTTCTATGGTTTTCGGGGGTGCCGATTACGAATATATAACATATTTCGTGATTCAAGATGGCGGACGCGAATTATTAAATAACATCTATGTACATGGGTATCGTTTCCATGGTTTTCGGGGGTGTTGATTACGAATATATAACATATTTCGTGATTCAAGATGGCGGACGCGAATTATTAAATAGCATCTATGTATATGGGTATCGTTTCCATGGTTTTCGGGGGTGCCAATTACGAATATATAACATATTTCGAGATTCAAGATGGCGGACGTGAATTTTTAAATAAAATCAATATGGATATCGTTTTCATGGTTTTCAGGGGTGCCGATTACGAATATGGAGTAGTGATATCTCTGCGCGACCTAATTTAACTACTAGCAAACTATTATGTATTAGTATTTTAACGTACTGCCAAAAATTAGAAGACACTTTACAGACAACTTTTACAACGTTTGTTGGAAATAATATTAGAAGTCAATTATATCAACAGCTAAAGAACATTAATTTTAATACAAGACCATGGTCCAGCTTCCCGTCTGAATTTTTATTAAAATTATTTCTACATATGAGAATTGACTACATCGTCAAATTCAACAATCGCAATCTGAAAATTAGTAAATCCAAATGTTGAAAATACCTTTCAGTTTCGCATTTGTAGTTTTTAAAAGAATAAGTATCTCAGTATTTCTCTCTCTCATTTTTTTTTATTTTGGTATCCTATTATATTATTAAAAGGTCATAAACAATAAAAAATATGTTAGGTATTAGTTCTACATACACATACTACGAATAATGACGAATGTCTACACAAAAGCGGCATTTCGCGTGACTTCAAACGCGATAAACCACTGTATGACTTGTTACGCTGTGGTACAATTGTAAATAATGGTGTGAAAGATGAAAAAGTTACAAAAGTAGGATGAATCATATCGAACAAAGTAATCAAACATAAGTCGCCAATAGGACTCGATCCGTGGACATCTAGTTCAAGGATCGCACGATCTCCCACCTGAGCTATTAATTACTTATTAATGGCGGCGAAATTTACTTTCGTATTCTAATGAAATTGTAGCAGTTTCTCATTGATTGAAAACACGGTAAAACGACGTTTTCTAAAAATGAAACCTAGCTATATATTTTGAATTTTGTACATTATTTTCTTCATTCATATTTCTTATTAAAAAACATTTATACATCCACACGGGCGACGCGAATATAAAATGTAAGAGAAGCGGTTTCATTAAAATTAGTAGGTACATACTATTGTAAATAATGGTGTGAAAGATGGAAATAAAATAGAAAAGTTACAAAACTAGGTTAAAATATATTGAGAACTCGGTTATTACTATTTCTTTATAGCTAGTTGTAATTACATATTTATACTATCAATAATAGCGCCATCTAGTTGTGTTAGTTTCATAGATATATTTGTACTTGTTTATTGTTTGGATGATGGCCGAAAAAGTGCACCGTTTTACCGCGTCTTCGTGTGTGGCGCTATGCTGTGCTATACGTGCTATATATATTGGGGATGTAGAGGGGCGTGGCTAAAATTTCAATTTCTCAAGGCCATTTAGCTGTTGTCAGCGCCTTAATTGATTTAGTTAAATTAGCAACTAAGCTCGTCGTTTACAGAGTTACGAATGTTGAATAGTTTATTCATTCGTTTTGGAGATATTATTCCGTATTTTTATTTTATTATCTATATAAATAAAAATGAATCACCGAAATGTTTGTACGCGCATAGCTTCCGAACAACTGCACCAAATTGGATAATTCTTTAATTTTTGTGTTTTTAATTATCAGGACAAGGTTTGGGGTACAGCTAGTGATTAATAAGTAAAAGGTGGTACGTTCATCATGTTTTCAAACATTCTATCAGCATTTAAACCGCTGAAATACGATGAAATTTGGTACGCAGATAGCCTATGGTATGGAAAGAGACATAGGCTGCTTATTTTTCTGGAGACGCAAGTGAAGCCACGAGGGAAAGCTAGGCCTGAATAAAATTGGTTCAGCACTTTTTGAGATTAAAGCTTTCAAACAGACAAACGGCTTTAAGTAAAAAATTCATGCAAAATTAAGCTTCCTTTGACATGAAGTATGTCTAAATGTTTAAATTTAAACTTAAATAATTTAGCTGTAGGTACCTAACACCATCTTCTTGGTACATTATGTACGTCTCATGTAATTTACCTACATACTAATATACCGTGGCGACGCCGACGTAATTTTGGTAATCTCGCTCATCTGCACTCTCATCTCTAAAGGAGGTTGTCCTTGTTACGATGAAATTAAAATTTTGTATAAAGTTCGTTAAATACCTCCATTATAGGAATGACAAACTGATATGACACCTTTTTGATTTTCAATGGCGCGATTGACACATTCATTTCGACATAAATCGGTATAGTAATAGAAACATAAAAAAAAAAGATTGGTCTATCTTTATAAGATGCTTGTGATAGAGGATGGTCGAACGGTTAACGTGTCAATATACAATATATTTTTTTGAAACTTGATCATACAAAATGTGCGGATATTAGACAAAAATTATCGATAATAATCCAAAAAATAGTTGGATAAGTTGGATAATAAAAACCGCATATTTTGTTTTTTTTCTAAGCTTATTTTTAAGTAAACTGTGTATTTTCTTCAAAGTAACTTATCATTTAAAAGCTTTTTCGGATAGCTAACTTATCCAACTCATCAGAACATTTTATTAGATTATGTTTCGAAAAAACATATTTGTATTGTATTGTATAATAATTTAAAAAGAACTCTGTGAACTTACCTCATTTGTAAGGGCAGAGTGTATAATTGATAATTCTGTTTCCAAGTTTAAATTTAAGAAGTCGTTTAAATTGAAAGAACTAAAAGACATTTAAAACATCCTTAAGCTTACTTGTTTACTTTAAATTACACTTTGTGCGCGAGGACATAGGAAAAGTTCTTTAGTAGTGAAACAAAAGGTACCCTTGCAACTTATGTGTTACAAAAGGGACCAAGAGAGTGAATAGGATGTCACCCATAAAAAAATATGGTCGCATACTGTTACTGTTTATTATGTATGTGTGGTTGAATCTGAAAATGATATTTTTGTAGTGTTATTTGATTTAATAAGCTTGTAAAATATTTATTTAAATGAAATCAAGTTATAATGATGAAAATGCTTACCACATAATGATTAAATGTGTCCAAAATGAAAAAAAGTAGTTGGTTGTTTGCATCGACTTGTCAGTCTTTAAATAAAGAAGAACGGCGAGGTTGGACCCGCGAAACGTAAAAAATAACGGATTCATTTATTATTAATTTTAATTAAGTAGGTACAAGCTTATAAGATTTTTATATATAAAAACTAGCTGTCTCCCGCGGTTTCACTCGAGATTTACATATTAGACTGACTATTCAATTGGATATAGGTAATGGATAGGAGTATCTGAGCTGGACCTCGTCTTTATTTAAGCTATATTGTCGAAAATACCATTGCAATGCAACTATTCCACGATACTGTAGAAAGCGAACCTTATAGCCTCATGTTAACGACGTGTATCTGGCTAGAGAAAACCACACCTTTTCGGTACATCATTAATAAGAAAAAGTCATTCTACAATTAAATAATAACCTTCAGATTCATTTTAGGTCATTCTCCTTTTATATTTTTGCTATTTTACAGTGCTATCTATATTCGCATTATAAAATAAACTGTATATAAAAAAAAGTTTGGTTGAGTCTGAGACTCTTTAAATAAACATAAAAAAGTTATTTTGGTTTTAATTTGACACATAGATAGACTTTGGATTTACAATAACAAGACTTAAGAGGTTATCTTTATGTTAAGGTGTGTCCTTTTTTTTTCTATGTATAACCTCCATGTTTGACCTCCATGTCACCATGGTAAGTAATGATGTAGCCAAAGGTGGTAAACACACAAAGCTTAGAAGGAACTGGCTTATCACCTTCAGTAACATTACTATACCAGATATGAACGCAAACCTGTGAAAAGATTTAAGCACCATGAACATTGAGATTTTTTTGTAAACGTACGCAAATAATTTGTTTTTTTTTTGTACGGACCTAACGGTGATAACCAACGATGGTCTTGTCACCTTTACGCGGACTGTACGGTGAGCGCTGAGGGCTCTCAACCGTGGGTATTTAGGTAACTAACGCCTGAGGGCGCCCCCTGCGGGGCACGAACCTCGGCTCAGGGCGTTACCGGGGCACAAAGACTGGACTGATTTCGCTAGAAGCGAATGACTAGGGGACTATTACTGGGGCAGCAGCGGGCCGCTGAGAGGGACGTCGCGCCGGTCCTCGCCGTCGAGGACGGAAACGTGGTTGGCGGTTTTGTTGTGTCGGTGTGATCCTATCGCGAGCTAATTTGGCTGCAATCTGAGAGAGGGTGATGTCGTCATCGGGCTCGCAGAGGGCTAACCTCGGCCTACGTATTGATGAGATTAATGAGGGGGTATAAGTTGCAGCCTGAACTATGAGAGGGTTGCTATGATTGATGGCGGTATCAAAGAATCTGCGTGAAGCGCGTTTCATGAATTGTCTGATGGTAGGTATATCAGTATCTAGATGGAGATTTTCGTTGCGCATGTACCACGGAGCGCCCGTGGCTCTGCGCAAGAAGCGATTCTGGATTACCTGAAGGGCGTGAAGGGCATTGGGATTGGCTTGGGCGAACACCGGACTTGCATAGGTCATGATGGGACGGATGCAGGCGATAAAAAGGCGGATTTTGCTTTTTAGGGCCAGTTTGGATTTGACATTTGTCAAGAAGTGGAGCCGTCCTGACACAAAGGCGGCGCGTGCGCGAACCCCCTTAATGTGAGAACGGAAGGACAGTTTGTCATCAAGTGTCACCCCTAGGTATTTGGCTTCCTTTCCCCAAGGGATGGGTTTGCCGAATAGGGTGATTGGCTCGGGGGTGGTGGGGCGGAGCCGGTTAAACTTATGGAATATAACCGCTTGGCTCTTGGTGGGGTTTATTTCAATTCTCCATTTCCGGAACCAATCGCTCAGGGCGTTGGTCGCGACTTGGAGTTTTTTGGCAATGGTCTCTGGGCGATAACCTGAGGTGAAAAGCGCCGTATCGTCGGCAAAAAGAGCCAAGTGGGTCTTGCTGGGTTTGGGGATGTCACTTGTATAAAGTGAGAACAATAATGGTGAGAGCACCGAGCCTTGAGGGACTCCTGCTCTGATGGGGTGAGGGGAGGACAGCGCGCCCACTGTACGGTAACGGAAGTGGCGATTCGACAAATAATCCCGTATGATGAGTACGAGTCTTTGTGGGACACCGAGAGTGTACAGCTTATAGATTAAGCCGTTGTGCCAGACTTTGTCGAATGCCTTTGCGACATCGAAGAAGAGGACGCCTGTCATTTTGCCCGTTTGGTTTTTGAGAGTGATGTGTTCAACAATACGATGGACTTGTTGAACACATGAGTGTTTGGTTCGAAAACCGAACTGCTCGTCTGGAATGAGTTTATTAGCATCGGCAAATGCTTTGAGTCGGGCTTGGATGAGTTTCTCATAAATCTTGCCCATGACGTTGAGCAGACTTATGGGACGGTACGAGGTGGGCTCGGATCTGGGTTTGCCGGGTTTATGAATCCCAATAACCTGGGCCTCTTTCCACTGATGTGGGAAAATGTTGCAAGAGACAAATAATTTGCTCTTACATGTGCTAAAAATAAAAAAATCAAGCAAACATTCCATTCTTTTAAAAGGAAAAACAGTATGTTGGTCCGTAGAGGCCTTTTATTTCCGCACCGAACACTCACGAATAAAAAATTAGATATGTACTCGGTCAGAATACAAAGTATTAAATTTACGGAGTATTTTTCAAGAGTCACCCAACAATATATCATGACCCCATATAATATGTAGGTAGGTCGGTATTATGAGGGTACAGTTGGGGACAAAATAAAAGGTTGGTAAATACATGGAATGTCTGCTCCATTTTGTACCACAGATTGAAAGGTTTTATTAGCTTTTATTGATCTATGTTGAATGAAATTATTAGCCCATTTAATTCAATGTGATATTTTGTCTTATGTTACACCACAATCTCATTTTTTGTAATTGCAGATGTAGTCAAAGGTGGTAAAAAACGCGAAGCTAAGAGGAGAATGACTAGTTATGACTAGTTTATTTACAATGTTTGCCTTCATTTTAGGGCTCCAAATTCAAACAAGTAATAATGATCGAAACTGTAAGAGTACTCTTTTTTTTTATACTACTTATGTGGCAAACAAGCTTACGGCCCACCTGATGGTAAGCGGTTACCGTAGCCTATAGACGCTCATAACACCACGGGCAAAGAAAATACAACATATACTCTTACTTAAAAAAATGTAAATCATAAAAAATGTGTTACAATGCATCTTTTTTTGTCAGATATCATCGCGACTAGGCGGATACGTTTCTAACAAATAATAATAAAACAAACAGACAAACAAACATTATTTTTTGATACAGATAAAAAGATGTAGGTACGGTTCAATACAAAATAAACGGTTAATACTAATAATTTGATTTTCACATAATTCTTATCTTCAATCCGAACGGATTCGACGTTCATAAGTTTTCATAACCTATACTGAAGAATGACATTGACGCTAACTTTAACTTAACCTTCCACGTGACACATGGTGAACTTTGATTGACTTGACTTTAAAAATATTATTATTTATATAATTTTCTCCAATGTAATACAAACTGACTTTCACAAAGTTGACGACTGATTGTCAAAGAAAGTCTGCGTGTTCACACGTCTAGTATATTTTAATAATGTGTAGAAAAATATTTTCGTGATCTTCGACCCGACCCGACTTTTTCTTACGTAATTGTCTGCCAAGCTTAATCCAAACAGAATAGAATATTCCACCGCACACAAAAGATTTTTTTCTCTCTTATTATTTTCGTTATATTTACTTTCCATGTAAAAATTGGGTAGTCATATTTCTACTCAGTAACTGGTAATGTAATCGAGATTTGATACAAACAAATTCAGTGACGAAATGGAAACCTAAAACACCTTATTGCCTAACATTCCGCTTATTTCAATGTCATAACTGACTAATTTCTATTTTTCATGCTTATCATAAAGAAATTACCGTTTTCGAGTACCTACCTACCTACTAAGGTTAAAAAGGTAAATTAAAAAAGTCAAAAAGATGGAAACAAGAAAATAAACCACCTATAAAATTCATCAAATCAAATAAAATAAAGTTTTTTTTTAACCATAAACTATTATGGCAGTAAAATGATCAAGGAAACAACATTATAATTTTAAAAGACCTATTCCGTACCCCACATAAAATGGGACGCGAAATTCGTGTATCTTCCTTGTGTAAGAGAGGTAAAGCATAGCGATATGTCGCTCAAAGAGCAGCTCGACTGGGGAAGTACATCCACCGTACAGAATACCGTAGCCATATAACTTATAGTTGTGTTCCTGCGCGTGAGTAAGGTCGCCAGAGCTCATCGGGGAGGGGAGAAGGGTCGTCAACGCGCGAGTGATACCCCCTGGTGTTGCAAGCGTTCATGGGCTTACCATCAGGCTGGCCGTATGCTTGTTTGCTGACAATGTTGTATAAATATATATATATAGGAAACCATTGCGCAGCTGAGACGAGTCGATAGACACCTCATGCATTAAAATTTATTCGTTGGATGCTACACAGATATAAAATACATTATATTATGTGACCCTATCTTTACTGTCATGCAGTCGGGTAAAAAGGATCATTTTGTTAAATCCCAACAAGTAGAGTTAATCAAAATTAATATAAATGGTTTAGCCAGTTAGCATAGAGGATAAATACACTGACTAGCATGTTATGAATTATTATTCGGTTCGATTGCTAACCAGGATAATTATTTTTGGGCACGAACATAATTATCTGTTTGTTCTGGGAGTATGTATATATTTACAAGTAGTATTTGTATATCATTTATATTTTCCATCGTATATTCAACCTCCTTGTAATTATAATGAGTATGATGATATTTTTTTTATGAAAACGTTTTCGTCAAAGGTAGCGGTGACCTGATAAATGGCAGACGAACTTTTGCGTTTTATATTTTTAGATTAATGTCATATATCAATCGATTATTTACACCCACGTTTCTAATTGGGTATTACACCCATTTTTCAAGTGTCTCAACTCGTTCCTAAGGTGCTAATAAGCCACCAAAAAAAAACACAATTTTTTTATTTAATCGATAAGTGCCATAAAAATGCATTTAAATTTTACATTTTCAAATGTCGGGAGTAGTTTGATGAAAACGCTGGACGTCATGTAACTCTACGGTCATGACGTTATTTGGTCTCTTGTAAGTAAATAAATGCGCTGCTCAATAGGACTTATAAAATTGTATAAATTAAAAATGAACTATTATCCTTTTTATTAGTGTACTGTTCCTGAATGCATGAATACTACTTTTTTTAATTTATAATAATACTTCAGTTGACCCTTTTTAGTTTACCACCGTATGACGTCATTATAATGGCGGCTACTGTTTCGCTTGTTTAAAAACAGATTAAAAAACCGGCCAAGTGCGAGTCGGACTCGCGCACCGAGGGTTCCGTACAAACTTCGTCCATCACGGGAAATGCACAATTTTATTTATTTACCTTATTTGAGGTAGGTATCAATTAAGCTAGACCTCTAAATTGTATCAGCGCCCATACAACTCAGAGGTCTTTATTAATTGGCGTAACTATGTATGTATGGGGACACCCTTTAATTTTCAACTTTTTTTATATTTTGGAATTTTTATAATGAAATTATTTAAGTTATTTTATGAACTAAAACTAACATTTTCCGACTGCTTATTGCCTAAGCTATGTAAATTGTATATTTTTAGATTTTTTCTCATATGGAGTAAAATACCCTATTATTAAGTCTGAGTTAAACATGTGTTTATTATTGTATTTAGTAGTGTACTAGCATATATATTAGTTTATTATTGCAACTAATTATTTATTTGATGTATTAGGATTTAAATTATTATGTAGTGTACGTTATCCTATCATAAAATCCTATTACCCTAGGTTGCCTGGAAGAAATCGCTTCAACGATAAAATCGCCTTAATTGTTTTCACTTTGATCTTTATAATTTGTAACTTCTGTGTTGTACTTAATTTAGTGTCAAAAATAAAGTATATATTTGTATTGAATTGTGTAGGATGTTTTACACAAGAACAAGGATGACACTTTTCAATAGTTCTCATAAATTAGAATTGCTATCACAAGTTTAATCTGAGAGCGAAGCTATTTAAGGTCTAGCTATTTTTACGACGACTCTAAACAAGATTCTTTTATACCGTCGAAATAAAAAGAAAGTCCATTTAATTTATCTTTTTCAGTGAGTTTGTGACGTAATACCTTAGTCAATCGCCGATACGTAAGCTGTGACGTAAGTGAGTGGCAGTGGCTCCCAGTGGAAATTAAAGTACGCAACTTACACTTAACAACGTGGATGAGACGACGAAGTGACGGTAGTAGACTGCCACAGGTGCTTACAATGTATGTGAATTCAATTTCGAAAAGTCTGCATTATTATTCCTAGGTTTCAATATCGCGCGGGAACTTTATTATGTTAATCATTTTTAGGGTTCCGTAGCCAAATGGAAAAAAACGGAACCCTTATAGATTCGTCATGTCTGTCTGTCTGTCTGTCTGTCTGTCTGTCCGTCCGTATGTCACAGCCAATTTTTTTCCGAAACTATAAGAGCTATGCTGTTGAAACTTGGTAAGTAGATGTATTCTGTGAACCGCATCAAATTTTCGGTGCAAACTTCCACCGAAAATTGGTTTGAACGAGATCTAGTAAGTAGTTTTTTTTTAATACGTCATAAATCGTAAACCGCAATTTACCTTTCATTCAATCAACTCAAATATATTTAAAAAAAAAAAGTAGGGTCTTACAGCACAAATAAAGGAAAAATTCTAAAAAATAAAAAAGTTGAAAATTAAAGGGTGTCCCCATACATACATAGTTAAGCCAATTAATAAAGACCTCTGAGTTGTATCGGCGCTCATACAATTTAGAGGTCTAGCTTAATTGGCACCAACCTCAAATAAGGTAAATAAATAAAATTGTGCATTTCCCTTGATGGACGAACAATGTACGAAGTTTGTACGGAACCCTCGGTGCTTGAGTCCGACTCGCACTTGGCTGGTTTTTAAATCTGTTACGATCCGATAAAATATTTAATATACTATCTAATATATAAAATTCTCGTGTCACAATTTTAGTAACCATACTCCTCCAAAACGGCTTGACCGATTTTTATGAAATTTTATATGCATATTCAGTAGGTCTGAGAATCGGCTGCGGCTACGCGAGTGAAACTGCGGGGGACAGCTAGTAATATATAAAATTCTCGTGTCACAGTGTTTGTCTGCAAACTCCTCCGAAACGGTTTAGCCGATTCTTATGAAATTTTATATGTATATTCGGTAGGTCTGAGAATAGATCGTAGGCTACTTTTTATACCACTACGCGGGTGAAACCGCGGGGGATAGCTAGTATTAGTTTATAATAGACTTAAGACTTATAGTAATCTTATTTTCCAGTCATTTATCAGGAATCTCAATCAAAAATATGTAGCAATCAAATTACATAATACTACCACAGCGTAAAAAACATACAATGGTCTATCGCGTTTGAAGTCACATGAAATGCCGCTTTGTATAGGCATTCGTCATCCCTCTCTCACCCCGCAAGCCCCACACGCTTGCTCTGTCCGTTGGCCGACTGTAAGAGTTACATAGACTGTGATACTACGTTAATATGTTTTTGACAAAAATGTAGGTTTTTATGATAAAGTAAAATCAAAATCGGTTCATCCGTTCAGAAGCTAGGAGTGGCACAGATAGACACACACACACACACATACACACAATAGTTTAGTACCATTTTCACTTTTGTTTATGAGTCGTTTTTTTTTTAGTAGCCATTTACGAGCTTTTATGTTATCAATAATTTTTTGAAAAAACCACAGCAATTCTTGCGTTTACTCTAGTTAATATAAATCTTTCAACACGTATATAATTTCATCGTTTTTTTTTTCAAACATACAAAATCACTATAAACGCTGGCGAGACGTAACATCAAGCTATTAATATCGATATCGACTGCAAACGATGTATGTACTTAGAATTTTATTGGCATGTTGGGAGACTGATGGCATATCATATTCACTTATCTTCATAACGTTTACACACCGTAACTATATTGTTACGTTAAGGTGTATTTTGACTTGCACTTTACGTCAAAAATATAATGATAGTAGGTATAAGGCATATTCCGTAGATCCTGTATGCACCCCGTGAGTAGGTGTCGCTGAAATCCAGTGTTACGCTGCTTGTGGTCGTAATCACATCCTGTAATCTGTAAGGAATGCAAATGTTTTTTTTTTTTTACTTTCTATAGGCTTGTGTTTGACTACAATCTCACTATGATGGGTGATGATGTGGCCGAAGGTGGTAAGCACACAAAGCCTAGAAGGGCAAAGGCTCTTAAGTGCAGCTGCCGGATCACACCAATAGGTGTTTGGCGACAGACTTTCAACTTCAGGGTGGTAGCCAGCCAGGCAGGTACTACAAAGTACCCTACCACCGTGCTATGGTTTCCTCACGATGTAAATAATATCTTTATTTTATGTATTAAACTTTAAAATAAATAAAAACATACTTTGTTTCCTTTTACTTGTAAAGGCATTAACTTAAGCTATGAAATAAAACTTAGTTTTCAAGTTATACATTTATTTTTTCCACATAATTATAAACAACATCGCTGTTTTATTTTCTCATTCTTACATAGTAAATTACAGTTTATGTTTAGGTACACATAGATACATATTGTACAGTTGTGACATTTGTTTTATATTTTTAAACGTAGACTCGTCGAATGTTATGGATTTTTTTTAATATTATCTAATAAACATGACTGTGTAAACTTAATTAATCCTTAACTAATAGAGACACGGTCTAAATTAGAATAAAACCATTGTAACACTATTTTGTAGTGTATCCGACCACTGATTGGTAATTAAATTTTGCAGATCAAATTTCTGACGTAAAGTGCCCAATAATCAAAATCAAATTAATATTTATTGGAATTTGAAGAGAATCCAAACTACTAGTAAAGTATAAAGGGAAGTTAATCCTGTTTGTTATTCGACTTTTATTCATTGTTTATTAGAAGTAGCTAGCTGTACCAATACTTGTTAACTCATTGATCTATGAAACAGACCTTATCTTCATTTATGTGTATGAATTAAAACAAAATATGGGTGAAAAACATTTACACGTGTCAAGTCATAGTAACTATATATAACGAACACTGATGAAATTATTGTTTTAATTTTATTATGCTAAGGGTTGAACGTTATCTTACACGCTCTTAAATAAAATTATAAAGTGTTCAGGGTTGGGTTATTATTACTTTATTGAAAATCATTAAGCGGCAAAAACTTTGTAAAAAAAAATATGTTATTATGTATGGTGGGATAAAAAAAACTTAACTATTCTTTGAAGCTAAAAATAATTGAGTAGTTAAAGCTATTGTAAATTTCATTACACTATGTATATGACTTCCGTAGCAAGCTACGGGCAGTGCTACGACGTAGCACCGTAGCACACTGTGGAGAAAATACGTAAGAAAGTCCAGCCACAATTAATGTATGTTGCTAGAAGAAACTTAGGTACTTACTTTGAGCGCTTTTGTACTGTCTCTGTATATAAAAGAGTTTAGGAATTTACTCAGCATAAGCGATGTTATCGCATGAGCAGCTTGCCCTCGCTCCCAGTAACAGTGTGCGGTCAGTGTAAATGCTACGGTTGCTACCCGCAGAGGTAGAGGTTTTTTTTAAAGTGTAAATTATACACACAAGCCTACATTGCGAAGAAATTCTGGATATCCGAAACGAAAATCATTTAAAAATACGTCAATAAACACATTTAATTAAAAAAAAAAACAACAGTATACACGTAGGGCGTAGTCACCTCAAAAGTAATAACAGGTATCCAACCCCAAAAATAATTGAATCATACTTTACATTACACTAAATAGGAGTCATTATTATGTACCTATCTATCTAAAATTCGTTTATCTATTTACATAATTAAATATTAATCTATGTACATACATATAAAAGGTAAGTAGGATCAGTAATAATAATTAAATAAAATTAAAAGTATGTAATGGATTTAATTTCAAATGGTTTGTATGATAAGTAAATTTTATAGTTAGAATTCCGTACCGGAGCCTGATAATTTTACGTGAAAATATGAAAATTGACCCGTGGCTATTTCACATTATAGATAGCGATAACTGGGACGGTGATCATAAAATCTCTTAATAGCAAGAGATAATATTAGAATTTACTCACACATTTCCATCGCTTAACCTTTATTAATCTTGAATTACTGAGTTGTATTTAATTTGAGTGAGCGTTGAGAATACATTCTGTTTATTTTGATTATCTACGAATAACTTTGTTTTAGTATTTTAGTTTTAGTGTAAATATAAAACTAATTTAAGATTTTCTTTATAATTTACTTTAGTTTCTGTCTTGGTATATAGTGAATTTATATTTTTATCCAGGTTATAATTAACAGTGTGATTGAGTAATATATCCATATATTAAATGGTTTGAGATTGGAACACATTCACGTTCCATTTTTTTTCAAAACAAAATGACACATTCTCTCGCATGGTTCAACATTAGCGCCGTACAATCACGCTCTAGCACACTGCCACTTAGCAGCCTTCAGATTAGACATACTCATTAGCTACAGCTTTTGCACGAGACAGCGCGATGCTCAACCCATTTTCATAGGACAGGAGGAAACCGCGGTGACAACAAACGAGACGGGCTTTAGGCATATACGACTGACTAGAAACGAAATTGGATATAGAAACGTGCGAAAATTCCGACAATTATTTGCTGCATTGCACACATTATCCCCGATGAGGTATGTAATAAATGACGGAGAACCGGGGTAACAAACTAAAAAAAAATACAACCTCATTGAGAACCCCCTCCTTTTTTTACATTCTGTTAAATATAACAATATTTTACCCCTACATTTAATCGTACATTATTATGAGTCCCAACGTGATATGAGCTGAGTATTATCACCGTATCTAGGGTACATTACGAATCCCAGGTACCTCCAGGTACAGATGAATATACTTAGTTCATCACATTTATATTAATCACTAGCCCAGATATCGTTTTACATGCATGTATAATTATTAGTCTTGTTGAGGAATTCTGACTTTGTAAATTTCGTTCAAATAAACCGTCAAACTTAACCAACGCCAACACAAGTTTCTTATCAAATGGATTGAAGTTGTTTGGATAGATTATACTAGAAATTGAGGGTAATTCAATACTGCCTAGTGTAAGCTTCATTACGGCCTTATTTGTATAATTGTAATACCAGTAAATTGAGACGGTGCTTGAGTTGTGCGGTACGGTAAGGGAAATGATCTTATAGGTATGTACTATCGTAACTAGATTAGCTGTTTACGGCACCGAAGCGTTGCCACTTTGTATATGCCTGTAGGCATATCTGCCATAGTTCCCAGCTTGACATCAAGTGTCCCTGTCTCGTTTTGGCGTAATTAGTTTGACGATAGAAGAAACGATACTAAAATGGTTTTCAAAGTGGCATCGCATTTCTGGGATTAATTTGTAAGGCGTTGCTACTCTAGTTTTTGTAAGCTCACAGGGTAAGAGTGTAATTTTATTAACGTGATAATTATCCTTTACCGAATGATTTAAAGTCACACTGATCGCAATATATTATTTATTTACTAGTAAGATAGATGTACTTATAAAAGTCATCTAATCTTTTTATCGAATTAAAACCCCATACTGTGACGTCACCAAATGAACACTGAACTAAACACATTACGTACAAATATTGTAAATATAATGTTGTCATTTTCTTTTTTAGCAATAAATAAAAAGCAAATTTCCGCTCGCGCGTTCTTCCACGATCCCCTATAAAAAAGATAAATTATCAAAATTTCCTTATTACTTACATACGCTATATAAGAAACTCCTACGCAATTTTCATGCGTCTAAACCCATCGGCTTAGACTGTGCATTGTACAAGTTATACAGTGTGTTTATTCAGTAAATTGTTTCTCGATCTATGCTATATGTCGCTCAAAGAGCAGCTCGACTGGGGAAGTACCTCCACCTTACAGAATACTGCAGCTAAATAACTTATAGTTGTGTTCCTGCGCGTCGCCAGAGCTCATCGGGGAGGGGGTAAGGGTCGGCAACGCGCGAATGATAGTCCTGGTGTTGCAAGCGTTCAAGCGGCTACGGTAACCGCTTACCATCAGGCGGGCCGTATGCTTGTTTGCCGACTATGTAGTATAAAAAAAAAAAAAAATAGTAATATTTTTTCCTTTTGTTTTGTATACGCCTTAGCAAATCCAGTGTTATACATAAAAAGAGATCAGTGTCGCATTTTCTCACGCCTTCCCCTCGCGTAACTACCCCAAAAACATTCTGAGTTATTAGGCATGCTAGTAGGGCAATATTTTCCCTCGGCCATTAACACGTATTCCCAAGGCATATTGTTACTTCAAATACTATTTATTGCTTTATTGTATCGACTACATCGGGAAGTAGGATTGCAGTCATCAATGTGCGTAACGACGCCAGAATGAGCAATATATCTAATGTGATACGATGTCGATGCGTCATTCTGTCTGTTCGTCGATTTATCTGATTGGCAAGAGTAATTGCATGTAGATAGGTTTGGAGGCAAACTATAGGAAACTGTTTTCGAGTAACAATAAATAATAATTAATTATTATATCTGGAGATTATTGGAACGGGAATCAGAACATGATTTTGTTAATAGAAAATGAATCATATATAATAGACCCAGGATTCAAATGTTCAAAGTTTTTCCAAACTCAATTCAAAACTTGACGTTATTTAATATAGCTACTTACAACCAAATTATTGCCTCCAATTTTAGTGTATAATTATTTTTAATAAATCAAAAGTAGGTATGTTAAAAAAATTAAGACCACGATGCGTGAATCTTTACTGTGCTTTGTACAAATATTAACTTTGACGTGTAAGAATTGTATACAGTTTCTGGAAAACTACGCAAATTATTTAACATGACTTTGAAGATATTTGAACAGTCAAAATTCAAAACTTGTGTTGACGTTGTGCAGACGGATTCATAAAATATTTGTTTTGAAGTTATTACCAAAACTTAATAACAGAACTTAAGCATTATTTATTACTTTTTAATTTTGTTTGATAAATTAAAAATGCAGATGAAAACTAACAAAATATCGAACAAACAATTTAATCTACGTTAAAGATTAAAATAGCTTTTATTTGTGATATTTTAATTGTATGAAAGAGATTTTTACGCAGTCGGAATTTGTTGCGAGAGTACATTTTGACATTACGGGTGGTTTACACAGCGATCACGATTAACACCTTTAATTTATTTAATTTGAGCACTATTTTATTTCTCTGCCCGAAAAAAGCCGAATACGACTGAAGTTGAGACCTTGGAGCTGGTCTTAATTTATGTAAAGTAGTCAAACTAGTTTTAAGAAATATAATGCTACATTAGACCAGTGGTAGTGACTATGAATGCCATGGCGAAGGTCGTTTTTATTCTACAATTTGAGTTGTCGCGTCGGTAAGACAATATTGTGAGGAAACCAGAGCTCGGTAGGGGGTGGAATTCAGTTTTGAAATAAGCTCTCATATTACGCTTTTCTGTCATGAATAAAGCCCGTAAGGGTCAGCAACACATTGTCGATCCTCCTAGTATTTTAAATATCTTACAAATTATTATCATATATAGAAAATCGGATTGTAAATATTGATTTTCAAATTTACCACCATAAAACAAAATACGACATGAAAACTTTAGGCACATTCACGAAAATCATGTAACAGTGTTAGATACTGTTTACAATATAATTTGCAAAACCACGATCGTTTCTACCAATCGTAATCCTATATCGATGAATCGTACACAAGACATGCGTGAGCTTAATTTACGATGCGCGAGTCGTCGCGTGCGTCTGAGAGCCTATAAAAGTGCTATAAAAAGACGGCTGTAAACGGTTTTGAGAGGCATAAAATGGGGAAATAGCCTATAAGGATTCACCGCTAAGGTTGACATTGAAGTGTCTGTCGCTACCACTGCAAGATAAAATGTTTGGCATATGAACCTGGTGCAATAGTTTGCCGATTTATCAGCTAAATACTTACTATTAGTGTTTATCAACTGTTTATCTGGACATATAAATAATCTAAGGTTAGGAACACATTTGCTCTTCATTTGCTTACAATAAAATAGTGGCATTCTATACTTACCCAAAATAATATTTTTTTTCTTTCCAAATGTATCGCTGAGAACACTATAATAATGTTATACAGATTTAATTAAATTCACTATTTTTGTTTTTTTTTTACTTTCATTATTTAAATACATGTTTGTCTAATAAAATATGGTATACGTGGTGCTTAACTACTAAACAAAATATCCAAGAAAATAATAATAACTCCGTCCAGTAAAAATTAAAATATACTCTCCATACCGACAGCGTGATAGGTATAACTTAGTAATATGAAACTTTATTCTAGCGATTATTTGAACAAGGTGATTATAGCTTAACTCTTACACAGTGTAGCGCATCTATACAGCGCTGGCCAAGTGTCAGCTAATGATTGCAACATACATTGTTAGTAGTGGATAGCAACTTGCGACGCCTCCCCTTTGCATCGCTAGCGGGTTCTCACCTGTGAAGAGACAAGTACTTTGTTAATTTTTTTTAAATATAAATGGCTAGAAATTTTGTAGTACAGTCAACAACATAATTAAGAATAGATCCAAATAAAAAAAAACACCTGTTCACTATCGTAACTATAAAATTATAAATGCGAATATGAGTTTATTTGTTTGTTTGTTATCTTTTCACGCCTAAACTGCTGAACCGATCGCTATGAAATTTGGTACGCAGAAAGCCTATGGTATGGAGAAGGACAATTCGGGAACGTGGGTCAAACCGCGGTGGACAGCTAGTGGGAAAATAAAATAAACAAGTGTTTTGTAAAAATGTGTCAACAAAAACTATATCAACCTATAATTTTTTAAATTATGGATAGTTTTAGCACAGTCTATGTAAATCTTTCTTACAGTCGGCCAACGGACACATCTAGACAGAGCAATCGTGCGGGGCTTGTGGGGTGAGAGAGGGGCGGTAGCGAGCCCAAGCTGCCGTACACTCGCTTGGGACACAATGGAGCAATCACGAATGCCTATACAAAGCGGCATTATGCATGACTTCAAACGCGATAGACCACTGTATGTTATTACGCTGAGGTTTTAGAATACATCATTTAGATCTAAATTAATTAATCTAATTCAGTTATGTTGCTGTCTGTACAAAAATAAATTTAGACTTGAGAATATTAAACCCACTCATAAGCCATTATATTTGAGAGCCATTTTGAGCCACTTATAATGTTCCTTTTTAGGGTTCCGTACCCAAAGGGTAAAAAGCTTTGGCATATAAATTCACTTATTTTACATTTCAATACTAATATTATAAAACTGAGGAGTTTGTTTGGTTAAACGCAATCTCTGGAACTACCAGACGGATTTGGAAAATTACTTTTGCATTTGATAGCCCGATTTTTGAGGAAGGTTTTTTTTTATTCCGGGAACGCGGATGAAACCCCGGGGAACAGCTAGTTAATAATAATGTATACCATCTAAATAATACAATTCCCGATATACTAACTTAACATCATACAAAAGTAATAACAGTCCATATAAATTCATGAAAACTTTTTAACTAATAAGTTTTTGTGAAAAAAAATATTTTTAATACAAGCTTATTTTGGTAACTGAACTTGCATTGTCTTCCAATCAAGTCAATCGGACCACCGTTTTATTGCGGAGTTCCTATGGCCACCTTCCAACTCCAGCATCAGATCAGCTCCATGTTATCATAATATTGCATTGCCCCGCGATATACATATGCATCCTTTCAGCTCTATCGGAAACCGGGAAGTTGGTCAAATTTTACTTGCAAGATTCCACTCGGACAAACATACATACATTGCAAGTTAATATTAAGCTTGTAAAAACAGCTCTCGTGTCCAAACATAGTCAATCATTAGTCAACTACATTTTCGTGTCGCTGATTTTGACCATCTTTAGGAATATAATAAAATTTTCTGAATAAGTTACGTAAAACCGAGCATTAAATACAATACGCTAATATTTAATGCTCGGTTGAATGATATTCTTTAAAATTTCATGCTCATATTTACATTGAATAATTCATAACGGTGCTTCAGGTGAAGCCGTTCAATAGTAGCCAACTAAGTTATACAATTTATATACACACAATTTATACAGACCTCAATAAAACACAGAGATAAATGAATAAGAGTTGATTAATAACTTGTGAAATAATTTATTTCACTAAGATATTTCTCTTGACTTTTGGTTGTTATAGTGAATGAGATATGAAAATTTTAATTAAATTTTGGATAGGGTTTTCATTGTTTTACACAATTAATTTAATAAAGAAAAACTCTAAATGAGTGACTGACTGACTATTATAATTACAGTACAAATAATGAAATACATTTTATTGAATACATTTTTCTCTAACAAGGGGATAAAGTTTGGTATTCACAGAGAATCGATATAAAGTTAATTAATGAAATTTAGAAACATTAAATAACCCAACAATACAAAAAAACAACCTAATATTTAATTCAAACTTTAATAAAATTAATTTATTGTCATGTGCATATTTTTCGAAGCAAATAATTGACCGATGTCAATGTAGGCTATTTTAATTTAATCTTTATGTGTATTAGCACTGAAAATCCGATCGTACATACAGCACCGGTGCACTATGGATATATTTAGTAAAAAAATCACACTAATAGTTAATTTTATAATGGAAACTGTCTTACAGAAATTTTATAAAAAAATATAAATAAATACAATACTTGTTAAAATTTATACATATATCTTTTCGACAATAATTATCTATTATTATGAAGCCAAAAATTTACAGTAAAATAGTACTTCTGTTTGTTTCAGTTTCACCAAACATTAGAAGATACAACGAAACTCCACACAAAGCTGTCAAATTAGACGTATTAAATGACAGAAGGATGAAATAGCAATATTACGAGTTACGTTCTCACGACAGCTCAAATATTAAAGGTAGGTACACGAAACTGCAAATGTGGCAAATTACACGGTGTGGCAATTTGACGGTATTCAACAAAACTCCAATCATAATTTATTTTGCTGTTATTAACTAAGTCTGAACAGATATATGTCCCGTGGTGTAAAGCCTCCATGTTACAAGATTCATTAAAATCCGCATCTCACCTCTAAGCACGTGCACGGCAACTGCGGACGTCGCCACGTCAGCAAGCGAGCATGTGTAATTCCCAGAATCTTGTCGATTCGCGTTCGCTATGTAGAGTCGAGACAAAGCGCCGTTTGACGTCGCCTCAGTCTTTACACTGTCAACAAAAATAAATTGAAAATGTCACATAATATTGTTGTAAGTAAGATTTTGATTAAAGATAAGAAAAGTTGAAGTTTCTCACAGAGGAATAAATATCAAAAGACCTAAATTCTTTCATTTCTTTGATTTTTTAACTTATGCATAATTTTATTAAGTATGTTTTTTTATAACAACAATTTTACCAAGCTTAGTAATGTAACTGAAGGTTCAGGTCAATGTTTAAATTGCCTCTTCTGTTTAAAAAAAAATCATGACCTCTATTAAAAACAAACACCCACAATGTTGTGTTCAATTTTATTATGAACTTTATATCGCTACTTATAAAGAACGTAATTCAGTAAAGATCACAGGTGAACCCAACCAGAATCGAAAACAACTTCATCCAAATACAGTCTTTGAATCTATTGTGGTCGAAAAGACATCAGCGAAAACAAAAGAACCTACGACTCTGCTCAATAGTTGATCCCATTTAATTAAATGGGTTAATTCAGCCGTGTCGATTAGTTAGTAGAGAACAAAAGGCAAATTTAGTCTACTGTATAACTACAAACCAATTCATGAACAATAATAAACCTTTGGACCCGTCGTGAGGGGTAAAATTACATATGCGCCTAAATTGTTTTCATTATAATTTATTTTGACTAACTTATTTTTGTTATGTAATCTATTACAAGGTCGTGAACGCCCAAACTGAACTATATTAGCGTGTTCTTTGCAACCGAATCGTATACAACGTTATTTTTAATATACCAGAGAACATGATACAAAATTCATGGAGATTGATGATAACTGAGCAAATTAATTTCTTGAATATGGTATACTAGCTTTTCCGCGCGGTTTCACCCACGTTCCCGAGGGATCTTGTGTTTTCCCGGGAGAAAAAGTAGCCTATAGCCTTTCTCGATAAATGGGCTATCTACACTGAAATAATTTTTCAAATCGAACTAGCAGTTCCTGAGATTAGCGCGTTCAAACAAACAAACAAAATCTTCAGCTTTAAGCATATTAGTATAGATTAAATATTATTACGTTAAGTATGTACCTATTTTATTAGTAATAAACAAGAAAACAATTAAATAGTTAAACATTTAATATATTATAACATAATTTTTTTCTCATTATGTTCATCCCGGATATTATACGTCCACCTCCAGAGCTCAAATCGATTTCGTCAACAAGTAGTCTTAGGCTACATATATCCAGGGTTTGTAGGACTCTGACCAGGGGATCTATCGCGTAGGGTTGAACTCTATGGAAATTGGCTAGTATTTTTGGAATTATATTAAATCTA
This sequence comes from Tetheella fluctuosa, assembly GCA_951216915.1. Lineage (NCBI taxonomy): Eukaryota > Metazoa > Arthropoda > Insecta > Lepidoptera > Drepanidae > Tetheella > Tetheella fluctuosa. Next base: position 5,721,017 of record OX578237.1, read on the forward strand.
TGTCGTCTAAAAAATCAACGGATAGCTCAATTGACTCGCCTGGCCCTCTAGTGATCCATAAATATGCGAATAATGAGACCGAGAATCATAGAGAGTTCATAATCATTTTGTTATGGGGTACCGGGTCAGGTCGTCAATCTACCCGGCGGAGAGGTCACTCCACTCGGACTTATCTCTATCTTGCTTTTAAATGACGTATAAAATTATGAAATACAAATTATATGTAGTATAATTTATATGTAGCAGGCGGAATTTCGTACAATGACCCGACTATACATTTCTCTGTCACTCACACACAAATATATTCCTATCGCGCTCGTACAGATGCGGTGGACGAGCGCGATGGATATGTATTGATGCCCTATAGCTATAATTTATCAAATATATAATGAATGAACTGATATATCCATATAAATATAAAAAACTATCTAACTTAATGGATGAGAACTTATATAATATCTTCATGCTCAAATTCCTGGTTTATTTACGCAAATAGCTCATGCAGAAGAATACAGCTCGATTAGTTATTTCAAGCCTTTTTCGTAGAATAGCCATGTCACGATATTTTGAAGATACATTTTCATTTCAGGTAGCGAATTCATTTCAGGCAATTTATCATAATGGCTTCCAGCCAGTTTGCTGAGTTTTTTGCCGGCTTTTCTCAGAAAAAGCTACCTTCCTAACCGTGTGTTGAATTCAGACTATCCATAAGTGTTTTTGATGGCTTATTTGAATGAAAATATTTACATTACATTACAGTTTGGACAGAAACAAGACTTATTTTAGAACTGTATCCTTATTGTTATAAATTCGAATATGTGTTTGTTAGTTTGTTGGATTATCATTCATCCACGCTATAATGGAGCAATGGATCGACGTCATTTAAAAAAACAAAATAGTTTATAGTCCGTAGAGCGACATACGAGACATAGACATATTTTATTTGACGGTCATAAAAATAAATCCATTTATTTTCTAAAACGTAAGAGTTAATACATATTGCATAATGTTGTCCTAAATTACGATTTACCCACTCATAATTCAACTGAGCGCAAACCATTTTGACCACTGCGTCAGCGAGCAATATTATGCGCTTTTAAACACCTTATTTCATCCTAAATGATTCGGATAAAATTTATGGCGTGTTAAATTCTATTATTTGCTTCGAGAGAATTGCCCAAGAGATTTACGGGAGGGTATTTAATTAACAACGAGTGTAACTTAGGAGAAATTATGAGATCAAAAAGTTAAATAAAATGTCTTAAATTATGTTCCTTGATTTAAGTAAATTAATTAAGATAGGATTGTTATAAATTGGTTTGGTATCAATAAATCATCGCTCGCAGCAATTTCGGCCTGAAGATCAAATTAATTTGAATAATTTATTCTGAAAATAGCCTGAAGTGATAGCTCGATAAAGATTCATAATTTCTAACGTTTCCTTTTTAGGGTTCCGTATCCAAAGGGTAAAAACGGGACCCTATTATCGCTGTCTGTCCGTCCGTCCGTCTGGCGTCCGTCTGTCTGTCACCAGGAGGCCAATTCTCACGCTGGTAGAGATTATCTCTAAATAGACATTATCTCTAATCATGAATGTCTAAGAAAAATGTCACCAAAATGTCTACTAAACAAAAAAATTGCATTCTCAGTTACAATAGACATTATTACCTTCGACTTTGCTGTAGAGATCATAATAACACGTTCCGTTTTATCGATTTTGGTAGTATATAATCAAGAAACGTCGTCATTACAGATTTATAAAGTTTAAAAATATGAGCATGGTGTAAAAATAAATTACTTATTACTTCAAATACTAATTTATACCAATAATGTAAGCTACGATGGTTTTAAAAAATATTTTTCAAGTATGCGACTATGAGAAAAGTTTACCCGCGTGAAATGAAATTAGTTTTTATTTTTGTCTGGCATGACCGTCAATTCAATTGTCAAACACTTATTCAAAAATAAATGTTTTAAAAGACTGTTAAAGCTTGTTTTCTAGCAATGCTTTGTTGATTAGTAGATATCTTAGACATGTTGGTATAATTAAAAGACTGTTGCCTACTGTGATTTTACTAGGCTATATTGATAAGTAGTTACTATTGTAGTAAAATTGATATTAAATCTTCCGTTAATTCCTTGGACAAACGGAAATTTTTCTCAAAGGCTCTGTCGCTCAATTCCATAGCATTTTTACGCCACAAACATTGCCGCCGTGGAATTTCGACCGCCGCATTCTCTGTGGCCTCAACTAAATTGTTTATAAAAGCTACAATATATTCTTCGGACATTATTTATGATTATATTATAAACGTAAGCAGAGTAGATATCTAAACAGAGATCTTTAAATTGAAATATATGTTCTTGACAACAGTGACAAACATATTAAAATGAAGACAGTGACGTTTAATGTCAATTTGTCATTCGACATCGAAATCTCTACTGCTCCGGACCATTCGTGGCATCTCGAAGGAAAGGGTTTCGACATATCTCTAGCGTGACATCCCGAGAATACGAAAATTGGTTTTTATTCGACATTCGCCATTTTGTTTCGACATATCTCGAATTAGAGATCATCTCTACAACGCGAGAATTGGCCTCCAGGCTGTATCTCAAGAACCGCGATAGCTAGACACTCGAAATTTTCACAAATTATTTATTTCTGTTGCCGCTATAACAACAAATACTAAAAACAAAATAAAATAAACATACAACAAACGCGATTTTTTGCCGTTTTTATAGATAATGGTACGGAAACCTTCGTGCGCGCGTCCGACTGGCTTGACTTGGCTGGTATTTTTATAATTGGTCATCGTTTATGTTTTGCGATAGTCAATATTATTTTATTTTCCTTATTGCAAATTAAACTTCAGATACAATAAATCTGGATAACAAAAAATCTAAATTATTCCCAATACAACATCTCTTTCGCAAACATGCAATAAGAGCGAGTGGAAAGAATCAGTGATAAAATCAATTGTAACGTACATAATATGTGGCTTATCAAGGCTTAATCTGAATAAATGAGTTTTCAATTTAAATCAAAGTTTTTTGCACCTACAATTTCATAATTGCCAAAATAGGTACAGATAGATCGTACCCTGAATAATATATAGGATCATTTTCGTCTCTGAAAAACATAAGATTCCCGGGAACGCGGGTGAAACCGCGGGGCAGAAGCTTGTAGTAGTTAAAGTTTAAGGCGATGATAGCTCAGTGGTAGTGACGTCGGACGCATCGGCGAAGGTCGTGGGTTCGAATCCTACAGTGAGCTTGAGCTTTCGGTGAAGAAAAATAACCTTGAGGAAACCATAGCACGGTGGTAGGGTACTTTGTAGTACCCGCCTGGCTGGCTACCATCCTCAAGTTGAAAATCTATCGCCAAACACCTATTGGTGTGTTCCGGCAGCTGCACTTAAGAGCCAGATCCTTCTAGGCTTTGTTTGCTTACCACCTTCGGCCACATCATCACCTACAATGCTGAGATTGTGGTCAAACACAAACCTATACAAAAGTAAAAAAAAAAAAAAGAGGGTCGCAGAATTGTATTAAACTGATGCAATTATAAATAGATTGTGTGAAAGGTAACATGCTTTACTGAACTTATAAAGTCTTACCTAACTCCACCGCGCTTAGTATCGTAGTTGAGCAATCTGATCCCATGCTTCCAGTTGACCTGGTGAGCTGGTTGTGGTACCTCGCTGACTATGCACCGTAGCTCGATGATGGAGCCCTCCTTGTAGAACTTGTCCTGGAGGGGTCGACCGCGCTCGTCTATGATTTCTACTTTTGGTACTGTTTGGACAAAGAAACATAGCTTAGGGTTATCAACACTTACAGGACAAGAAAAGAGGGAGGTAAAAATAGTTTTGTTTTATTTCTATAAGGTTGTACTTGATTATAATATCACCATGGTAAGTGAGAATAGTGACAGGGTGTTAATCTAATATATAAAATTCTCGTGTCACGGGGTGCGTGGTTGAACTCCTCCGAAACGGCTTGACCGATTCTCATGAAATTTTGTGTGCTTATCGGGTAGGTCTGAGAATCGGCCAACATCTATTTTTTAAACCGCTGCGCGAGTGAAACCGCGGGGGACAGCTAGTCTTATATATAAAATTCTCGTGTCACAATCTTAGTTAACATACTCCTCCGAAACGGATCGACCGATTTTTATGAAATTTTGTGAACATATCGGGTAGGTCTGAGAATAGGTTCTTATCTATTTTTAAACCACTACGCGAGTGAAACCGCAGGGGACAGCTAGTATTATATAATATACACGATGCTACGTAAAAGGTACGTACGTACGTATAGTAATCGAAAAGGTAAATCAACAAACATTCTATTTGAAGTGATGCTCCAGCTCTGATAAATATACAATAATACAGGCGAATACTCTAATTAAAATACTTCTCAAACGACATAATGTCAACGCCAATTAATTACTTTTTCAAAGAAAATATCAGAAGACTCTGTTTAAATTAATCAATTCTAAGTTCAAAGTCAAATTAACTAAATGGTAGAGTGATAGAATGTCTAATAAACAGCCTAATTTCAATTTAAACGATGCAATGTTAGGTTATTTTAAGGAATTTGGCTGTGGGCTGCTACGAACTTTAGGTGCTATGTCGTATTATTTGTGTGTATATACAGGGTGACTGTGTAGTCACCGGCAGTACTTGCAGGGGTGGAAGTACTCATCAATATGATCATCATCATCATCATCTCAGCCGCAAGACGTCCACTGCTGAACATAGGCCTCCCCTAAGGATCTAATATATATAGATGAACAACTTAAATTTAATTAATTAACAACATTTTCTACAAATGATAAGTTAAAAGCATTTATCCACCAGAAATAATTAAAATAATTAGCGGTAGAGTTGAAATCGATATTTTAACAATAAAATTATAACAAGGAGAGAGGAGCAATTAAATTGTTATCAAATTTCATAAAATAACACTTCATATTTGACGGGGCAACGACTGCGTAGCTTTTCATTTAAACATCAGTTCGTTGCCTCGAACATAAGCAAATACTATTAATTTCTTCAAAATTATTCATATTATTTTAGCTTTACAAATAAAATTTCAATTGGAAATTATAATTTGTTTTGACTTTATAGATTGCGTATTAAAATTTCAGTAGTAGCATATATAATAATTCATTTGAATGATTTTATAACTGCTAATAATAGTCGAGGGTAACTAGAAAGTATAATATTATACCTATTTCTTACTCTTCGCTTTATAAAAATACGCAAATAACTGAGAGCAGCTGCTTTTACGTGACAAAAAAAGAATTCCAAAAGCTAGCTTGATTTGGAAGCAATCGATTACTTAAACTTTATATTTACACAAGGACAGACGGCATTAGTATTCTTCGTTGATATTTCCACAGATACACGAGAAAGTTTTCGCTTCTACTGTTATTGCCGCAATCTATTCTGCGGCATAGTCGTACGTTTTGTTATGCAATAAAATGGGGCAAGTTTGAATCAAATACAAATAAACTGAGAGTTCCGTAGGAATGTTTTGCTTGAGGATTTTAATTGGTAACTTTTTAAAAAAATGGAGGGTTAATTTTTTTGAAGTGAAAACTTCATTTAGCGCGGTACGCATATTTTTGGATGAGGTAAAACCTCTGAACTCGCGACACCGTTACGAGACGCAGCTATAGTGTGTGCATATATCACAGCAACATATACCGAGTATAGACGTTTAGTTTGGCGTTTCGTCGTCGCCTCTGGGACCGCGAGTTTTAGCACTAGATCAACATAAGACATGAAATATAGATTGATACATAACTTTTTATTAGTAAACCATATGAGAAAAGAAAAAAAATGTAATAACATTGACAGTGTCGCAGTGGGCGGCCTTATAACTAGAAGCGATCTCTACCAGACAAAGTTTGGATTGTGAGGAGTTGTACAAAAGATTATCTGAGTTTTTCTAGCTGTATCTATTTGATATCAAATATCTATATCTGTCTCAAGTTGTTCAGTACTACACACCCAACATAGGTTTCAAAAAGTTATATAATTAAAGCGAATCATACTCTTAGATTGTCATCATAAAATAAATAAATAAAAATCTTTATTAGACCACATTAAATACACACAACAAAATTAAAGTCGCTGACCCTTAAGGTAGATAAAGCCTATATACCTACTAAGGGTCCTACTACTTTTCTTGACAAATTTGACAAAATTCAAGTATTTCTTTTTTCATTCAAGTTAAACGTAGGTAAGTATTATAGGTTCTATTTATTAATTTATTATTTACTAGCTGTTCCCCACGGTTTCACCCACATTCCCTGGATAAAAAGGGATTTTATTACCTTCATCAAGAATTGGCCTATCAAATGCAAAAAAAAAATCAAATCCGACTGATAGTTCCAGAGATTAGTGCCTTTAAACAAACATAAAACTCTACTATTTTATTATAATGGTATAAATTTATTAATTATGTACCTATTAAAAAAAATAAGGTATTTAGACTGGAAAAAGGTCAAGTGCAAGATGCAAAAATGTACACTGTCAATTACACCCAACGAATCTACCAAAGATTCTAATTTTGAACACTAGTTATGAAAATCATTTAATTTTAACAAATTATGAATGGATAGTTTCCAAAGACATGTTAAAGTTTTCAAATTTTAAATAGCATACTACTACTAGCTGTTTCCCACTTTCGCGGGCTACCAAATCCAAAAATATTTTTTCTAATCCGACTTCCATACTTCCATAGATTAGCGCGTTCAAACAAAAAATATACAGATAAAAAAAGTTAAGTAAAAAATATACTAACTGTCAACTGTATACTAACATAATAAAGTGTATAATAGCTAAGCTGTAGTGTAAAAAAATATTGTCAAAATTCCAAACAGTTGGCTGTATGCCGTCGAAGTTCACTCGATGCGAACAACAACTCTGTTGAACAATTTTGGCTTGCAAATTACATGGTTTATAATATAGTTGCTACAACACTAAGCCGATGAGCACCCGTCTGTCCTCAATTTCGAATATAAATTTAGTTTTGACTTACTTTAAAAATTCCTATATTAAACTTTTGCCGGTTTTGATTTGAGTTTCTTGCCGTTTCTTCTTAGTTGAAGGGGACTTCCGAACCGGTGGTGACTTCAACGTTCATTAGTGCCCTTCTAGGGCCTAAATTGACTTTGACTTTGAAGGTTTATAAAAATATATAAAGACAAATATTATAGATCATCATTTACAACATATATTCAAAGACAATTACAAATTGCGATTGTAAATAATAGTAAGTGGGTACACTATATCAAAAATAGCAACCAACTCAGTAAACAACTAGGACAGGAATATTAACGTGATGAAAATTTCCACTGCAGTACCTATTAACAACTGACCTAGTGCTGCAGGAGGCATACCTAAATCGCAGATTCTGGGGGGCCGAGCGGGGCAAACGTACATGAATTTGTACCTAATTACGGCCATGAATTGATGAACTTAGCATATTTTTTGTATTACATTAAAATTTTCAGGCTTAAGTCTCCTACTGGGTAAATTTTCCAACTGCTTGAACTCACAAAGTAGGATTACTAATAAAAGGTTGACAATCCTGTGTCCTATATGTCACCGCTAAATATAAAAAAGTTTGAGTTCAAAAACATTAACTCAGATTTATACCCAAAACTCATTTATTCAGTACTCTGAGTGTAAATAATTGACCTTTGTAAACGACGTTTTTTATGGGTGTTTATTTTTTTTACTTTGGCTTGTATTTGAGCACAATTTGGTCAAAAATGGTAAGCACACAAAGCCTAGAAGGAACTGGCTCTCAAGTGCAGCTGTCGGAGCACACTGGTAGATGTTTGGTGACAGATTTTCAACTTGAGGGTAGTAGCCAGCCAGGCGGGTACTACTATAAAGTACTCTACCACCGTGCTATAGTTTCCTCACGATGCTTTCCTTCACTGAAAGTTCAAGCTCATTGTAGGTTTTGAACGCAAGATCTTTGCCGTGGCCTTCGGCGTCACTACCACTGAGCTATCATCGTAGTTTTCAGATTGTTTCAGATTTTATTGCGTGTGTTAACCAGGTTATCAAATAGTAATTAATAGTATTATAATTTACTATGTACCTATATACTATGGAACTGTTTAAGAGAACTGTATCTGCCAACTAACTGCACAGCATTTTGGTAGAATGAAGTTTAATTTCAAAAGCTGTACAGGTTTGTTTAAAATAATTAAAAAAAAAAAGATTCAGATTCACATTTTTTATTTGCAAGAACATTGTATCTAACAGGTGTAATTAGAATATTAGTCCCACATATCCTGCCACAGGGGCGCGCAAAAACATCATTACAACAATTGAAATAATTAATTAATTAATACATATCAAGAAATATTATAATTTACTTAACTATTTAAAAAGTTATTGCACAGATATTAATATTATGACTATGTCATTTATGATTTTAATTACACCAACTAATTCCAAATGGATCAAAACTCGCGAGAGTTTGTGTGCCAATTCCTATAAAGAAATGTTGTACCTAAACGCAAACACGAAGGTAAGCGTTTACATTATAAGGCACTTGACAGCTATTTGAATTGACTCTACCATCACTTCGGAATACACTTGGACTTAGAAGATTCCGCAAGGCCTACATATTTAATGGTTAAAACAATAGCATACATCGCAACGTAAGTAAGTACATTGAATATAATAAATGGATATGTGATTATGGTTTCCTCACAATGTTTTCCGTTCAAGCTTATTATAGAACTAGCTTCCGCCCCGCGGTTTCACCCGCGTTCCCGAGGGATCTTGTGTTTTTCCGGGATAAAAAGTAGTCTATAGCCTTCTTCGATAAATGGGCTATCCAACACTGAAAGAATTTTTCAAATCGAACCAGTAGTTCCTGAGATTAGCGCGTTCAAACAAACAAACAAACTCTTCAGCTTTATAATATTAGTATAGATTCGAGCCCATGACTGCATTCATTCGAGGCCACTATCACTGACCTATCATCACTTGCAAATTTGTATTAGTTCCACTTTCTTTTTAATTTCATTGAATTCCTGCACATGACGGCACATAACGTATGATACAGAACTAGATAGGGTTCTTTTCATTACAGAAACATCAATGTAGTTCCCATTACGCGGGTGAATTTGCTGTGCGAAAACTAGTATCTAGTACAAGTCTGTTTGTTTGTTTACTTGTATGTACCATATGCGCTTTTATATTCATTACTAGCATTTCCTATAGATTTATTATAGCTAGAGGTCGCCCGTGGTCTAAATTCGACCATAATTAAATAAAAGAGCATAATTATACATTATATTATGAATGTAAATAAAATCACTTCACTCATATACGAACTCTTTTCTTTAAGTCAGACAAAGCACTGACAGTGGTGACATGTGTATGTGTGTGTGTGTGTGTGTGTGTGTCAAACGCATGGTAGTGTGTGTAATGTTGTTTTAGGGTTCCGTAGCCAAAAGGCAAAAAACGGAACCCTTATAGATTCGTCATGTCTGTCTGTCTGTCTGTCTGTCCGTCCGTATGTCACAGCCACTTTTTTCCGAAACTATAAAAACTATACTGTTGAAACTTGGTAAGTAGATGTATTCTGTAAACCGCATTAAGATTTTCACACAAAAATAGAAAAAAAACAATACTTAGGGGGTTCCCCATACTTAGAACTGAAACTCAATTTTTTTTTTTTCGTCAAACCCATAAGTGTGGGGTATTTGTGGATAGGTCTTCAAAAATGATATTGAGGTTTCTAATATCATTTTTTTCTAAACTGAATAGTTTGCGCGAGAGACACTTCCAAAGTGGTAAAATGTTGGTCCCCCCCCTGTAACTTCTAAAACAAGAGAATGATAAAACTTTAAAAAAATATATGATGTACATTACCATGCAAACTTCTACCAAAAATTGGTTTGAACGAGATCTAGTAAGTAGTTTTTTTTTAATACGTCATAAATCGTAAACCGCAATTTACCTTTCATTCAATCAACTCAAATATAAAAAAAATGGCAAAAAGCAAAGTCTTACAGCACAAATAAAGGAAAAATTCTAAAAAATAAAAAAAGTTGATAATTAAAGGGTGTCCCCATACATACATAGTTACGCCAATTAATAAAGACCTCTGAGTTGTATTGGCGCTCATACAATTTAGAGGTCTAGCTTAATTGGCACCAACCACAAATAATGTAAATAAATAAAATTGTGCATTTCCCTTGATGGACGAACAATGGACGAAGTTTGTACGGAACCCTCGGTGCGTGAGTCCGACTCGCACTTGGCCGGTTTTTATTAATTTAATTGGCTTTCTGCACTCCTTCTCCATATAAACTTTAACTGTGCCAAATTTCATACTCCTCCGTCCGCGTAATTTTCGTAAAAAGGTACTTACCGAAGTTTTTGCGTCACGTATTAATATTATAATGTATTGATAGATAGTTACATTATATTAATCAGAATGCAATGAAACTTCAGTGAGTTGTTGTGCTCAAGCCCGCGACGCTTTTTGACAAAAAAATACGTGTGGCACTCGGGGACTGCCGCGGTAAAGCTATTGCATAGCATTTTTTATCAACTTATGCAATTACAATTATTTTTATTATTTTATTTAGGCAGTTTTTTTTTTTCTTTGATATTAATAGATACCTATACACCTGTATACTTTCTCACAAACAGCATACACACACATACATACACGTTTAGCGTTCGCTAACGTGTGTGTGGGAGGTGTTACGTTTCTTCGTTACGGAATTTTTTCGATACGAAATTTCTTGATTCGGTCGCCGCGCTCAAAGCCCGAAGCTCGCGATAAAATCTATATAAACAATGCAATGCATGCCATGGATTAATTTATGAAGTAACATATAAAAATCAGTTCGTCTATTTGTATGTCAGTTTGTCTGTTTGTAATGTATGTGTTCCTATATTATTCATTCGGTTGCGATCGTAATGGTTTTTGAGAAAAAAAAGCTTTTCAACGCACAAAATGAACCCCAGTTTATTTAAAATAAATTTGTGTTTCAATATTTTGTACTTTAACAAAAACCACTTGGTATACAAAACACTAAGTTATTCTGAAACGTGTGCAGACATCGAAATGGTCGCAGTGTATTGATAGGTACCAGACAACTTTTTCTACGTACTAGAATTTTCATTGGAATTGTCACAAAAGAGCCGAGTTTTTTTCAGGAATTTATGAAGGTACGTGCAGTGTTTTGCTAATGTTGAGTAGGTTAATAGTCCATTGATTCTAACTTTGTTTATTTACTTGTAAAACATTAACTAATTCAGATCATTGTCCAAAGAGAGCGTGACTTGAATTCTAACAGATTTTTAAGTGGATTGGATTACTTATAGGGATTATTTCTAAAGCTTGCAGGTATCCAAACAACGTTACCTATTTAACCAATGTTTGTGTCTGTTTGTAACGTATGTACTTCTATACAATGGTATAGAATGTGATTGTGATGAAACTTTGGTGAGTGGTTGTGCGCGCGCCCGTTAGTTTAAAAAAAAATCCAGCCAAGTGCGAGTCGGACTCGTGCACCGAGGGTTCCGTACAAACTTCGTCCATCGTTCGTTCATCACGGGAAATGCACAATTTTATTTATTTACCTTATTTGAGATTGGTGCCAATTAAGCTAGACCTCTAAATTGTATGAGCGCCCATACAACTCATAGGTCTTTATTAATTGGCGTAACTGGACACTATAATTTTCAACTTTTTTATTTTTTAGAATTTTTCCTTTATTTGTGCTGTAAGGCCTTGCTTTTTGCCATTTCTTTTAAGCTATTGTATAGCTTTTATTGCGGGCTTTGTGCGCAGCGACCGAATCAAGAAATTCTGTAACGAAAATAAAACCTAAGACGAGCTGCTCCGAAATCGGATGAATACGTAAGCAGCTGTTTGTGAGGAAATATATAGGTGTATAGGTATCTATTAATATCAAAGAAAAAATTTGAATTAATATCAAAGAAAAAAAATACTACATAAATAAAAATTAAATAAATAATTATAATTGCATAAGTTGATAAAAAATGCTATCCAATAGCTTTACCGCGGCAGTCCCCGAGTGCCACACGTATTTTTTAATTCGAGTTGATTGAATGAAAGGCAAATTGCGATTTATGACGTACTAGCTGTTCCCCGCGGTTTCACCCACGTTCCTGGTGTAATTTTTTTTTCATACAAACCTTCTCCTGACAATAACGAACATTTTAAAAAAAAATTGGCCAAATTGGTCCAGGCGTTGTTGAGTTATGCGCTTACCAACACATTTTGCGATTCATTTTTATATTATAGATTAACGTGTATGTATGTGTGTGTATGCTGTTTGTGAGAAAGTATATAGGTATCTTTTAATATCAAAGATAAGAAAAAGTGGCTGTGACATACGGACGGACAGACAGATAGACATGACGAATCTATAAGGGTTCCGTTTTCAGTCATTTGGCTACGGAACCCTAACAAAAAAGGAATCGCAGCCCACGCCGGGTATTAGCTAGTCTATACAGGATGATTTTTTAGTCGTTGGCAATACTTGCAGGGCTGGTAGTACTCGTCAATATGAACAACTTTTACATTTTAGTCGAGTAGGTATTGAACTTTTGTACTACTTCATATTGATGAGTACTTCCACCCCTGCAAGTATTGCAAAAACAAAATCATTTATAACTCAAGAACGGCTGGACTGATTTTTATGATCTATGATTTGTTGGATTTGTCTCCGCCCCGAATAGCAGAAAACATCGAAAAAATCACGACTTTTTGACGAGTGAATCCGCAGGAAACAGCTATTATTGGATAAAAACGAGTAATAATAAAATGAATTAGTTCATCACATCCTTTTCAGAAAACCGATATTAACAAATTTACTGACCCATCGAGAACTCAACATGGCCATTGGCAAATAATTAAATTCAGATTTTACAATTTTAAAACCTCATTGAAATGATTGCGGTCGGTTCGGCTGACTGTGTACATACATACATACAAACGATGTGGTTATGTATAGTTACATCACATTGGATAAATATATAGTATACCTACACTAGCGACCCGCCCCGGTTTCGCACGGGTAGCAGAGCATATATACGCCTACATTTTTTACAAGCATAACTTATACATTTGGTTGCATTACCCACTTACTTTTTTCGTATACCATTAATATGTCAAACAAGCCTTCTATAATAGAGACACATATAGTAGATAGCAGGTATTTTGTGAAAATTTCAACTAGCTACCTAAGAAGCCTACCTAAAACTGGTTTAAGAAGCTAAAACCTTGTGACAGGCTTAAGGATTGTGTAGGCTGAAATCCAATGTTCAGAATTGTTTCATTATTCAGATCAAAGATTCGTATTGTAGGATAAGTTTACAGAGTTACATTGTAATCTAGTTAAGACTTTCATCAATTATGTAAGAGTTCAGGCGTAAGTCATAAACCATCCAGTGTACTAGTCCATCATATTACGTTACTTGCCAGATATACTGCTGTAGGTTTTCTTTTGACATTCGACCTTGGGTACTTGATTTTACGATTGAATTTATTATGATCTCACTGGGAAAATTTTCATCTAACATTTTGTCTGGCGTCACAGGATTGTGAGATATTTTTTCTTTAACAGATTTGTTTTTGCAAGCAATAAGCACGAAAAATCTGGTAAGCTCTAACTATATCGCTGCAATAATGCGGGCTTAGTATAATTAATTCGAAATGTGATTATATATTTTGATTTTTTTCTAGGAAAGGTATTTTAAGGTTTTGGTTTATGTTTCATTAAAAATAGTTATTTTTAAAGAGAAAGTCGGCGTGATAATTTTTTTTTTGATTCATCTATGATGAATAAAGGTCACGGGGTGAAGTCAAAGACATACATTTTATTTAATAAGGCATTTACGCCAATCGTTAGGTCTCTTTTGTATTCGAAATGCCGCGCGGTCAATGTTGAAAAGTAAAAGAAAGTAACATACCTATACCAAATATTATTATTTTTACTATATATATGTTTGATCACAATATCACCATGATACGTGATGATGTAGCCAAAGGTGATGTTACAAATACACGGACAGTGAAAATACCTACAAATAAAATAAAAATCTAACTAATAATAAAAATTATTGTCGTTACTTTCATTGAAAAAATCAATTACTTACCGACGACAGTTAGATGTATTCTTCTCACCAACGGCGGATGCGTCGATATTTGGCACTCGTAGACTCCTTCGTCTCTTTCACTCACATACTGTATGAGCAGACGCCAATCATTTGGGTACGTGAAAGCTAAACTGTATCTTGAGTCTGCGGAATATGTGTGGCTGCCAACGGAGAGGAGGTGCAGTTCTTCGTCTCGACGACGTACCCAAGAAATCTAGAAGAATAATTAGAAGTTAATTATGTTGTTCCATAATACCAATAGTTTTCAGTCCCGCGATTTCACCCGCGCAATCACCTATTTTCAAAGTCAAAGATATTTATTCAGTTTAGGACCTAGGTAGGCAGTTATGCAGGTTGAAGTTACCACTGGTTCGGAAGCCTTCAACTGAGAAGAACCGGCAAGAAACTCAGGAAAGTTACTTAAGGTAAGGTTGGGATTCTTCAAAAAAGGTGTGAAGAGGTTTTGCAGGGTGGACAACGCGCAAGTCATGCCCCTGGTGTTGCCTTAGTGATATAAAAAAAGTTTATAATCTTTTATGATGTGTATTAATTTTGGCTAGTCATTTTTTTTATGGAAAAGTAAAGAAAATATAAATAACCTTATTTTTCTCAAGGAAAATTTCCTCCTAATTTCCAATCTCTATGCCCATCGGTTAGGCTGTGTGTTGTCTATCAGTGGTAACTAGATACTTGAATACCTAGTCAAGTATATATTACAATATGTTCAAAGCATAGTTATTTAATGTAGAAACTGTAAACTAAACTGATGGAGAGATATAGGATAGCTTACTTAACTCTCAACCATCTTACTAATATTATGAAAGCGAATGTATGTATGTGTATGTATAAAAAATAACAATATTTACAGCCTATATCTGCCCACTGCTGAGCACAGGTCTACTTTCACGAATAATGGTGAAAGGTGAATGGACAAATACTCAACCACGCTTGCCCACTGCGGATTGGTGGAGGCAGGTTAGTGGTAAACCTACTGTTGGAGTTGTCAAGCCACCTAGGAGGTCTCCAACTAGCTTAACGACTATCACAGTTATGTGATAACCGAGACCAACGGCTTAACGTGCCTTCTGAAGCACGGAAACGCTCAATATGAAATACCACTAGGCGGTCACCCATGCAGGTACCGGCCAGACTGGACGTTACTTAACTTTTGCCGATCGGTTAAGAACGGCTAATCATGTTACGCCACGAGCGCTTCATGTGTATCTATAGATAGGTATATTATGATAAATCGTATGCTGTATTAGAATATAGAATGCTTTTAATCCTGAGAAAATTTTATCTCGAAAACGTGGGAAAACCCGCAAGGCAGAAGCTTGTAAGATATAAATGCTGATGTTTTCAAAATATTTAGAAATTGGTTCAAATTAACCGATCCATTTCACTAGAAGTGACAAACGAGTTTGTGTTCTCTGCCGTGTGTAATGGTAGGTAATAAATAACTTCAGTACTAACGAGTTTATTTCTGGAGACAAACAATCATCTAGTGAAACTATAAATGTTCAATTTTATAGTTTTCGTACGTTTACTTAACTTTTAGTAAATAGTTTACCTACTTACTGACTTGACCTAAATTGAATCGCAACAAATATTGACAACAGGAATCGAACTGAAATTGACTAAATTCACCTTCAGACGACCTAGATTGAGCGGATCTATTACGGAACATTGTTGCATTCAGTTTCAATTTAAAACCGGTTCAATATAGCGGTTTACTGATTACTTTTTTACGTTCTGATAACTATATGACAGTGCTTCATTGCAAATGGAATTATAAACCGTCATTGTAATATTTCAATCAAACAACTCTAACTCGATCAGTTTCTAATTGAAACTGATTGCAACAATGTTACGTAATCCACGTACCAAATCAAACTCAACATCGAAACCCGATCGAGTAGTCAGAAAATTCGAAACTTTACTTAACTGCATCTAACATGCATGTATTACCTTGTGAATTCTATGTACTTATA
This sequence comes from Tetheella fluctuosa, assembly GCA_951216915.1. NCBI lineage: Eukaryota > Metazoa > Arthropoda > Insecta > Lepidoptera > Drepanidae > Tetheella > Tetheella fluctuosa. The sequence goes on from OX578237.1 coordinate 5,737,191, forward strand.
CAACGTGTTCCTTTTGATATCCCATAACACTAAGGTTACAAGTAAAAATAATACAAAAAGCTCTAGAACAAGTGTTCCAAAAATACATAGTTTCGAAGATAACAACAAACGTAATTAAATTAGTAAAAAAAATGACACCCGTATGACGATCTTTATTATGCGACGTTTCCAACTTACGCAGTAATAAATAAAACTTAATCATCAATGCGACGTTGTCATATTTTACGTAAGGGTGTTTACGTAAATAATTGTGACTGTATCGAATTATTATGTATGAAAAATTAAAACAAAAAAAAAATCTATTGAAAAATAATTCATATGCCAGTTGATTCTTTGACATGATCTCATGAATACCCTAGATTTATGGGATATCAATAGGAGCACGCGGTTGTATACATATTATATGGCATGAAATTATTCTTAGTTGGTTTGAAATGCAGTATTTAATACTATTCTTAGAAATTAAATTAGTTCTCAGCTCTTTGTCACTTTGATTTGTCTCTCCACTCATAATATTTGGAGTCTTTTGTACTGGTAATAAAGTAACTTATAGAATAACAAATAAATACGCGTTTTCTATTCTCTGTTATATACACGTCGAGAAACTTTTGTGATTCGAGCAAGACTGGGGCAACAACTAGTCTATAGTAGTACTATAGTATAGTAGTATAATGGTGTTACGAACATAGTATTTTCGAACCAATATTATATAGGTGTTATCTCAAAGTTACAATCGTTATTTCACTAAATAAAATTTAAATTAAAATTATTTATGGTCGTGACTGTACACCTGTATGTTCTAAGGAATAAATTATTATCCACCAAATTTCATGGTTCTGTGAAAAATGGTTCAGGCTCTGCTACTTTCAGTCAATCAATCAATCAGTCAGGCTTTATTATTTTTAGATAAAAGCGAAGAAGTTTCAGAAAATATGGTGAGAAACGACTAGCATATTGCACAGATAGCAATACTTTTTTTAAGAATTCTCCAACTCGTATCCTTTGAAAGAAAAGTTATATGCCAGGTTTTTATTCCTTTTCACATTAATTACCAGTGTTCGTCTCAAATAGTATTCGTAGATAGAAATCTGTGCCAGTGAGAAGAACAATTACGAAACGCAACTTTTTACAAGACATTCTTTCTTTTTGACAATAATTCAAACAGATTCCAAATTTAATTGAGTTTATTTTTGTTTGAAACTAGCCTCTGCCCCCACAGTTTCACCCACATTCGCGAGGGATCTGATGACACGGAAATGTAAGTTTTAGGGATAAAATTTTCATTGAAATCCGTTGAGCCGTTTCGGAGCTTAATCAAGACCAAATTTTATCGCGATCGGTTCAGCGATTTAAGCGTGAAAAGATAACAAATAAACAAATCACATTCGCATTTATAATATTATACTTAGAAAGTAAGTTAGGTTAGGATTGTGATATTAGCTGATAACTGTGATAACAAACATATTTTTGAACTATATACTAACCGTCTTTTCACCCAAGTCATGCACTCTACAGTGTAAATGCACCCGGCTTCCGAGTTGTACTGTCACATTATTTGTGGACGCGTCATCTTCAAAGAACGGAAGGGGTTCCGAAGTGGTCGTGGACACATCTTCCTCTTGCTCTTCGTATGCTTCCGTGAATGCTTCGTGCCAGAACGGACCTTTGATGATTGTCTTGTCACCGGTTTTGAAATCTGAAAAATAGAGGTTTACATTAACATTCATACTAACATCAGGACCAACCTCGGAGTATACCCTATTCCATTAAAAAAAGAATTATCAAAATTGCTCTACTCTGTAAAACATAAAAAAATATACGTGTCGAATTGAGAACCTCCTCCGTTTTTTTCGTCGGTTATAAATTAAAACTACACTTTAATATTCTAAGTTGAGTCGACATCGACAACTCATTTGTTTGCCTCTTGGCAAAGATCGCCTCCAAACTCCTCTATGCTATTTTATAGTATTGTTACAATGAATAACTCCTATGATGAAATGCGTACCTTAACTTACTTTTTTAATATCACGAAAAATAAATTGGCTTTTCAATAATAAGTTATGAGGTCATACTAATGACATTGTTTTACGAAAATGTTTAATTTTATAACAAACAAAAACTTAATCTAAATAAATAAAATTGTTACTCAGAATAATTTTGGGGTGTTTCGATTAAAACAAGATTTGCCTAGGTTTCTGTCTCAACGCATTTTCTCGCCGGATTTGGGTGAAATCCTTTAGGACAAGGTTTCTTTAGCTTGAGCTAGCAGAACCGATTGAATTACTTAAGTTATAAAAAATATACGTCACTTTATTATGATTTCGTGAAACCGTAAACTATATAAGAGATTCTTTCACATACAGTACTGTAAGTGTCTCTACTGAAATCATTATAAAGAAAATACTATTAATTGAATTTAACACAGTTCTAGGAATGTTTTCATCACCTTTGAATTATATTATGGTTTCTTGTTAAATAATGTTATTTTTGGTTCAAGCTACTAGTCAGTATTGGCTTATGTTTAACTAACCACCAGAAAAAAAACAGTTTATGTTACCAAAAATAGTACAGAAATATAGTAAATGTCCACCAAAATTAAATCCCTATTTTAGCGTGAAATTAGATCCTACTTAAAGCAACAAACTCCAAGTTATATTTTTTAATCCAAAAATGGTTTCCATGCATTTAAAAAAAAATAACCACGAAGTGTATGCACATACACTTCTAACCTAAAGTATCCGGGTCGTTTCTGAATAGGAAGAGATTTACAATGTTTTCACATAATTATGTAAGTAATCGTGATTTGGTGATTATTTACTAAAGGGTAATAGAGGTTATGGTCACAACGTTCTTTTTGGTGGTCATTATATTTATCCCGGCTAGTATTTTTAGTACTACTTAGTTACTATTATTTCAAACAATTTTATAATCCTACGTTAGATGACATGATTAAACAGGGAAAAACTATTATCAGTAAGCAAGTCCGTCGTCCATTATTGATTACCAAAACAATATTTCAAAAACAACTAAAGAAATACAACCGTTGCGACTGACACCAGCCACTGTGTTTTACTTTGTACAGGCCTGTGTTTGACCACAATTTCACCATCGTAACTAAGTGATGATGAGGTGGTAAACACACAAGCCTACAAAAATTTAAGATATGAATAAAATTTCTGTCATAGTTGACAATTTATTCATACAACAAACATTTTTTTATAAAATTCTTGGAAAACCTTTAATATTTGATTAAAAAAAAAAATATAATTTCAGCGATATCAACATTATCAACTATTTTTAAATCACTTTCAAGTCAAGCTTTGTTTGTGATAATTAAGTTACCAGTAACGTCGGCTCTCCATTGAATTACTTTATAAAAATCATCCGTAAAGCTTTTTTGAGTCATGTGAATGAACATTTCTAAAACTAAACAGAGAAATTGCGGGGTAAAAACCAAAGCTAACTAAATGTTACAAATATATTTGCCTGATAAAATGTATAGTGTGAACAAAAAGTTAACAAACCGGCTCACTGTCAATTTCCACTCAGTTTATGTATGCCAAGTTTGTTTGGAATGTACATTCACCACGCCTGCTCCATTTATTTACCAACTTTATTAGTGTCTTGTTCAATATTTTTTCTTTTGAACATAATTAATGTTTTGAAATTGTCAACAATTTATAATTGTCTTTGTTTATATGAGCAAAAGTAAGTTTTTTTATTGAGATAGTATAGAATTTAATTCAAGGTCAAAGTATTCAGTTTAGGCCCTACGAATAATGGTCGAAGTTGCCACTGGTTTGGAAGTCAGCCTTCAACTGAGAAGAACCGGCAAGAACTCAGCAAAGTTTATTATTATTCGTTTTGACAATAATGTCGTCACAGTCATTTTACTATTTGCACATTACTACACAGACTATTGGCACATTTTTTTTTAGTTTATATGGGCTAGTATTTTGACGTCGATCGTGAGACAGGAATATGACAATTGATAATGTGACTGAAAGTGGTAAGCACACAAAGCCTAGAAGGAATGGGCATTCAAGTGCAGCTGCCAATACACCTGTAGGTACATACCACTGTATAAAAGAAATTTGGAAGGTAGGTGTTTTGTATAACATAATGAATGGTGTAGTGAAATTACGAATAAACCTAAATATTAGGGATGGCACTCCATACAATATGCAACTACTTATAAATTATATTTTTTTACAGTTTTTGGGAAATACTACAAAAATACAAGCTTATTTTTGCTGCTGATGTTTATCCTCACTGCGGAATCCTTCACATACACTTGGTCAGTTTTCACATATTTTTTACGACCTGACTATAAAATAGATAATTATTTTTTATTCTATTCTTTTGTTGCGATCCTGAAAAGAGATCTCTGGTGGAATTACTTCATTCCACCTATTTTTGTATTTTATCAACTTTGGACTCTCGGATACTCCAAGACTTCTATATTTTAATTAAACAGTCGGTAGTTGCTTAGCATTGTCTGAAGTTATTAAGATGAAATTTATTCGAAACCGAGTAGATACATTTGAATTAAACAGTAGGTAGTAGCTTAGGATTTTCTGAAGTTATTAAGATGAAATTTATTCGAGACCGAGGATAGTATTCATGAGAAACCGACTTCCATAAACTGTTCATGAAATAAATAGCACTGATGCGCACGAGACGTTCACAAACACTAAAAAATACTGTAGCTTTTTTAAACTTAATTTTCTAGAAATATTACAATCTCCATTAAGTCACTATAGCATGCCGCCTCGCAATTTAGCTACACAAATGTGCACCATACACTATGTATGTTAATTTTCTCTGAAACAGTCTAATTTTAAATTTTCCATTACAAAAAGCAAGAATCTTTTTCACTCCCGACGTAAAAGAGGTAATATCAGCTTGAAGCCACTGTCTGCATGAAATTTTCAAAACGAATAGGCATATCATTATTTATAACCGAATACACATAAGTATTTCAGACCTTTCTCAATTATCTATACTAATATTATAAAGCTGAAGAGTTTGTTTGAACGCGCTAATCACAGGAACTACTGGTTTGATTTGAAAATTTCTTTCAGTGTTGGATAGCCCATTTATCGAGGAAGGATAAAGGTTACTTTTTATACCGGGAAAACACAAGATCCCTCGGGAACGCAGATGAAACCGCGCGGAAAAGCTAGTTAATAAATATTTCTTCAAAATCAATTAATATTTAATGAATCAATTTTAGTTTTTGGTCTTCCAGGTAATTCTTATTAGGTACATAATTCTTCCAGTAGATTCATTCCATAGTACCTATGCTCGAATCCCTTTGCGCTTTTGAAATTATTTCGTTGAACGGCAAACGAATATAGTCTAATTAAATAATTATGAAGACGAAGATCCTCGTACCTGTTATTTGCGGAGCTATCACACATAGCGTCCTCGTGAGCAGGGAACAGAAGACCAATAGACGAGCCGGCGTCATCTTGTTAACCCCAGGATTGTGGAGCCATAGATTTCATCTCTCCCACCGTCTTTGAATCTGAGAACAAAATAATAATCAATTGTAATGTAATCCGGGCCTGATATCGTGGCTGTTCTACCAAAACTTATATCACACTTTTTGAGACTACCTGATAAGGCATGCTCCATGAATTCATTTAATTTCACTTCACTAGTACCTACCTACACTTAGATTGATCTGTGAATAAAATACCACCGTTTTTATTCAATGAAACTCAAAATATTTATGTTATTTTAAATTAATTTTGGATGACATATGTTAGGATGAACTACCTAATAGCCGGTTAATATACCTTATTTAGATATCTAAATAAGTATAGACTTACATTGTCTAGACAGTTTTATTTGAATGCAAAATTATTGCAATTTTATTACATGAATTTCTTATCTTATATACGAAGGTCGGATAAAGTACTTTCTTTTTGAAGACAGTTAAAAATACTTCATGTCATGTGGGTAATTAAGAGTAATAAGATGATAGAAGGACAAACAATAATATTTCAAATACATCGAATATTTTAGTATCAATCTGAGAGCCACATCTATGTCTATATCCCCTTTTACCCCCTTAGGGGTTGAATTTCGAAAAAAATGGCCTAGTTCCGTGTCAGCATCATAAGGGTAAAAACGGGACCCTATTACTAAGACTTCGCTGTCAGTCCGTCCGTCTGTCTGTCACCAGGCTCTCAAGAACCGCGATAGCTAGACAGTTGAAGTTTTCACACATTATGTATTTCTAAACAACAAATACTGAAAAACAGAATAAAATAAATATTTAAGGAGGCTCCAATACAACAGACATGATTTTTTTGCCGTTCTTATATATAATGGTACGGAACCCTTCGTGTGCGAGTCCGACTCGCACTTGGCCAATTTTTCTTTTTTTTTGTATATAATATCACAATTCTGCGAATGCTGTTAATAGTTAAACTTTAGATTGCTTGTGATTCAGCGATGTTTTCGATCTTATGAATTTTATTACAGTTACTTTTACAGGTGACCTACAAACATCAAAATCTGTTGGGATTATTACTCGTATTGGAAAAGTTAAATCGAATATGTTGATGATGAGCGGACCGCTAATAGTCTCTTTGAACTTACATACAATTTTGGTTTGACGAGATTTTCTATAGGTAGGTATTTTGGAATCAATATTGCCATATCGTATTTTTTTTTTACTTTGACCACAATCTCAATGTGGTAAGTGATGATGTGGCCGAAGGTGGTAAGTACACAAAGCCTAGCATATGATAATTTATGGTGTTTTTAAATGAAGCCCAATATATATTTAACCGACTTAAAAATAACGGTTCTCAATTCATGTGTTGTTGTATATAAGTAAACCAAATTAGTTTATATACAGGACCTACCTACGACACATTCTAACGGCATAACAAAATGAGACGAGCTAACATAATTTATAATAAGATTTATTTTAATCCAGTTTAATCCTAGTTTCAACGAAATTCAATACTAAGACCACGTTTTGTAATTAGACCGACTGAGTAAAAGCTCAATGTAAATATGCAAAATAAAAAAATGTTTAGCACATTAATCAATAATTTTGTCATTTAATAAATTTTTTGGTGAAAAAATTTATCATGACAAATATTCAAACGATAGTTTCATCGGCAGTTAGCGATTCCGCTCATGGGTCCCGGGTCCGGTCCCGGTCCCGGGGCCGACTACGCGTGCGTCGCGTGACGTCACAGGAATCAAGATTTCATGTCAATAAAGTTTTTACCCGGCCCCGGAGCCACTCGTGAAAATATATTCAGTTGTGCGTCACCGCGCTGCGATGCACTCAGAGCTCTAGAGTTCACGCCACCAAAGAAATCCCGTAGAATTTATGAACATCTATCTTATTTCTTCTGTAATAGAGGTGGACCTTCGGTACTCTTTTAGTAGTCTGTGGGTTTAAACCTCATTTTTATCCATGTAGGTTTTATTTTTTGCAGTCCTTCTAAAAAGTTAATAATATGCAAAACAGAGTAGGTATATATTATCTACATAGAAACCGATAACCCTCATAGAATCAGTCCTGAACATATTGTTCCGTGTCTATTGGTCCGTATATAACGCATCATTGTAGATTGATCAATCAAATGGTCTATGTTGCCGTAATTAGAATTGATCCTAATTTTAGGTTTGTGTCCACAGCGGCAACCCTAATTATTGTAATCCTAGCGAACGGCTTCAAATGTTTTCCTCAAACATTTTAGTATAGGAAGAGACTATATTCTAGTTTAGCCAATAGAATACTTAATAATTTTAATTCCACATCTATAGTCAAGTTACGAATAAAACCTTGAGTTATTTATAGCAATAATAATAGTCCTGAGTATTCGGTATTATTTTAGACTTAATACCTGAAGCCGCTTCAGAGAATAGGGCTCTGAAATTTGCGTTATCTAATCTATATATATAAAAATCAATGCTATTTTTCGTTGTAATTTTATAACTCAAGAACGGGCTCACCTATCTAAACCAAATTTTTAGGCTTTGTTTGGACTATTTAGTAGATGGTTTATGTGAAGTTTGCACAAAATCGGTCGAGCGGTTTTTCATTTACACATTTTTTGTAACAATAAATAGCGGATCATTTTGTTAATGGGGATTTTGCTGTCAAATAGAAACTTTTTCAGATGAGGATTGTGCTGTCAAATTGAAACATTTTTCAGTGAATAAATAGGCTTTGTTTCGTCAAAATTGGCTTACGGGGAAAAGTAATAGACATTTTATTAAGTCTGCGCGAGCGAAGCCACGGGCGAAGAGCTAGTCATATATAAAAATCAATGTTTGTCTGTTTGTTTTTTTTTGTAACGAAAGCACTCCTATACCAATCATACGATTGCAAATAAACTTTGGTGAGTCGTTACGCGCACGTCGGCGAAGATTTCTGACAGTAAAAGAAAAAAAGGTATCAAGTAACCAGTACCGATACCAGTACCAGTTATTTACCGGTTCAGTGGTGTTCACTCATGATGTCGCGTTTAAATAGGTACTTACTTGATACCTTTAATAACGTTTCAAACGGAATGAAACCGAGAAGCGTGTTTATCTCTCTTCAATTTCCGTTTTTGTTAAATAATTACAATTTGTCAGCAAAAGATACGAGAATAAGTCGCAGGCTGTAATTGACAGAGCTATTACAACCGACTTTAATCTTCGTTTCTTTGTATTGACAAAGACGAAGAGCATTGTTGACTAAGGGAATATTACGAATTAGACTTAATTTAAACAAGAGATAGAACTTATTTTGGTACATACAAATTTAATAGATTAAGTAGTTGTAAAATAGAACGTAATAATGTGAAAAACAATTTCAATAATCGCAAAATGAATATTGAAAATCGGTTTTACATTATTATTTACAAATAGTGACTGAAAAATAAAAACAACTGGATGTCCCCCGCGGTTTCACCCGCGTTCCCGAGTTAAAAGTAGCTTATGTTCCTCTCCATACCTTAAGCTATCAGCGTACCAAATTTCGTTCAGCGGTTTTGGCGTGAAAAGGTAACAAACAAACACACATTAGCATTTATGAGATTTTTCATTAAAATATTTTTATTGAGACCATTTTTTGTACTTTGATTTCTTGTTAGATTACTTTTCCTGATATCTAAGTACGTAAGTACTTTTACATGTACGTATGAGGGATATTTTCCAATATCCTTTAGATCAGCTACTAATCTTATTTTATGGATTTCTCCGAATAATTCGTGATTCCATTAGGCAGTAGGTATACTTTCGGAATAAAGTGTTCTAATTTGAATAATAAAGTTATGCAAGTCCGAAAATTGCGTCGCCCACCGACACCCATATAAATTCGTTCAGTCCTTCCGTCTGTCTGTGATAAATGGGTGACCTCTGTTAAATAATTCATTAAAATTAAATTTTGATATGGATTCTTCCGCTTTCTAAACTTGTCCAGTTAGTTTTATTATACAATTATACATCACTACTTGGCAAACACATCAACTCTTATGAGATTTGCTCTTGTGTATATCTTCCGTAAGTTGTGCAACCTTTTACTTTTTTAATACAATAAATATTGTAGAAATATATTTATTGTATTAAAAACAAATGGACATTTTGGAAACCTTCCAACTTTAGAAGCAAAGTAGTGCAAGAAAAATTACAAGAGGTAATAAATCTATTAACAGACTGTGGAATCGATGTCAATTATCGACATCCATTTTGTTAGATAATTTGATGCTTGAATTATTCTCGGAAACATGTAAAAGCTATTATAAATATAGCTATATAATGTAGCTTTGAGCCAAAAAGCTTGAAGGTTATTTCAAAATCGAAATATCTAAAAATACTTCTAATAATACGAGTAATTATTCTACTTTCGTTTGTATCAAAACCTAGCTTGAAATATAAATAAAATTACTAAGTAATAATAATTGGTTCTGATAATGCTAAAATGGAATTTCACTCATGAAAACTAATTTTTTACTATACTAGTAATATTTCCTCCTTTCTCAACTTTAGTGCTGTGCTTTATCTGTCAGTCAGTCGGTGATAGAGTTTTCATAAATCTATACTAATGTAATAAAGCAGAAGAGTTTTTTGTCTGTTTGTTTAAAGGCGGTAATCTCTGGAACTACCAGTCGGATTAGAAATATTTTTTGCATTTAGTCAGTTCTTGAGGAAGGTTATAGACTATTTTTTACCCCGGAAATACGGGTGAAACCGCGGGGAACATATAGCAGTACATAAAACTCAAACTTACTGATAGACAAATAACCTAAAACGATAGACCGAGAGATTTGAATGGATAAAATATTCCTTGAGTACCCTAGAGCTGCAATAAGAAGGGAATTTCCGTAATGTAACCTCTAAAATGGCAAAATAGGGGACTGCGAGTGAAACCTCGGGGCGGTAAGCTAGCAGTAACTATATGATATTATATCCCGATCTCGTACAGTTGCCGGGGGCGTATTTTCAGAGTAAATATAACAATCCTTTATGAGAACATCATAGAGATTAAACACACTTTCTGTACCTATATATAATATTTCATACGACATAGATATGCATATACTTTTTCCCTTGTAACAAATTATTTACCACTTTGTGAGGTATTTTGGAGCCAAATACAATTTTCTACTCAATCCTAATTGAATATACGAAGTTGTAGGCTATTTTTAACGTCCTACAGTGGAATTACAGAAATTGGTCCTTTGAGCCGACTTCAATAGCCTTCTAAGGATAAAAGTTCAATTTTCTGCGTCCATTAATATATTCAATCATCTATTTTTATATCAAGGTTTTATGTTATCCTTGCGTTTGACCAGAGTCTGAGCACTGAGAGCCCAGGATATGAGTTTTGAAGGCTTCCCTTCAGAATACAGCGTGCATAATCTTAATTTTTCTTCATATTTTGTAATATAAATAATAGCTTACGTTTATATACTCGGTGCCATTTCTCATCTAGGCTTTATGCAGATCAACAACACATTATTAACTCAAGATTGGTAATCCCTAGTATTGCTAATGTCCATTCGCGACGGTAGCCACTTACCGTCAAGTGGACCGCCTAGGCAAGGGCTTCTCAGCCTTGTGACATAAAAAAAAATCCCATAAATTTGTTATCAAAGTCAGCTTCAAAGAATTTTGAAATATTTAATTTAGCTAAGCTTCATACCTTAATTATAAGAAGGGACAAAAGTTTTCAAATAATTTTATATCAGTTCCTTTCTCACGAAAAGATTCATCTGACATATCCGCTGGAAATAACTTAAGAATAACTTCAACAGCGACCAACATGACTTGCGTATCTAATAATGCAATATTTTGGCTTCGAGCAAACAGTGTCCCATATCGTGTCCTATTTGGAAAGTTTCCAAATAACAAAACATGAGGGTCAGCATTGGGTACCTACTGAACAATAATGAGGTCAGAATAATCATTAAACTAATTTCTTATAAGAGATAATTTCTGATAAGACTCGACTTCATGTTAAAAAAATATGTATAGTACCTACCTATAGGTACCTACTTAAGGTTTTACTTATATGTAGCTTCCGCCCCGCGGTTTCACCCGCGTTCCCGAGGGATCTTATCTTTTCCCGGGATAAAAAGTATCTTATATTTTAATCCAGAATATATTTAATCGGAATGCCAAATTTCATTAAAATTCATTCAATAGTTTTTGCGTGAAAGAGTCAGACATCCATCCATCCACCCATCCTCATAAACTTTCACATTTATAATATTAGTAGGATAGTATAGAAATTTATTAATCACATAAGGAGTAGTAAATTATGCGAACTTTTAATATAAAACATTTTCCCCACAAAATCAATTATTCCATCTCACGATTCCGGATTATTACTAAATCCGGATTAGTTTAAAAATCGTATATAGATTGAAACCAAGCGCCGAGCGGTACGTATATCTCTTTCATGAATTACAATATTTATCTGCTTAAAGGATCTAAATTATTAATTAATCAAATTATTTCAATTAAAATCCACATGGTAATATTTGGCATAAACTATATCGTATTCAATGTATACCATACCCATCCCAGAATAAACATTTCTTTTTACTTTTTTTAGACTTGTATTTGACAACAATCTCACTATGGTAAGTGATGATATGGCCGAAGGTGGTAAGCACACAAAGCCTAGAAGGATCTGGGTCTCAAGTGCAGCTGCCGGAATACACCGGTAGGTGTTTGGCGACAGATTTTTCAACTTGAGGGTGGTAGCCAACCAGGCCGATACTACAAAGTACCTACCCTACCACCAAGCTATGATTTCCTCACAACGTTTTCCTTCACTGAAATCTCAATCTCAATTAAGGATTCGAACCCACGACCTTCGCTGCAGCATCCGATGTCACTACTACTGAGCTATCATCCCATAAAAAAATTGCTTCGAGTCTAGCCTCACGGGCTTTACATCTACTTACGTTAAACCAAAACTGATCCTAAACAAAATTGAGTGCACTTGTATGAAAAGAAGTGATATCAAAATAAAATTTGTTATATTTTGTTCCTCGGTACCAAAAATTACTTTATAGCAAATCAAACTTACATATATTATTAATTCACTAACTTCCATACGTACCATTTTGTAATTCAAGTCAGGATTGTAACTGGAACAATAAAACATACTCATTAAAAAAAGTCATTTTAGAAGCAATCAAAACAAAACATTAAATTTAAGAGAAAGCACTAACTTAACTGCCTTAGCTAATGTAAAAGCTGATAATTTTAATATCAGCTATAATACTTAAGTCTAGAATAGAATCTGAGAATATCTAGATAATATTGAACTGAAAGTTTTCTAGTTCTAGAAATCTCGTTAAATGTTTCCATTACATGAAACGTTGAACTGCTTTAAGAGTTCAATTCAGTTCAATTCTTTCCAAAGAAGAGCTCAATGCATATCATTGGAACCAGATTTATATTTGGTTTACTTTAGTTTACTCTAAAGATATGAAAAGAGCTATGTGCAATTATTATACACAAAGAGAGCAGCAGTTAGAGAAAAATGTCATACTATATCATGATGCCCATAAGCACTTTACCATGTGGGTAACACCTGACAAGAAGAATAATGAACAATTGATATTCCGTGGCCTCATTAAAATGCAATTTGGCTACAAGACTGCAATTATAATTGAAAATCCTTGAATATAAGAATTGAAAACCAAGTTATTCAAGTTAATAGTGAATCGTGAAGAAGCAAACGATGAAAGATGAGACAGTAGTAATATAATCATATATGCATCTATTCTATTTATGCCTCGAGGCTAATGCATTTAAAGCTAATGTTTCTACTGTTGTGATATTAAATCCTATATCTGCATCATTAGTTACACATTTACGAAGTATCTCTTATTGTAAATTAATAATTTTCAAAATTACAAGCTAATATCCACGGCACGCGTTGCAATGCTTCTACTTTTACCCGACTGCGGCGAAGCTATACAAGGGGGATTCTTTTCTATATCAGAAACCTTCGCGTGCGCACGACAATTCACCAAAGTTTCATCGTAATCGGATGAACAAACAAACAAACAAACCAACAAACAAACACAGGCAGTATTAAACATTTAGTTTTATATTCTTTTTGGAAATCCTAATATTGTACCTTTTTATTATGACCCAGTATATGGTGAATTAAACGTAATTCTAGAGCTCAGTCACTGTGTCTCACTTATCAAATTTTCTTCTTTTCTTCCAAAGTAGAAAATTACATCCACAAATCCTTCCTTTACGTCCTCTGATAAATCTACAAAATCCTGAAAACAGTTACCATCTGCTGACATCCCATAATAACTTCGTGCAAATGAGACCAACAAGAAAAAAATACATTAAAATGTTAAAAAGAGACAATTTTCTGCATAATGCCGCATTGCGTACTGTCCGTAGCGAGCTGTGAAAACCCGCCAAAATATATTTAACGTTATCTTCCTCGCGGGGGCGGTTGTACATTCAGGATCGTGAATGCGGTTGAGTATTGGCTTCTAAATTATTATGGTTAGCACATGGACGATGGCTAATTGCTAATTTAGTTAAAGTCTCACACGTGTTGCTGTCGCTGATGCGCTTATTAGCTAATTGCAATACTTTTGGCATTTGAGAACGTTTGCGTGCTTTCTATGAGGCTCGATAGATTTTGCTAGAAGAGTGTTGTAGAGATGGGTATCTCAAATTCAATTCAAATTCAAAAATCATTTAATCAGTTTAGGCCCTAATAAGGCACTTATGAACGTAACAATTGATTTTACCACCGGTTTGGAATACACTTGGACTGAGAAGACTCCGGCAAGAAACTCAGCAAGGGACATTTTTTTATAGATCTTTGTTCTTTTTTATTTAATTTATGTAACTATTTAATTACAAATAACAAAGTTTATAAAATTATAATGAAATAGTTTGTGTAGCGAACATTTCATTTAAATGCATTCTTGTCTTCTACAAAATCAGAAACTTTATAGTACCCTTTTTTACATAACTTTTGTTTAACAAATTTTTTAAATCTATACACAGATAGTTCTTGAATTTCTTTGGGTACTTTGTTATAGAAACGTATACATTGCCCCTTGAATGAATCCCTCACTTTGCTGAGCTGAGTTACAGGTACAGCAAGTTTGTGCTTATTTCTAGTGTTCAAGCTATGACTATCGCTGTTCTTAGGAAAATTTTGTATATTTTTCCGAACATAAATTAAATTTTCATAAATGTACTGTGACGTCACAGTCATAATATTAATGGATTTGAATTACTTTGTGGTTTACACGTGTTCCCAACAAATAAATCTATATCTATACCTACCTATAATAAAACAGTAGAATCAAGCAGTCGGATTTGAAATATTATTTTTGCATTAGATATTCAAATTCTTGAGGAAGGTTATAGACTATTTTTTATCCCGGGAATGCGGGTGAAACTACAGGGAACAGCTAGTAGTCAATAAGGCTTTTAGGGTGTTACGTGTGAACAAAAATACTTGAAAATAAAAAGAAAAACTTTTTTTAAGACATCAACAATTGCCGTTAACTTGTTAGCTGATAATGGTCTCAAAATATCACAACATGTTTTAATGTGAGGAGTTATACAATAAAACTAAGGAGCAATAACATATAAGTCGATTTAAGCAAGGTCAGAAGTCTAGACTACATAGATTATTACTTAGCTTCTAATATCACTTGCGGATAATCTCTTAATAACATTAAAGTAATTGAGTTACTGGTAAAAAAAAAATGTAATTAATCTTAGAAGAATTAAATAATTTAATTTAAAAACAAATTTATACTGTTTGTCTGTCCTAAGGCCTACGGACCTAAGGGGCTGGTCTTTTTTTAGCAGAAAAAAAAACTGCCTAAATAAAAAATAAATAAATAATTATAATTGCATAAGTTGATAAAAAATGCTATGCAATAGCTTTACCGCGGCAGTCCTCGAGTGCCACACGTATTTTTTTTATCACACATTGTGTAAATAGAAAATACTAAAAATATGATGCTTACCTCGAACACTAAGCAATTAAAGTTTTTTGTTTAGTATCTGTCAATAAACTGCTACTCTTTATCTATAGTCCAATCTATAGCCCTAGAGACGGCGACAATGCTTACCTAATTTCACAATCAAACGTACTTAGTTCAGTGAAATGTGAGTGAACTTTACGTAGTACCGCTGTATTTTTTTTATACAATGATGCATTGGACAGTATTCATTGGTATGGTTTTCGTCAACTTTATAATAAAATAAAAACACTTTTGACAGCGGACCGAAACGATAATATGCAAACAGAACATTGGGAGTTTTGGTCTGTGGTCCGAAATAGTCCGAATCGACTAAATCCCAAATAAATGGTATTGAAAAACAATTATATTTTAAAGTGGACTGGACCATAATCCATATCTGTATGTGAATCATCATTCCGAATGAAATACGATGAATTATTATGCATAAAGTCAGTTCAGTTTTAACGAGGGATTCATTTACACCGTAATGTTATATTTTGTGTGGCGTGTATTCATTATGTAAGTAATACTTGTAAAGTTTAAGGTTATGGTTCCCCAGGGATCTTATGTTTTCCCAGGATACAAAATCTCCTTTTCCATACCATAGGCTCTCTGCATACCAAATTTCATAGCGATAGGTTCAGCGGTTTAAGCGTGAAAAGGTAACAAATAAACTCACATTCGCATCCTAACTAATATTATAAACTAGCTATCTCCCGCGGTTTCACCCACGTTCCCGAGAAAAAAAAAATTAAGAGTGTGTACTTATGTACACGCGTTAGAAGTTATACTTCTTTGGCGTATGGAAAAAAAATAACTAAAATGCAGTAGTGATTAACGATAAATATTAAAATTAATCAAAAAGATTTTATTTAAATAAAATAATTGAAATATCAATAAATCAAATTTTAACAAATAGTTAAGATCAAAGATAAAATAAACATTCAGCATTTAAGGTTAATATAAACAAGTATAGAATTTTTTTTATTTTTTTATTTATACATAAAATTTGTTAATATACCAGAAATAAAACAAAACGAAAAAAAAAAATTTTTTTTAAATAATAATGTAATAATTTTTAATTAACGATGTAAATAAATTATACATACCGACAATTAACCTCAAATCTATAAATGCACTCAAAACAGTTTATTCAAATTAGTTTTATCACTAATATTCAATATATATATATATATAGATATAATAATAAATTATTAGTATCACCGTCGTATATGAAATTGATTTAATAAAAACACCAAAATAATATTTATTTATTCACACTGTTTAATTGTACCCTTACGAAACACGTGTTCTACATATAAAAATACTAGAATATACAACTTGAACATAGTTATCAATTTTCATACCACCTAGAACTAACTTCATGCTGTTAAATTTAGGTGTCGGTGTGCGCGCGCATCGTAAAAATTCACTCTCATCATTTTTCTCCATCGCGCCAAAAGAAGTATAACTTCAAAAAGTAGCCCATGTCCTTCTCCATATCATTGGCTATCTGCGTACCAAATTTCATGGCGATCGGTTCAGCGGTTTAGGCGTGAAAAGGCAACAAACAAACAAATAATCAAACAAACTCACATTCGCATTTATAATAATATATAATATTATAGTTTGGATAAAAAATATAAAGTAGGATTTAAAAATAATACCTAAAATGCATTTTGCATATAGCCTTGTATGCATAACATAATACCTATATGTAAACACCCACATATAAATCTATTAATGTCATGATTATATTGTAGTTTATCATAGCGAGTCTTAGCGATGAAATGTACATTCGATCTTGACTCTCTCTCTCTCTAGTCGTTTCCCTCACTGCTGAGGATCGTGGCTCCTTCTGACTTTGTCAACCAGCTGTCTCCATCGGTTTCGTTCCGTTGCTTGGTGCATTGCAGCGCTAACCGGCATCTTCAGTTCCTGTGATATCTGGTCTGCCCACCGCCTAGGGCTCCGGCCTCTCCGTCTCTTTCCTTCCACCTTCCCGATCACTATCAGGCGTTCCAAATTGTTGTCATCCCTACGAGTAATATGGCCAAAATATCGCAGTATACGTTGCAAGCAGACTGTAGACAGACGCTGAGTGCTCTCTATTTTTAATTCTTGATACTTGATACGATCTTGACTACATTTAATATAAACACTGTGTTTATATTTGAGGTTCTTATTAAGATATGTGCAATTTATTTGTAGTTGGAAAGCAATTATTATAACGGATTCGTCACATGACATCTAATAAATAAAAATTTTAAAAAAAGATTCTGAAATAAAACACGAATGACCGTTAACATTTCAAAATCGCAATTTCAAAATAATTTATAGATATAGAATCTCGACACATTGATACATTTTATTACAAGGTATATTTATTACATTCTTAAAAAAAACTAATCCTAACATTATTATTTACTATGTTATTTCAAATTTTATTGCAGTACTAAGAATGTTTTTATCAAATATTTAAGTTTGATATGTCGTCTGAACCGTAAATATGTCAAATGAAATGAAACATTAGTAGAAATATACGAAAAGAATTGAAAATATGAATAAAATTCTAAGTGCTTTGCCCCAAAAATGTCATGAAAATAATTCTTTGCTTGTAAGAAAATTCCTTAGACTATTATATTACTACGTACGTAGCGTTTTTCACATCGTAAAGCCACGGTCCCTTGACCTTTATAGGATGGTTAAACCCAAATGGCCAAATAAAGGTTTAAATAGATAATTTGTGTTAACCTTGTAATTGCGGATTTAAGAAAATTGCGTGTTTACTGAGTTCCCTGTGTGAAATGATATATTTTCCATTTAGTATCGTATTGACTTTGCAATAAATAAATTAACCTACATCCTAATCCTAACTAATCCTATCCTAATCCTACCCTATGCTAACTAGTATTATAAATGCGAATGTGAGTTTGTATGTTTGTTATCTTTTCACGCCTAAACCGCTAAACCAATCGCGATGAAATTTGGTACGCAGATAGCCTATGGTATGGAGAAGGACATGTGTTACTTTTTCGTGGGAACGCGGGTGAAACCGCGGGGGACAGCTAGTTAAAAATACAAAAGTGTGTTTGTTGCTTTAATCTTCTTTCACGCAGCAACAGATCAATATAATTTACATAGAGATGAAAGTGACATAAGCTACTTTTTATTCCGGGAACGCGGGTAAAACCGCGGTATGTAACCTAGTATTATATATTGTGTTAATCCAGGATATGAACTATTTACGCGTAATATTTCATTCAAATCCGTTCATCTATTACCTCGTGATTGAGTAACAACTAACAAACATTGACACAAACATTTATAAACGGTCAAAAAGTAAGAAAGATAATATTACTATGTTAAAATAGAATACAGTACTACGGACGGAGTAACAGACGGCCATACAAATATGAATAAATTGGAATGGTGGTACATTTTCATCCAGTTTATTGTAACACGGTGTCAAAATTATTGAATTTATGTCACGCGCCATTGTAATGGACATAAAGACATAATTATGTGTTTGAATAAAGCTCAAATTTACTGTCTTTAATATAACTAGTGGTCGCCCGTGGTCAAAATTCGACCATAAGACGTAGTGACCATAAGAAACTTCACTCACTCATATACGAACTCTTTTCTTTAAGTTTGTCTTTGCCGCATTATCCACAAAGCACAGAGATGTCACGACTGACAGTGCTGTATTGGTGACATGTGTGTGTATGTGTCAAACGCATGGTGTGCAATGTTTTTTTAAAATAATTTAATTTATTTATAATGCATGTTATATAAAAATACTAGCTGTCTCCCGCGGTTTCACCCGCGAAAAAAATAGCCTACGACCGATTCTCAGACCTACCGAATATACATAAAAAAATTCATAAGAATCGGTCGAGCCGTTTCGGAGGAGTTTGCATACAAACACTATGACACGAGAATTTTATATATTAGAAGACTAGATTAGCTTTCCGCACTCCTTCTCCATATTATTATAAACTTTAACTGTGCCAAATTTCATACTCATCCGTCCGCGTAATCTTCGTAAAAAGGTGTACAAAGTTTTTGCTTCACGTATATTATGATAAATAATATATGACTAACATAGTTTTTTTTTTCTTTTGTAGAAACTGACAGATTTAATCTTGCATCGTTTAAGGCGATAACAGCTCAGTGGTAGTGGACGTCGGATGCCGCGGTCGTGGCCACGAAGGTCGTGGTTTCGAATTCTCCAATAAGCTTGAGCTTTCGGTGAAGGAGACGTCTTGAGGAAACCATAGCACGCTGATAGGGAAATTTGTAGCTTAATGTTTGCTGCAGCGCCCCCTGGTGAGTTGTTACCGTAACATCTACCTAAGAATATGCACCAATCAAACTCGAACCCATAACTGAAAACTGCATCAAAATCAGACTAGTAGTTTTGGAGAAAAATGGCAACATGGATTTGCACAAACATCCTCTCACCCCAAACGCATATACGGTCTCCGTTCCGTCGCGGGTAAATAGAAAATAAATACTACATTGTATCTTCTTGTTGTTACACGTAGAGATAGTTAATCAAAAACAATGCGTAGACGAGTTAATTGTGCCGAAATTTACGACATACTCCCAGTTTGTTTGTATGTTTGTTTAGGACAAGTTATTAGGCAATTGTGTAGCAAATGTTTGTAATTACTTGACGGGAAAGCTCTTGTTATTTTTATATGTTTTCTTTATCTAATATTATTATAATTGTCATTGTGAGATTGAATATTATAACGATGTAAATGGAGGCTTTTGATGATTTTGTTTGTTGTTTTGCAGACTTTGCTTTTTGTGTTTTGATACCTAGTTAGTTGGTTCTTTTTAACCGACTTTAAAAAAAAAGAGGAGGTTCTCAATTCGGTTGTATTTTTTTTTTTTGGTATTGGACAGTGGACCCCGAAGATATACCAGATAGGAATTGTGTAGTGATTAAGGTATAGTTAGGTTTATGACAATTCCATTACGAGGAGGTACCTAACTATGATCAAGGACGTGTTGGACTGGACTGGACTTGGACTAGGAATGCACTTGAGTTTGTGCAAATCAATGTTGCCACTTCTCTCCAAAACTACTAGTCCTATTTTGATGCAGTTTTCAGTTATGGGTTCGGGTTTGATTGGCGCATAATCTTAGATAGGTGCTATGGTGACAACTCACCAGGGGGCGCTGTAATCAATATTTTTCTTCTTGATTTTTTGTACCGATATAAACTGCTGAGGGCCTGTGACAGGTTTGTAATACATTGGTGATGGGTCTTAGATAGGTGTTATGGTGCTAACTCGCCAGAGGGCGCTGCTGTATTTTTTTTCTTGCATTATGTTTTCAATTATCTTTAAAACGGTTTGATCAATTTCGATACGGTTTCCTGTGAAAGGTTTGTAATTCATCAGCGATGGTTCTTAGATAAGTGTTATAGTGCTAACTCACCAGAGGGCGCTGTAATAAATATTTTTTTTACATTTGTACATAATATATAAATTGGAGCAAACCGTACGGGGCTAAATTTAGGGATATAATATATTGTAAGACACCAAGAATACAGAAAGACAGACAAATAGACAGAAAATTAGACAAAAATGGAGTAATTCTCTAAAAAGATTAAAATAACAGATATGGTAATGGCAGCACCCGACGGATTTTCTTAAATTTATCATTATGTTAATATGTAGGTGAATATGTGCAGTAGTACCTTTATATTTGATAATTGCTGTCGGGGGTCTGCTGAAAATTTTATTTTATCCTTTTTCGATTACAACTTTTATTCTATTACAATTTTTATAGCCGTCGTGGGTTTTTTCAAAATTTTTAATTTTGTTTTTTTTACATATAAGATTTCAACCTTGTTCTACTCTTAATATATTTCATACAATCCTATGACTGACGACTAAATAATAATAAAAAGATACATTTTAGTGATCATTTGAATAACCTCACAAAGTATATTTTTGTTAAATAATAGACCTTAATACACCTCTTTTTGCGTCGCTAAGTTAAAAACTGCTCTTCTTACTTCAAATTTATTAGCCCCATTGTTTCCTAAAAGTAGGTATTTCTCGGTAAATTACATCGTTAATTTATTGATGGAGGTTCTACATTGTTAAAGTGACGAGAACTACGTGGGAGTTTATTGATTGTTCTCATTATTTAGCCGTTCCAATTTCGCTAGGTACCCTATGTCTACACATTCTTGCTACCTTTCGAAATTTGGAGCTTATAAAAATTGTCTCGAATTAAATATAAGATGAGCCAAAAGACAGTATGACAAAATTTTTACAATTTGTAGGTACTATATTTTGATAAAAACGACACATTGAAATAATACAAAATTTTGTTATTACCTAATACCTAATAATATTCTGAGACAATCTACAGACACAGCTATTTGTTACCAAACTAAGCAGATCTTGGACCATGGAAACCAGATAATTGATTTACTATATATATAATATAATCAATATTTAAATATGTAAATTCCCAAATGTTTCCCACGACTTACCCAAAATTAAACTAATCCGGTAGCCTTAATCTTCCACACATAATATTGTGCTTTACTAGCCCTAACCTGAAATCCTAAGAAAACAGCAAACCATTGTCTCGCAATCGAAAAGCAAAATTGTATTGTACTCAGCAATCATTGTACTTCAGTACTTGAGAAATCCTCCTCCTCTGCTCCTATCTCAGACAAAGAGACTCAGGTCTCTTAGCAACGCATCGTAGAATGAAAATAATTAGCACCCCATTCAACCGAAAATTAAAGGACAAAGCATGTACCTAAATGTTCCCATTAACGTAGCTTTATCTTTACTTGACCTAGATATAAAATACAAATACAAGTTCGGATATTTCTAAATTTAAATATAAGGATATAATTATTATTTACATAAATTAAATTCTATTCATATTGCATAGGAGAGGGTACTGACTTTTGTAACACAGGTATATACCTAGCTCAGAAGTCAGGGACTTCATATAATCTGTGTACCAATGTTTTATGTGAATAAATTATTATTATTATTATTATTATTATTATTATTATAAAGACGATCTCCATAATCCTCTTTATTGTAAGATAAGGCTGGTAAACACACTTTTTAGGGTTCCGTAGCCAAAACCCTTATACATTCGTCCGTGTGTATGTGACAGCCATTTTACTTGGAACTAACTATAAAAACTGCTATGGTTGTGACAGGAAGGTGTTTTCAATGAACCGCCGTACAGTCGTTTGGTAAAGTTACGATGAATATCAAAATTATTGTGACACTGCATAGAACTAGAGATGAAAACATATAATCTCGAAAAACATAAATTTTCCTTCCGGGGGAGTCGTGTAAAAAAAGTTTGAAAATACAACTTGATAGAATTTTAAATTTCTTTTAGAACATCTGGTTCTTTTTCGCGTACGTGCCATATGAACACCTTCAAAGAAAATTGTTTGTAACAATGCGTTTTGAAATATCCGCTATTTCGAGTTTACCGACTGAGTAACATAACTTTGTATTTCATAATAATAATATTAGATTAAATAAATAAATTGAAATACACACCTATTTTTTCGGTCAGTGAAATCAACATTTTAAAGCTATAACTTGCTATTTTGCACATGCAGCCCTATACACAATGCGTGGTATAAGACCTACATACTTGGCCGTTTCATTTAGTTTCCAAACACAATCTGTGCTGTAAGGGAAGTAAGGGCTAACCTGTCGAAAAATAGGTAAAACTCTAACCTATTAGTCTATGTTAATCTTCCTGCCGAGCACACTTTAATTCATTTATTACCAATTAGTAGTACTACGTACAATAATAATTTCCTCACAAATTAATTGACAAACAACTCATCCGACCTTTCAACCGACCCAAGTTCATTCGTAGACGATATTTCCACGAATTGGACTCATTAACTCCTTATAATTGGTGCTTATTTGAACTAGATTTCGTCTAATATTAGTGAAATGGTTTTAATGCTACCATTTGCTTCATATTTGTAATCATCTCAGCGTTTTGGGAAAATCAACTATAAATATTTTATTATTTTCACTGAAGGTGAATGCTGTCTATATACCTACTGCTTTGTTTTCGGCAAACTTTTAATAAAGCCGTTACAAATTAGGCCCGTTTTGACAGCCCATATGTAACCATGTAACAAATATAGCGAGATCAAAAATCCTCTTGTCAAAATAGGCCTATTAGAGTGTGATGATTGTATCTAGATGACTAAATAGATTCTACTATAAGAATAAGTCGAATTTTAATGAGTGATAAATTGCTGAGGATTCTTATTAAAATTAGTTAGCCTGAATCTAGGTAGGTATCTCAATTTTATCTTTGTTTCTTGTTTTAATTTTATGAATAGTAACATATTCATTTCAAACAAGCGTGGGCCTTACGTATGGCAAGGGGAGCACACACTTTTTTTTTTTACAGAGTTTACTAAGAATTTCTTCTATAATAATAGAAGAAAACAATAAACGTAGGTATACGATGATGGGGCGTTCAATCTCTGTACAGCACATGTCACTTCGCACACCACAGAAAGTCTACATAATATCCGTACGATTCTTGAATTGAATGTTAATGCTTAATAAAACAATAATAGATGTAGGTGTTGGCTCGGCAGGCACTCGCGACGGTAACATTTGTTTACTCTCAAAAGAATCCTGTCTGGTATTAGCCACGTTTCTGTGAAACGTAAAATATCAATATTGATTTTATCCATTACAAGCTTTTCCTCACGGTTTCACCCACGTTTCCAAGATAAAATATAGCCCATGTTTATCAGTGATAATGTAGCATTTAAATGGTGAAAGAATTTTTAAAATCGGTCCAGTATTTTTTGAGCCAATTTGTTACAAACAAATCTTTCCTCTTTATAATATAAGTATAGAAAAGTTCCATATCATATATTCCATATATTTGACCAGAGAAGCGATTTATATTGTGATGAAATAAAAGTATTATTAAAAGGCTTCTCTATTGTTGAAACTACAAGTTATGAAACTTACAATATGATTAGTAGTTGAAATGCATCTTGAAGTAACACGACATTATTATTTAAATTTGATCTAACTGAACCTAAGGATTTATATTCATTCCACAACATCACAAGAATAAACAGAGAGCATATCATGAACAGTCTAGACTTATGATGAAGAGACGTTCATATAGACTAGGTATTTGCTAGTTTACATAACCATATTGGAGTTTACTTATATATACTAGAGTTTACACAATGATATTGTGTGATTTGTTTTTTATGATAAACTTAGGGATTCATTTTTTTAAACGTCTTTCAAGAAATATAGAGAGTTTTTAAGACTTTTAAATAAATGCACATCTCGAAAATAATATTTTTTATTTTGGAAATTAGTTAGCCTTTATGGGGGAATAGTATGTGAAAATAAGCTTTATATTCCTTGGAATATGGTTTCCTTTTAAAGGAGTTCCTGTAAATGATATAGTTATAATAAATAGTAGACTTAAAAAAACCGGCCAAGTGCGAGTCGGACTCGCGCACCGAGGGTTCCGTACAAACTTCGTCCATCGTTCGTCCATCACGGGAAATGCATAATTTTATTTATTTACTGTATTTGAGGTTGGTGATTGAATGAAAGGTAAATTGCGGTTTACGATTTATGACGTATTAAAAAAAAACTACAATACAATACAAATATACTTTATTGTTTACACTACATTACAACACAGGAGTTACAAATAATACAGACATCAAAGTGAAAACAATTAAGGCGGCCTTATCGCTGAAGCGATTTCTTCCAGGCAACCTAGGGTAACAGGATACATTTATAATGGGTAGGTAAACCTACGTAAAACTTACACTACATAATAATTACTTACTAGATCTCGTTCAAACCAATTTTCGTTCGAAGTTTGCATGGTTATGTACATCATATTTTTTTTTTAGTTTTATCATTCTCTTATTTTAGAAGTTACAGGGGGGGGGGGGCAACATTTTACCACTTTGGAAGTGTCTCTCGTGCAAAAAAAATGGTATTAGAAACCTCAATATCATTTTTAAAGACCTATTCATAGATACCCCACACTTATGGGTATGACGAAAAAAAATTTTGAGTTTCAGTTCTAAGTATGGGGAACCCCCTAAAATTTATTGTTTTTTTTCTATTCTTGTGTGAAAATCTTAATGCGGTTCACAGAATACATCTACTTACCAAGTTTCAACAGTATAGCTCTTATATTTTCGGAAAAAAGTGGCTGTGACATACGGACGGACAGACAGACAGACAGACAGACATGACGAATCTATAAGGGTTCCGTTTTTTGCCATTTGGCTACGGAACCCTAAAAACACCTACACACCTATCTAATCTATCTAATATCTAATACCTTTAAACGAGCAATTCTTGTATATATATAATCTGAATCTCTTTTCTAAATCCGAATTTAGAAAACGTCGTTTAAAAAAATATACTGAGCAAAGCTCGGTCATCCAGGTACTATTAATAATGGCTTAAATAGACACTACTTGTATGGTTTTTAACAAAAGTCTTCTCAGTCCAAGTGTATTACAAACTGGTAGTAGAATGCCAGAGTTTGAATCTGTAAGTAAGATTAAAAGTCAGAAGCTAGGTCCCTGAAATATAAACCTTACCCTTATGGTAATAGGTAACTAAGTGCATTGGCTACTGAGCCACCGTGGCTCTACAAAACAAATTTACAGGTTGTGTAAACAAAACTAACTACTGCGCACTAGCCTTTCATTCACCATTCACTAAATATTACAAAAACCAGGAAATACTGTTATTACATACTGTGTACATTTAACAAGGTCACAACGAGAGTTAATCATGTTTGCACAGGCCACAACGTAAATACAAACTTTATAATTATAATGCAAATTAGGGATGTCCGCAACATGTCCCAACACAAAGGGTTGTTTATTTGCCCATAACGCGCATAATAAATAACTTTTGGACAAAAAAATAACTGACATCAGCTTTTTTTTTTCAATTTTAAATAAACGATTATGTATTGAAAAAATATACGTGTGGCACTCGGGGACTGCCGCGGTAAAACTATTGCATAGCATTTTTTATCAACTTTAAGCAATCATAATTTTTTTTTTTTTTTATTTAGGCAGTTTTTTTTCTTTGATATTAATTCAAGTTTTTCACTTTGATATTAATAGATACCTATACACCTATATACTTTCTCACAAACAGCATATACACACATACATACACGTTAAGCGAACGTGTATTTATGAGGCCCACAGTGAGAGACCACGTTTCTGTGCCATATGTCATCACTGGTAACACACACTGGTTGTAGACTTTCGTCTTAAGGCACTGAGGTATTTTGGACGAGAAGACATTTCGTAGTTTCCCGAACGCTGCCCAACCGAGTTGGATTCGGCGATTGACCTCTTTCTCGAAGTTGGACTTGCCTAGTTGGACTGTTTGTCTTAGGTAAAAAAACATTGATGTAATTTTACTCATTAATTAACGGAATAATTGCCTGGTCACAACTTAACGATTACGGTATACCGATAGATAGATTATATCAGGTATAAACAATCCAATCAGTATATTTTGATCGCTTCTACAACACACCTCGAATATTTAAATCTTGTTAACTCACAGCGTTCAAAGAAGAGATAAATGAAATAACTTGAAGCGAGTTTGCAAAGCTGTCACTGGATCACTTCTGTAGCATTTAATTATTACTTTGCGGGACTGATTTACTCTCCATTGTAATATAAAACCTCTAGCTAAAAGCTTATGGAGCGGATGTTAATTAAACTTGTTTAAACCCGACTCTATTATTTTTTTAAAACAGATACTTAAAAAGTATAAAAAAGTTGCAAAGTACCCATTAGCCATTGCATGACACTGCGAGAGTTCAATAGTATATAATTTTCCATGGTCTACACTGTCTTTGTTTTTGTTTCAACATAACAATGTTATGTTGAAACAAAAACGATGACATGTTATTCATCTGTCCAACCTTTTCATGGTTTTTTGGCATTCACTTGTATACTAGCTGTCGCCCGTGATTTCACCCGCTTTCCCAGGATATAAAATACGGACGTACGGTACATACTAATTATACGACGGACGGTAGTGGTCAAACAATATTGTTAAAATCCCTTGCGCAAACGACGTAGGCGCACACCCGAATCGATTTCTATAATAACTATAAAAAATATAACAAATACCGGTCAATTGTCAGTTGAATTCACGCACTAAGGGTTCTGTAGCATCTAACAATAAGTATAGATTTTAAAGATACAGCCCTGTGACAGACAAACTATAGTCCTAGTAAAAGGAATGAAACCCTAAAAATATTTCACCACCTACATAAGAAATTTCGTTATCTATACTATATTATTATTTTACTTTGTATAGGCTTGTGTTTGACCACAATCTCACTATGGTATGGTTGCCTCACGATGTTTTCCTTCACCGAAAGCTCGAGCTCATTGTAGGATTCGAACCCACGACCTTCGCCACGGCGTCCGACGTCACTACCACTGAGCTATCATCGCCTTAATCTATACTATATTAATTATTAATTAATTAATATTATAGAGCTGAAGAGTTTGTTTTTTTGTATGTTTGTTTGAACGCGCTAATCTCAGGAACTACTGGTTTGAATTAAAAAAATATTTCAGTGTTAGATAGCCCATTTATCGAGGAAGGCTATAGGCTACTTTTTATCCCGGGAAAACCCAAGACCCCTCGGGAACGCGGGTGAAACCGCGGGGCGGAAGCTAGTCTATTATAACAATGCGCGACAGAATTCTTTCATGATTTGCAACGTTTTCCAGATTGGATTTAGGTATCTCCCTAATGAAAGAAAAAAGAAAGAAAAAAATTTATTCACGACAACGACGACACATTATTACATGCGCTAAAATAAAATGTCAAGTCGTATCTCAAATGTAGCATACGAGTACAATGCATGATTCATATTATTATGGTGCAAGCCTATAGCCTTCCTCGATAAATGCTGGGCTATCCAACGCTGAAAGAATTTTTCAAATCGATCCAGTAGTTCCTGAGATTAGTGCGTTCAAACAAACAAACAAACTCTTCAGCATTATAATATTAATATAAATAAATGGCGGGACTACACTACAGTAAATAATTGGACAAACATATGTGCGAATGTACATGTCTTTTTTGTTCTGTGTCTGGGTGTAAATCCTAACTAAGTACTTACATTATAAATGCAAATGTGAGTTTGTTACCTTTTCACGCTTAAACCAACAAATAAACTCACTTTCGCATTTATATTATTAGTTAGGAAGTTAGGATTTAGCCAATCTTGTACTGAATTTTTAGGGTGTTGAAACCTTTGGCTTCGGCTTCGGTCGGACACTAAAAACGACTACTTAACCAATTTTAGATAAATACTACGTGATACCTGTGATATTACTGTCAATGAAGTTCGTCCGAGGCTTTCATTTATACAAAGATCTTTGACACCTATTTATATTTCGCAACATATCCCAAATCCAGAGACCCGGCTCAACTCCATTATTTTGTATCGAACCATTTCAATAACTTCTCGGGCTGTATATACGAGTCAATAGTGCTATACGAGTATATAGTGCTTAGATCCATACAATCACACGACTGTTTTCTTCATTATTCATTTTACTATATGTTGTGATATGTTTTTTTTTATTCTTAGATTTTTAGTTCTTAAATCTTAGTTGAGTAGGATCAAAAGCTAAAAAAGGAAAACATGACATTTCTTAACATCAAAAAATATAGAAGATTTCATAAAAACCCTTACTCAAAGCTTGATTCAGCAACATATTCAGGTCTCAACTTATAATTTTTTTTTCGGTCAAGGCTTTCGTTTGCTAACTCTCATGTTTATTTCCATTTAAAAGATTCTCTATTGTTATTTTCTCTCTCTATATCACTCACAACAACTCACACAAGTTTCATCGCAATTGGTTTAATAGTAAAGTAGCACATATGTGACTAACAAACAGACAGGCAAAAAATTGATCTATAAAGTCCAAAAGAAATAAAATTATGAACAGAGAAAAATAGGGTTCTATAAAAACAGCAAAAAAATCGCGTTTGTTGTATGGGAGCCCCCTTAAATATTTGTTTTATTTTGTTTTTAGTATTTGTTGTTATAGCGGCAACAGAAATACTTACATAATTTGTGAAAATTTCAACTGTCTAGCTATCGCGGTTCTTGAGATACAGCCTGGTGACAGGCAGACGGACGCCAGACAGCGAAGTCTTAGTAATAGGGTCCCGTTTTTACCCTTTGGGTACGGAACCCTGCAAAAGCTCATAAATTTTATATTTTACTTTATTACCTACTTTTGACCTTTACATTCACGTTTTAAAAGAACCTCTCCTAATAAAATTAGACCTAAAATACATATATTAATTCTCCACGCCGAAATCAGTGAGGGTAACGAAGATATAATTAATTATATATTGTATTGTACATTTTGCTGTTATTGAAAAAAAAAATATAGCCAATAGTCAGAATATAAAAGAAATATAGATAGTAAAAAAATGTAACCTTGCTGAGTTTCTTGCCGGTTCTTCTCAGTTGAAGGCTGATTTCCGAACCGTGGTATCTTCAGTAAATTCGACCTTCATAAATCCTAGGGCCTAAACTGAATAAATGGCTTTGACTTTGACTTTGAATTTTGCGTCAGTATTGGAGTACCGTTTTCAAGCAAGTGACAGCTGGTTTTATTATTCAGATAAAATGTAATGAATACGTAATTTTATTCAATTCACTTTGAAACTTTTATGTATTATTAGTTACTAGCTGTTCCCCGCGGTTTCACCCGCATTCCTGGGATAAACAATTATAATATAAGTAACCTTCCTAAAAATTGGGCTATTTGATAGCAAAAATATTTTTTCAAGTCCGGCTGGTAATTCTAGGGATTATGACTCTTTTGCTTTATTTTATTAATCGTTTTTATTATTAGTATAGTTTATTTTCTTGGATTTTTGGGTTTTCTTGTTTTTTTTTATTCTTGAACCTCCGAGAAAGTCGCATGGAGGATGCATAAATTGGTGACGCCACGACTGTCTTTTATTATAAAAGACATAGGGACTTGTGCGTGTGAACTATAATTCACACACACATGTATATAACGCTTTTTCGTTAGGGTTCCCTTTTCCGCCAGTTAACTAGCTCTGTAAAGGGACTTCGTTCCAATAACTTTCTTTTGTTATCTGAAGTCTTTATTCTGTATCTACCTATGTAGGTACCAACATTGTATAATATGAAGTCACAGAATTAATTCTGCGAAACTTCATTCAAAGCTCAAGAGCTTCGTCAGGGCGAACATCACCTTTTGTTTCTGCGTTCCACAAAAAGAAATAACAAAATATAATAATAAATTAATGTTATCCCTTGAAATAGGACAAATAATAATTCTTGCTGAATTAAGGAAAAAGCGGCCAAATGCGATTCGATCTCGTGCATGATAGATTCCGTACAATAATAATAAAACCAAATTAATTTTGTGGCTAAGTTTACTCAACTATGCATTATTTTTGCGCGATTTTTTCAAAAATTTGTGATCCAATTTGAATGGGGTTTTTGTTATTAAAAGCATATTTTTTTAGGGAAGGTTTTAATGTATAATATATTCGGTCCTGATGAGATAGACATTGGAACTCTTCATAACAAACAGCAAACGTCCCGCGAACGCTGTGATCGTATGTCCATGTATTGTTTTCATAATTCCATGACGTAACATCATGCCTGTGTACGATTATAGGGGGTAAACAGATGTGTAGTATACCTTTGAAAATTAAAATTAAAAAAAATAATTATAAGAAATAAAATTGACTTCATAGTCCCTTGCACTAAAAAATGTAAAATAACGATGTTAAAAGTCAGCAAAAGGGAAGCACGTGTTCCAGAATCGATCTTTCGCTGAATACCTTCACTGGAAAAATATGCATTTAATAACGAAAACCCCTTCCAAATCAGATTAGTAGTTTTTGAGAAAATCGCGGACATACATACATACATACATACATAAATACATGCATACATACATACATACATACATACATACATACATACATACATACATACATACATACATACATACATACATACATACATACATACATACATACATACATACATACATACATACATACATACATAGATACATACATACATAATACATACATACATACATACATACATACATATGTGGCGTCATGAAAATTGACCCACAAAATATTTAATTTAATAATTATTTACAGCTTTAATGCATGACTACTCTTTCCGTGCGCAGTCGGTTAAGAGTAGCCATCTTGTCGATTCCACGCGCTATGCGAGTGCCCTCCGGCCGCGCTACGGTGTGCAGCCGTGCACCGCCCCGCTACCCCGCTCACCTCGCCGCTCGCCGCATCTGCCTGCCGGTCGAGCCGACTACACTCCGTCCGATGGTCATCGCGCCGCGCCAGTCAGCCGTCCGCTTCCTTAATATGTGCACGGCCGCTTTGCCTATTCGCTCCGTAGTTCGCGTACTTAGTTTGCATTATTCATCTTTCATTCTTCTTGCATTATATTCATCTTTCATCTTCCATTAGTCTGCCCATTCAAAGCAAACTCTTGTAGAACTCTTTCATTTCCTCTCAGTCTATCCATCTGTATTCTATTGCTTTGTGAACGCAAAAATAAACAGTTATAGTGAAAGTGCCGAAGTATTATTTATCTACACATCGCTAGCACTCGCTATAAATTGGTGACCCCGTTTATAGAAGACACGTTTTGTGAGGGCCGTACGATATAACGTCGTAGAAGCGCTGCCAGCTGTTGCGAACGTTCTAGAAGGCGGACGTCATCGATCCGTTGGAGTTTGAAAAGGTTTGGACGTTTTCAAGATGTCGACTGAAGAATATTCTACGAGCAGCAAAGCGACCACATCATCAACGAGTTTAACGGAGGCGTTGATAGCAGCATTGGGAAGCAAGGAAATAAATAAGGTCAGCGTAAAAGTTCCTCAATTTTTGCCAGGAAATCCGTTGGTTTGGTTTGCTCAGGTAGAAGCACAGTTTAGCTTAGCAAATATAACCTCAGACTCAACAAAATATTTCACTATAGTCGGTAATCTGGATGCTACAGTTATTACTGAAATTGAAGACATTATTAGTAAGCCTCCTACCAGTAACAAATATGAAAAGTTGAAGTCAGAGCTAATTAAGCGTTTGTCAGCTTCTCAGGAAAAGAAGGTTCGCCAGCTGTTGGTACATGAAGAGCTCGGTGACCGCAAGCCATCAGCATTCCTACGGCACCTTCAGAGCCTAGCCGGTCCAGGTGTGCCAGGTGACTTCCTACGCACCATTTGGACGAGTCGATTGCCAACCAACCTGCAGACAATTGTGGCATCGCAGGCGGACATGCCTTTAGAAGCCGTTGCTGAGCTGGCCGACCGGGTAATGGAGATCGTCCCGGTGAACCCGGTAGCCCAGGTAGCGAGCACTTCATCGTCCGCGGGGAATATATTAGAGGTAATGCGTAGTGAGATAGCATCCCTTACCAGAAAACTAGATGAACTTACCACCAAGGTAGAACGCCAACCCCGTAGCTTACATAAGAAATACCGCAATCGTTCCCATTCTCGAAGTCAATCACGAAATCGCCCTTTCAAAAAGGAAAACGACCGTCGGTATTGTTGGTATCATTATAGATTCCGTGATAATGCTAACCATTGTATCCAACCGTGCAGTTATTCATCGGAAAACTCCAGGGCAAGTCGCTAACGACGACGAGCGATTGCTGCAGTATTTCCAGTCGTCTCTTTGTCACAGATTTTCACTCCAAGAAATCTTTCCTTGTTGACACAGGTTCTGATTTATGTGTTTACCCTCGTCAATTTTTAAATGAGAAACGAGTACGTGTCAACTATGATCTGAGCGCAGCAAATAATACCGTTATATCCACGTACGGGTATATCCATTTGAAGCTGAACCTTGGGCTACGGAGAGATTTTTATTGGAAGTTCATTGTCGCAGATGTAACAAAGCCAATAATTGGGTATGATTTTCTTTCATTTTATCATTTGTTAGTTGACTGTCGCAGAAATAGACTGATCGATGGAGTGACTAATCTCTCAATCAGTGCAGCAACTGTGAAGTCAGACATACCCAGCATCAAGGCTTTGGTAGGAACTTCAGAATATCATGAGTTGATTAGGGAGTTTCCTAGTATTACTCGACCAGCAGGAGCACCAAAAGAGGTACGTCATAGCACGGTACATTTTATTAATACCACTCCAGGTCCTCCAGTGTTCTGCAGACCGCGCAGACTTGCGCCAGATCGCCTGAAAATTGCCAAGGCCGAGTTCGAAGCTATGCTCAAAGATGGAACTGCTCGATACTCTAGCGGACCTTGGGCATCACCACTACATCTTGTTCCAAAGCGTGATAATACCTGGAGACCTTGTGGAGATTACCGGGCCCTTAATGCAAGGACCATACCTGACAGATACCCGGTACGACACATAGAAGATTTTTCGCAGCAGTTAAGTGGTTGCACAATTTTCTCTGTTATTGATCTTGTTAAGGCATACCAACAACTTCCTGTTAATCCAGAAGATGTGGAGAAGACCGCCATATCAACTCCCTTCGGACTCTTTGAGTTTCCTTTTATGTCATTTGGATTGAGGAATGCCGCCCAGACATTCCAGAGATTTATTGATGGTCTGGTGCGTGGTTTAGACTTCTGTTTTCCCTTCATCGACGATATTCTGGTGGCTTCTAGAAACTCCACAGAACATAATGAACATCTCAAGACTCTGTTCTCACGTCTGGAAGAGTACGGTGTGGTTATTAACGTGACGAAATGCAAGTTTGGCCTACCACAGGTAACTTTCCTTGGTTATTCAGTGTCAGCAGAAGGAGTATGCCCATTGGAGGAGAAGGTGCTAGCTATCCAGAATTTTCCACCTCCACCAACTGTTAAGGGTTTGAGAAGGTTTTTAGGCATGCTAAACTTTTACAGGCGTTTTGTGAAGAATGCCGCTGAGTTACAAGCCCCTCTCAATGATTTATTAGCTGGACCCAATATGAAAGGTTCTATACCAGTACACTGGA
Organism: Tetheella fluctuosa; assembly: GCA_951216915.1. Taxonomy (NCBI): domain Eukaryota; kingdom Metazoa; phylum Arthropoda; class Insecta; order Lepidoptera; family Drepanidae; genus Tetheella; species Tetheella fluctuosa. Next base: position 5,771,809 of record OX578237.1, read on the forward strand.
CTCCTCAACTACTGGGAGTTTTCGAGACTTGCAAAAAGAGTTTATCCGATGCGGTTTTGCTGGTCCACCCAGTTTCGAATGCAAAGCTGGCACTAGTCACCGACGCGTCTAATGTTTCCATAGGAGCAGTGTTACAGCAACTAGTTGATGGGGTTTGGCAGCCCTTAGCATTTTATTCTAAGAAGATGAGCCCTACGCAACAAAATTACAGTGCCTATGATCGCGAACTCCTTGCTATTTATGAGTCTATCAAGCATTTTAGGCACATGTTAGAAGCTAGGCATTTTACCGTATATACCGATCATAAGCCATTGATATTTGCTTTCAAACAGAAAGACCAGAAAGGATCGCCAAGACAAATTAATCATTTGTACTTTATTTCTCAGTTTACTACGGACATTGAGCACATCTCAGGCCAAGACAACCAAGTGGCTGACACTTTGTCTCGAATAGAGGCAATTGGTTTGCGGGTAGACATCACAGAACTCGCCGCATCGCAGCAAGAAGATCCCGAGCTGCTCAATCTATTGAAGGGTAACACTTCCCTACAACTGAAGAAAATACAAGTAACAGATTCTGATTTACCTATATACTGTGACGTTTCTATGCCTAAAGCTCGACCATTTGTAACAGCTCCCCACAGGCGTCGTGTATTTGAAGCGCTACATAGCCTGAGCCATCCAGGTGCTAAGGCATCCATCAAATTGGTGAGTGAGCGTTTTGTTTGGCCATCGCTCAGGAGAGAAGTTCGCGCGTGGGTGAGAGAGTGTATCCCTTGCCAGAAGTCAAAGGTAACAAGGCACACAATTTCTCCAATTGGCAATTTTGGTCTACCAGATGCACGTTTCGCTGAGGTACATATCGATTTAATTGGACCATTACCGATATCATCCGGCTATAGATATTGTTTGACAGCTGTAGATAGGTTTACCAGATGGCCAGAGGTAATACCACTTCCTGACATGACTGCAGAAACTGTTACCAAAGCCTTTGTTTCGAACTGGATTTCCCGGTATGGTTGTCCAAAAAAAGTAGTTACCGACCAAGGCAGGCAATTTCAATCTTACCTGTTTCAGAACCTAGCGAAGATGTATGGCATTAAGTTAGCGAGAACTACCGCCTACCACCCAGCCTGCAACGGCATGATCGAACGAGTACATCGGACACTCAAGGCTGCAATAATGACACACGGTGGTAAAGATTGGATCAATGCACTTCCTGTTGTTCTCCTAGGGATGCGTGCTGCGTGGAAAGAAGATCTGCAATGTTCACCTGCAGAATTGGTGTTTGGTGAGCCATTACGCATACCAGGTGAATTTTTCAATGCCACGTCTATTAGTACTGATTATCCTGATTTCGTCAGTCAATTACGTCAGAAGATGTCAGAATTACGACCTAGTCCTGCATCTAATCATTCTCGTCACAAAACATTTGTACACCAAGACCTAAGTCAAGCCACTCATATATTTCTACGTCAAGATCTACTTCGTGGATCATTAGAACCACCTTATACTGGCCCACATAAAGTAATAGCAAGAAATTCTAAAACTATTGATATTAATCTGAATAACAAAGTCGTCAAAGTTTCCATTGATAGGGTGAAGCCCGCATTTTTAGCAAATACAGATGGCCCAGAGCCCAGTTCTAATCCTAATGTAAGCCAAGATGTGCTGCCTTTGCGTACTACTAGATCGGGACGCACTGTACGATTTCCCGATCGATACAGGTCATGATACCTTTTCATTCGTGAGGGGGTCCTGTGGCGTCATGAAAATTGACCCACAAAATATTTAATTTAATAATTATTTACAGCTTTAATGCATGACTACTCTTTCCGTGCGCAGTCGGTTAAGAGTAGCCATCTTGTCGATTCCACGCGCTATGCGAGTGCCCTCCGGCCGCGCTACGGTGTGCAGCCGTGCACCGCCCCGCTACCCCGCTCACCTCGCCGCTCGCCGCATCTGCCTGCCGGTCGAGCCGACTACACTCCGTCCGATGGTCATCGCGCCGCGCCAGTCAGCCGTCCGCTTCCTTAATATGTGCACGGCCGCTTTGCCTATTCGCTCCGTAGTTCGCGTACTTAGTTTGCATTATTCATCTTTCATTCTTCTTGCATTATATTCATCTTTCATCTTCCATTAGTCTGCCCATTCAAAGCAAACTCTTGTAGAACTCTTTCATTTCCTCTCAGTCTATCCATCTGTATTCTATTGCTTTGTGAACGCAAAAATAAACAGTTATAGTGAAAGTGCCGAAGTATTATTTATCTACACATCGCTAGCACTCGCTATACATACATACATACATACATACATACATACATACATACATACATACATACATACATACATACATTCATACATACATTCAAGAATCTTATTCGGATAAGACAGTAGGACGGACATTCGGACCCTTTGAGTACGGAACCCTAAAACCGAACAAAAAAATAACAATAGTATAACAAAAATAAATTCGTTATTGTGTTCAATATAGAGAACACGTAAAGGCTATGAACAAAAATGCCAAATAATATTTGAAGATATCGTTTATGAAAGTAATATCTTTTGGATCGTAGATATGTAATAGAAAACAGCTATGCAAACCTAAGGAGATGTCACCCTATTTTGTTACGTTCCATTGGTTCACCTTCCTACACTATATTATGTGACAAAGGACAGCCAAGAGAGGGTGACTGACGATAATTTTATAAGGTTTTTGTAAAGTGACCTTTATGTAAAGCTTATATTTGGATCCATTCATGACTAGCGCAAAAAAGGTAGAATACAAAATAAAATACTTTTTGAATAAATAATTGATTTTAATCCAGAATATTATCTTAGACATCTTAACTATGTGAAAAGTGAGAAGATATATAATTTGAATTGATACTACTTAGTAGATCAGACATAATAAAATAAAAAAACAGCCAAGTTCCAGTTGGACTAGCGCACGAAGGGTTCCGTACCATTATCTATAAAACGGCAAAAAAAATCACGTTTGTTGTATGGGAGCCCCCTTAAATATTTATTTTATTCTGTTTTTTTTAGTATTTGTTGTTATAGCGGCTACAGAAATACATTATCTGTGATGTGTTCAATTTTGAAAAACTCTTCCTGAAACACGTAGTCATCTAGAATACGTGTTTCCTAACGTAATTCCGGCGAAGGCTGTACGTTGAAAGATCAGTCAGTGAATCAGGACAAAGGTTTTAATATGTATACATCTACACTGATATTATAAAGAAGAAAGGTTTGTATTTTTGTATGTTTGTAACGAATAAACTCAAAAACTAATAGACCGATTTCAAAAATTCTTGTACCATTAGAATGCTACTAGAATGCTAGAATGAATATTTTATCCAGGGAAATCGGGTGAAACTAGAAAAAAAATAAAAGCTGATATTTACGTAGGTAGTCAATAGAAAGTGTTGATAACACAAGATTTTGTCTCTACCCTACAGATCCCCAAAAAGCGAACACATGTAACACAAAATGGAATTACATATAACCGGTTTCTTCGCCTTACGGAACAATATAGCACTTAAGGCCGTTGAAAAACTCCTCGGTATTTCTCTAACTGCGAAATTATTCATGAACCGGGTGGCTCTTGTGATTTGTCGTTTTGAAATCGCACCGTTGAGATTTTGACACGGGCAGGGAAGATCGTGTTTTGTTTTATAACGTCGCACTCAGCACTAACTGTATAATGCTACATAATGTGCCATGCTAACGAGAGTTTCTTAGGAAAAGTTCATCATATAAACTCTTACAATTTTATACTATTTTCATATAATCAAAGATGGTAAGAATTTTTTTCCCAATTTGTATTTCGAACCTGTGTGGTGAAGTCAATCTTAATTTAAAGTTTTTAAGTGCTGCTAAGAGCCCCACCAGCAACTCTAATTGTAAACTCAGCATGAATTGAATTGTTTTTAGGACGTCCGAATTGATGGAAAAAAGTGTCATTTGACAGAAAAACAATTAAGTTTAAGTAAAGTTGAGTGTTGGTGTTAGATCCTCAGACCCTTATTTTATTAAATGAGTTTTATTTTAATTTAATTACACTTTGTACTTACGTTTCTTAAGCATATTTAAACAAATATAGATAGTAATAGTATATATATAATAGTGATAATATCTATGGTAATATAATAAAGCGAGATTTTGTTTAAACGCGCTAATATCTGGAACTACCGGTCGGATTTGAAAAAATCTTTTTGTATTTGATACCTAACCCAATTCTTGAGGAAGGTTATAGCCTAGGCCTATTTATCCCGGGAATGCGGGTAAAACCGTGGGCAACAGCTAGTTTATTTAATAAAAAAAGTTACACGGTTTTATTTTATAACCGATCATCAAAATCAATAAGATTTATTATTTACTAGCTTCCGCCCCGTTGTTTCACCTGCGTTCCCGTGGGATCTTATGTTTTCCCGGGATAAAAAGTAGCCTATGTGCTATTCTAGACTATAATCTATCTCTCTGCCAAATTTCATCCAAATCTTTTCAGTAGTTTTTGCGTGAAAGAGTAACAAACATCCATCCATCCATCCATCCAAACTTTCACATTTATAATTAATTAGTGGGATCATAATAGTAGTGGGATTAATCTGATTAAATTAAATAAATACATTCCAAATAATACTCACACGTAAAACATTTGTCGCATGATATTTTTGCTAAAAGATGAAAGTTCATTCATGCTCTCACATAATAATTACATCCTCGATAAGCTGGATCATATAGACGAATATAGAAACAAGGAATTATATAAATTACATTCGTATAAAATTAATATCAGGACGTAGTTCATAGAATCAGCAAGTCGTCTGACATAGGTCAATGCTCTTTAATTAGAGCAGGACTATTTGGCTAAGCGAGACACTGGAAACTTCTGGATTAAAGCGGTTTGACATTGTTTCTTTCAAAGATGAAATTATGTCGATTAGGATAATTTAAAGTATGTCCTATATGTATTTCATAAATACTGTAATATAAAACTTTCTTCGAACATTTAAATAATTTAATGTGCACTAATTAAGGATTTTTTTTTAAATTCAATCTCTAAGGCGGTAATATGGAGGACATGAATAAACCCGCAGGGCGGATAGCTAGTGTATAATACTTTAAAAACAAGCTAGAAAATATAGGAGAGGGAGACCGACGGGCTGGGAGCTTTTTCCGCCAACGCATAAGCTTGGCCATCCAAAAAGGGAACGCTGCCAGCCTGTTGGGAACCTTGCCTATCGACAGCAGCGAGGGCTTTGAGGGCTATATTTTCATTATATAGCCTATAGTATATTGTAAAATATACTTGACGTGCCTGTAATAGTTAATAATAAATAATTTTCAATGTTGGTACCTACTAAATGTTTCAATTACGTTGTTTATTATTATATTTCATTAATGTTTCATTCCTAATTTGTCATGTCCCTCCCTATTTGAATCCTTTGGATGTTGACCTACAATATCTGCTTAGAAAGTCTGTCGTACCCCGTAAGCAGTTTTTCGTAACCCTTCAAAATATTGCGATGTAATAAATCATATTTTTATAGCCTGCGATTGCTTCTTTAATCCCGTTATAGAATTTAGGTGAAATGAATAAAATATAAATCTTTTCGCGTTTTTATGAGTGAAAATATTTTATCATTAGTAATACAAATTTTAGAAATAAAAAGTCTAAGCGTATATTGGATGGTACGTATTACACACGATATTTTCTACTCCACTGTGCGCGGTTTCACGGACCACCAAAGACGAGCATGCACGTGTACTAAACTCGTTTTAAGAAATTACTTTATAAAATCTGATGTAATGAATGGAATTAATAATTTTAACCAAAAATCCTTAAATGCTTACCTACATTATTCTGGGAGGACATGTCCCATAGTCAAAGTTGTTCAGTAAGGCGAACCTAGCATAGTTTATACCATCTTAAAATAACCACCCGGTATAACTAAAGCATGTGCAAAATCATGCCTCTGGACCCACTGATTTAAGCTATACGTGTCTATAATAATAATAAAAAAAATGATAAAGACAACGTGATACTTTATAAAAAAATAACCGACATCAAAAACTGAAAAGCATAACATAAATATTTTCTTTATACATCATTTTGAAATCGGTGCCAAGTAAAACATAAAAATTACTTAGTCTTCAGGTTACTTTCTTGATTTGTTTTTGTTTCAGCAAGTTTTCTTTATAGTTAAGTAGTATCTATCTATTTTTGATAATATTTCGAGTTAGTGTGAAAGATTGGTTTTAATATTTTTTTGTTGTTGTTGTTTTGTGTTATCCTTAGTAATTTTAATGTTTTACTTGGCACCGACTTCAAAATGATGTAGAAATAAAATATTTATTTAATGCTTTTCAGTTTTTGAAGTTGGTTATTTTTTATTTACTATAAATTATTGTTATTTAACACTTTTAAGTTACGATTATGGGTAGACCTAGTAAGGCAGCTTTTCGAATGCGGAAACGATGGCTAGATTGAACGGAATAAAACAGAACCGTACAGGAACAGAAATATTGAAAAAATATTAATGAAAGTCCGTAAGAGTTAGGCCGTCGCGGTGCACACGTTACTGGGCACTACACTTGATGAAGCTGTTATAGATCTTGGAAATAAAAAAGACCCTAAAGGCCTAAACCCTAAATGTGTATGTATTTAGCTGTCAGTCGTGTAAAAACCTTTGAAGGATTAACACTGTCTAATTTAGAATCAAATAAATTATTGAGTAGGCCACACAGACTCTTTCGTCAAAGAGCATTGCCAGAAATGATGCTCTTTATAATGTTTGCCTTTAAATTTTGCCATGAGATAATATCCATTGGTACTGAATTTACACGTTCGAGCTGTTTGTCATGAAGGAGTTCCGTTGTATGCATTCCTAGTCCAAGTCCAGTCCAGTCCAACACGTCCTTGATCATAGCTAGGTACCTCCTCGTAATGGAATTGTCATAAACCTAACTACACCTCAATCACTACACAATTCCTATCTGTTATATCTTCGGAGTCCACAGTCGAATACCAATGAAATTTAAATGGAACCATTTTGACGCTATACTAAATCCAATGCAAAAGAATTTATTAAAATCGGTTCATAAATGACGGAGTAATGAGTGAACATCCATAAAAAATAAAACAACCGAATTGAGAACCTACTCCTATTTTCTTAAAGTCGGTTAAAAAGATGAAGCGCTAACTCTTGTGCTAGCGTTAGCTGTGTTACAAGAGACAGTGACATCCCCATAAAATAGGTACTTAATCCATCTGACCCCAAACTAAGCAGAGCTTTTACTATGGCAACCAGATAACTGATATACTACATATACTACTTTTCTTTTGTAAATACATACATATAGATAATTACACCCAGACATAGGACAAACAAACATGTTCATGCACAAAAATGTCTGTCCTGAGTGGGAATCGAACCCACGACCTGCGGCGTGATAGATAGGGTATCATACCAACCACGCAAGTTGCTAAACCAAAATGATAAAAAGAAAAAAAAAACTATTGAAATAATGTACTTACTTAATGTGTGTGTGTGCGAGTGTGAGATTTTATGTGTATGTGCGTGAGCTACTTTCTTATTATACCTGTAAGTTTTAATTTTATATCATTTTGTAAGAAGCTTTTCACTACCATCGGAATCAAAGTTGTCTAACCATGATTTAAGTTTATAAGTCTATCAGTGTTAAATTAAGTACCTAGATCTAGTTTTCAAAGACGTAACGTCCTTAATAGTTAGCTCACTGGAAAGAACCGCAATTTTACTGACGCACATGACATTGACACTCGTAGAATTATTCGTAGTTATATTGAAAATCATAGACGCAGACACTTCAATTATGTTTATATACGTTACAACGGTTAGGGTAATTTGAAAGTCGCAAAATTATTCATAGAGGTCGCCTCACCGCCTTACATTACGGAATGAAAATTATTCGAGCCGCCTTACACATGACGCGAGGAGCTTACATTTTAGATTCAAGCGTACATACATCATAATATACGATTAAGGTAGATTACATATTGGATAACCTTGTTACTTGTCTTTGTGAGGACGAAATAGGTCCAAACTCTATTAGCTAGTGTTACGATTCTAGGGATGTAGGTACTAATGGAATGTGAGATTACAGCTTCCCATTTGAAACTGTATATGATTCCGAAAAGAAATAGGTTGAATATTTCTCTCTATTGAAAAAACCTAAGCTCATTGCAGAATTCGTACGACCTCCCGCCACAGGATGCGACGTCACTACCATTGACCTGTCGCTTCAAAGCTTGCATCAAGATAGCTTATTTAATTATGAGTAATTTAAACTTATTTGCATCATACTTGTGAACAGGTGCTGCTTGTGGGGGCTGGTCTGTTTAAGTTTGTCATCCATTTATCTACGAAGTTACTCATAATTTTGACACTTTTTCCTTTTTGTCATATTAGTATTGTCAGTGAGACTAAATCAATCTAATATATAAAATTCTCGTGTCACGGGGTGCGTGGTTGAACTCCTCCGAAACGGCTCGACCGATTCTCATGAAATTTTGTGTGCATATCGGGTAAGTCTGAGAATCGGACAACATCTATTTTTTAAACCGCTACGCGAGTTAAACCGTGGGGGACAGCTAGTAATTTTATATAATAAATCCGATTTGGTTTTGAAAAGAGTAATTGCTGAGTTTCTTGCCGACTCTTCTTAGTAAAAGCAACCTTCCGAACCGAGCGTTAGAGTCAGACTATTCATAAGTGCTTGTAAATGCCTATTTGAATAAGAAATATTTTCATTTTCATTAATGGACCGAGCTGAGTGTTTTTCCTAGTCGTATTTTTGAAGCTGTGGAACTGAATCACCGTGCAAAAAATATGAACTTGGACTATGTATACATAAAAAAATTGGTGAACTTTAAAACTACGTTAAATATGGGAAATAAAACATTCTCATCGATATCGAAGCAGCTAGTCCGGAATCCAAAACTCAAATCAATTTATTAGGTTAAAAAATACAATATACCCCTTCATAGTGAATTAGAACCATATAAATCGTCTGAGCAAAAATGGTTTTGGTGAATAATTTTTAAACTCAATAAAAAGTGTGCCAAACATAATGAAAAGTAAAAGAAAATAATGTACAAGTAGTACTTATAATAGACCGTGGAACGTAAGTTAGAGCATATGCAAATTACTTAAACAAGTCTCGACTTTACAATGTACTTACGTTAAGTAATTTGTCTGAACACAATATTTTACTTTAATCTCCTAGATCTCTTTGACTCGTTTTACAGACAAATAACATTTTGTATTTAGTCTTAAGTAAATCGCTAATGTAGAGTACAATTTTAAAGATAACACTTAAGTTGGCTAATCTTTATAATTGTGAGGACTAAAACACTTCTTACTTAGTGTTAAAATTATACAAATCGCAGTTCTTATAGAAGATTAACTTAAAGAATCTTAGTTATTTTTTACAAGCTTTTGTTTAACTTTACCTTTTAGTGTATTTTTGTATGTAACGAATAAACTCAAAAACGACTGAACCGATTTCCAAAATTCTTTCTGCATTAGAATGCTACATTATTGAGTAACATGGGTTTATATTTTATCCCGGAAACGAGGGTTAAACCGCGTGGACTTGGATCTTGCAACTGAATTTTAAGCAAGCTCCACTCAACTTCAACTGATTGAGATGATTTTTTTCATTTTTGGTTTTAGTAGCTGCTAGCTGTTTTTGTGCTTAAATAAATGAATACTTACCAAAAAGGTTGTTTTAAAAATAAATATTCATGAGATGACTTTACGCCTTGTTATAGCTTATAATAGTTGAATACATATTTATGTATTTTAATTAATTATTCAGTAAAGTAGAAAGTGTTATCGCAACAATTATTTAAAGGTTGACCACAATCTTATAATAAGGTAAGTAAGTAAAGTTGACGCTGGGCGGTGCTAAGTAAACATAGGCTCCAAGAAAACTGAATCTAATGTAATTTTATAAGAAGTTATGAAGTAAGATGTTTTTTTCTCATCTTATTTTATACTAGCTAGCTTTCAGGGATATTACCCCCTAAGGGGTTGAATTTTAGAAGATCTTTTCTTTACATCCCTACCCATGTTACCCTCCAAATTTCGTGGTTCTTTGATTATAACCTATCAGTTGTCGGTCAGGACTTGTCCTCGCATATATATAGATCAAGAGGCTTATAGACCACCTAGTAGGTGGAAGGTTACTAAGAAGATTGCTAATATTCTTGTGACCTTGAAAAGTCCTTTTAGTGCCTTTTTAGAATCTCATGATGTATAAATGTAGGAAAACTGTGGTTGATTCATGATACCTGAATACATTCAAAAACTTCGTTAGCGTTCAACTATTACCTTTAAAGAAGTTGAAATAAGGTTTATATTCGAACTCAAGGTTAATATATCTCTCACTAACATGACACTAATTGACAAATTATTTATCTTAAGACCCCTCTTCAGAATCTCGTTACCTTCAACCCTCTGGCCCTTAGGGTAACGAAGGTATTCTCAAACTTGTAATATAATCTGGCTGTATTGTATGTTACCTATTCATAGGTACTCTCTTATGAAAAGGTAACATCGGTTGTGACAATATCAGTAGAGTGTAGGCATGGCATGATTCACAAGTAGCATGTGAAAAATCACATGAAATGCATTTTCATACGTCACACCTGCTACCTGCCTTGACGTACTCTGTTAAGTCATACGCTGCTACTTCTCTGCTACCTTGCTACATCGCACAATGTAATGTCGCACATCGCAGATCATTCGGATATCATCGTATAACATCGACAACTCACGACGACGTCAGAAAGAGCGAACGAGTAAGGATGAATATTGAAATGCCAAATCCAGTCGTGTTAGAAAGAGCAAATATAATTGACAGGTTCGTCGCTATACGAACGGGTCGCACGTGTTACGTAATTTGAACTTTGACCTTGATTAGCTTAGGCGAGTATTTATTGTATTAACTTCTTTGCAATGATTTGTAGCAGATCGCAAAATCATTTGTTTGTTTACGAAATGAATGAGAAATAATTTCACTTGTCGCATGACATTCTCTAGGTGCGATACGTGTTTGTACGTGTGTTTGATAAGATAGTGTTTTCATTTTGTTTTTAAGTTTTTTGTGTGTATAGTGTATTCCAAATAGTATATATTTCTTGACAAACTTGATTGAACTTTAAATTAGGTTTGACAAAAATAAAAAAATTGTGCATCTATTTGGAATCATTATGAAAAAATCCCAGACAAGACTGTGGCAAAATGTATATTATGTAAAAAAAAATATTCATATAAAACTTCCATCACCAACTTAAACAAAACATTTATACCATAAACATTTAAGTGCGTACCAAAATTGATTCAATCCTACGCAACAAACTCGAGTGACTGTTAGCAGCGCCATTGATCATAATTTATTCTTCATTTTCAGTAGCAAACGGTAGCAAGACTAGCAAGTGTGACATTAGAGCGTTGCGAAATAAAATCATTGGCTGTGAAATTTCACATGTGAAATCACTGTGAAGAAAAAAAATAATTTCATCAAATGAAAATGAAATAAAAGTAGCAATCATTTGCACTACGTTCAGGAAATAGTAGAGTTGATACATTTGTGAACACTTTGGTATACGAGTATAATTATACGCATATTATTTTATGTTTACGTTTTTCACCTAACAGGATACTTTTAATCGTACGCAGTCTGTCTGTCACATAGCTGTATCTTTTAAAACCCATAAAAAGAGAGAGCTTCTGCCCCGTGGTTTCACCCGCGCTCCTGAAGGATCTTATGTTTCCCAGGACAAAAAGTACCCTATAGGTAGTACTGTTTTTTTGTTTTATTTTTAATTCTTTCGGGTATAGTATTGTAGGCTGATTCACCTCCTTTAACGTGACAGGTGATTAAATTGCCACCCTGTATATTATAAATTACTACACCTGTGTGTCAATCATACTCAAAATGGAATTCATTTAAATATCCAGCTGAGGTTATATGCACAGAGGGAAACATATTAGGCTTGGTTATTTATTAAGCGCATTATTTTAATAAATTGTTTTCCTATATTAATTACAATTTATTATTGCCTGCGATATAACATGTTACTTTTTGTAATAATTGTCAATTACTTTGTTAAATTATTAGCAATCATAAAAAAATAATCAAAACCACATTGTCTTAAAAAAAACATTTAATATTTATGAATGTACTAGTAGAATAAAAGAACATTCGTATTTCAAAATATACATTAAAAGAAGTACCTAAATAAAATAAAGTAGAAACACTCGGTTAATACTGTTTACGAAGTCGAAATAAAATGCTTCAATTTTCTCATTGTTGATGTTCCTAAATTATTCTCGGCATAAAATATCGTTGTCACTTTAACACCGGCGGAGTAATTTCAGACTTAAACCTAAATTATCACTTTCCAGAAACAAGTTTAAACGAAATTCGTAGCCTTGTTCTCTCAAGTTCGAACACTAGTGATGTCACATACTAAACAGTTTCGGATTTATTTTCAGATCTGTATGTATCTATTGCAAATTCACTAGTAACTTGGCTCAACAAAGTGAGGGACTCAAGATTCAAGGGGAAATGTATACGTTTCTATACTTAAAAAAAAACCGGTCAAGTACGAGTCGAACTCGTGCGCCGAGTGTTCCGTAACTACCCATTATACCGCCAAAATATTTTTTTTCACGCAACAGCACAATTTTATTTATTTACCTTGTTTGCAGTAGGTGCCAATTAAGCTAGACCTCTAAATTGTATGAGCGCCGATACAAATCAGAGGGCTATCTTAATTGGCGTCTACTATTATGTATGGGGACACCTTTAATTTACATTTTTTTTTTTTTTTGGAATTTTTCCTTTATTTGTGCTGTAAGACCTTGCTTTTTGCCAAATTTCGTGATTCTAGGTCAACGGGAACTACCATATAGGTTTTCGACCCAAAACCTATAGGGTACTTCCGGTTGACCTAGAATTGTCAATTTTGGTTAAAAGCAAGGTCTTATAGCACAAGTTAAGGAAAAATTCCGAAAAATAAATAGTTTAAAATTAAACATTTAATTAAGTTTAAAAGTTTAAATTTTGGTACTTACAAGTTTTTGCGAAAATCTAAAATTGCCCATATCTTTTTATCGTGTTGACTCAGGACCTTGATTTTTTACACCTAATACAGGGATTATAGACTTCAGTATCTGATATAAATTTCAACTTCCTAGGTCCACCCGTTCCTGAGAAAATCGGTGGTGACACACGGACAGACGGACAGACGGACGGACAGACCGACGGACAGACAGACGGACAGGCGGACAAGAAAGTGATCATATAATGATTCCTTTTTTTACCTTTTGAGGTACGGAACCCTAAAAACATCCAAATTAAATCTAAAACTATCTTCGACTTGAGTTAACGAGATAGAGATGCAAATAGAGTCACCGCCGGCCGTAAATTTTAAGATATTTCAATTTATTAAAATAACCATGAATTTCAAAAAATCTTGATTAATTCTACCAAAAACAATCAATAAAAAAGGAAATGTACCTAACTATATATTTTGAAATCGTGACGTCAACGAACGTGGGGCACTCAGAAAGTTTTGAGAAACTTTAAAAAAAAGTTTTATGAGTCAAGTTTTTTTTATTTAATCTTTTCAAATAACTCTTCACCAGTATCTATACAAGGTTTCATGCGTCTAAAAGTCTAAACCAATTTTCGAAACACTTTTTCCAATCCGCCGCGAGACACCTTTTCTATGGCCTTCTCGAACGCTGTTAGCGCATGCGGCACCCAGCGTGAAACTATCCTCCTCACGCGAAGATGCTCATGTAGAATTTCGTGAACGCTTCCCGATCCAATTTGCAGTATGTGCTGAAGCTCTTCATACGTAATTCGCCTATTCTCTTGAATTATTTTTTTCACTGTTAGCACGTTTCCTTCCGTAACAGATGTCAAAGGGCGACCACTTCGTTTTTCATCCCTCAAAGTTAGTCGACAGCGATGAAATTCGTTATACCAGTGGTATACGGTTGCTTTAGAAGGGCCTTCATCTATAAATGACTTTTGAAGTCTATCATACGATTCGTCCGGTTTAAGACGACATTTGAAATCATAAAAAATCATCGCGTGAAAGTGTTCTTGACGCAGATCTATTTTTCAATGAGACACGATAGTTCAAATTAGCTCTTAAAAAAAGTGGAGGGATGTTTTGTAATTGGAATATTTGTATTTTTACTTATAAATAATCGTGTTTTCTAAATAAATTATAACTAACTGGCCACACATACATAAAAACTTTTTCCTCAAAACTTTCTGAGTGCCCTGGTATATGCTGCCATAGTAATTTGACTATTTTTTGTAAATTTTACAAATATGTCGATAAAAATATTACGCCAAATAAAAGTTGCAAAAAAATATATTCCCTATTCTGATTCCATTTTCCAAGTATGTGGCTTATGGTCGAAAATATTTCAAATATCCGAAAGTTTCGGATAAATAATGTTTGCATCACTACAGTTAACAGTGGTAATTTATCTTTCGCAATAAAAAAAAGGTGAAAATAGAAGGTTGGAATCTTGTCAGCCTCCACAAAAAGTGTTTAGATTACGTGAATATTTGTTTAACGTGAATCGTTTGAATTTTGTTTCTTTACTTTTTGTTTTTAAAAGCTTAGGTAGTTGAATTTTTGTGACTTTTTTCTTTAGGTAGCTTCGTCGAGGTATTTCTGCTATTCCTTTGACCGTTGACACATACTGTATCATGGACTGCATTACATTTTATAAAGGTAAAAGGGAGATGTATTAAATGTGTATAATGTAGGCAAGGAATCGGTTAGAAGGTTACCAGGTTCATCATGCATTCTTTTTGTTTTATAGCAATATTCACCGAATAAAAAAAACTGCCTCCGTTCGGTAATTACGATGCCGCAGACAGATAGACTGACAAAGGCTTCGAACTTATAATTCCCATAATTTTACGTCGGAGATCAAAAGCAGACTTCATAATAAATTTCTCTTATAAATACTAAGTCGATGCGCGTCGGTTCTACAATAGTTCTAAAGAAGTCTAGTTGTATTCGCAATGACTTTGGTGCAACTTTAGAGGATATTCATTTTGAGGTATACGTTGAGCTATTATGCGTCACTATAAAGAAACAAGTACTCAATAATGCCAAGGATTTACATTTGATAGCATCATATATACCGGGAGGTATGCCGCATCAACCTACCCGGATTGAGGCTGCTGTTGAGTTTATAACTAAATTTCATGAATCACACGAACAAAATAATTTTATAATAGTCGGTGACTTCAACCTCCCATGCATAAAGTGGACTGATGCGGAGGAGCCTGTTTTTCTAAAAACAGGATCGGTAGCTATTCAGGAAGTTGCTTTTAATTTTGTAAACAGCTTGAGTTTAATAGGTATGAAACAATACTGTTTTGTAGAAAATCCTCATGGTAATACTCTGGATTTAATATTTGGTACATTTTCGATAGATGTTACAAAGTGTCTCAACCCTTTACTTCGCGAAGACAGTTTTCATCCAGCTCTGTGTATCGATGCATCTGACATTGTGACGACACCATTGCGTGTCGCTCCATCGATTAAGATAAAATTTTTCAAAGGTAAGTATGATTTGATCAATGGTTTCTTACATAATATTAATTGGAATGAGTTGCTTAGTAATAATACTTTAGATGAGGCATTATCAAATTTTTATAGAATACTTTACACAAGCATTGACAAATTTATTCCTAAAGGTTTACAAAAAAACAATAAAAATTACCCATACTGGTTTAGCCCGTCTCTTAAAAAAATAGTTAAAGAGAAAGCAAGAGCTCACGCACGTTGGAAAAAGTATGGTAACCCTCGAGACTATGATGAATTTTCTCTTCTTCGTAGAAGGTATCATAAAGTAAGACAAGAATGCTACTCCTCACATCTCGACACTACAGCGCAGTCATTAAAAAAATGCCCTAAATATTTTTGGCAATTTGTCAAAACTAAGAAGAGAGGCTCAGGTTACCCGAAGCACTTTACACACTCGGACAAAATATACACTGAAGGGCCTAGTATTTGTGACGGTTTTAGTAATTTTTTCCAGAGTGTTTACATGTCACCTTTAAGCTCGAGCGAATATGATTCTCTGAATTTAGGTACACACAGTATGCCTCAGCGCAATGATGGCATTATTCAAACAATACCAATTAATGAGGAATTAATTGCCAAATATATTAATAGGTGTAACCCTAATAAGAGTGCTGGTAGTGATCTCATTCATCCGGTATACATCTTGAGGTGCGCTAAATCGCTCACGCCACCACTCAATATTTTATTTAATAGATCCTTGAAGGAACATACCTTCCCTTCAATATGGAAGGAAGCACACCTAATTCCTTTACATAAAAAAGGCTCAAGAAATAAAATAGAGAATTACAGAGGAATATCGATTTTGAATGTATTTAGTAAACTTTTTGAACAAATAGTTTATGACTCCATCTATCCGATCATTCAATGCAACATACCCAATGAACAACATGGTTTTCTGCGTGGTAAATCAACTATCACAAATTTAACTCTCTTTACGTCAACTTTGCTAAATGACATGGAAACTGAGGGACAGGTTGATGTGGTTTACACTGATTTCGAAAAGGCTTTCGACAGGGTGGACCATGTCATCCTGCTTTCGAAATTGCTGCGTCTGGGAATTCGTGGCGACTTACTAAGATGGATGGAGTCATATCTACATAATCGTTCACAAGCTGTTGTCATAGGAGGATATAAGTCGGACTTTTTTAAGGTGGTCTCAGGGGTACCACAAGGTTCACATCTGGGTCCTTTGCTATATATAGCCTTTCTTTATGATATCGCTCATTGTTTCCATCATTCCAATTTTTTAATGTATGCGGACGATAAGAAAATTTATACAAAAGTAAATACTTTATCTGATTGTGAGAAATTACAAAAGGACTTGACACGACTTGCTAATTATTACAGATTAAATAGAATTTCAGTTAACATCAATAAATGTCAGACTGTTACATTTACGAGACGAAAAAAGCCAATTAAATTTAATTATGCATTTGATGGTGTTCACATCGAGCGAGTACAGGCTGTGCGTGACTTAGGAGTTTTGCTCGACAGTAAACTTACTATGCTGGATCACATAGGTCAAATAACAAACAAAGCTTACCGAATTCTTGGTTTCGTGCTGCGTACATGTCAGCCGCTCCGAGATATAGATAGCGTTATCACGGTTTATTGTGCATATGTGCGCAGCATTTTAGAATATGGTAGCTGCGTATGGTGTCCTAAATATCTAACACACACAGAGTGCATCGAACGCATTCAACGCATATTTATCCGCCACCTAAACTATCGCAACAAACGCACATCATCATCTTCTTCATATGAACAAGACTGTAAGCACTTTAAGCTGTTAACGTTACAGGAACGTAGGACTTTGTTAGATATGTCTTTCTTTCATGATATTGTCCAAAGTAACATTGACTGTCCTGCTCTCGTTAACAATATCCGTCTTCAAGTACCCTCGCGTAGAACTAGACACACCAAGTTGCTACACGTTCCCTTTCATAGGACTAATTATGCAAGTAACTCTTTCTTTGTTCGTGCTGCTGATACATATAATACACTATTTTCTCATATTGATTTATTCCACTCCTCAAAATATGTTATCAAGTGTCAAGTGAAACAACATTTCACACATACCTTACAGTGATTACTAAGTTTAATTTTGTTCAACTCGTTTTATTAACTACCTACTCTGGGCACAAACGCTTTATTATTATTATAATTATTATTATATTTATCGGTATTTCATGTATATGGAATACTTATTTATTTATTTATCTACTATCTATGTATTTAATTTTACACATAATCAACTTTTGTGTGTGCAAATTGAGTAGAATTCGTTAAGGAATATAGGTACTATAATAATGTTAAACCCTCTTCGGTGATTTTAGCTGTCACCTCTTAGTCGTTAAGTTAGCTTTAAGAAATTATTGAAACATAATTTAGTGGAGACCTGTCATTGGCGGTAGTTTTTTGTTTTAAGGTTTCTTTTTTGTATTTACATAAAAGCTGTTGGTCTCAATAAAAAAAAAAAAAAAAAAAAAAAAAAGAAGTGGTAAAAGCTGTCTCGGGGTAAAATTTCAACGGAGGTATAAGTAATATCCTAGCGATTAGTGCTTGTTATTAGTGATTTTGTTTTATAACTCAAAGACTAGCTTTTATTTTCACCTTATTTATCCTATTATAGTAACAACTAGCTGTAAAGTATTTAATGACATGAATGATTGTAAATTGACATTCCATTGACAGTGCTCATGTTTTCTCCCACTATTATGGCGGACAGGGAAGAAAAGTTGCTGTCTGACGACCGGTCATACGACCCTATGAAATCTGGCATTTAATTATAGGAATGTACATAGTGCTATTTTATTCTAATACTACTTCACGCAGGCCCTATAAGTATTGACAGATTTCACACCATTTAGTTTATCTTGACCATTGAGGATATTGTAGGCCGTTGATTTGAATCTGTATCTTTATGATGGTAGGTAGCTAAGGTAATTTTCTGAATTTTGAAATATTTCGTCGTCGTCATCGTCCTGACATTGAGTTTTGTCGTCCGTCATCTCTGTCTCAGGAATATACTTACGTTAACGATTTAATTCAAAAAAAATAAAAAATCATTGCGATTTGTTACATATAATAATAAGATTAAACACGTTTCCCATAGAACACGTAACACAGCTAAATATATTGAGAAATTTCCCCTATAACTTCGATAAGCATCATAAAATAGTCACATTCGCGCCAAATAATAACATTTGTAAATATCGATTAATCATAAACCTTATTTTTTTCTTGATTTTATGATTTTTGCAAACGTTTTTATTATTCGGTGAACATTTAATTTAATAAAACCAAGATTTTTCAGGATGATTTAGATGTAGATACCTACTTAGTTAAATGAAAAAAATAATATTTAAATATATAATAATATATACAAAAAGTACGTGTGGCACTCGGGGACTGCCGTGGTAAAGCTATTGCATAGCATTTTTATCAACTTATGCAATTATAATTTTTTTATTTTATTTATGCAGTATTTTTTTTTCTTTGATATTAATAGATACCTATATATAGGTGATATGGTGCCGTGGTAAAGCTATTGCATAGCATTTTTATCAACTTATGCAATTATAATTTTTTTATTTTATTTATGCAGTATTTTTTTTTCTTTGATATTAATAGATACCTATATATAGGTGATATACTTTCTCACTTCTTTAAATTTCGAGGCGCATCTGAAGAAGATCGGTGCATGTAGGGATGTGTGGAATAATAATTATGATAAACTATCGACTTTTGTTTTTCGTATATATCATACACAGCATTTTATTTAATTAGAGTATATAAGCCCCTACCATACTAGTTACGCAGAGAGATAAAGCTTTCATGTGATTTCACGGTGACGGCGCTCAGGTAACTGACAAATATGGCGCGATTTGACCTTGAATCTTTTTGACCGCACGTAAAATTACGGTGACGGCGACCGGTGACTGCCTGCACTAGTCTGCGTTATCGACATTTATGTATTTTTATCGTAAAAATACCCGACATTTCAAACTTGAATACACTTTATTGTATACAAATACTTGTACTAGAGTAACACTATGGTTATTTTGTAATGAAAGTATACACATTCATTGCCAATAGTGATGGTAATTTCAATAGTGCCTTTTTTTCTTTTAGGCAATCTATTAAATATTTACCGAATTCGCCCATCCCTAGTACGCGCAAAATTACGTGATTGGCGATACAGGTATACACGCAGTGATCACACTGCACTTGAACCTCAAAATTCACAGTATTTATCATTCTAAAAATTGAAAAAATAGCCTTATCAATAAAGATATAACCTAAATCTTAAAATTGATTAATTTTGTATTGAATTTGTGCGCTGTAAAAGAACTTTTTCAATAAAATATCATAATATTACGTGTGTGGCGAGTCGGGCATTAATTTCAGAGCCCATGATATTAAGGTGTCGGCGCTTAAAGGAATAATATATATAAACACGATCAACTACATAATACGTGTCGCAGGCATTTTTCGAACTTGGCTAAATAGATACACTACCGTGTCTCAGATGGTGTTAAACAATTTCAAAATATGATTACTTTTTAATTAATTAAAGTTCTGACTTAATATGACTTTACAACTAAGTTTGTTGCAATTGAAATTTTGCTGGTGTTTAAATCCTTTTCTTTTGATTCTATGTCATGTGTTTTCAACTTTCACCTAAGTCGAATATATTTGAGTTTTAAGTCAGCGTTGCGACGTTATCGGTGTTAGCGCAGAATATTGTACTTAGCTTTCATTCAGTAAAAGTAATTTAGCGAACTTCGCAAAAGTTACGCTTACTCAAAGGATTCTAATTCCCTTTGAACATTTCTTATTATGTTAATTTTGAAGTACAAAATTGATATTGTTTTGAAAAGATAATTCATATAATATATGTAACATTTATTTTATTTTATTTACTTTTTTTTTCAAATTCAAGTACTTATTTATTTCTTTTTTTTCTTACTTGGCGTTGTATACTTACCACCTTCGGCCATATCATCATTAAACATGGTCAGATTGTGATCCAACACAGGCCTATACCAGAGAAAAACAAACTTAACTTTAATTTATCGATTAAAGCGGAAAGCGAAAAGGTGATACTACGATTTAAGCGGTTGACAAATCTATCTGTTACTGGTGGTCACCGGTGGTCAAAATTCCACCTTAATAAATTCATTCATATACGAACACTTTCCTTAAAGTTTGTCTTTGCCGCGTTATTGACAAAGCATAGAGATGTCACAACTGTCAGTGGTGACATGTGTGTAGGTGTGTATCAAATACATGGCAGTGTGTGTCATGTTTTTTTATTAATTTAATTTATTTCTAATGCATATTATATAAAAGTATTTGAATTCTGCACTCCTTCTCCATATAAACTTTATCTGTGCCAAAGTTCATACTCCTCCGTCCGCGTAATTTTCGTAAAGAGATGTACAAACTTTAGTGAGTTGTTGTTTCTGGCAAAAAAAGAGACATTCCCCCTTATTCAGACCCATTCGGTTGCCATTAGGGAAAGGACGATTTTATTTCGTTAAATTTACGCTGATGCTGTGTTAGTCGCAGAATTCTTTTGCCGCGATCGTGTACCGATCGACTGCTTCATTCCAAATAGAAGTTTGAAATGAGAAAATAGGAGCCATCCTATTCAGTAGACTAATCAATCGGTTTGTCTACCCGATCGGGACCGCAACCGAGCAGGTCTGAATAAGGGGGATAGCTACGAACGCCGGGGATTAATATGTTTAAAAAAATATTTAATTTATTCTAAAACTTTAAATACGGCGATGAAAACTAGTTCAATTAGAAATATACAATGAATTTCTTATTTTAGCAAAAAGCTGTCATCGGCAGCATTACGAACAATAAAGTTATAATTAGTGTATACAAACTTTAATCTGATTGCGCCCGACCCCCAGGGTATATACACATTCTTGTATGACAATTGTAATTTGTACCTTTGTTTTACAATGATTACATATTATGTACACTTAATTAATGTAGCTATTAATGTAGCTATATATTGTAGGTATAGATGGGGACCGCAATGCGGGTGGAGTATGTAAATGCTCTTGAATTTTAGAAAGTTTACTGAATAAATTAGTTATTTATTTCTTTATATTTTAATTAACATTACATAAGATTATTAGAAACATTCCAGACTCATAATATCAAGTTTTTTTTTATATTAGAAGCGATGATAGCTCAGTGGTAAGTAGTGGAGTGTCAAATTTGATACGGTACTTTGTAGTACCCGCCTGGCTGGCTACCACTCTCAAATTGAGACTCTAATGCATAGCACTTAACCAGTGTGTCACGACGTAGATTTAGAATCCCATCAGATCATCAATATAAAATAATATTTTACTTCCTAAAAAAATATTAGAATAACTATGAATAAGAATAAAAGATAAGAAATAAGAACTGTAACAATATAAAAATACACATGTAAAAATGACAATATTGTGTTATTTGGAGAGAGATTGTGTATAGTAAAAACTTACCCCAAATGGGTTCAATACATATTATTATATTCTTTATTTTTAATGTTCAAAACATAAAACATATTCACTATAGATATCTTACAAGCATGAACTTGGCATACTTTCAGCAATATTATATTGTAAACACAAATAAATACAGTAATTTAATACGTTTTAAAAGCTCGATGTCTTTCCAAGTAATCTATACTATAATAAACAGTAGACTCCGGTGTGTCTGTACATTGAATGAAAGCAATAAAAATAGAAAGGGGATAACTAAAGAAGAGTAGGTAATAGAACATAAATCAACGATTTTTAGAATTATTTTCTCTCTGTCTGTTTGTTACATCTTTCATCAACTACTTAACGGATTTTCATGTAGTTTTCAGATGTAGATACTAGACAGAGATTAATTTGGAGCAGAATATAGGCTATGTTTCATTAAAATCGCATGTTGCAAAAAAAGTTATCGTCATTTAAAGATTTTTGGAATTTACTTTTATACCTACTGTTAGATTTTTTTATCTATAAGGGAAAAAAGTTACAGAAATTTTGTAAAGTCTGCGCGAGCGAAGCCGCAGGCGAACAGCTAGTGAATAATAAGTCAAAGTTGTTTAAAGACAGGATTCCATAAAACAAAATTTGAAAAATAAAAAATAAAACAAAATAATGACCAGAATCAATTAAAAATGGACACTCTACACAGACCTATCTATAGTAAAGAAATAAATGTGTTTATAAATAAATTTATGTTTTTAATTCTTTAGCTAAACTTCCAGGGTTGCACCCTACTTAACTAAAATGTTCATTGTACTTTCACCCCTGTTTAGCTAAATAATTAAAAATATCCCTGTATATTTCGAAACCTTACTCGCGTAATCTTCACCACATCCCCACACTTCATTATTACATAAACCGTCTTCAATAAACGATTTGACTGTCTAGTATGGATTTTACATTTCATTATTTGCTTTCATATTACGAGCACTAATTGAATATTATCGCAATATTTTAAATACATTATAGCAAATTTCTTTGTTGTAAAGCAATATGATGTATAACTAATGAATAAACTATAATGTACATATACCTAAGTATATTTACAATTAAAGTAAAAAATACAAACTATGATATATAGAAAACATCCTCAAAGCCCTCGCTGCTGTCGATAGGCAAGGTTCCCAACAGGCTGGCAGCGTTCCCTTTTTGGATGGCCAAGCTTATGCGTTGGCGGAAAAAGCTCCCAGCCCGTCGGTCTCCCGAAGCCTCGATGAGCTTGGATGATAAAATCCGAGCAAATCGGCGAGCCTCGAACCCCCACGGACCCATGGTTTCAACTGCGAAGTATATTATTACGAAGATTAAAGTTATTATGTGTCCAATTTCTGTATATAAAATGTCTAATTAAATTCAATATTGTAAAGAAACTAACGCGTCTTTCTACAAGAATCTTGTAATTTTATTTTTTAGGTACAAATACATCATCTCTAAGAATCTTTCTTTCAGTTTTAATCTTAATTAAATACCTTATAACCTTATAGACAGATAATTGTTTGTTTTTCTGTCTGTCGATCATTTTGTTTGTTCAAGTTTAAAATTATAACTTTTCCCTGTTTGTATGTAATTGTATTTATATTTAATTGATGTCTTCATTTAATTTTGAATAAGTTTGTAATAAATAAATAGAGTGAGTAAAACTTGGTAGTCACGGGCCCAGTAGTTGGCGTACAGTGAAGGGCAGTTACTGTCCAAAAGTAACATGTCCCGTAAGATCTGTGTTACCTCTATCATAGACTAGGGGCGTCGTGAGAACAACTTTTATTATTAGACTAAGTGTGAAATCACGAAAAAAAATATCATATGTTACATACAAAAGTTCAATACCTACTCGACCAAAATGTATGAAGCAACCATTTTATTTTACGTGATCTCAGAGTTGGTCTCATAATAAAAGTGGTTCATATTGATGAGTACTTCCCCTGCAATTATTGCCAGTGACTAAAAAGTCATTCTGTATATAAATTAATCCCTATTCCCCTTAGTCCCGCCATAGCTTGACAACGACTTTACCGATTTAATTCATCTTTTTTAAAGCTTTCTAATACTTTGTAGAAGGTTCTTACGGAAAAAAAAGAAAATTGGAAAATCCCTGGGAAACGCGGGTGAAACCGAGGGGTGGAAGCTAGTTATTTATATAAAATATAAGCATATCTTAATATATATATTTCTTGTGTGCGTGTGTATGTGACTGAACTCCTCCTAAACGGCTGGACCGATTTGAATTAAATTTTGTGTGTATATATGAGTGGGTCCCTGGATGGTTTTAAAATACAATTGGACCCGGTAGATGGCGTCGTAATCGAGTTTGGACAGGACAACGTCTGTTGGAACAGCTAGTTTTATATATTTAGCTAGCTAATCGCGCTGGAGGAAAATTTACAAGAGCATTTCAGTCATGAGTCAGACTCCACCAGATTAGTTTTTGTTCTTGCAAAATTTTATTCTTGAGCCAAGGGACTTAAGTCCCCTGACTGAGACTGTGTTTAATTTATAAATGTATCTTTATCATAATTACTTAAGTACATAATGGATCATTAACATATTGAAATAATCGATTGCTGCTATAATTTATGTATGTATTAACTATTGTTATAATTATCTAAAATTTGTTGATTGCATGTTCCTAATACCTATACTGTTTGCCTGTCTATACTGTCTATCTGTACCTATAGCCCCGTGGGTAGGTGTCGCTGAAATCCAGCGTTATGGCGCTTGTCATCGTAATTTCATGCTGAGCGATCAACTATTTTCGACACATACCCATCCTCTATAATTTGTGTCAATATAAATGTTTTCTTTCTTTCTTTTATTTATGGCTGGCTTGTTGAAAAATAAAGGCGCAAAAATAATAAATCAAAATCCATATAGGGCCCTAAAATACAAGAAGAACCTATCAAAATTGTAAGTAGTGACCTAAAGCCTATAAATAACAACATCGATTTCACTTTCAATGTAAAATATCTAGGCTATGTATGAACGGCGTTCAATAGGCCGGTAGATGTAGGCTTCACCTGAAGTGCGGAAGGCCTCTATTCTCTGTTATATTTAGGTCACAGAGTTGGTCGAGATTTTAAAAGGGTTCCCACATTTACACAAAATACATACACACGCACGCTACAACGCCGAAACATTATATTTATTTTAACGTTTTCATGCGTAATTATTTTTTCTTTTAATTCTATCGTATAGCTTTACAATCCAATGAAGATTTTAAAAAAATATGTATCCGCTAAATAGCTATATTATTGGGGTATATAGCTATATATATATATATACCGTCTGATTCTATATCATTGCGACAAAGATATAGTGTAGTTTTGATACGAGATATATTGCTGCCTCTAAAGTTCTAAACCTTTAAACCTGATACTTATTGACGTTATCAAAGCAGTTTTGATACAAAATATTGCCACTATATAACTGTTTGACCCATATATTTCGAAAAACGACTTTTTTATACATCAACCATACAATAAGTATCTATATTTCTTAGGTTGAAGTTGTTTGTTTAATAGAATGTAATTATGTGTGAAATATTTTAAAAACTTTCCTTCACTTTCCTTCACTTTTTTTTTTTTATACTACTAGGTGGCAAACAAGCTTACGGCCCACCTGATGGTAAGCGGTTACCGTAGCCTATAGACGCTCATAACACCACCTAACACCACCGGCAAAGAAAATACAATATTATATTTTCTCTGTCAGGGGTATCACTCACGCGTTGCCAACCTTGAGACATGAAATTGATAAGTCTCCTGTGCCTGTAATTTCACCGGCTCCCATACCCTCCTAACCGAAACACAGTAATACAAGTTTATTTTTTTATTCGTTTGCGTCACATTTAGCAATTTTATTTGCTCTGGTTTAGCTGTCCATTACTAACGGATTGCGCGTTGCGCTCTTCAACCCCGACCAGCCCGGAGGTTTATAACACTAACCCAATGCCTAGAAATGCACTATTCAAGTGTGCAAACTCCGGATCAATCCAAGAGAGGTAACAACCCTATCTATGACACGGCGCGACGCACTGAGGAGTTAATGTCCGCAAAGGCCCGTCCAATCAATACAATAATGTTTCTTTTCCATTCGAGCGGAACAGTTACCTAATAAATAATAAATGTTTCTTACTTCAGGGTTGTCTGAAAACAAAGAAAATTACTTTTTATTGAAAGGTTTTTCTTCTGTTTTAAATTTACGATATTCGATTAATTTTTAGTCGAACATAATTAAATGTTAAATCTCGGGTACCCAAATTCATGACGTTTATTTTTATTAGAAATAATAGGTTAGTTACTTAGGTTATTATAAATGCATAAGTGTGCTTGTTGGTTTGTCCTTTCACGCAGTAGGCAGCAACCGATTGATGTAATTTGTAATTTGTAAAGATATAGTTTATAGGCCGATGAGTGACATACGCTACTTTTTACCCCGTGAACGCAAGTGTAACCGTGGGCGGAACCTTTGTATATGTATATACTGTGGTCACATAGTGCTAAGTGCAAATACCTTTATAATATACGAGTACAAACAAAATATGTGGTAGGACGAGTTAACTAAAATCACTAACAACAATTTTTATCATTTAGTCTACAAAGTGTTTTCTTTTTCATGTAAATTAAATTTGTAAATTAAAGAGTATATAATTAAATAGGTATAGGTATATATCATCAATTAAATCAATTATAATAAGATACTATGCAACTATAAAAACGCTAAAGTATTTTTTATTCCTTCGGTCCTAATGCTACCCCTCCCAAAAGACTCTTACCCGATAAAAATTCTATGCCCTGACAGTTTTTCCGAGTAGGGCGGAAAATCTCCGCCCAGGGTCGCTTCAACGTCCCCAAGGGTACGATATGTCGATACCTATGTTGCTTCGATGTGTCTACAATTGAAAATTATTCCAAAACAAAACGATCACCATAATGCAAGAGAAACGTTATTTATTCGCAATGAATATAAAAAAGCTTTATGGTTTTTCACTACGGATATGTTTACATTCGTGTCTAAGTCAATTAGTGAGGTTGAACTTCGAAATAAATTATAGGAATTTTAAAATGGAGGTATGTCAGCCCCTATAGAAAAATGTTATAGACCAAAATAACAAAATCATTATAACTTTCTTCCATTTAATAGTTAAAAATGATTTGCCCTCACTTAGTTGTAATACACATCCAAAAACAAACGCGTCTAGTTATTTATTCATCTAACAATACTTATAAAACGCTATCACTAAAATACAATTTAAGTGGTGTCGTAAATATACGTAATTTTGTTTTACAAAGTAAGGAAGGTACTCGACAAATACTAAAGCATTTAAAGTAACTGGTTTAGTTTCATAGAGTTTTGTATTAATGTTTACCGTCTAAATACCATTTTAGGTGATTATAGCTCAGTAGTAGTGACGTCGGACGCCGCGGCGAAGGTCGTGGGTTCGAATCCTATAATAAGCTTGAGCTTTCGGTGAGGGAAAACATCGTGAGGAAACCATAGTACGGTGGTAGGGTACTTTGTAGTACCCGCCTGGCTGGCTACCACCCTCAAATTGAAAATCAGTCGCCAAGTTCCTGCTGGTTTGTTCCAGCTGCATTGCAGCTGTTGAAACACACCAATAGGTGTTTGTAATATCCATCCAGGCGGGTATTTCGTAGTAACCTTAGTACCGTATCGTATCGCTTAGAACACATATATACACACTTACGTACATACCTCCTAAAAATTTGCATTCCTCACAGCCACTCGGGTTTTCCCTGTGATTTAATTCTATTTCCTTTCTTCGTGGTACTGCTCACGTTTTACTTCACTATAAAAAATATATCAGACAGATTTATAGCTCCAGTATTAGATTAAAATATTTATTTTGTTTTTTTATTTCGTTTAATTAGTTGTGTTTATAGAAAGTTTCTATGGGTGTTAACATACATTTGATTTGATAAGATAAGAAATAAAATACTCAGACAAAGAAGCAGCTAAATGTCCATGAGAGATTGCCGTGTTAAGCAGGATAAATAATAATAAAAAAAAATTAAAAAAAATATAGGTTCATCGTGATGTTGATGCCATATGATGATTGGTTGTTTGGAACAAGACTCAAGAGTGTCTGAGACGGAAGACAGTCATAGAGGGAACATAATTTTTTTATTGTAAACTTTTATATTGATTTTCTCCGACACTGTTGAGTTACCGGCACTTCTTCCTTGGCTGTCAAATAACACAAAAGCTAACCTATATACTCTGAAATTAATTATAGGTACACGCTGTAAATTTATAAAAAAACTCGCAAAATATGTTACGTTAATTATTTCACCTACCTACTTACTACTTCTCTCTACAATATCATAAACCTTTGATTTATTCTCAACAGCTTCAAAACTCCACACAAATGGTTTCCAGACACGCAGTTAATAGCTTTTTTATAACACTAGGCACTTTATTCTGAAAGATATCTAAATAACAAATATCATAAAGATTGATTATTTTCTATTTACTCAAAAAACACCATTAATATCAAATTGTATTTTCGCATTGCGTTGGATAAATTAAATATCCATTAAGCCGAAACGAGCTTCATATTAATGGATAGGTACATATTATAGAAGAAATACATACATATGTACATGTACCACTGACCGTGGGTTGGAACCCATCCACGACAAACATTTGTGTGCATGAACATGTCTGTGTCTGTGTCTATGTTTATCCTGTCTGGTATATATAAATATAGTAATAAATATCCATAAAAACATACTCGTAGCATTGCATTATACGCCTACTTTATACCTCTGAACCATCATTGGCTTGGTATTATAAGTAAAAACCTCCTCCTATTTTTATGAAGGTTAAAAAGGTGTAGATAGGTTATAAGCGCTCAGCAAGTGGCACGTTGAAATGTGACTAATTTGCCAGACTTGACCTCAGTGTCACGTTGCCGGCGTCAACGGATGCACTTCTCTTTCTGAATTATTTGGTTAATGCTACTTAGCTTGGCGCTTCGAAAAAGCTTTATTTAATCGAAATCGAGTGAAAGGAAGAAATGATATAGATATTTTTATAAAACCGTGGGTGAAAAGCTAAAATAAAATGGGTGTTAAAATAAACGTACCACTTTAAAATCCATTTACAAAAACAAATTACTTATAAGGTACCTACATTAATAACCTGTGAAGTCGACTTCTAGGTATACTTTTTTTTATGACTTCAATCCATTCGACAATTTCCATTTTTGTTGGTTGTAACAAAAAAGAAACATTATTTTATTTATTGTGCCGTTTACCGAAAACAGTCACATGACATTGGTTACGTAAGCCTAAATAATGAGCATAAACCTCGCAGCTATTATCGTCAATTTTATCAATTGAATGGTAAAAAATTATGTGTAATGGTATTTTTTTTTCATTTTGTATTACTTTCTAATGATTCGTTGTTCAGAATTTAGGTGCTAGAAACATGTTCAAAACGATTACTTGGTCATTAGTGTATTCAGTAATTGAACCACAATTTTAAAACAATCAGTAAATTATTAGTTATGTCACAGTACATAGTTCTACAATACTCAATAGTAATAAATAGTTGATAGCTCAGTGATAGTGACGTCGGATGCCGCGGCGAAGGTCGTGGGTTCGAATCCTACAATGAACTTCAGCTTTCGGTGAAGGAAAACATCGTGAGGATACCATAGCACGGTGGTAGGGTACTTTGTAGTACCCGCCTGGCTGGCTACCACCCTGTACCCACCAACATCAAGTTGAAAATCTGTCGCCAAACACCTATTGGTGTGTTCCGGCACCTGCACTTGAGAGCCAGATCTTTCTAGGCTTAGTGTGCTTACCACCTTCGTCCACATCATCACTCACTTACTAAAAAGCCCTCTAGTCTTATTCATTAGTAACCAAAACTTCGTTTAAGTTCCCTTCCCTTAAAAGAGATTACTAAAATCCAGAATATGCTAAAATCATTCCTTTCATCGCCAAATTTAGGCCAACTTTCATCAAAAGGGGATATAAAAGTCCCCGAAATCGTGCTATGGCAATAAAGTATTCCCTTCAAAAGCTGACTGAAGCACTCTCGGCTCGTATCGATTCATCTAGTCGAATAGTGAAAAGGCTTGGAATCGAATAAAGGACGCTATCGATGGTCTCTTCAGCGCGATCGCTCGGTCTATTGTGACAGATGCACTTCTTAGCGAATGAACGCTTTAAACTCGGTATGAATTTAATAATCTACAATATGAGTACATGATCTGAATGAAACGAAACGCTTTGTGAATATCTATATATAAATTAATCACCGAAATGTTTGTATAACTTCTGAATGACTGCACCTATTTGGCTAATTATTTTTTTTGTTGTGTTTGTAATTGTCAGGACAAGGGTCCTTGTACCTATTAATGATAGTTAAGTTTAGCTGTACTATTGTTATTGCTGTGCACATTGTGCAATAAATAAATAAACAAATAATTCGAAAATTTTCCAAGCCGATGATAGCTTCGAATACCGTGACAAAGTTTGTGGATTCGAAACCTACAATGAGCTTAAAAAACTTGAAAACTTCGTGAGGAAACCATAGCATGGTGCTAGGGTACTTTGTATTACTCGCCTGTCTGGATACCACCCTCAAGATGAAAATCTGTTGTCAAGCATTACCGGTGTGTTCCAGCAGCTGCACTTGAGAGCCGCCACATCATCACCATCTCATACCATGGTGAGATTGTGATGAAGCTTACTTAGCTATACTTACTTAGTAAAAAATACGTGTGGCACTCGGGAACTGCCGCGGTAAAGCTATTGCATAGCATTTTTCATCAACTTATGCAATTTTTTTTTCTGATATTAATAGATACCTATACACCTATATACTTTCTCACAAACAGCATAACGTGTATGTATGTGTGTGTGGGAGGTGTTAGGTTTTTTCGTTACGGAATTTTATCGTTACGAAATTTCTTGATTCGGTCGCCGCGCTCAAAGCCCGAAGCCAAGGAACATATTTACTCCTAGCGCCCGAAGCCCGCGATAAAAGCTATACAATTGCTTAAAAAAAAATGTATTCTTATTTCACTCTCTTAATTATTACGAAATATAAGATAAAAATCTTCAATAAACTGAATGGCAAATAGTATGCCATCCACGTTATGCCACAAACACCTTTCATACGTCCTTGAAATGTGAATAAATCAAGTGTAACAACGACACACTCCACCCATAAGTTATGACTGTAGCCTGTACCTAACACAAGTTCATTGCATCTCCAAGATCCCCGTCCCAGTATCAAAGTCAAATAACCCATAATTCTCAACAAAAATATATTTGTCACTGTCTCAAGAGCTGACGGTGTTGTCAGACCTAAATAATGAACCGAGACAGTGGATGACAAAAAACGATATTGAAAAAAAATACACACAGTCTACTAAAAAAAACAAGGTTTATTCTGAAGGCGTTTTCGGGGTTCAGTTATGTGGAAAAAGAGAGGAAACGCACTTGATGAATAGTTTGGCGACATTTGTTACGCGGGGGACTAATATATTAACTAGAAAATTAAGTAGGTATCTACTGAAGGCCGTGAAGAAATTCCCTAAGAAAACAGGTTAAAAATAAATAACTTTGGTTGTGGTAGTGAATGACATTCTTAGAATAGTTTTTGCAAAAATATTCATATTCTAAGCGAACTCTTTGATCTTTTTCTCTAAACTATTTTCCGATAAATTCGCCACTTTTTTATTATCCGATCTAACCCAGTCAATCGTTTAAATCAGTCCTTATATTAAATCAGTTGAAAAAAAATATAAATGTAACTATGGCAACTATCCAACAGCCGTTAGTAAAAATACCGGCCAAGTGCGTGTTGGGCCATGCGCAATGTAGGATTCCATAGTTGCCCATCACAATAATGTGGACTAACATTTTATAAGTTGGTCGACTATTTCTCGTAAACTTGTAAAACCTACTTAGCTGTGATAGTTTTACTTTTCAAAGTCAAAGTCAAAGCCATTTATTCAGTTTAGGCCCTAAGAGGGCACTTATGAACGTCGAAACTACTGAAGTTACCACCGATTCGGAAGTCGCCTTCAACTGAGAAGAACCGGCAAGAAACTCAGCAAGGTTAAATTTTTTATATATTTAGTTTTTTTTGGGACAATCTGACAATTTAGGCTTTTTTCCATTAAATGTTTTACAATCATTAAAGAAATATAATACGCATAAACACAAAAATAACAAGAAAAGTTAATAAAAAATAATCACCTGAACAAGTTCAAATTTTAAGAAAAAAGTAAGTACTAAGTAAGTACCTACTGGCTTTTGTATTAAAGTATGTACAAGATGCACTTGTGCAGAGTGCAGCTACTTCTAGACATCTTTATCCTCAATGTAATGAGCTACCTTGTAATAGGCTTTTAACTTCGACATATATACTACTACCGTGAATTTTTCACATATACAAAAACAACCATTTAGCTGGCAGTGTTTTAAAGCTTAATATTTCACAAACGGAATGAAACCCTGAATCGAAAAATTGTTTTACAAACCTGAAATATTTTCGGGACCTATTCAACGATACCTCACACCATGGGGTCGACGAGAAAAAAAAATCATCCCCACTTTACTTTGTATAGGAGGTACCCTAAAAAAATTTTTTTTTCAAGATTTTATATTACCATTTTGTCGGCATGGATAAATGTATATCCATACCAAATTACAGCTTTATAGTACTTAGAGTGTCTGGGCTAAGCTGCGGACAGACAGACAGACAGACGAACATGGCGGAACTATAAGGGTTGTTGACTACTGACTACGGAACCCTAAAAAAACGATAAAATACGCTGTAATATAAAACATTATTAAAATATAGTTTAATGAACCTATAATTTAACGTTCAACATACGCTTGACAGACCTCTGGTTTATTTTTTCTTCAAGAAATCAACACTGCGATATTATCTCGACTCGAACGGAGCGGAAATGAATGAATTCTCGGCATCAAGTTTCGATTCGTTTACTGCGATGAAGGTGGCTTTTACATTTATCTAAATTATAATCAAGTCGCAGGCTATATAGGTCACACCCTTTATTTTTTCACTTAAACACCCTTTTTCGTTATTTTTGTATTAAAAAGCTTTTATTTAATTTCACCTGTTAGTATGTGTGAGTCGAATCTTGCCACTGAATTTTAAGCTAGTCCCGACCCCGATTTAGCTGAAATTTTACGCACATTTTTGGTAAAGGTGACAATACAATTTAGTATCTTTATAAACTAGCTGTTCCCCGCGTTTTCACCCGCATTTTTGGTATAAAAAGTAGCCTGTACCTTCCTCAAGAATTGGGCTATCAAATGCAAAAAAATATATCAAATCTGACTAAGAAATTCCAGAGATTTGCGCTTTCAAACAAACAAACAAAAAATATCTTCAGCTTTATTACATTAGTAATAGTTAAATGGATAAATAACTAAATTAAATTTAAACAAAAGTAGATCATATCCCGAATGAAAATATAAGATATATTCTTCACAGAAAAACATTAAATCCCTCGGGAACACGAGTAAATCGACGGGGCAGAAGCTAGTAGTAAAGTAATAAAAAGCCTAGGGCATAACATTGTTAGCATATCTATTTTCATGGCCACAGTTCAAATTTCTGATAATATTACGGAAAACCAAATCAACACAGATCACTCGAGTCGATAAATCTAGAAAATATATTTTACTGCCGATAAAAAAGAAAGCTTCCTTGAAGCTGGATGGGAGCCAAACTTGGCACTATATGTATTGTATATTCTCCAACGAGACATCTCTATATCGTCTTTACTATGGAGATGTCTTAGAGAACAGTTTAAAAAAATCTTCTTTTCTTTTACATTTTTTAATTTATTTAACACTAGCTTTCGCCCCGCGGTATCACCCGCGTTTCCGAGGGTTCTAATGTTTTCCTATTTATCGTATTTTTATTGTAATTGTTTGTAATAATAATAGTCTGAAATTGCTAAATTACTAAAACTATTGTACAGTTTAAACTTTCGCAATTAATCACTGTAAGATTAAATTTTAATCACACGATAGCTACAACTTTCGTAGCTCGTAGACTGTCTACGAATACGTAGGCTGACGTAGACGTATTACAGAGGACTTATATACGTTTGCTTAGATTAAATATTTTCATTAGTTTGTGTAAACATTTGGATCTATTTTAGCAAATGCCTATTAATTCACATGATGAGCATCTTAAATATTATTATAACAAAGTATTTTTGCAGCGGTTACTCATCATTTCATCTTTCATATTTTAGAAAATAATACCAGTTATAAATATTATGTAATTAACGTACTCCGTCATGAATCATTAATTATTATTTTATTGTAGATTCAAACATGTTGACTCATGTTTGGCTTGATATTATTATCATTTATCCATACTAATGCAAAAATAACTACTGTCTATCTGTCTGTTCTGGTTTTCATGAGCCGATTTTGATGAAACTTGATATGGGGATACCTCTTGAACCCTGATTTTTAATCACCCTCAAGGGATGAGCTGGGAAAAAGGTTTGGAAAATTCGTATTGCTTACATGTAGAATCTTGAGATTAGCTATTTTTGTAAAATAATTATCATGATATTAATTATCCACGGTTATAAATGAAGCCTAAATCATTGATTTTAAGGCCTTAACGTCCAAAGGTACTCATCTTAATGGGCACTAAGATTTTTTTTGAAAAAAGTACATTTACACTATGTAGGACCCGCACCGCCTGGCTGGCAACCACTCTCAAGTTGACAACTTTTCACCATGCACTTACAGGTATTTTCAGCAGTAACACTCAACTTTTTTCTTTCTGGGCTTTATGTGCTCAGCTACATCATAAGCTACCATAGTAAGATTGTACTCAAACACGATATGTCGCTCAAAGACCAGCTTGACTGTAAGAGTACCTCCACCTTACAGAATACCGCAGCCAAATAACTTATAGCTGTGTTCCTGCGCGTGAGTAAGGTCGCCAGAGCTCATCGGGGATGGGGGAAGGGTCAGCAACGCACGAGTGATATCCCTGGTATTGCAAGCGTTCATAAGCTACTGTAACCGCTTACTATCAGGCGGGCCGTATGCTTGTTTGCCGACATTGTATAAAAAAAGCTGTCTATCAAAAGTAAAGCCTTAATAATCTTGAGAATCCAATTTAAATAGCAACTTCTTACACAATAATAGCGACCAGAAATCGCTGATTGCATTGAAACTAGCAAAGTAGGTCGATTGGAAACATTTCACTAACAAGTCTAGCTAACTATTTGGAATTTGGACAGATGTAATAAAGCCTGGCTTGACTTTGATTGAAGGAGTCTCCTGTTATTATATTATGGAACTTCGTTTGTGTTTGTATCTTGTTAGTTAACAAGATATTTATGAATAACTTGTTTTGCGAGCAGGAAGTTCTAAATTATCATATTAAACTATAGCTATAGTCCACCCGTTCGTTCCAATGGATTTATAATTTCTACGATATAAAAAACCTTACTGATATATTAAAAACCCACAATAAAACTTCAGAACATTAAAAGTTACAAATAATTGAATTAAATATCAAGTTATTAAATTTGAAAAAATAAATAAATATTCTGGGACATTATTCCTCACACACGGCCATCTGACCCCAAACTAAGCAGAGCTTGTACTATGGAAGCCAGATAACTGATATTCTACATTTACTACTGATCTTTTGTAAATATATACTTATTATAATATTATTACGTGAGGTAAAAACTTTGGTACACCTTTTTACGAGAGACTTTTTAAAGTTTATAATGGAGAAGGAGTGCAGAAAGCTAATATTTTTATATACTACTACCTTCCGCCCCGCGGTTTCACCCACGTTCCCTAGGGATCTTATGTTTTCTCGGGACAAAAAGTAGCCTATGTTATTTTCCGTACCATAGGCTATCTGTATACTAAATTTCATCGCGATCGGTTCAGCGGTTTAGGCGTGAAAAGGCAACAAACAAACAAAGGATTAGATAGATAGATAGGATTCTAAGTCTTTATTATGTAGGTATGCGAAGAATAGCTATATTAATGCCAAAGTCAGGACCTTTTATTCAGTTTAGGCCCTAGAAGGGCACCTATGAACGTCGAAGCTATTGAAGTTACCACCGGTTCGGAAGCTGGGCTTCAATTGAGAAGAACTGGCAAGAGAGGCATAGCGATATTACTGGCATAGCGATATTAAGTCGCTCAAAAAGCGACATTTATTTTTTGAATTTTTTGCCCCGACTA
Organism: Tetheella fluctuosa; assembly: GCA_951216915.1. Taxonomy (NCBI): domain Eukaryota; kingdom Metazoa; phylum Arthropoda; class Insecta; order Lepidoptera; family Drepanidae; genus Tetheella; species Tetheella fluctuosa. The sequence continues at coordinate 5,808,299 of OX578237.1, forward strand.
TAAAATACGTAGGAACAAAAAACTGCCACATTACAAATCTTTTTGACAGGACGAAGTCTGTCGGGTCCGCTAGTCAAATATAAATTATTATGTCACTAAACACTAATTAAGTAATCACTCTGCACAATACACGATATACGAATTTGTTTCGTGTATTAGTTAACAAAAGCAAACTCAGTAGATTAGGTTACAGAAAAACCAAGAAAAACAACACAATGTACAACGGCAAATCGACATTGACAGTTTGTTGTTGTTTTTTTTTCTTTATTTGATTTGAAGTCCGTCAAATGTTTTATGTCTGTAAAATAGGGATATTAAAACTTTTGTTAACGCGGTTTGTATTTGACTGATGGAATGACGTGAAAACTGATGCATTTCATGTCGCGTGCCGATAGTAAAACGAAAGAAATTTAATATGAACTTTATACAATAGCAATAAAGCTCAAATTGACTACGTTTTAGTTAGAAAACGTTTGTATGGGAACAAGAAAAGGGCTGTTTTAAGGGTTTTTCCGGCAATTATTCGATTTTTTCTCGCCGTAAAAACCATCCTTGAACTCCAACGAACATTTAAAAAAAAATTGGCCAAATTGGTCCAGGCGTTGTTGAGTTATGCGCTTACCAACACATTTTGCGATTCATTTTTATATTATAAGATAATATACAAAACCTTACTCACACTACCATGCATTTGACACACACATGTCACCACTGTCAGTGCTTTGTCGATAACGCGGCAATGACAGACTTAAAGAAAAGAGTTCGAATATGAGTGAAGTGATTTTCTTTACATTCTTAATTTAAATAATATACTCTTTTGCTTAATTATGGTCGAATTTTGAACCACGGACGACCTCTTGTATAAATAATTACACCCAGACTCAGGACAAACAGACATGTTCATGCACACAAATGTTTGTCCCGGTGGGAATCGAACCCACGACCTGCGGCGTGATAGATAGGGTATCTTACCAACCACACTAACCAGCCAGTTAACAAAATATAAACATACCAAATAATAATATGTTGTCTATGGGACAGCTGTCCCCGATTTTATTTGTTTGTTGTTTTTTTGGATAATGATAATGTCCGTTTCTAAAGGTTTCAAGATTTGCAGTGGGAGATGATTTTTAATTTTATATTTTTACATTTTTTAAACTACAGCACCACTCCCCTCAGTCACAAATAGATATGGGATTGTTATAGCCCAAAAACAGAGGTACTACCGAAGGGAACAATTAGTATCCACAAAATTTTGGCAAACCTTAAACTACGTAAGTAAATAAACAAATATATAAATACTAATCTGGTTTGCAAATAAAAGGAGGCGTATGAAGTCCAATAAAGGACAAATAGTGAACCAGGAAGTCCCATCTGGCCTTTTTTAAGGTTCCGTACCCAAAGGGTAAAAACGGGACCCTATTACTAAGACTTCGTTGTCTGTCCGTCCATCTGTCCGTCCGTCTGTCCGTCCGTCCGTCCGTCCGTCTGTCTGTCTCCAGGCTATATCTCAAGAACCGCTATAGCTAGACAGTTGAAGTTTTCACAAATTATGTATTTCTGCTGCTATAATAACAAATACTAAAAACAAAATAAAATAAATATTCAAGGGGGGCTCCCATACAACAAACGCGATTTTTTTGTCCTTTTATTTGTTTTGTGGTAGTTCCCGTTGACCCAAAATCACGAATTTTGGCAAAAAGCAAGGTACTTACAGCACAAATAAAGGAAAAATTCCAAAATATAAAAAAAATGAAGATTAAAGGGTGTCCCCATACATACATAGCTACGCCAATGAATAAATACCTCTGAGTTGTATGGGCGCTGATACAATTTAGAGGTCTAGCTTAATTGGCAAAAACCTCAAATAAGGTAAATAAATAAAATTGTGCATTTCCAGTGATGGACGAACGATGGACGAAGTTTGTACGGAACCCTCAGTGCGCGAGTCCGACTCGCACTTGGCTGGTTTTTATAATATTTACTCGCTGACATGACCTTACTACGAGTAAGTCCCTAAAACGAAAGGCGCTTACAGAATAGTGATGTGGCTTTATTTACTCAACATACTTTTAAGTTGAGAAAAGTTGCATAAAGTTACTAAAAGTGCTATGAATATGAAAGTGGTTGGATATACGGGAAAAGAAATACTGAAAATAGATGGATGGATTGTGTAAAATATAACGTGAGAAATGTGCATGACTGCCAATTATGATCAAAATCAATATTATAATTTAGACATCAAAACGTAACAAATAAACTAACATACAGGCTTATATTCACTTTTATAAAACACTAATATTAAGTAAGTAAGTAAATAATAGTAACAGTACTCGAGTACATGAACAAGAGGTTACATCACTATTCGAGATGTAAGGAGATTTGCTCGTAAAATGGAACCTGCATACTTACTGGGCTTCCATACGCTTGGGAATTGCTGTTCAAAGGTCTCTACATACATAATTCACGTACAAATTCTAGGAACAGTTTCTGAAACCGATTACAAAACACTATCTATCTATACTGTGGCTTCACTTGGTAGGTAGGTTTAGGTACATTTGACACATTTAGGCACATTGTGTGATTTTGGTGACCGTCTTTTTAACCGCCGACGCAAAAACGACGGGGTGTTATAAGTTTGACCTGTATGTGTGTGTGTGTGTCTGTCTGTGGCATCGTAGCTCCTGAACGGATGAACTGATTTTGGTTTTGTTTTTTGTTTGTTTGAAAGGTGAACTAGTCGGGAGTGTTCTTAGCTATGTTTGATGAAAATCGGTCCAAGATGGCCACCACCACAAAATGGCGGATTACATATTTTTTCACAACTCCCTCAATATGGGTATCAAAATACCCTATCAAAAATTTCAAATCCAAGATGGCCGCCATCACAAAATGGTGAATTACATTTTTTCGATTACATTACATCATTTACAAACGTCGCGTCGGGGGTTTTTTCAAAAAAAAAATTAGTTTTTACTTCATAGCAATCTATTGGTGTCATCATAAAGTTATAGAACTTCAAGCAAAACATTTTGAGCAGACATTGATAGGCGACGGTAGCCATTTACCATCAGGTGGACCGCCTGCCAGCATGCGAGCCTTCAGACATAAAAAAAAAAATTGAATCTTGAATTTTGTTACAGTTGAGCATATATTATACTCAGTAAATCGCAAGTATTTTTTCGTGAAATAAACATTGGAACTTTGAGTCTTATATCTTATTAGTATTGGTTCGAAAATACTACGTTCGTAACATTTTAAGAGAAAACCCCTATTGAATTTAGCTGTGTAAATATAGGTATATTTACGCTCGTATTTGTACATACCTGCCTGATACATAAAAGTTGCGGTAGACATCGCTTTTAGTGATAAGCCCATTGTGATACTGACACTGTCTGTGTTAGTACTGTTTGTGTATTTTTTCTTTTCTCATACCATTAAATAATTATTTATCTATCTATCTATACCTATAGTTTTGATTCTCATTTTATAATACGGATATTAGTAGTGGATCAAGGATTATTTATTAAATTACTTGCTTTTTCTCTCCGTAACAACCTCCTATAAAATATAAGAAAACGTAAAAAATTATGAATGAAATCGGTAAAGTTGTTCTCAAGTTATGGCGTGACCAAGGGAAATAGGGTTTAATTTTTATATACATATTAAGATTAATCAGCTAATACAATATCCACCTAAACATTTCATACTGTTTTGTCTATCCTAAAAAACAAACACAAACATCCAAACACACATTTATTAAAAACGGCCCAATCAAAAAGTTTCTTCCGAAATTTATATCCCCAAATTTCGTAACGCGGAAACAAAGCCGCTGGAGAAAGATAGTTTAAAATAAATGAGCTTCCAAACACAAGTCGTTAAACTTACTAAATAACTGAATACAGCGCTGAAAACGCTGGAGCCTGTAATGTTCCGGCATCGATACGTTACGTATCGATCAAGTAAGTTTGAAACTTCAAATGACATCACTCTTTCGAAACGTGGTGTGGAATCGGAATGGAACCAAGTGTTCGGGTTTCATCTCTATCCGTACTATTTTTTATTTATTGCGAAAGTGTGTTTGTTGGTTTATTTGTTTCTTCTTTCTCGCAGCAACGGATCACCGTGATTTTTTGCATACAGATAGTTTATGAACCGGAAAGTGATATAATCTACTTATTATCGCGGGAACGGAGGTGAAACCGCGGGGCGAATGTATGAAACTAGAACATTATAAACCAATCTCCATTAAAATCAACTAGAGGTCGCCCGTGGCCAAAATTCGACCATAATTAAATATTCTGGGACAAAATAAATATTCTGGGACATAATTCCTCACACACGGCCATCTGACCCCAAACTAAGCAGAGCTTGTACTATGGAAGCCAGATAACTGATATAATACATATACTACTTTTCTTTTGTAAATACATACATATATAGATAATTACACCCAGACTTGGGACAAACAGAGATGTTCATGCACACAAATGTTTATCCTGTGTGGGAATCGAACCCACGACCTGCGGCGTGATAGATAGGGTATCTTACCAACCACGCAAAAAACAAAAGTGTATATAACAATTATGAATGTAAAGAAAATCACTTCACTCATATTATAAGAACTCTTTTCTGTCTGTCATTGCCGCGGTATCGACAAAGCCCTGACAGTAGCGACTCACCGTCGCGACGTCCTTCCCACCGTCGCGACGTCCTTCCCAGTCTCGTCCCGATTAAGCGGCCCGAGCTGCATATTAGCAATCCGACCGATCCCCAAATAATATATTTGCATGCTAAGTCCTCCCTCATTCCCCAGGCAACGTCCTGAGCCGAGGTCGAGCCCCACAGGGGGCACCCTCAGGCTACCGTTGCCCTAAATTTATTTAGTTTTAAGTAGCGGTTGAGAGCCCTCAGCGCTCACCGCAAAAGTCCGCGTAACGGTGGAAGAAGGTCCCCTGGACCCACCACCTTCCTGTTCCAGTCAAAAAAAAAAAAAAAAAGTAGCGACTTGAGGCTTCCCGTGACAAGAGGACTGATGTATATTTTGCTCAAAGAATTGGCATTGCCATTCAGCGTGGCAATGCTGCCAGCCTTTTTGGCACACTTCCGCTCGGCATTTGGGGTAATTTTTTTATTTATAAGTAAGTAGTTTTTAATTTTAAGCTATTGTATAGCTTTTATCGCGGGCTTCGGGCTTTGAGCGCGGCGACCGAATCAAAAACTTTCGTAACGAAAAAAATCCGTAACAAAAAAACCTTGTATGTATGTTGCTGTTTGTGAGAAATTATATAGGTGTATAGGTATCTATTAATATCAAAGAAAAAAGAAAAAACTGCCTAAATAAAAAATAAATAAATAATTATAATTGCATAAGTTGATAAAAAATGCTATGCAATAGCTTTACCGCGGCAGTCCCTGAGTGCCACACGTATTTTTTATTTCAATAAACTGTATTTATTTCTAATAATTATTATATAAAAATATTAGCTTTCTGCACTCCTTCTCCATATAAACATTAACTGTGCCAAATTTCATACAGTTCCGAGTAATATTCGTAAAAAAATATATAGGTACCATAGTTTTTTATAATGTGAACTCTCGCATTTGGGTGGTATTTTTATCGATAAGAATCTGTCGAATGTCTGATTTTAAAGCAATGGGAGGTCGTAAAGGGGCTTGTGATCTAAGCTTAAGGAATTGAGTACTGAAGCCAGAAGCTTTAGTTTCCTTATCTAAACAAATCGCCTCTTATTTATCTAGAATTCAGATAAAACTAGGTTAGTTTGGGTTCGATAGTTTGCAGTATTATTTGTCCTCGTTTCCTAGTTTAGGTAACAATCCAGTTATTTCAAACTAGCTTACTGCCCCCTAGCTTCACCCGCGGGCCTCTATTTTTTACTCCCTTAGGTCCTAAATCTTGAAAAATCCTGCCTTATTTCTTTCTCTACATAATAAGGATACATTCATTATTGACGGGTTAGTCAGCGTGGTTGGAACATCACGCTACAGGTGGTGAGTTCGATTCCCACCCAAGAGATACATTTATGTAGATACAACTTACAGACTTAAGACAATAAGACATGAACATGTCTTATTGTCTTAAGTCTGGATGTAATTATATCATTATATTATGTGTAATTATTAAGTTTTTTTAAAGTAGTAAGTATATCAGTTATATAGTTCCATTGTACAAGCTCTGCTTTGTTTGAGATAAGATTACCGTGGGAGAAGAATTACCCAGGATCTTTATAATTAATTAATTTAAAGAAAAGCATTTAACACATGGGTTTCTGATGAAATCCATAAACACCTTAGTGGAAATAATGTTTCAAAGGTGCCGCTTCTTAGGAATTCTCCCAAGCAGTAATACAAATGGAAGTTATTGAATTATTTAATAAATAAAACTGTAATGTTTATGGGGTAAAGTTTTGTTTCGCTTTTTCCGCTCGTGTTCACACACTATATTTTTAGGGACACCCACGGTTTTATAGCTAGTTGTTCCCTGCGGTAACCCCCATTCCCAGTGTAAAAAAACCGATGTTTTAATAGTTATTCTGCTATTCGGGGTGGAGACAAATCCAACTAATGAAAGATTATAAAAATCGGTCCAGCTGTTCTTGAGTTATAAATGGTGTTGGTTATTATCCTTTGGTTATTATTATTTCAGATTCTCTGACGACTGAAGTTCAATCGTTATAGGAGATGACGAGGACTCTACCATCATCCTTTAATCAATATCTCCTAAGAGGTCATACTAGTATCGTATAGACGTACGTAAATTTACGTGCATTACGTTAAATTTGATTTTATTTATTAGTTTGTTTTTATTTTATAGTTGATTTTTATTTTGATAGATTTAAGATAGCCCACATTTAAATTTTTGGTTGATTTTTTACCTTTTATGAATAATGTTGTGAGAAGGATGTGTTTTTATTTTGATGTTTTATGTTAAAAGTGTTTACGTGTTTATAATGCATATATTTTCATTAATATTTTTCGGGCCATCTTCAGCGACCAGCTTCCCAAGATAGCCCAATACCAAATTTCTAGAAAGTGTTTACATTTGTGTTAAAATACCAAAAGCTGTACTACTTTTTTAGATATCTTGTTTCTAAAATAAATATATATTATAACTTCCATTACCTCTTTTCTTTACTTTACTTATCTGCAAGATTTTACGAGGTTTTGAAATTAAGTGGGCCTTCATTGGCGCCTGTACCTTATATTTAAACCACATAGTACGTGACATTTATGAAGTGTTCCCAAGCCATATGATGCATAGGTGCCATTCCACGCCGCAGCGCAATGTTTGGGAGCCTTCCAACAAACTCCGGCACCAACTATTGCCACTTAACAAATATTTACGGTGTACTCTAAAAATTATATCTCTCGGGTATCTTTTTCCAATTTGTTTCCTCAACTTCTCAATATTTAACGAGATTCAAATGGTGACTTAACTAGAAGTGATTAACGCTGTCAGTATTGCCAGAACTGAGTGAAGTGTGCGAGTTAGGCTATTAACTATGCAAAATCCTCATAAATTCCTGTATTTTGTACGCAGATGATCTGAAGGTATTCTCTTTTGATAATCTGAATGATTGCTTATCAATTCAAAGTAATTTAACGACTATATCCAGTTTGTGTGAGAGTAACCAAATGTTTCTCAATGTTAACAGAGTGTCATGTTATTTCTTTTTCCAGAAAAATAAACAAAATACTATATGGATATCAGCTGGATAATACCGTACTGGAGCGGAATAACCTTGAAACGTCCAGTAGTCCGTCAGAGCGTGCTCGTCTTCTCGCTGTCTCAGAGTGGGAATCGGGATTTTGGTTGCACGTAATTCCCTCCAAAAACATAGGTACACTTTTAGACAACAATACTTTTCGGGTGGCCATCTCCCTTCGTTTAGGGGCTCCCTGTCAGGTCGCACATCGGTGTCAGTGTGGTGACACAGCAGACTGCTTGGGACACCACGCCCTTGCGTGTGTGTCCAATGCAGGACGTGTGCCCCGTCATAATTCTATCAACGATATCATCCGTCGGACTTTAACCAGCGTCAGTGTGGCCGCCACACTCGAGCCCCGTGGCCTCATGAGAGACGATGGTAAGAGGCCCGACGGAATGACTCTTACGCCCTGGAAGTTGGGACGACCCTTGGTTTGGGATGCCACCTGCGTTGATACCTTGGCGCCGTCTTATCTTCAAGGCACATCAGAGAGAGCCGGCTCCGCAGCAACATCAGCGGAGTGCCTCAAGCGGCGCAAGTATGCACATCTCGACAGAGGGTACATGTTTGAGCCGTTTGGGGTAGAAACTCTCGGCCCGTGGGGGCCAGGGGCACACAGTATATATAAGGACTTGGTGAAGCGGTTCAAGGAACAGACTTGTGACCAGAACGCTGACTTTTATTTCGGTCAACGGATAAGCTTAGCTATCCAACGTGGAAATGCAGCCAGCATTCTGGGCACGCTCCCATTTGGTGACGGTCTTCCTTTTTAGTTGTAACTAGATGAAAACCCGGCTCGGGTGAAATGTGACTCATAATACACAATCTTTTACAAAATGTAGGTAGATATTTTTGTAGTTATCGGTAGTGGTTAGTTCGCCGTATCAGACTATCGGATCAAAAAAACTGACGTGTATGTATTCCCGGCCTTAGAGGCGCCAGTTTTAGGTGCGTTCAATTTGGATACGTTCATAAACTGTTTGGAATAACAATCTAGTATTACAAATCTCGTTGTTCAAAGTTACGAAAATTGCCTTAAATATAAAAATTACTTACATGTGGGTCAAAAGTTACGAAAAATGTAAAAAATGTAACCTTCTGGCAACACTGTCTGACAGCTCAATCCAATTCCAATTTATATAAAAAACAACGGGAAACAAATATAATAGGCTGTCAATAAAGGCTCATTTACACACAGAGAACACTGTCATCTCATGATTAGGCTGTATGGGCTAGAAACCTTTGCCTTCCCGAAATAAGGGAAAACGAAAGAAAAAACTGACACTGACAGGGATGCGTTCATTGAAAATATGGCGGCTGTGATGGCCTATATAACATTTATTAATTACCATAAATAATAAATATTATTCTTATTATGTATATAAGAATCTATTTAGGAAAAGAAAGCGGACGTGGCTTGGCGGTCAGTCTACCTATCCTCGACGACTAACAGCTTGTCAAAATAACAAGTGCAACAGACTTAAAAACTGTAATGCTATTACAACAGGTTATACATTGATGCTTACCTACAATATATGTAATTGCTGTCTATGATAATGAAATAAGAATCTCCTATATGAATTTAGAAACTCCTCTTATTTTTTATTGTTTATCGAAGTTTGTTTCAAACAAAAGACAGTCTTCATATTTAACTACTTGGGTTTATAATACGTCTCTCTAAGTGTTTTACGAATGCTAAAACATTAAAAATATTGTATTGCACTTATTTAAGAGGTCAGCTTTAGTATGCCTCTCAGATATGGAACCCACGTTATCATAAATACATTGACCGCATTGAAAACATCCAAAGACTGAATTCAGCCAGAAGGTGCTTAAGCCTACATTTTTTCAAGTAGCGGTAGGTTATTGCTTATATTAATTTCACTATTCTTTCATTCGTATTATATTATGCGAACTAAGTTTTTTATTTTTTAAATTGTATTTTCACATAAGGCGTTTTTTGTTATGTGCTCACATGTGCTCACACCATAAATAACAATATTATAAATCTATACGTGAGGATTTGTAATTGGCCCTCTGGTGACTATGGTTTCTTCTTTTGGTTTGTTTTTATTAGCTGTAAGTCCTCCATGTGCTAAATAAATAAATAAATTTTGCTTTTCGAACAATATTTAAACGAAATGTAGAGTGTATTCTGTATGTAGTAGGTATGTATATTGACGTCACGTGAATACATTTTGACAAAGGAACCAATGTTCATGAAACTTTTTCATGTCAATTCTTTAGTTTTTATTTGACAAACGTCACATCGCTAGCTAGAAAAAACCAGTACAAACCACCCGAGGCTGGTTACCCGCCCAATACCGGCTTTGTTTACTTTGAACAATATCATTGAGTAGTTACTAGTTTTTGGGGTTCCGTAGCCAAATGGTAAAAAGCGAAACTCTTATAAACAAACAAACTCACCTTTCGCCTTCAGTGCGTGGACCGACACGCACTTGACAAGTTTCTTTTATTAGGGCGACGCTGTGAGATATTTCTATAAATAAAATTTGTTGATAAAATATTAAGAATTTATTTACGGCCATATTAGTTTGCACTTTGGTTCGAAAAATAAATATACCTATTGTCAGTTTTATTATTTTTATTACTATGGGGATTGTGATACTGGCAGAAGGCCAATAAAATCTCTTTGATTTTAAACAGGATACCTCTCTTTATCATCATCATCAACCCACATTTTTGGTGGACATAGACCACCAACTCTGCTCCTATGATTTGCAGGTCTGCAAATGAAGTTTAAAATATATAGAAAAATGATTATAGATTTTGATCTCAAGAAAACTTTGAACAAGGCTCCGTAAAATTAGATTAAAATTACCATCGCTCGAAGACACAAGATCTCAGCTAAACCATGTGTATTTAGGTTAAATATCATCAATTTCTCTAAGCTGGTTCTACATAAAACGATACCATACTCATAAAAGTTCACGGTACGTTGACCAAGACTCTCAAATGTAATCTCCATCAACCTTTTTCAGGTAAAAAGAAAATAATATCCGGCGCTCTTTACCTATCTCAAATACGCGCTTGAGCAACTAGCGACATCTAGTGCCCATTATTTTAACTACATTAAGTTTTATCCTTTGTATTTTATATTTGTATTCCTCTTTAGCAAAATTTACATATTTTTAGCAAAATTTACATATTTCTACAAAAAATATTTAAAAAATAGTTTCTGCCTCGCGGTTCTCGAGGGATCTTATGTTTTCCAAAATGTATCTTATCTACCCAATAATAATATTCCAGCCATTTATGCGTGATTGCATCACAAACATACAAACTTCATATTTATAATATTAGTAGGATTAAAATAGGTGCTACCAACTACACTGCCTAGAATTGGTGAATTTTGAAATTAATATTGGTACTTTAGTAATAAAACCCTGATAACTGACGATAGGTATTATTGAAAATGAAAAGCTCATAAAGCTTAAGAGTACATACTGTTCATCAAACCTTATCATTGAATCCACGTACGTAACCATATTCGATAGGCTGACTACTGTAGCAATATGGTATTGTAGGTAGAATGGTAGTTTGATTGACTATCCGTTTATCTAATGCTGTGTTTAAATAGTGTCCACTAGAAAGGAGAATGCCCACGCTACATAGTGTCTTAAGCCCAGGATGGACAGTAAAAGTTAGATTTATAACAGAGTGTTTTAAAATCATATTATTATGTGTATTATCAGTATTATGAATGTAAAATTATCTGCGAAGAATGTCCCAGGATATTATTATTATTATTAAAATAAAATATATATATTAATAAAGACGCCGTTGTTTTATAAAGAGTAAATAATAATATACTTTTTAAGGTTATTTTACAGTATGGAAATATGTGTTTAATAATATAAAAATATACCTTACAGTGACGCCCGTCGTATAGTGCATGTAAAATGCATATTTTTAGGTAACAAAATTAATGTACAAATTCCACGATGGGCCCAAAACGGGCATTTCCTTTTTGGAATTAAAGCATTTATGGTATAATATTTGTTAAATTAATGCACACTAAAGGGGGAAGGTATCAAAATAATATGATATTGTAGCCTTTATTAAGGACCGTCCCTTAAAGATACGTTTTAGTCCTGACTCACTAACAATACTTGTCTAATGGGCTTGAGCTTTATCAAAGGCTGGAGTGAAATGTGCGATGACGAAGCTGAATATGCAAGAGTCTTGTCCACTAACTGTATTATTCACTATAGCTTTGAAGGTCCTCCTTTGAAGACTATGAATGTGAACGTAATGCGTTTTAAACTATCGATCACTAGCCTCCGCTCCGCGGTTTCACCCGCGTTCCCGACAGATCGATAAAAAGTATCCTATGTGTTAATCCAAGGTGTCAGCTACCTACATACCAAATTTCATCTAAATTGGTGTAGCTGTTTGAGCGTGAAGCAGTAACAAACATACAAAAACACACACACACAAACATTCGCCTTTATAATATTAAAATAATATTAGTGTGATGTACTGAAATAGAATTTATTTTAACAACCAAAACAATAAATAAAATAGAACGTCAAATATCACAATAGGTATAATTATACTTTAATTTATTGCAACAGGATACTGAATAAGTCTCCTTGTTATTTTCGACTTCATAAAAATATATTATTGCCGTTTCATTTGTAACATGTTTTTCTCATCGCATAAAAGCTGCTACAAGGAAAATGTAGTAACTTTTTCATAAATTATTCTTAAAATATTAAAGCATCTTAACTTAACTGATAAGTACGATAGGTTTAGTGAATAGGTTTAATAATAATACCTTAATTGATTTTGTCAATCAGACTCGATGTTTTCAAGTTTATTATATACTAGCTTCCGCCCGGCGGTTTCACCCGCGTTCCCGTGGGATCTTATGTTTTCCCGGGATAAAATGTAGCCTATGTGCTATTACAGACTATAGGTAACCAAATTTCATCCAAATCCGTTCAGTAGTTTTTGCGTGAAAGAGTAACAAACATCCATGCATCCATCCATCCAAACTTTCATATTTATAATATTAGTAGAACTAATATGATAATAGCTCAGTGCGGCTATTACGTAACGTCAGTTGCAACCGGTTTCAATAAGAAACCGGATAGATACACCCAGAATACACCGCTTTTTTGATGACTTTTTTATTTTCTGATAACTGCATATTATGCAAATAGTGCTTCATTGCAAATGGGTTCCTTATCGACAACGTTATGTTTCTATTTTTTTTTTAATAAATGTTTTTCTTCTTTTTCTATCGAATTAGAGATTTGATTAGATATTGATTGCAACAAAGTTACATAATCCATGTTAAATTATACTAGTACTATTAGGACAACATGACAAACTTTTAGTAAGAAATAATTATGTTGTTAGTCGAACATCCTACAAGAGAAAATATTTAACTTAGGGCTCTTTAAGCATAGTTGACAAGTTTTTTTTCAGTCGTGAGTGTGAGTTGGTCATTTTTTAATGGTCTTATAGATTTTTACAACGTTTTTACCGATGTTTGTATGCGTACAAAAGTAATTCTTAAATACTTTGAAGTTTATATGCGCCAACCTATAAGAATAACTAATAAAAGTATTAAAACCTTAACGGTAAATCTAAAAGAAAGGTGAGACTTAGAACAATTTAAATTCATCATCATCTCAGCCGCAAGACGTCCACTGCTGGACATAGGCCTCACCTAAAGATCTCCAATAGGACTGATCTTGGGCGGCCTGTATCCAGAGTTTTCGGACGACCTTTACAAGGTCCTCCGTCCACTTATTGCATCGCAATTTATCGACACCATTAAAATATTTTATTAGAGAAACATTGCTTAGTTTATCTATGAAAACTATCTCAGTTAATTGACATTTCAATCAATCAATTAAATTTACTTGTCCCAAAGCAAGCACAACAAAATATACAGGTTCAACTCGTATTAATCTCAAGAGAGATCCAATTAGTGCGGACCGTCACACACAAAGCTAAGATGCTGTATTTCATACTTGCCCAAAACCAATGAATAGATTTAATTAAGATTAAACGGCAACTTGATCACAATTTCACGGATTACACACAGAGGTGGCCGATATCGATGTTCGGGAATATACCCCATTTGTGAAGTCAGTTAAATCTATTATAATATAAATTGCCAATCGAACTGATTGTTTCCTAAATGCCAAATTAGAACGAATGGCTCAAATAGATCAAGAGGCAAGGTGAGATGCACTTTACACGTATCAATGGGATAAATTGTTCATTATCAAGTATAATTGTAGAACACAGGTGTACACGTATTCTGTCTAAAGTGCATTCACGTATCAGAAGGAATTTCGTACATTGACCCGTCAATACTTGTCTCTATCGCTCACGCATTTTCCGTCGCACTCGCTAGTAGCGGTGACTGCCATCATACGATCGTGACGACAATATATTTGTGCGGTAGCGACAAGTAATCACAGGTTAATGTACGAAAGTCCGCCAGCTACGTGACCGCACTATATTATATCTGTGTTTGATTACAAACTAAACATTTCTAACATTAATAGTGATGACGATCCGAAAATCATCACCAGATCTTCATTTTGCATTTTCTGCAATCTTCGCGAATTGCAAACCATAGAAAAATGACATTTATAAAAAAACATAGTTCCTGTGAAAAACTAACAATAATTATTCATGTATGTTTTTCGTTTGATTTGAACTCAATAGTTAATGGAAATTCTCTAAAATTTCAAGCATTTTACAGTAGGAATTTCAATTTTCGTTCCAAGAATTCAATGCTGATGAACATGACGTTCGTGAACACTTATTAATTATTCAAACAATTGAATTGGTAAGATTTTTAAGTTTCAATAATCCAAAGGGTACTCATAATCAAGTGCCGGGATCCTATTATAAACTAAGCCTTCACCATCTGTCAGATGGACAGGGAGCCACTATCCATCTATTTCTCACAGGACTGTATGTTTTTAACTGTAATGAGTAGCTAATTAAAATTTTCACAGAATACGTGTTACTTATTAAATAAGGCAATAAGACATAATCATTTTGTACACACACAAAAACAATAAGATTTGTATTTTTGTATGTAACGAATAAACTTAAAAACTACTGGACCGATATCAAAAATTCTTTCACCATTAGAAAGCTACATTATTCCTGAGTAACATGGGCTATGTTTTATCCCGGGAACGTGGGTGAAACTGCGCGGAAAAGCTAGTACATAATATTTTCCATTATTTTTTTTCCAGCATTATTTCTAAAAACAAAAGCAATATAGTAACAATATCCTAGTTAAAATAGTAAAATATATCACCAACTATAATATCAGCAAAGTTGCACAGCAATGCTGAGTTACAGAGCAACAAAAATAGATTGGTTTTATTACTACTATAAGAAACCCTTCATGCGTGAGTCGTAGGCACATGACCTTAATCATAACGATATCAAATTAACCCATATAACTACTGAGTTCAAAACTAGCACTCAGTTCATGTAACGAGTAACGAAATGCAAAGAGACCATATTTTATGTATGTGTTAATTAGTCTCAGTAATCAGTGTTAATTAAGCTTAGCTTGGAGCGTCGAATAAGCATTGTTTCATCGAAATTAGCTAGGGAGAAAAAGGTTTAGAAATTTTATAAAGTCTACGTGAGCGTAGCCGTGGTCGAAAAGCTATTCTAAGATATAAATGAAATAAATGCTGTAATATACCGGTAAATGCTTGTGGTATTATAAAGCAAGTGAGCATAGCATACCACATGCTTCGGATAACATATAGGCATTGCAGAGCAATCTCCAGTTTCTAGTATCAATTTATAATGACCCTTGAGCTCACAAATGTAATAACTATGCAATAACATAAGATTGTAAATTTGTGACGAAATAAAATTTAACTAGAAGAGCTAGCTAAAAAAAGCTACAAATACTAACTTTAGAACAAATAAAAATATAGTTTTAAAAAACTAAAAACACGCTTAATCACGCACAAAACATTAAAAGCGGGCGTTCGCCTTATTGAATTTAGTGTGACGTCATTTTATTTTTTCAACAATGCCTTTCATTTGATACCTATATCAGTGCGCCATCTTTGGAAGTCCGCCATATATTATTTAGAATGACGTCACTTTGCTAACCAACCATGTATTGTCATCCACACTAAACGTGTATGTAAAATTTCAACTCAATCGGGAAGTGGGTCTAATGTATTTAGCTTCCAAGACTTTCTTACATATTTAGTTAGCTAGTTATTTAGTTACAGGTAAAGTTAATAAAAGCGTGTTAATAAAAACACTTGAAATCAGTCGTTTTGATTGAACGATGTCACAGACAGATACGCAGATGGAGTGCACAAACTTTTATAAATCCTCATTTTTTGTTGAACGTATTTTCTCCCGACTCCTGGCATGGAGCACCCCATGCCCAATAAAAAGCATAAATCTCACGAAAGCTCTACTGAAATAAAAGGAAGTAATGACCTGAATTGTCCACTGAAGAACTAAAGCGGCAAT
Source organism: Tetheella fluctuosa (assembly GCA_951216915.1). Taxonomy (NCBI): domain Eukaryota; kingdom Metazoa; phylum Arthropoda; class Insecta; order Lepidoptera; family Drepanidae; genus Tetheella; species Tetheella fluctuosa. The sequence continues at coordinate 5,824,546 of OX578237.1, forward strand.
GGGAAAAAAAATCAACCGTACAGTCTTTTACATTAATTTCATAAACGCATGGCATAATAGAAAAAAATCAACTAATTATGACTTCGTTCTATTGTTTTAAAATATTTTTTTTTTACTAAATCAGTCTATGGGCTTATTTTTCAGCACCCTATATCATAGATATCTGAGGGCCAAGTTTGATTCAAATTCAAAAGGATATTATTATTAAAATGTAATCAAAGTTTTATGTAAGTGTTTTTCTTTTATCCATAGATATAATTTACTATACTTGAGATGAGACTAGACTTCACGACGCAGGTAATGAATGTATAATTTTGTATTTGTATTTTTTATCCTATTCTTAGTAAAATTGTAGGTGTTGAGATATTTTTGAAATAAACTATAATTAATTCAAATTCAAAAGTTTCTTTATTATATGAAATATTTTAAATCGTCACTTGATTCAATCTTATAATGTATATTTCTTGTAAATTAGGTATGCACTTATAAGTATAAAGTCTATTTTTATATTATAACTATAGCCTGCGGAGCGAACAATTCATCTATAAAATCCTATAATTATGCTATCAACTACAATGACATGACTGTAAAATCCACTCAAAAATGTACACTTTTTCATTTATAATAGGTATTAGTAGAGTGCAAGTGTACATATGTACAGTATAGTTTATAACAAATTCTGCGTCATATTTATGGGGCCAACTGTCCTGTAGCCACGACGCTGCAAGCATTGTAATTGGGTCAACCATAATTTTAAAAGCCTCACAAAGTCACAGTAAACATTAATAAATAATTATTATGATATCATTTCAGCTTATTTTAGAACAGTATTCTCACGTCTGCCTGTTATATATATATATGTAATTCTTCTGCTCTTTTGTATGTTCGTGGAAGAATTTTATTATATAAAACCTGTCTTGCTTGCGCCAATAAATTTTCTACATGCTTGGAAATTCGACCATTTGGCAGGCTGGCAGTTAACGTGTTCACTATGTATAGGTAAGATATTTGGTAAGAAGAAATACATAGGTATAATTTTTATTTTATTTTAAAGTTGTTATTTTAGGTTGATGTTTTTGTAAGTAGATAATATATTTATATTATAAAATATATTTTTATTTATTTATTTATACTATATGTTAATTGTTACCTTGTGAAACTTTTTCTTATTTTGTGCTGTCAAAAACTATTATCCAATTTTAGTGTATATTTTATTATTTGTTTTTGAAAGTAATAAATTGAAACAGAGTAAGCCACCTTGATTAGATAAGCAAACTTTTTTCGCTTATCTCTCATTCGTACTTAATGCGATGATAGCTGTGGTAGTGACGTATAATGTCGTGACGTAGGTCGTAGGTTCGAATCCTACAATGATCTTGAGCTTTCAGTGAAGGAAAACATCGCGAGGAAGCCATTGCACGGTGGTATATTTCTTTGAAGTACCCACTCTCAAGTTCAAAATCTACCGCCAAACACCTACGGGTGAGTTGTGGCAGCTGCACTTAAGAGCCTATTCCTTCTAGGCTTTGTATGCTTATCACTTTCGGCCGCATCATCACTTACCATGGTGATGGTAGTAGCTAAATACAGGCGTATACACAGTAAACAAAAAAACAAAAGTTCGTTAGTTTCGCTTCATAAGATTTTTAATGAAGGCTTCAATTTTGAAAACTCTTTTTTTATCCCGTATAAAAATAGATGGACCTTTACGGCTTTTTTATAGTAATAAAAGGGTTACTTATTAAATATGAGACCTAATAAAGGCCGCATGTCTTTACGAGCCGCCAGTTTAATGCTCAAATAAAATAAACCGACACAATTTCTGCGTTTATATATTTCTGAGCTGTAAAAAATAAATATTCTAAATAAAAAATATTCTGAGACATTCATTCACACACGGCCATTCTGACGATCCCAAACTAAGCAGAGCTTGTACTATGGAAGCCAGATAACTGATATACTACATATACTACTTTTCTTTTGTAAATACATACATATATAGATAATTACACCCAGACACAGGACAAACAGACATGTTCATGCACACATATGTTTGTCCTGAGTGGGAATCGAACCCCCGACCTGCGGCGTGATAGATAGGGTATCTTACCAACCACGCCAACCGGCCCAATATTGTTAAAATGCCAAAAAAATATGTTTTTTTACTCTTTAGAGTTCTCTCTATGAATAAAATAGCATTCGGACAATAATAGAATGGATCTGAATGAAATTTGGCACAAAGATAGATAATAGTCTAGAATAGCACATAGGTTACTTTTTATCCCAGAAAAACGCGCGTGAAACCGCGGGGCAGAAGTTAGTACATTCTAAAGGATAGCTAGTATTATTATAAAAACGACTACACTATTATCCGTCAAGAGGTACGCAGAAATATCAATACTGAACAATAAACCGAATTTTTAGCTGGGCTACAGATTAAGCTTTTTCAATAAAACCTAAATTTCTGACCGTCGATAAAATATAGGCTTACATACTTGATCCAAATATTTACTGTTATATGTAAAAGATTGCTCATGCTTTAGTAACATTATGTGGGTCTGCCCGGGTGGAATTAATACTATAGTTAATGACCAGGGGTGTGTAACATCTCGTGAAGCGAAAACAGGAAGCGTTGGATCGTTTATTAACCGACAACACATTTAAAGATCGACGTCGAATGTCGTGAGCGACATTGAGTTTGAGCTTGGTGAAGGAAAACTTCGTGAGGAAACCATAGTACGGTGGTAAGGTACTTTGTAGTACCCGCCTGGTTGGCTACCTACCGGTGTGTCAGCAGCTACACTTGAGAGTCAGTTCCTTCTAGGCTTCGTGTCCTTACCACCTTCTGCCCCATCATCACTTAAACATTGTGAGATTGTGGTCAAATACAAGCCAAGTAAAAAAAAAATTGAATTTAGAGAATGTTACGTAGGAAATTGCTGATAAGACTAAAAAAGTGACTAAAAATGTTTATCCAAGATTGAATGGCAAATATTGTTAGAAAAACCATGATGCTCGATAGAAGGGGACTAAGGAGTACCCTAGTACTACAGGGCTTCCTAAACTTTAAAGATAACGGAACATATCCGAACCCCATATCAAATGATCAACTCTGATATTTATATAAGAAAATTTTAAGAAATATTTAATATAACTTAAACACATTAATCATAATAAATAATTTTGGCGGAACCCTGATGAGTATTCCGCGGAACCCACTTTGGGAATCCCTGCCCTAGTACACATTTAGATGGCTTTCTATGGCTTTTCTTTCGATGGTGAGGTCCCGCACCTGCACTTGGTAGCCAATTCTGTTGTGCACTTACCATCAAGAAGAGTTAGTGCAATATAGAAAATGTGTACCAGAAACTATAATCTTTACTTTACATTATTACGTTACATCGACAATATTAGTTAGCGCCGAAAGTAATCAAACGCCAACTAAAAACTATTCTAAACACCAATTAAATATAGGTCTTGTTACTTTACGTTTAGATTTGAAATACAACAACATGAGACTAGTGCTATCTCGATCTTAACATTTGTACACAGCAAGCAATAAAGGATAATAGAATAAGAAATATTTTCACGGCTACCAAAAAAAATACATTTGCGCAAGTTCACGTCGTAAGTTATAAAAGTGGTAGTACTGTACCTTCCTATACATCGGTTTATAATGAATTAGGGGAACGCTAACCCAAAAAAAAATTGGATCATAAATAAGCTCAATATTATTGTGTGTAGATAGTAGAGCGCTTGATGACAAATTTACAACTGAGGTTTGGTTACTCTCAGATGAGTAGGTACTGCAAGCGAATAGTATCAGATACAGCCCACAAAAGCCAAATTTTACCAACGTCAGATAATCTTATTCATCGGATAAATATGAGTATGAATTTTCGGAAACTTGTTTATTTATTAATTAAACAAAATCCACAGGTCTTAAATTTAATATTATTATTTTATATTATTATATTATCTCGTGGATAAGTTGGTAAAATTGAGCCTAATGGCCATAACTGGATAGAACAAGTTATTTTTTATTGCAAATTATAAAAGGGCGCGACAGTTGGCTCAAATTTCATGGTACCTCTGACATGGCAACCTCTGGGGATTATAGCTATTTAAATATTCCTTTTACATCGTCTTTTTTGGCAATAGTTTATTAATGGACGAAATTATATAAATGGATTAATAGTTGCGATGGTATGTTTTAGGTTAATTACTTATTACGTCCTCAATTATAATTTATTCTATGACATACTAGAATTAACTTGCCTCCTGAGCTATCAGAAAGTTGGAATCTGAATTTTCTATTCTTTATTTTCGTTTAATGGAAAGTATGTTTCCTTGAGACGCTACACTGCAAGGTTTAGACTTATGTTGGGGGCTGTTTGTCCTTGTTCACTAAATTTTCTACAAACCCTATCCCAATAAATACTAGATTTGTCTCACCTTAGTGTTGTTTATCTTGAGTAAAATGAATACAATATATTTTAAAATCATTCAAATTCAGTAATGCTATTAATTTTTCAAGTGAACACCCATACCCCTTAATTATTCAACGTAAAATATGTATTGGAAAATCCTGCATTTAAAATCCTCCCAAACGCCCGTGCAGTTTAAATATTCCATTAGTTATGTTGTTGAATAACAAATAATTCATGCAAAAATAGTCTGTCAAAATGCTAAAGTATAAAGTGATATATTATTTTATAATTAGACTACCTGCCCCCCGCGGTTTCACTCGCGTAGCGGTTTAAAAAATAGATAAAAAAAACTATTCTCAGACCTACCCGATATGTACACAAAATTTCGTAAAAATCGGTCGTGCCGTTTCGGAGGAGTATGGGAACGAACATTGTGACACGAGAATTTTATATATTAGATAATAATTTTCAATGATTTAGTTCCGCCATATTTGCCCGATAAAATAAACTTCTGTAAATCAATTTGAAATTTGTACATTTCTGTAAAAATGTGTTATAATAATACTTTTTGAAGTTGTTTAATATCAATAAAATTAAAAATCAATATACCTAGTTAATTAAAATTTCCCCTTTTCCAAGGAATCAATCAAAAATTGACTATATACTAAGATTTTACCTTTGATCTCCAGCTTTATAAGGAAATTCTAGGAAATTTCATAAAACTAATCCCAAAATAACATAATATAAAACTGATCCCAAAATAGGTTTGCACTAAAAAGCATAATACAATATGATGCAATTTCAAACTCAAAACTTATTCACTTATATTAGGTTTTACAATTGACTTTACCACAAGTTGGTAATAAACTAAGAAGACTGCAGAAACTTCAATCTGATTACAGTACTTATTGCATTCAGCGAAAAAAACATTTTACAGTCTGCCAATCTTACATTATTTCCTCGCTTTTTAGTGCAAAACTATAGTTTTTTGTGATATAAAAGGTTTTTTACTATTAAAAAAATATGGCATTATAGCCATATTTTTTTCATCAGTTGCCCATAAAAAAAAAAAATTAATCTCGATATTCTCTTTCTCTCTTGATCGCTCTTTGCTGTTGATAAATAAAAAATATACATTGAAATCGGTTTATATTTGCTCACGAATTGAAACTTGTCTTATTTTGTTTTTCTAAAGTCGGTTAAAAACAATCATTAACTTAGCATTTTTAATTGAAAATAGTAATATAAAAGATAATCTTTAAATTTAAATATTATGTAAGAATATTAGATATTTTTTTAGTCACTTAAACAAGTACCTAATGCAAAGAAATATATTTAAAAACACTCACCAACTTATTCATCCACGGCGCAAGTAAAATTACAAAACACACTTTTCTTGTTAGTCACAAAAAAGCACTTAAATCTTCATGGGCAAGTTTTGCAAAACTTTTCACTAAAAGTTTATACACTTATTTTGAGTCCACTCCACTATACACAAGAAACACAGTCCACTTAACTTATATAAGTTACAAGTGTATGTACCACACTTCCATTACTTCACATACTACACTGTGTCCCATTGAACAATAACGTTCTGTGCCAGCTACGAAGTGCTATGAAGCGCTACGTCGACCGTCTACGGCTACGGGTCTACGACTGTGCGTAGAGGGTTTTGAGTCGCCCTCTGTCGGTTATTTTAGGAACTTATCACGAACTGTTGCCTTCGCGATTTATTGAACAAGTTTAGTATTGTCTAAAGAGGTTTTATTTTTGTTATATATTTTTAGTGCCAACTCTAGGGAACGGTTATCATGTTAGGCACTATTTATTACACGTTTATGAAGTTATCGAAGAGTAATAAATATAAAATTGATTGAATAAAGAAGTTTAATAGTTTTGAAACAAAAAAAAACACAAAATTCTTCAAAGAGAAAAGGCTTCGATCGTTTGGAATGCTAAAAAGATAAAATCTAAGAAAATTGATGGAAAAATTTAATTCGAAAGTTTGCATGGAAAAGTCAAGTGGAGAATATTTAAGCGAACATACATCAATCAAATACTCGGTATTCTTCAAAGGGCCTGGTAAAGAAGTACCCGAAACCAATGTACATATATGCGATAATTTGCGAATTTAGATTTATGAACGGTTCAATTGTAACGTTCAAGTTTTATTTATTTATTTAATATTACAATGTGAAAAATTGCATGTTTCAATATTTGGATGTTTGGATATTCGTTACCACTCATCTCCGTGACGGCTAAACGGATTTGGATGGAAATTTGGCACAAAAATGGAATATATTCTCGATTAACATATAGGATAGCTAGTAGATACTATTATAAATGTGAAAGTGTGTTTGTTGGTTTGTCTTTCTTTCACGCAGCAACAGAACAACATATTATCAATGGATTTTTTTCATTAATAGCTTATGAACTGGAAAGTGACATAGGCTACTTTTTATTGGGGATAAATATAATGACCACCAAAAAGAACGTTGTGACCATAACCTCTATTACCCAAATTTAGTAAATAATCACCAAATCACGATTACTTACATAATTATGTGAAAACATTGTAAATCTCTTCCTATTCAGAAACGACCCGGATACTTTAGGTTAGAAGTGAAGTATTTCGTTGCTATTTTTTTAACTGCACGGAAACCCTTTTTGGATTCATATAATTTGGAGTTTGTTGCTTTATGTAGGATGGCAAGTTGTTAATTTTTGGTTCTAATTTCACGCTAAAATGGGGATTTAATTTTGGTGGTCATTTAATATATTTTGATGGTCATTTACTATTTTTGGCAATATAAAGTGATTTTTTCTGGTGGTTAGTTAAACATAAGCCCTTTTATTCCAGGAACGCGGGTAAAACCGTGGGGGAAAAATTCTTCATTCGTAATGATGCCTACATCGTAATAGCTATCTGTATGCCAAATTTTAGCCCGATTTGTCCAATGGTTTGAGCTGTGCGTATCAGTCAGTCAGTCACCTTTTCCTTTTTATATACTTTTTACATTCCAAATTAAACTGTTATCATTTTACATAGCTTTAAACTATTATGTCCCCTTATTGTGTACCTTTCTGAACCACTGGTCTGGGTTAACAGGTATAAATCGATTGTCGTTAGTAAACCCCGTAACCGCTGCTGGGGAAACCACTTTGTCGTTTAGAGTGTCAACATCAATTTAAAACAATTCTTTCAAAGAAAAATATCATCGCTCTCTTAGCTTAAGTGGAAAGTGGGATATATGTTGAAAGAATAAAATATTGAGGTTACGGTTTTGTTACTGAGATTTTAACCTTAATTCTTATAAATAATTTTTTTGAAGAAAAATGTAAAATTTTGTCAACCTTGAGATGTTTTTAGGGTTTCGTACATCCGATGAAAAAACGGAACATTTTTATACAGGACAAATATTTCTTTGGGATTTCCAATTATATTATCAATAATTTATTTGCGGTTGTGACTGCCGTAAAATCATCATAGTAGAAAATATCATTCACCAGGCCCTCTAAAATGGCCGCTCAAGCAATATTGCTAATGCAATTCATTTTTCGAATTCTCGGCAGGTCTTACTTATTTCAATATGTTTTATGTAAAATAGTCACTACAAATAGTCACATATGTACAATTTAATTCATTAAAAGATTTGGTATTGATGAATGTGCCATAAATTCGGAAAAATGAATTGCATTAGCAATATTGCTCGAGCTTCTTTTTTAGCCCCCCAGTTAATATAGGCGGTTGGTATATACTTATCCCTATCTACGCGAGTTCAACTCGCACTTGCCCGCTTTTTTTATTACTGCTGGCTTGAGGCGATGGCTTTTTAATGAAACATACATTAACTTTGTACGGATTATTTGAATTTACAAGCAGTTTAATTACTTCTCGGAATTTAATTTTCCCCACTTCGTATTTCCTCACCACTAAGGACTGTTTTGGAATGGCTGTATAAGTGGTATCCGGCTGTTGAATTTAGAATTGTTTGTATCTATACAAAGTCTATACTTATCAGAATAATAGCTATCTAATCCGAGATTCATTTAATATTAATTTTTTATTGTTACTAGCTTCCACCCCGCGGTTTCATCCGCGTTCCCGTGGGATCTTATGTTATCCCGTGATAAAATGTAGCCTATATGCTATTCCAGACTATAATAAGAGCTCATCGGGGAGGAGGGATGGTGAGTGATACGTCTGGTGATGCAAACGTTCATAGGCTACGGTAACCGCTTACCATCAGGCGGGCCGTATACTTGTTTGCCGACTATGTTGTATAAAAATAATAAAAAAACTATCTCTGTGCCAAATTTCATCCAAATCCATTACGTAGTTTTTGCGCGAAAAAGTAACAAACAACCATCCATCCATCCAAACTTTCGCATTTATAATATTACTAGCTTCTGCCCCGCGGTTTTACCCACGCGCGGTCCCGAGTGCTCCAATCGCCATCAAACCTTACAGGACTTTACTACCCGCGGGGCTAATATGAAGATTGTCTGAAAATTTCATCGCGATCGGTTCAGCGGTTTCGTAGTCTATAAGGAACATACATACAAACTTTCTCTTTTATATATATATATATATAGATAGTAGGATAAATAAAAGTAGGATAATATACAATTCCGGTGTAGGTACGCGTATTCGAAAAACTTCTCCTAAACGGCTTGACCGATTTTGATGTCTTTTTGTACTTATTATTATACCTTCTTAGCTATAGTTGGACCCGGTAGGTAGCGCTGTTGTCCAGATCCGGATGTTTGTTTAAAAAATTATTTTACAAAATACAATTCATATTTGTCCATCCTGGATTACGCAAGCTAACATTTTTTACCTGTCCAAATGGCAAAACAAAGGACAGTGTGTCTATAGCGTACAGAGTCATTAAAGCGTTATTATTCAGGTGCAGCAAAATATAAAAATAAACCGCACGCTTCGGTCGGTTCGGTTCGGGTCGGTTGCACTGAGGTGACAGAGTGTCGATACATCGCACTATAGATTTATGCTGACCATTCACGATATTGACACAAATTCTAACAGTTTAAATATTATTTTAAATACTAGCTTTTCACCCGCGGCTTCGCTTGCACAGACTTCATAAAATTTCTATAACTTTTTTTCCCCTATAGATTACTTTCTAATTGTATAAAAGTAAGTTAGGTTCCAAAAATCTTAATTGACGATAACTTTTTTTGCAACATCCGATTTTAGTAAACCAAAGCTTCTGCTTCAAATTAATCTCTGTTTACCTGTGAAAGCTACATGAAAATTCGTTTAGTAGGTAGTGCACGCGTTTTCAATCGCGCCCCTTTTTCCAGTCCTATGCCGATCTCAGCCACAGTTTGCCCACATTCAGGACTACAACAGGCCTTTGGTCTGCTGAGCATTCGTCTTCTATATCCAGGCCACCTTTCCTTCTTCAAAAAAAATTATAAGTAACAAACAAATTGGAATCATATCCAGTTTAGGTTTAGATTTAATTTCACTTACTATTTCTATTCGTGTATTACCTAATGTAAAGAGATTTACAGTGAATACTAGCTAACCATAATTAGGTTAACTAGAAACTCCGACAACTACGCGTATTTCAAGACAAATCTCATGCGTTACTTATAGGTTTGAGTCTGACCATCGGCGAAGAAGTAGCATGTTCAGGAAAAAAACAGCGAGCGGCAAGCATATGCCTAATGACCACTACTATGGTGAGATTGTGATGAAACACAAGCCGGGCAAGTGCTAGTTGGACTCGCGCTCGGAGGGTTTCGTACCATAATTTTTACTATGTTTTGTATCCAATAAGATCTATTTTTGACATGCATAAATGTATATAGAACTGTTAATATGTTTTCTTTGATTTCCTCAAAAACTGTGTCGTTAAATATATATGATATCTATCTGTTTAAATTATTTCAGCTTACAATCTTAAGTTGAGTTAAAGGGGGAACCGTGCAGTTTTAAGCTATTGTATAGCTTTTATCGCGGGCTTTGAGCGCGGCGACCGAATCAAGAAATTCCGTAACGAAAATAAAACCTAAGACGAGCTGCTCCGAAATCGGACGAATACGTAAGCAGCTGTTTGTGAGAAATTATATAGGTGTATAGGTATCTATAAATACCAAAGAAAAAAAAGAAAAATAAATTATAATTGCATAAGTTGATAAAAAATGCTATGCAATAGCTTTACCGCGGCAGTCCCCGAGTGCCACGCGTATTTATTTTATTTAGTATTCTTGGTCATAATTTAAAAAAATAGCCATATGAAATTATAAATACTCCTTCAAGACACCTTACCTTACTTTCTATATTGATAAAAATATTTAAACTTTATTTAAATAAAAGATCAAGTCAATATAATAATAGTATATTTGTCGGCCGAATATGCTTTGTATTACGTGTATTTGCTGAAAAAAACAGAACTTGAGTAATACATACACCAAAGTGCACAAGGGTTTCTTTTTACCATTTTGACACGGTACCCTAAAAAAGAGAGCAAACAATATTCTATAAGCTTGATGGGGTGTATAAATGGTAGGTCAATAGCTGTCTCGCTGGCGGTGAGACAATATTATATATAGTAAACAGAAGTGTATGGTTACATAGTAAATAAATAATTCATCGATCGTGTAGTTTCTATACGACCTCATTGGCACTGTTTGCGGATTTGCTTTCCATATAAAGGTTCTTCTGTAACACAATCCGGAGTAAATATTTGTATGCGATTCACAAACTATTTGCATAATATACTATGTGGATATACCTATCAGGGAAATGGTGGTCGAACTGTAAGAGCTTATTGATCAGGGGGTTATACAACTATACTGGAGCATACGATTAATGATAATTATAATATTATCTCTTAAATTAAACAAAAATCTTATGACGTAGTCAAAGTTTAAGCTATTTATACAGTATTACAATATTACAGAATTATACACGACATATACATTATACATGGCAAGACAAACAATAAAAACCGGCCAAGTGCGAGTCGGACTCGTGCACCGAGGGTTCCGTACAAACTTCGTCCATCACGGGAAATGCACAATTTTATTTATTTACCTTATTTGAGGTTGGTTCCAATTAAGCTAGACCTCTAAATTGTATTAGCGCCCATACAACTCAGAGGTCTTTATTAATTGGCGTAACTATGTATGTATGGGGACAAACTTTAATTTTCATTTTTTTTTATATTTTGGAATTTTCCCTTTATTTGTGCTGTAAGGCCTTGCTTTTTGCCAAATTTCGTGATTCTATGTCAACGGGAACTACGATATAGGTTGCACCCAAATAAAAGGGCAAAAAAAATCGCGTTTGTTGTATGGGACCCCCCTTAAAAATTCATTTTATTTTGTTTTTAGTATTTGTTGTTATAGCGGCAAAAGAAATACATAATTTGTGAAAATGTTAACAAATTTCAACTCTAGCTATCGCAGTTCTTGAGATACAGCCTGGTGACAGACAGACGGACAGTCGGACGGAGGGACGGACGGACAGACAGCGAAGTCTTAGTAATAGGGTCCCGTTTTTACCCTTTGGGTACGGAACCCTAAAAAAAACAATTAATTCAGTAATATTGTGTTATGTCGAAAAGGATTACGACTCAGTTACATTCTAAGGCATATAGTGTAGGTACTGAAGATACCACCGAGGCCAATGTAACTCAGGCTGTTACCAATAATGTAATCTCCATGATCCAAGCTATCCCTCGATCAATTTTCATAAAAATCGGTAAATTAGATTAACCGCAAAAACGTCAAATCATACGAAACGATGAGACTTCTACTTTTATAATATTAGTATGGATTTTGAAGATGATAGGCGGAAAAATAATAGCTTAAACTACAGTTAATAGTTTAGTGTAAGCAAAATAATAAAATATCTATATTTATATCTTTAACTATACAGGGTTATTTGAAACTTTCAACCTTTTCATACAAGATATCAACCTTGCTCGATCTTAATCTATGAAGTTTTAATTTTTTTCCGTGATTTCAGGGTTGTTCTCCAAATAAAAGTATTCATATTGATGTGAACTTTCACCCCTTAGAGTACTGTCAGTGAATTACAAAATAGTCCTGTATTTATAATAATTTGTGATACGTTCTACCGATAAAATGAAACAGAAAAATATTGGACAGAGAGTAACATAAGTAAGGCGAGCTTATGCCCACAGACTTTTATTACATAATATCTTTGTGTAATGTACGATTTTTTGTCTATGTCTTTACTTTCTTTTTACAAACTCAGATTCATACCTACTCCGATCCTTTTTTAGGGTTCCCTTCCCAAAGGGTAAAGCAGGACCCTATTACTAAGACTCCGCTGTCCGTCCGTCTGTCTGTCTATCCGTCTGTCACCAGGCTGTATCTCATGAACCGTGATAGTTAGACAGTTGAAAGTTTCACAGATGATGTATTTATGTTGCCGCTATAACAACAAATACTAAAAAACATAATAAAATAAATATTTAAGGGGGCTCCCATACAACAGACATGATTTTTTTGCCGTATTTATAGTTAATGGTACGGAACCCTTCGTGTGCGAGTCCGACTCGCACTTGGCCGGATTTTTTTACTATGCATTGGCCTGAATTTGACCACAATGTCACTATGGTATGTGACGATGTGGCCGACTGTGGTAAGCATACAAAGCCTAGATGAAAATGGCTGTAATTGATAGCAGCTTTTAGAAGATTTTCAACTTAGTAGTAACCAGCCAGGCAGGCACTACAAAGTACCCTACCACCGTGTTATGGTTTCCTCACGATGTTTTCTCTTACTGAAAACTCCATTTCACTATAGGATTCGAACCCACGACCTTCGTCACGGCATTCGACGTCATTACCACTGAACTATCATCGTCTTATTTTAACTCACGAAGTCCGTTTTTCACTCGTGTAGGTACATACACATTGTGTTACTGTACGCAATGTATTTGAAAAAAAGCATAAGAAAAAAAATGTTACGTGTAATACGTTACAATAAATCAATAAAACATGAGCAAGTTTTTTGATCAAAGTACGATAAGTCAATCGTAACATTTTTATGAAAAAAATAGATTGATTGACTACGTAAAATAGATTGACTACGTAGAATAGATTGACTACGTAAAATAGATTGACTACGTAAAATAGATTGACTACGTAAAATAGATTGACTACGTAAAATAGATTGACTACGTAAAATAGGTTGACTACGTAAAATAGGTTGACTACGTAAAATAGATTGACTACGTAAAATTTTAACTTAATCTTATCAAAACATCATCGTGACAATCTTATCTCGTACAAAAGTCTTATTTCGAAAGAAATACTATCAAAAGTAAATAGAGGTGTAAAGCAAAAAAAAAACAATTATTATTCGTCTATTGTGTACCAAATCGATTTCGCTCTGTATTCGAATCGATGCAAATAATCGAGAGGGCTTTTAACATTTACTGTACGACGTGTTATTTAAATAGCGATGGCCTTATTCTGTTCGCAGTTGATTGCAGCGAGATTGTGAACTATTTTTGATTGGTATTTTCTTTGGGAAACGCTGAAGGTTTTTCTAAGGAAACTTAATATTGTATACGTATTTCAAATAAACTCACGCTGAAGATAATTTAATATACAATATTAAAACAGACGGCATAGTGATCCACGTGTAAAATAGTTCTGAAAGGTAATTAATAATTTAGTCAAAAAGCTTCTACTCCTAAGGCCTAAACTAAATTAATTAATTTGATTTTACTTTAAATTTGACTTTAGATTAGCTATTAGTAGTATTTAATTTAGTCATAATCAAAACCAATAAAAAAAAAACAAATAAACACTATTGTGATTGTGATTTACAATAAATATACACAAAATACTTACAATCTATAAATTATCTCTCTGGTTGTCTCACATCGCTAAATATCTATCTGCCATAATAGTAATATTTGTATGAAAAACTATTTGCATAGATTTTTCAAACGGCGGCTCCACACGGCGCGTTGCGAAATATTCCAGGGCATTTTTCATATCAAGTAAATATTTCATATACAAATAATACTTGTGCCTTGAATATGTAATATATTGTTGTTTGATTCAAAATAAAGGTGGTCGATAATGCTTCTAGCTTATAGCTTTTGCGTGTCGATGGAGGTGTAATTTATCAGTAGTTGCCTAATTTACCTTCGCCTTTTCAATTAAAAATTTTAAATTTTTGGCCAAAACACACTGAGTTGCGCTTCGAACAGTGTGTGACATATTGTAGAGTAGGATTTTTGCGAGCTTAACTAGAGCAAACTATTAATATCATAAAGGATCATCGTATAGGACCAATATACATGATCGAACAGACTTCAGCATATCAAAAAGATCCTAAAGGAAAAAGAACTATGGGCGCGTATGTGAAAGTGTGAATATCTGCGCAACAAATTATATCAAGCGTCTTTAGAGCTGCCGAAGCCTATGTGCTATAGACGCGCTCCCAAGTCTTTTTTTTCGATTCCTATTGGTCTAGATGACATCACCTGATCATTCACCGGGCGAGCTGGAGAGAGTAACTAGCTCAAAGGCATCTCGAGGGAGGTTCGAACCTTGAGTTGGACAGTTGCTGGAGAGTGTTGATTACGCATCACAGGTTAATTCGATGGGCAGAAGAGGAGAGGTCTACGAACCCGCCATCGAGGCCGGTGTCTATGATAAGTATCTATAGATAGAGGATCTGACTAACTGATGCTCCGAGCGACCATGGTGGGGACATCGTGGTCTAAATGGACGTGTTCAGAGTGACATCGATAGGATGCAACTAAAACGCTTGCTATTACTAGTCCGTTTATAGTTTAATACTCTGTGAGTAGTAATCGAAACAAATTACGCAATGCAGTAACACTTTACACATTCATATTATTATTTAAATATCTTGCCGAAAATTAAACTGATTTAAATATTTATAGGCTTCACTCAACCGTGGCGCTCTACGCTGGACAATTGTTTACATAATTTTTAACCATATTATTGGACCGTTGAGCGGGATTTTCTCATGAACGTGTATTTAATTTTGTGGAAAGATTTATTTGTCGTAATTATTTACCATTACCAGGTGGAACTGTTTCATCATAAACATAGCATTTTTATAGTTATAAATCAACGCTATAATCATCATTGTTATGATCAACATCTCATAAAAGTTCCCACTGTACCAGGTCAGTGCGGTCACCACTGAGCCACCACCGATCGTGACGTACGTAAACGTAGCATATAGACAGGAAGACAGACTGTCTGTTTTTAATATTAGTAAAGATGAGACAGCATGCTATAAATTTACTATACCATTGGTTTTTAATATACGTTATCTGAGAAGACAGTGACACGACTATAGCAAGAAATACAGCACAGCAATTTATTTTATGGATTATTCTTAGAAGATAAGATAAATAAGGTACAATTCTTACATAGGCAACAGCGTCAGACCGCAGCTGCAGTTGGCAGCGGTCTCATAGAAACTGCTGTCGCCGACTGCAAGCGACGCTAGTAGTACTTACATTTTCTAAAGTTGCACACTTAAATTTATTTAAATACCCGAGAATTCTTAAGTACGTTTTACCATAATCTAATTAAACACTTGGCAACAGTCTATTGCCCTGCATATTGGCAAGATGTTGATCTTGACAGTTTAGCTGTACCAAGTTCTGTAAGCAATCAACCGTGGATTCTTGTGTTGTGTTGTGACAGATGTTAGCTAAGCTGACGTCAGAACTTTAAAACTAATGCAATTTATAGAGCGCTCAACGTTTCGGGAACTATTGTAGTGATTGTTATGCGGTGTCTTTCATTTTGAAGTAAATAAATAATATTAATCTCCTATCTTACCTTCAAGTATTTCCTTTAACTGATTTCTTCAGAAAAATAGTCTCTAAATTCTAGAAAGCTTTCAGTAGGTTGTTATTTTTTCTTTCTATGTTCAAACAAATTGGTTCGCTCTCTTCGTTCATTCGTATATATGAACGAAGTGACCGAACCAATTTTTTTGTAAAACATACTTTAACGTCATAATCATTTCAGTGACGAGTAGTTTTAAATTGTAAAGAATTTCATAAGTATTATATGTACTAGCTAGTGTATACCCGGCGTGTGCTACTACTCTAAAAAAAAAGCTCTAAAACCATCTTCTCACTATCTATCTATATCTATATATATAAAAGAGAAAGTATGTATGTATGTTCCTTATAGACTCCGAAGACGCTGAACCGATCGCAATGAAATTTTCAGACAATCTTCATATTAGCCCCGCGGGTAACCCTGTAAGGTTTGGTGGCGATCGGAGCACTCGGGACCGCGGGTGAAACCGCGGGGCGGAAGCTAGCTACCTATAAATACTAACCTAAAATTTTATGACTGTGGTATTACCGTACGGTCTAGTCACACATTAGATAATAGTATTTCCTAATCTAGTCTCGAATACTAATGGTAGGTACTGTCGTGTGCTATACGAAAGCGTAGAGTACAAGGCCTAAATTGCTTTTATTTTTTGTTTACTGAACTAACATAAACGTTAAGTCTAGATCAAACCTTAACTAACTAATTTAATTTCGCTTGTTGACCAGATTTATCAACTTAGAAATGCTCCCGACTCTGTTTACATTATAATTACATTGTTTAAGCAGATGGAAGTAAATATTACAAGGTAGATCCTATATTTGATGGCTTTCCAATTTGAGTCGTTTTAGATTTTTAAATAATATTACTACTAAAGTTGAGATTTGTGTAAATATAGTCTCGGAAAATTAGATTAGAATTAATTATGTATTACTTATTTATAAGTACTTATTTATGTTAGGGCATTGGTGAAATATTTTATAACGACAAACAAAGAAACGTGACAATTATAGTATTCATTTGAAGCAATAAACGGGCCAAGTGCGAGTAGGACTCGCGCACCGTGGATTCCGTACAAACTTGTAGTTATGTAAATTTCAAAGAAAATATGCGATTTATCAATATTTTGGTATTTGTTAGTAAAATATACGTAGGATAGTAAACATTATCGCCAAATATACGTAATAGTAAACATTATCGCCAAATTGGTCATAGGTTATTGAACCATTGGGTTCATAGGTCAATGAACAAAAATGTGACAGACGGACACGAGAGTGACAGCAATAGGGCTCTGTTTGGATCCTTCGGGTACGGAACCCTAAAAAAGGAAGCATCTAATGTGAATATTTTTGCTGCTTCATATTTCCTTCAAATCCTTTAATATATAATTTTAAATTTCATGTAAAATGGTTAGGTATACGTCTAGTGGCAGTATTAGGTATCTAAAACATTTAAATTTTATTCAAAAATGTGACTCTGTAAATGTATTGGAATTCGACCTCCTTTCTATTCATATCTCTAGGACCTAATCCTTGGGAGGTCTGGATTAGATAGGTCCGAAGGATAACAACCTCTCAGGCTATTGTTGTGATTCTAAAAATACCTACTAACCCTGGAATATAGACAAATAAATAAAAAATAGCTCATCCCTTTATAAGGAACACTTCAATGGCACTGTTCATTCAGCTCCGCTAGTTCTTGAAGTGACCATAAGAAAATAGTAAAATGTTTTATGTCAGTCATCGTTTATGAGTCCCTCGCTATAAAACAAGTTATTTGAAAACAGAAGCAAAATAACTATACAAATTATAATAATACTACGTAACTATACCTTTTTTCTCAAGTCAAGAAAATCCACATGGATAAAAACATCTCTAAGAGTAGTATTTTATAATATATAGGTACAAATAAAGAATGTATATATTATAGAAAACAATCATGTTAGTTAGACCATTTATAAATCAAGAACGGCTGGACCGATTTTATGATCTTTCATTTATTGGATCTGTCTCCGCCTCGAATAGCAGAATAACAGATTCTTTTTGATACTTGGAACGCGGGTGAAACCGCGAGGAACAGCTAGTTATACTTTAACATTTATGAAGATAATAATCAATGAACACTTCTGTATCGATGTTATCGTTACTTAACTTACTTACTTAACTTTTATGTTTTTTGGAAAATGCCTCAGGGGTCTGTGTTTCCAGACTCCTACAACACGGGAACTCTCGAGACTATATGCTCCGTCCTCGGCCTAGTCATCATCCATTATGGGTGTCACAAAAAATATACTGAGTGGTGGGGATAATACGACATTAATTGATACAACACACTGAGTATCGCGTTAGTAGTACGTATACCAAATATTATCACTGTTTAGCCGCAGGTTTTTTTTTACTTTAACAATTTTAACACATGATGTGAGAATACATTACGATTTCGCCACGCAAGTTCATTGGTCATTCACATAAAAACAATTTCATTTACCTACATCCGTAAAACAACCAAATATTTGGCTGTTGTGTTTATTTTCGCATTTAGTTTGTTTGAAAAATAGATTTTTGGAATTTCGTGTAGGTAGTAACTTATTTGATAATTTTAAAGTGTTTTGATTAACTAGTGGGGAACGTATTTTCATTAGTCGTCACCACTCTGTATAATGTACATAATTATTTTTATTTGTTGTTACTATTCACTACATGCTTTTTAGGGTTCCGTAGCCAAATGGCAAAAAACTCTGTCTGTCTGTCTGTCTGCATTCTACCAAACTTATTCGCACCTTACGCGCATTTTTCATAGTAAAGCGCGTGTAGTGCGTATGATGCTGACGAGTAAGCAATCAGCTTTACTTTACACAGTCATATAAATTTCCATGGAAGTTTTATAAATAAAATTTTAACTATCACTAAATAGTGAACTAAATCAAACAGCCTCCGTGCCTAATAAACACACATAACATAAAGATAACTAATTCATCCCAGAGACTATAGAACATAGCTTCTAGGACCTTCATCATCTTAAATAATATAATAGGCCTGTTCCCGACATAATGGGACAATGAAATATAATAATATTATGATAATCACTAAGAGAGACAACAGTTTGGCAACCCCTGACCGTATATCATAATATAGGTACCTACATAATACTTCGGTAAGCCAGGAGATTTCAACTCTCGGTCACATATCAACTATCTAGTCTTCAGGGAAAGGGACGACGATATCGAATTCACACTATTAATATACCTATTAAATTTTTAGCTTAATAGTCTTGAAATACTCGCAATTCTAAATCGTGTTACTTTCTCAGATTCAAAGTTGTAACCGATTTCATGATAGATTGATGGTTGTCCCGCGTGTAGATAGAGATGGAGTGATTGCGGCGCTCATCAATGTATTAAAAACTAGATGTTTCACCCGCGTTCACGGTATAAAAATTGCCTATAACAAATAAAAGTCTAAATTACTCCTTATAACATCAGCTATCTAGCTTAGCTAGCCAGTGAAAGTTGCGCTACAATCGGTCTAGCCGTTTCAAAGATTAGCCGGAACAACCAAACCGGACAGACAGACAGACAGAAAAACTGTTATTTTGACATTATAAACAGACATTTCAATTTTATCGGTTCCATTCTAAGGGCATTATACAGCCGCCCCTCTTAATTTTTGGAGTAGCTCATACACTAGTAGGTAAATGGGCAAAATGATGAGTGATCATAACTTTTAAGTTTGCATTCTTAGAAATATTCTTGCGGTTCACTTTTAATGTCATCTGGCTGGGTTTTATTAACGTCTTAAGCTGTTAAATATAAAAACAACTGTCATGTAAGTCATATATTTAGGCCACACCGTTGTTAGGACGAGTTAAGTTTTGATTTACTGAAAAACAGATAAAAGAAATGCGCTATAAAGAGAAACGACCCAACGAGCGCATTTTACGAGCAAGCAGAGACTTCTATAGTTAAAAGCTTTGAATGCATTTGCCATACTGTATCACTTTATATCTTACGTAACTAAACTTTTCATATTACCTACGTATATGAGATTCAAGTGGATTAAACATTTATCTAGAATATACACCAGCAATTTTATAAACATTTATTTAACTTCACCTGCTAGTATGTGTGAGCGAATCTTGAATTTTAGTACTGTCCCAACCGATTGACCTGAACCGATACAACACTATTCAAAGGTTTTTTTATATGATGACTAGCTGTTCTCCGCGGTTTCACTCGCGTTCCCTATATAAAAATAAAATTCGATGTTTTAATAGTTATTCTGCTATTCGGGGTCGAGACAAATCCAACAAATCAAAGATTTATAAAAATCGGTCCCGCCGTTCTTGAGTTAGGTATAACTAAATGGTGTAACTAACACGACTTTGTTATATATATATGGATAGATATATAGATAGATTTAATGTTCTTTTAATAGTGACAAATTATTTTTAATGGGCACACTGAACTAAGAAGAAAAATGGCTCTCAAGTGCAGCTACACACATCGGGAGGTGCTATATTGCCGATAACTCCACTTCTGAAACAATTCAAATAGGCCGGTCATTAATTTAAGCTATAAACTTGTATCTACCCATCCCTATAGAACCTGACGTCGCATGGTTGCATGAACCAAAATTTAGGCAATTAAAATGTACAAACACGAATGCTGTGCCAAATGGGAGACAATCCAAATTCCATGGCCCAAAATTGTCTGATGAAGTATTGAATAAAATTAATTGGAATTAGATTTTCGGCACAAGATCGTAACTCGTTTTTCATTTCATTGATTTTCAATCAGGCCTGTCTGGAATAGGCTATTAACTTTTAAAAAAAAATAGGCCTATTTGAAATTGGACAAAGTCTTTGAAGGTTACCTACCGGCACGGAAAGATAAGGTGCCAGACAGTTTACATAATACCATAAATCACTTCTTATTTAAATGCTATAGTGGTGGTTAGGCTAAAAGGCAAACATTGACATTCGTCGAGTTAGAGATTAGATTTTATTTTAAGTGAACGTAATGTTAGTCTGCAGGATTTAACCGGAATTTAACTATTTGGTGTGACCCTTTGTTACTAGGAACATAATATACCTAATTAGGGCCCGGGAATTCCGTAACCAAGAAATCGAAATCATTTTATCAGAGAGATACCTATTGTTATATTTTTTTAAAGTTCAAAATCTACAACACGATCAAGCTTATAGTTTCGTCATGTCCGTCTGTCTATCATGATCATTTTCCTCGAAGACCAGTGGTATCAAGCTGAATTTTCGCATAGTTATGCCTACATATTTATGACGTAAACAAAGATACCTACTAAATAAAATCGTATAAAAAGATTTTTAAGGTATCTCGCCTACATAGAACATTTTTTTTGTTCCCGAATAGGGTATTATTATAAATATATTTTTAAAATAAGGAGCGTTGGATTAAGCAGTTCTTTGATGTAAGGTTTTGATGCCGCCAACGTTACTATAATAATTGATTTTTCGAAGAAGTTTCAAATAAAAACGGCCTTCACAAACGAACATTTAAATCAATAAAAAAATAATCTTAAAATAAATCATAAACAATATATAGCGCTAAATTACATCTTAATAACCTCATAGATTAGTCGAGCTGACGAAACAAACAAATCGTAAACCCAAATTGTTTATTAATCGACTAACTCATAATCGTAATAAACCAGAGATAACTTAGTGAGTATTGCCAGCATCAACACAGTTATATCTCCCGGCAGGCCAGCAATTAACCCGGGAAACTGTTGATCGTGGCAAACCATAAATTATTTCAGGTCATAAACCCTCACATACCGCTGTGGGCGCGGGTAATTCAATTAATGAGCCGAAATATAAACGTTTTCAATTGTAGTAGGTACACTAGACCTAACGCTGAGCCATATATTTCTCTTTTAATGTAATGCGCCACGAACATCCGGGATTTGTTTGTGAAATAATGGTGTTCTAATTCAACTTTGGTTTGATATTTGGATAAATAAATCATGTTTCATCACTACATATTATATAAAACAAAATCCCCGCAGTGTCTGTCTGTCTGAACGCGATAAACTCAAAAACTACTGAACGGATTTTCATACAGTTCACCAATGGACGGAATTATTTACGAGGAAGGTTTAGGTATATCAGAGAGGTATATAATTCTATAAGGTTTTGTATAAATTGATAATGTGACAATGATTATTTGAAGATATTGGAAAATGTCATGCCAACTGGAAGCAGACAATAATGTAGGCGTAAATGCTCTGTAACCCGTGCGAAGCCGGGGCGGGCCGTCAAACAAAATCAAACTTTTTAGGTTATTTAACATAACAGGAACACAAGTAGCACACCGAGTCTGCGCGTCGTGTCATCAATGTACCCAGGTCAGCAGGCTTGCATAAAAACGGCGTCGTAATGGATGCGGCGTGCCATGGATGCACCGGATGGCTCGCCATAGGTGCGCTCAGAGAAATGAGAAATTAGCTCTGTGGGTGCGCTTCTTCTCTTCATCTTGCAGATTTGTAACTATTTAATAGGATAGGGACAAACATATTTAGATAGAATCAAAAATCTATTTTCTAATCGAATCTAAAATTATTTAGGTAGGAAATCAGAATAACTTATAGATATACCTACCTTTTCTAGCCGGCTCTTCTCAGTAAAAGCAACCATCCGAACCGTGCGTTAGAGTCCGACTATTCACAAGTGCCTTTGAAGGCTTATATGAATGAATTAATTATTTCATTTCAATTCATTATTTTATGGAGGAGCAAGGTGGTAGACTCCTCCATCGAAAACTGGGTGATCGTGCCTGGGGACCGCGGTCCAACTGTAGATGTTGGAATCTTGTATATATGCTAAGTACTCGACGAACTTTGTCAGTGCGATGTAGAATCTTGTTGCGCCATCTATCCACGGATAGCGGAAGTCTTGATAGAATTCGCTACAATTTCATTTCATTTCATTTACCAATTGATCATCATCAATTGGTAAATACACAAAATGATTATAACATAATGACGATGAACGATGATCCCAAAAGTGAATAGTAATAGATATAGAAAAAAGATCAAACAACATTTACTCCACAAGCAATTCCCCTACGTTCAGTTTGTCTTACAACAAAAATAATACACCGCGCCCTTACCACGCCGCTTAGAATGACGTCCCCAATTCTTATCCCTATAGGAGTCCCCATAACCCTAAAGGAAATTTATATCTTATTCCACCTGTATCATATAAGTTTCAGTACGTACAAGTTCGCACTCGATTTGTCTCACAAAATACAGGGCCCTTAAGATTTGCTCAACCAAGAAATGGCGGCGTAACATTTTTTCCCGTTTGTATATTTTTCCTTGATAGAATTTGCATGTAAAATAACAAGGTGGGTTTGTTATAGAAATAGGGGAAATGCTATACTAGCAGGTAAACCTGATTGTTATTAAAATGGCTTGTTGAGGAGATTTATGAAATTTTACATAGGTACTTAAAGGGTACCTACCTACATATCGGCACGTATAGTCGCATCCTACCACAGCGTTAAAAACATACAGTGGTCCATCGCGTTTGAAATCACGCGAAATGCGCTTTTGTATAGTATAGGCATTCGTCATTGCTGCATTGTGTCCATAGAATACAATTAACCTAAAGGTATTGTGTCCCACCCAAGCGAGTGTATGGCAGCTTGGGCTCGCTACCGCCCCTCTCTCACCCCGCAAACCCCGCACGATTTCCCTGTCTAGACCTGTCCGTTGGCCGACTGTAAGAGTTACATAGAATGTGATCCTACCATGCATGAAAATTAGAGTAGATAAATAACTACTTACTTACTTTAATTTTCATGATGATAGCTCAGTGATAATGACGTCGGATGCCGCGGCGAAGGTCGTGAGTTTGAATCCTACATTGAGCTTGAGCTTTCGGTGAAGGAAAACATTATCAGGAAACAATAGCTCGGTGGTAAGGTAGGTACTTTGTAGAAGGCACCCGGCTGGGTAGCTACCACCATTAATATGGAAATCTATCGCCAAGCACCTACTGGTGTGTTCCAACAATTGCACTTGAGAGTCAGTTGCCTTCTAGGCTTTATAAAAGTTGGCAACACAGTTGAACACATTGGCAACCCCCCTGGTATTACTAATGTCCATAGGCGACGTTACCATCAGATGGACCGCTTGCTTACTTGACAGCCTTCTGACATAAAAAAAAAACACGGTGGGCAGTCTTTGGGGACTGCCGATAGAAGTGAAAAATAACCAATTTAAACTTTAATTCTTGCTCATAAACACTATTAATTAATTATAAATAATAGCCTCGGGAGACCGACGGGCTGGGAGCTTTTTCCGCCAACGCATAAGCTTGGCCATCCAAAAAGGGAACGCTGCCAGCCTGTTGGGAACCTTGCCTATCGACAGCAGCGAGGGCTTTGAGGATGTTTTCTATATATCATAGTTTGTATTTTATACATTGATTGTAAATATTTGTTGTAAATAAAAATGGAATAAGTACGTTTTCTCAGATATGCATTAAATTATAAATCATAATTTAATGTTATGTATATTACATTATATTACATACACATTAAATATTCTCCTACTATCACTCTCTTTGAACTTTGTATTTCATTTTATTTATGACATTATTTAGTATTAGTATGTTATTTTATTTGCATATCTATATTTATTTTAGGTATTTTGTTTATTTCTAAGTATTATTATATTTTGTAATTTATTTAGTATGGTATAGTTTAGTTAATGTAGAATTTATAGTGAGTTGATACCTGCCACAATTTTATTTATTTCCTATTACCCAAAGGTTGCCTGGAAGAGATTGCTTAAGCAATAAGGCCGCCTAAATTGTATTCTCTTTCTTAATTTTATATGTCTATACTTTTCCTGTATGGAGATTACAACAAAGAATATTTCATTCATTTCATTCATTCATAGCTCATAGAAAGCGTTCGGTGACGCGTGACGATGACGCTAGTTCCATGTTTTTTTTTGTTTTCACCCAAAAAGTGCTCAACGAAAGAAGTTTTCACTTCAAATAATCCGCCATTATACCTAGCTAGGTATATGTCAAGTTTATCCAAATCCGTTTAGCTAGTAGGAGATAGAATAACAAAGTACACCGAACACACCCACAAAATATACGTAAGTACACACAATCTTACTCAGTAGGAAATACTCTACATAAGTACCTAGGTAGGTAGGTAGGTACATGTCTGTAATCTGAAATAACAATGAATTCCCCATGACCTTTAATCATAATAGTGAAGATAAAGCAAGAAAAATATTTACAATATGTGGCGTTCTAGAATGTTTTAGGTAAGTATGTTAATGATTATCGCCTTAAGGTGAAGTTTCGCTGAATATAAATGACTAGCTTCCGCCCCGCGGTTTCACCCGCGTTACCGTGGGATCTTATATTTTCCCGGGATAAAAAGTAGCCTTCCTTGATAAATGGGCTATTCAACACTAAAATATTTTTTCAATTCGAACCAGTAGTTCCTGAGATTACCCCCTACAACGTCACAAACTCACAAACTTTACCTCTTTATAATAATTTAGTATAGATAAATAATATAATTTCGTTGCCGTGAAATTATCAACAGCACGTTACTGCTATTTTTTTTTTACCCGACTGCGGCAAAGCCAAAAAAGAAGGGTTATGTGTTTGACCTGTATGTATGTCCGTCCCTATGTTACCTCGTAACTACTAAACGGGTGAACCGATTTTGATGAATAATATGTCGTAGGATTCGTTTTTATTGCGCAAATGTCCCTGGGTATAAATAAAATTATAAAAATCTAAATGACGGATTCTTGACGCCAAAATGTATGTATTAAAAAAATATATTGATTTTGAAAAAAAAATTGTAGGTAGCGCAGTCGAGTTTTTTAGTTTTTTTATGAATAAAATGGTAACACTTACCCAGGATTCTACCCCAGAAAAGTAATAAATAGACTTTTTGGCGGGAACTTGCAAAGTGACGTTGCGATTTTATTTTATTGAAACGTGCATATTGGAATAATAATATTTTGTCCAATGAAAACAATCAAGTAGTAAGGAAAAATATGTGTATATCGTGACTTTACAGTGTAACGTAGTAAAAAACGGGTCTTTAATTATTTAATTTTTATTAAATATTTTCATTTTCATTCGATTATTCAATCGATTAATCGGTTTATAAATTAATATTTTTCCTTGATTAATTGTCTGTAGCTTTCTATTATCTATACGGTTCGCAGCCAATTAATCAATAGTTCCAATATTAAGTGTTTCTTTAATTGTTTATCAATTATTATTGAAACATTATATTTGCCTATTGATTTTTAATCGATTGATCGATATGTTTCCGAACGTAACTATCTCTTGAGACTGTTTTATTGTCTGTGGCCTCGGTTGTCCTCGAAGTTACAGCCAGTAGATCAGTCCCATATTTATTTGGCATTCATAAGGGAATTAGGGAATCGATTTTGTCGCATATTTGAAAGAAACTGGATTTAATTAATTTATTTTTAGTTCGATTTTTGCAGTCGAATAATCGATTAATTTTATATGATCTTGGTTTTGAGGTTGATTTGCTGTCTGTAGTTACCATAGTCATGGAAGTTGCGGCCGGTGAATCAATTTTATGTTTGGTTCACTAAATAAACTTTAAAATTGCATAAATAAATTAATATATATATATTATTCATATAAATTGATCGTTTGTTCGAATGATTTGGTCAATGGATCGATTCGGTTTTCGGACGAAACTTTGTGTTGTCAGAGAATAAATAAATTTTGGACATCACCTATTTACCCATTATTTTTCAATTTTAGTTGCATATACTATTTTTTTATATAGAAATGATTTAATGTTTGCTTATCAAACCTTATTATATTTTTCAAAAGTCACGTTGGGTTGTTTCTAAGTATTCAAAGTACGTTTCTTACCTTTGTTGTGAGTTCAATATCGTCAGATTGTCCCCTTAAAAGGACAATATTCTCGCCATATTCTGGGATTATTTTTAGTTCCTTAACCCTTGGTGGTGCTCCTTGGATAGGACAAAGAGTTATTTCTTTCATGTCTCACGATGCGACGCGTGAGCATATATTTTATTTCAAGCCAGTTTACCCTTTGATAATGGTGAGTATTACTACAAGTGCTCGAAGTGTTGTCTTCTATTAAGGGTTTCGATCCCTAATTTTGGTGGTTTTTGTTTAAGCTTGGTGCAATCGCATCGGCCGGCCAACGTCGCGTGGCGTGGCATTCGTTATGACGACAGACGTGAAATTAATTACAAGCCTCCTTGGCTTTTACCAAGGTACGTTACTTACTATTAAGGCATATTTGTGTTTAAATCCAGAATTGTCCAACTTCATTGGTCAAACTGTGAAAGATTCCATGAGGTCTCATAGGTTAGGTACATGTGGGTTCCTCATGTTATTATCAAGGAGTATATTCCCTTAATTTGTTAATTTATTTGCCAGGTAATAGTCGTTAAACCTAAATAAATATTAATTCATGTTAATATGTCTATAAATTCCTGTCGAGGTTAGATTTTCCCATCTACACTCCTATTATTATGTGACTGTAATTGAGGACTTTGTGTCCATTGCAGGAGGTTTTTTCTTTCCCGGGATACTACGAAGGTTTTTCTTTTCCGGGATACTACGAGGGTTTTTTCTTTCCGGGATACTACGAGGTTTTTTGTTTCGGGATACTACGAGTCTACTACTTCTTCTAATACTTCTTATACTACTTTTTCTGCTGCTGCTACTTTTTATACTGCGGGAACCTACCGGGTCCTACAGCTGGAAGGAGCAACGAAAGGTTTTATAATATATATATATTAAATAACATTAATCTGAACATTATGGTATAGTGGCCGTTTCCACTATTGGCGTCCAATTAATTTTAATGAATAACTTAGTAATGCAATTCATCTCAGGTAACCCACAATCTTTCTCCTTCTGAGAAGCTAGGGCATATATTAAATAAACTTCTACTTTAAAACAAATTGATTATACTATTCTGAACCGGTAAATTGTGTTTTATTTTCTTCAGGGGTACCTTTTAGGGAACGCAACGGACAAGGGGGGGGGGGTTAAAATCCGTTACGTTACAGTGACACCCGTACGTGGGGCCAGGTTACCTGAGATGATTGTCATGTTAATTTAAATGTGTCAAAAATTGTATTACGCTACTATTACTTCTATTTTCTAACTTTTCTGCGGAACTGTGTATTTGCTTACTTGATGTGTATTTCTTTAAGTGTGTTGCGGATCTCTGTATCTCTTTTATGGGTACTATGTTAAAAACTATAATTTAAATACCTACTTACTATAAATTATACCACAAATGTTTGTCAAACTTGAGATGATTTGCAAAACAGTGCGGGATTAAATTTGCTTAGCTTTTGCTGCTTGATGCTTCATCATGAATATTCGGCCATTGATAATTAAATATCTGCTACATCTGGTACACACATATCCTTTACTATTATTACAGCTTACTTTCATACTTTTAATCTTAATACTTTTAGAATTAAAATAATTTTTGAGTTTTACATCTTCGGCTTAAACTTTTTTCAATTTCTACTTTTGATAGCTTTATAAATAATTCTTCAGCCGCATATCATAACCATGCATTCTGCATTTTCAAAAATAATTTTCACTGATTATTTTTTGCATAACAATTAAAAATATTTTTTTTTCCTAAAGTTTTTCTTTTTTTCCATTGTTTGAGATGCTTCTTTTAAGCTTAAGCTGGCTGTACAATTATCGGTGCCTATTGCTGTGTGTATCAGGCGTATTTACTTAACTTTACAGTTATTTAACTGTGTATCATATCACTTAACATTATTGTTATTTAACCTTACAGTTATTTAACATTACCCTTACTTAACTTTATTTTCTAAAGTAATTCTTTCGTTCTGTGCTTACTTAACTTTTTTTAATATGGAGGAATTTATTATAACTTTTCAAGCTTTACACTAGGATGAGTTCATTCACGAGGTTCGCAGTACAGTTCTAATGACGTAAGTATTATCTTGCTTGCGTATTCTTACTACTATTATTATTATTATTCTTTTCTACTTATTAAAACTTTTCGATGGTAGTGTTCTTACTATTACAATGATAATCGTACTTTTATCTTGGTTTAAGTTCTTAGACTAAATATATACCTATTTCTAATTAGGGTTCCGTCTCGTGTGATGTTGTGTTGAAGGTGGGAGCTTGTTTCACGGTTGTTATGATACTACTCACATACCTACCGCTAATGACTCTCGCGCTTCGGTTCTGTTACTTTTTACTTCTGGGTTGGTTTGATAATCTGACTCGGATTTCTTATGTTGTACGTGGTGTCGAACGTCGCGTCGCCAAATTTCTTACGTTGACTTCTGAAGAGATTTTGTATAACGTACCCAAAATCTCTTGTAAACAGAAGTCACTTTATAAAATTTTCAAAACGTACTGATGTTTTGATGATGACATGTTGTCTGCAACCATTTTGTCAGTTTACCACTGTACAATTTAGTGTTGCATATAACACTACTAAGTAGTTACATGCTTATTTACTACATTTCATTTAAGTTATATTTTAACATACTATTCCCCTACGTGTTATAGCTCGGACCTGTAGGATATTTTTGGTTTGTAGAACATTAGTCCTGGCGTTTGGTTTATTTTTGGGTTGTGGATCGCTTGATGGATGGATTAATAAATGTAGTTATGGGGCTATATATATATATTTTAGTATTCATATTTAGTAATTTTATTTACTTATTGAAATTATTTAATTATGTATGGTATATAATTGTTATAATTTTTTTATTTATTTATTTAAAAGGATGTTTAGTTTTGTATTTACTTTGTTTGGCTAGTAACCACTGGGTGGGTAAATATAGTGGGTTAGGAGCGGTTAGTAACTCCTATATCAAATAAATAAGCCTTATACTAGAGGCGGATGATAACCTCTTTAAAATTTAAGCCATAGCCCAGAGGCGGTTGGTTACCTCTTTAAACATAAGCCCTTAAACCATTTGATCATCTAAATTTTAAAATCGGTTTTCAAATCAATACTTAGTTCACTTTAAGGGGTAACATGCATTTGCATGGTCTCTGATGCGTAACCACAGCATTATAATGTGAGTTATCGCTGATGATTGTCTCTCATAGTATCAAGAGTGATTGATTATATTACATCCATTATTATATTTATTATTATTATAATTATATGAAATATTTATGTATTGTACTATATTGCAAGAGCGGGTGGTAACTCCTACCTTAAATAAATAAGCCATTCTACTAGAGGCGGTTGGTTACCTCTTTAAACTTAAGCCCTAAAACTATCTAATAAATATGATTATATATATTAAGTATTTAGTGTATTATATTATGTTATTTATATTCTGTTATAGTATATTAATGTAATTTGTGTAAGTATAAGTAAGTATTAATGTAATTGAATTATGGGGAGGGTATTTATATTATGAGTTTAGGTTTGAGTCTTATCACTTTATTTCATATACATACTGTGCGGTATAGTCCTGATAGTTGGTTAATTTAGATATCGATTGTTTATGGAAAGGCATTAATACTTACAATATGTATTAACTTACTACTTTTTTATTATTAATTTATTATTACTTGGTATATTTTCTCATCTTACCAATTTATTATTACTTATGTCAAGTTGTGGGAGTATTGAATCTCCAACTTAGAATTATTCTTTGTGTTCGTGGGTTCGGTTTGGTGGTGTTGAATTATTTTATTTCCAAGTTCAATAGTATTACCATTTAGTTTTGCCTTAAATATATCATTAGGGTTGATATTTCGTTGGCTCTTGTGTTTACCGGTTTAAGATTACTTCTATTGGTCTTGATTATCGTTCGTTTACATCGTTGTATCTGTTTATTTACTTAGGGTTTAGTCCCGTTATCTTAAACTTATTATTTAGATTGAAGAATCGTTTTCTTTTGGTTGTCGTTATGGTTTTCAAGCTGGAGGACCAGCTTGAATTTTGCGTTTATTCACGCAAAATTCTTCCGACAGGGGGGGTCGTGTAACGTAGTAAAAAACGGGTCTTTAATTATTTAATTTTTATTAAATATTTTCATTTTCATTCGATTATTCAATCGATTAATCGGTTTATAAATTAATATTTTTCCTTGATTAATTGTCTGTAGCTTTCTATTATCTATACGGTTCGCAGCCAATTAATCAATAGTTCCAATATTAAGTGTTTCTTTAATTGTTTATCAATTATTATTGAAACATTATATTTGCCTATTGATTTTTAATCGATTGATCGATATGTTTCCGAACGTAACTATCTCTTGAGACTGTTTTATTGTCTGTGGCCTCGGTTGTCCTCGAAGTTACAGCCAGTAGATCAGTCCCATATTTATTTGGCATTCATAAGGGAATTAGGGAATCGATTTTGTCGCATATTTGAAAGAAACTGGATTTAATTAATTTATTTTTAGTTCGATTTTTGCAGTCGAATAATCGATTAATTTTATATGATCTTGGTTTTGAGGTTGATTTGCTGTCTGTAGTTACCATAGTCATGGAAGTTGCGGCCGGTGAATCAATTTTATGTTTGGTTCACTAAATAAACTTTAAAATTGCATAAATAAATTAATATATATATATTATTCATATAAATTGATCGTTTGTTCGAATGATTTGGTCAATGGATCGATTCGGTTTTCGGACGAAACTTTGTGTTGTCAGAGAATAAATAAATTTTGGACATCACCTATTTACCCATTATTTTTCAATTTTAGTTGCATATACTATTTTTTTATATAGAAATGATTTAATGTTTGCTTATCAAACCTTATTATATTTTTCAAAAGTCACGTTGGGTTGTTTCTAAGTATTCAAAGTACGTTTCTTACCTTTGTTGTGAGTTCAATATCGTCAGATTGTCCCCTTAAAAGGACAATATTCTCGCCATATTCTGGGATTATTTTTAGTTCCTTAACCCTTGGTGGTGCTCCTTGGATAGGACAAAGAGTTATTTCTTTCATGTCTCACGATGCGACGCGTGAGCATATATTTTATTTCAAGCCAGTTTACCCTTTGATAATGGTGAGTATTACTACAAGTGCTCGAAGTGTTGTCTTCTATTAAGGGTTTCGATCCCTAATTTTGGTGGTTTTTGTTTAAGCTTGGTGCAATCGCATCGGCCGGCCAACGTCGCGTGGCGTGGCATTCGTTATGACGACAGACGTGAAATTAATTACAAGCCTCCTTGGCTTTTACCAAGGTACGTTACTTACTATTAAGGCATATTTGTGTTTAAATCCAGAATTGTCCAACTTCATTGGTCAAACTGTGAAAGATTCCATGAGGTCTCATAGGTTAGGTACATGTGGGTTCCTCATGTTATTATCAAGGAGTATATTCCCTTAATTTGTTAATTTATTTGCCAGGTAATAGTCGTTAAACCTAAATAAATATTAATTCATGTTAATATGTCTATAAATTCCTGTCGAGGTTAGATTTTCCCATCTACACTCCTATTATTATGTGACTGTAATTGAGGACTTTGTGTCCATTGCAGGAGGTTTTTTCTTTCCCGGGATACTACGAAGGTTTTTCTTTTCCGGGATACTACGAGGGTTTTTTCTTTCCGGGATACTACGAGGTTTTTTGTTTCGGGATACTACGAGTCTACTACTTCTTCTAATACTTCTTATACTACTTTTTCTGCTGCTGCTACTTTTTATACTGCGGGAACCTACCGGGTCCTACAGCTGGAAGGAGCAACGAAAGGTTTTATAATATATATATATTAAATAACATTAATCTGAACATTATGGTATAGTGGCCGTTTCCACTATTGGCGTCCAATTAATTTTAATGAATAACTTAGTAATGCAATTCATCTCAGGTAACCCACAATCTTTCTCCTTCTGAGAAGCTAGGGCATATATTAAATAAACTTCTACTTTAAAACAAATTGATTATACTATTCTGAACCGGTAAATTGTGTTTTATTTTCTTCAGGGGTACCTTTTAGGGAACGCAACGGACAAGGGGGGGGGGGTTAAAATCCGTTACGTTACAACAGGTAGTCTCAAAAAGTCTGTGATAACTATTAGTGGAACGGCCAAACCTGACTGACTTGTACGGACTTGGATAATTACTATACTCTTTTGACTTGACTATTTAAAAGTGATTCAATGTGACTAGAATTTTAAATTAATACACAAGCCGAGTGCATGTCGTGTTTATCTACTATATAAAAATAAGTCGGGTTTTCCTTCCTGACGCTATACCTCCAGAACGCACAAACCGATTTCCACGGTTTTGCATTCGTTGGAAAGGTCTCGGGCTCCATGAGGTTTATAGCAAAGAAAATTCAGGAAAAATTTCAACAGAAAAGCGGGAAAATCTTTTTTCACATACAGCGCCATCTCTGATACATAGCATGTACTACAACCGAAACTACTGGACCGATTTAAAAAATCTTTCACCGTTAGGAAGCTACACTATCCCCGGATAACATAGGCTATGTTATGTTTTCAAAAAAATTAGGGATCCTTACTAAAACTCCAATAATGTAACCCGAGGTGAAAAAAATGACCTAAAAATTTCCTTACATAGCGTGCGCTGTGAAAACTATTGATGATAGAACAAAATAATGTACTACGACTTTGCAGAACACATTATGGAGGGTCAAGGTGGTAGACTCCTCCATTGAAAAGGGAAGATCTTCCACCAGGCTGGGACATCGTGCCTGGGGACCGCGGTCCATCTGTAGTTGTTGGAATCTTGTATATATGCAAAGTTGACAGAGAACTTTGTAGTGCGATGTAGAATATTGTTGCGCCATCTATCCACGGATAGCGGAGGTCTTGATAGATGTCGCTACAACATCATTATCTACAAAAAGTGTCGCGACAGCATATGTCTAGCTATTATAGTTATGTCACAGTATTTTTTTTTATTTTAAAAAATTAATTAAAATGCCGGCGCTAGAAAAGGTTCTTTATTTGTCCCTTGGTTTTAATCCTTATCTAAATAAATTACTTCATATTCAAGACTGCTTCAATACCTTTATTTAACTTTTTAAATTATTCAATTCGGACATTCCATTCGAAAGATATCACGAGTTTAAAAATGAAGTATTAGAAAAAAGTCGCGTGGTCGCCGCTCACCCCGCTCGGCTAGCTAGGCAGCACCAATGCGATGTAGGCGTCACTGGGGTAGGGGATGGGAGTCAATGTCTGAACTAATAATAAAAAGAGGAAAGATTTGTTTGTTTGTAACGATATAACTCAAAAACTACTCGACCGATTTTAAAAATTCTTTTACCGTTAGAAAGCTACATATAAAATGCAATACGTGAACCGTTCGACGCCACCGCGACGTTCCCTACTAGAGTGGCTCACGGCAGAACGGGTTTACGAATTTGGATTAAAATTTGGCACAGAGATAGATTATAGTCTGGAATAATACATAGGCTACTTTTTATCCCGGAAAACATAGGAACCCTCGGGAGCGCGGGAGGTTCCGCGGGGCGAAAGCTATTAAAAATATATACGAGAATATAATGTTACAAGTAGCTCTGCTACCCGTGCGAAGCCGGGGCGGGCCGCTAGTCTATCTATATATATAAATGAGAAAGTATATATGTATGTATGTTCCTATAGACTCCGAAACCGCTGAACGGATCGCGATGAAATTTTCAGACAATCTTCATATTAGCCCCGCGGGAAATCCTGTAAGGTTTGGTGGCGATCGGAACTCTCGGGACTCGGGACCGCGGGTGAATCCGCAGGGCGGAAGCTAGTAGTATATAAATAAAACTATGAAGTTCCCTCTTGGATTCGATATGGCCAGGATATACCCACAGGTACCTATCTCGTCTATTTATATTTTAACCTAATACAAAGTTGCTTCGATTTGAAAAAAAAATGAATAAAATTAAAACTTACAGAAATAAATGAACTCTTAACTTGTTGTTGTCTCCCATTATTATTCTCGCAGTTTTTTAATTCAATATCAGTGTTATCAACTACTTTGACCCTATTCCGCGCATACACTGTGTTACAAGTTTACAATGCGAATACTATTATATTGTTTTAGTGTGGTGATACAAATAGCTATTATCTATTGTGTATTAAGCTCCACCTTCGATTTATTTGAAGGATATGACTTTGGAGCACGTATGTCTTATAAGGAAGTAAAGAAACATGGATTACTATTCTTCAGAAGAGAAGAATCTGTAATATTTGATTATCCATTTGGTACATACATCACTGGAATTGCATGTATTGATTTAACGCCAAATAAGCAGAGTATAGCTACGATAGTGGATGGTGGCGTAAATTCAAGTTACGTGGAAATACATTTACAAAGTGAGAGAAGTGCTGGACTCAAATATGTTATCGAAATTTATGCGCCCACAAAGCACAATAGTAGTTTGTTCAGTAGTTTTGTAGATTTAGTACCTAAATAAAATTATGTACTTCTTATTGATTTTAACTTTGAATGCAACATGAAAAGGTTTGTGTTTAAATGTGAACGCATCTATCTGAGGGCTATTCTTACAGCCAATGACCAGTCAGAGAAAAATGTCAGGTTTATCTGTCAGCTGTTCAATATGACCAGGATTTGGTAGTAATTTACTATTTTGGCAGTTTTTTAAATATACAAAGAACATTGGCCAAAAAGGACCTTGAATTGACTAAAATTATTATAAAAATACAAAAAAAACCTCCTTAATCTTTTACTTCGATAGTATAATGGCATATTCCAATTTAGCATACATAAAAGCAGTGTACTTGGTTTCGGAGAGCACATCATATTTTATTTATGTAGGTTTCATTTGTTGCATTTGAAACAGCAATAATACCTAATAATGAACAAATAAATAAAAATGAATATTAATGTACCTTTGAGGAATATAAAAATGACATAAACAAGACAATATTAACCAGCAGGATTTTTAGATAGAGTAGTTTAGATAGAGACGATGAAGAATTAATAAAAAAATAAAGAAAAAAAAAACAAATTGTATTGTATTTCTTTTTTCTTCCTGTACCATTCCTAGAATCCATTCATTTTCTAGATTTTGTAACATAACTCATTGACTACCTAAAAAACAAACTTCAGTTGGCAGCAGAGATAGTAAAGGTACCATATTGTGATATTAGGTGTGTTTGAACTAAGTAGGTCTATCAAACTACTATAACGCTCCTAACCTCAAAAGTGTTTTGACCGCTAAAAACTATCATGGTCTTTTCAAATAAACGCATTGAGTTTATAATTGGAAAGTAAAATTCAATTGAACCTACATAGATTTGAATAAATAAGGCCTTTTTAATAACTTTTTGAGTATTGTAATATGAAATCGTTAAAATAAAGCATAATGATAATGCATTGTGGATTAGTTAGATACGAGTGTACTAAAAAATATCATATATTAATATTTCTTTAAAAGTCTCTTGATGCGTCAATGCATAATGCATTCATCTTGCATTATGCATATAAAGATTATTATTATTATACCATTTATTTGCATATATTTCTATAAATTACATTTTTACATATAAGTTTAAAAGAAAAACATTTAATAATATAAAAAAGAGTTCCCCACCGGTATCGGGAACAGGGTCCTAGTTACCGGTGGGCAAGGCTCCAGAGAGAGGAACTTCCTCACTATGCTATTATTTAATAAGAACTTGTTTGCGTTACATTTTATTATTTACTTGGTATTGGTATTTTTCTTTTTGATTTAGTTGTATATTGTATTGTACATTTTGCTGTTATTGAAAAAATATAGCCAATAGTCAGATTATAAAAAAAAAGAAAAATATATATAAAAAATGTAATCTTGCTGAGTTTCTTGCCGGTTCTTCTCAGTTGAAGGCTGATTTCCGAATCGGTGGTAGCTTCAGTAAATTCGACCTTCATAAGTGCCCTCCTAGGGCCTAAACTGAATAAATGGCTTTGACTTTGACTTTGACTATGCGTGCCGTCTCCAGGAGCACTGCCTTTTGAATTTGGCCCTTGATCCAGCCGCCTAACGCGAGCCTCTTGAGGTGTTTATCGAGGCTCTTGGTCATTATTATTATTACAGACTTGGTTTTGATGATCCTGACTGTGGATTGAGCAACTTGTGTAGCACTTTTACTTGACATCAGACTTGGTAGTGGAGGGTAAACTATGTAGTAGATGGTAAATACGTATTTGTTTTTTTTTTGTTATTTAATCATAAAATTAAATAATTAATTAATAAATCAATCACTAGTTACGAACTAGCGTGAAAAATATTAATATTGTGATAAACAGTGTCTAAAAATAATAAAGATTTTAATTTATTATTTTTCTTTCATAAAAGGAATAAGAGGATTTTGTATAATTTTCGGCTCCCGATGGTGATGGTACGTTTAAGAAATAGCTACAGGTAACCCAGAAGCAAGCAAATAGATAGAAGTGTCAGATTATAAAATCTGACAAAATCAATAAAAGTTTCGTTTTGATAAAAAGAAAGTGAAAATAAGACTTACATTGAATTAAATAATGACACAAAATGGGTTCGATACGTAAGAGAACTCAGGTATCATTCGTGATTCGTGATGAAGAGGAGCGGCGGCATAAAAATGGTATTAGTTCACTCCAATTGGATCCTATTCAGGGGCGCTTGTATTCCGCCGGGCGGGATGGGATTATTCGTGTATGGAATACAGCGCCAAATGTCCAGGACAGGTACATCCAGAGCATGGAACACCACACGGACTGGGTAAACGATATCGTGCTTTGTTGCGGTGGAAAAAACCTTATCAGTGCGTCGTCCGACACTACGGTAAAAGTATGGAATGCACCCAAAGGATTTTGTATGTCAACATTACGTACTCACAAAGATTATGTACGTACTCTTGCCTATGCGAAAGATAAAGAACAAGTTGCCAGTGCGGGGCTAGACCGCGCGATCTTTCTTTGGGATGTAAATACATTGACTGCACTAACTGCTAGTAATAACACAGTCACTACCTCTAGTCTTGTTGGCAATAAAGAGTCTATATATAGCTTAGTTATGAACCCTCCAGGGACTATTTTAGTTAGTGGTTCAACAGAAAAAGTCCTGAGGGTTTGGGATCCACGAAACTGTTCACGCTTAATGAAACTAAAAGGACATGCAGATAATGTTAAAGCATTGGTTGTCAGTCGAGATGGATCACAGTGTGTATCAGGTAGTTCTGATGGGAGTATAAAACTGTGGTCATTATCACAGCAGCGCTGTGTGTCAACAATTAGAGTACATTCTGAAGCAGTATGGGCTCTATTAGCAACAGAACACTTCACTCACATCATATCAGGCGGACGAGACAGACTAGTAATTATAACAGAGCTCCGTAACCCCGATAACTTCATGATTGTGTGTGAGGAAATAGCACCAATATTAAAGCTCTGCTTCACTGCTGACCAGCAAGGAGTTTGGGTCTCAACTTCAGAATCAGATATACGTTGCTGGAAGCTACCGCCAGCTAACGCATTCAACTCGGACACTCACAACCATATAAACTACCATCCAAGCAATGTGTACCAAACGCAACCTTTAATCAGTATTCCTGGTGGCCCAGCAATTAAACACTTTGTAGTATTAAATGACAAACGCCATGTATTAACTAAAGACACAGCCAATCAAGTTGACTTATATGATGTTTTGAAAGCAAGCAAAATTGAAAAATTA
This sequence comes from Tetheella fluctuosa, assembly GCA_951216915.1. NCBI lineage: Eukaryota > Metazoa > Arthropoda > Insecta > Lepidoptera > Drepanidae > Tetheella > Tetheella fluctuosa. The sequence continues at coordinate 5,863,533 of OX578237.1, forward strand.
GGTGAGGTTGACTTTGAAGAAGAAGTCAGAAAACGATTTAAAATGGTTTTTGTTCCAAATTGGTTTAATATTGACTTAAAAACTGGGATGTTGACTATACACTTAGGACAGGAAGAAACTGATTGCCTTGGTGCATGGGTCAGTGCAAAAGAAGCAGGTTTGACTACAGAGAATGATCAGAAGGTTAATTTTGGTGCATTATTACTCCAAGCTTTGTTGGAAAACTGGAATCATCCAAATAGGATGAGTGAGTCCGGACAGAAAGTAATTGGGAATAACTTCTTTAGTGTACCAATGCATACACCTTTAATATTTAGTGAGGTTGGAGGCAGGACTCTTTACAGGCTACAGGTTTGTATTATTCATGAAAAACTAACTTTTCAAATCCGACTGGACAAACATAAACTCTTCAGAATTATTATATTAGTATAAATTCTCTGTATGTCAATTATGCTTACTTTATGTAAGATCAGAAAAATATTAACTAAATAATAAGTAATTATGCTTATCATTTTCAGGTGGGTGATTCAGGTGGTGAAACTGAAGGCAACCTGCTGTTAGAGACAGTGCCATCCTGGGTGGTGGATGTTGCTATAGAGATGGCCGCACCCAAACTTAATAAACTGCCATTTTATCTACTTTCACACTCCAGTTGCCAAAGCAAGCAGGATAGGCAGAAGAAGGTATTCAATCCAACTGCCTATGTTATTTACTTAAAAAATATTACAACTTAAAAAAGTTAGATTACTTAGATTTTCCGCGCGGTTTCACCCGCGTTCCCGGGATAAAATATAGCCCATGCTACTCAGGGATTAAGTAGCATCCTAATGGTGAAAGAATTTTTGAAATTGGTCCAGTAGTTTTTGAGTTTATTCAATACAAACATAAGATACAAATCTTTCCTCTTTATAATATTAGTATGATAAGTGCTGTATTCTGGCAGCTGCACTTGAGAGCTAAGAATCTTGTAGACTGAGTGCCTGCCACCTACAACTACAGCTAAATAACTACTACTATAATTATTCTAGTCGCACAAATCTTTTCTTGAAATTTCAATTCTAACTTTATGTTTTTTCAGTCTATTTTCATTTATCATTATTGAAAACTATGCAACATTAAGACAGGAGAGTGAAATTCAATTGTCAATTTTATTTCTTGTTTATCTATACAGGGTGACTGTTTAGTCACTAGCAATACTTGCAGGGGTGGAAGCACTCATCAATATGAAAAACTTTTATTATTAGACTAAGTGTGAAATCACGAAAAAAATATCAGCTGTTTCATACAAAACTTTTATTTTACGCGATATCAGATTTGGTCCCAAAATAAAAGTTGTTCATATTGATGAGTACTTCCACCCCTGCAAGTATTGCCAGTGATAACAAAAGTCACCCTGTATATATAAAAATGGATCGCCGAAATGTTTGTACGCGCATAACTTTCTAACGACTGAACCAAATTGGATAAATCTTTTTTGTTGTGTTTGTAATTGTCAGGAGAAGGTTTGTATAATATAAAAAATGTACCGGGAACGTGGGTGAAACCGCAGGGAACAGCTAGTATATCTATATATATAAAAATGAATCGCTGAAATGTATGTACGTGCATAACTTACGAACGACTGAACAAAATTGGATAATTATTTTATTGCTTAAATGTGGAAAAAACTAGCATGTGTGAGGAGATTACTGTTGTAACTGACCAACCCTTTACTATAAAATTAATCAACTTCTAAAGTCATTATTTATTAATCTCGAGGATAATTTATGTACAGGACCGCCTAGTAGCAAATGACTTCATTCAATGCCGTAAGGTGGCAGAACATGTGGTGGAGAAGATCGTAGGGTCCGGAGACTCGAACGGTGCGTCCACTAACAGCGGCAAGGGGAGCGCTAATGAAGACAGCAGCACCGACGCACCGGAGGAACGGGTCGAGTTGCTGTGCTGTGACCAGGTGAGACCATAAACACGAATATAGCTCAGTGGTACAAGGTCGTGGGTTCGAATCTTACATTGAACTTGAACTTTTGGTGCAAGAAGATAGTACAGTCCGGGTTCTTTGTAGTGCCTGTTTTGCTACCACCCGATATAGAATAAATGACTTACAATATGCTTGAGCTTTCGATGAACGAAAACATCGTGATCATACCATGGTTGTTGGGTATTTTGTAGTACCCGCCTGGCTGGCTGCCTCTTTGAAGATATGCCGCCTAGCACCTACTGGTGTGTTCCCGGAGTTGCACTTGAGAGCCAGTTTCTTCTAGGCTTCGTGTGTTTATCACCTTAAGCCACATTATCACTTTCCATGGTGAGATTTTGGTCTTAACCCAGGCCTACAAAGATATTTAATTTCATATTTGATTTATACAATACTAGCTTTCCGTGCGGTTTCACCTGCGTTCCCGGGATAAAATATAGCCCATGTTACTCAGGGATAATGTAGCTTTCCAATGGTGAAACAATTTTGTAAATCGGTCCAGTAGTTTTTGAGTTTATTCGTTACATACAAAAATACAAATCTTTCCTGTTTATAATATTAGTATAGATTAATGAAAATATACGATTTTTTTTTGTCTTAAAGTTCTCATGGAAAATTCAATGATACCGGAACCCTCTCCACGCTTCGGCTCGCACTTAACCGGCATTTTTTAAACTTTGCAGGTGCTTGACCCAAACATGGACCTGCGAACAGTACGTCACTTCATTTGGAAGTCCAATGTAGAGTTCACACTTCATTATAGAGTGTTGAAGCAATGAAAGTACCCATACTTGTGCTTGCACCGAGCAAGCTTCAAGAAGTACTGCTCATTACATTGCATGTTCGAATAGAATTATTGACTGTTGGTCTTAAATAAATAATAATTGTTTATAAATAAAGCTAGACCAGAAAAATAAAAAATCTGCGTGAGGGCGCCGCACTTAGAGTATACATAAGCAAGCTATAGAGTAACAGTATCGCTCCGGTCCGTTGTGCCGATCGTAAGCAAATGTTTTATAGATACTTAGCTATGGTATAGCGCTTTCATAGCGATGTTCCATGCATGACGGAATGTCTGCACCCGTCCCGCGTCTCCCGCTTCCCGTTTTGAAAGCCTTCTGTGTTCATACTTGTGCTTTCGGTTCATACTTAGTAAGGAGTGCTCTATAGCTTGCTTATGTATACTCTAAGGTGCCACATGAAAATATTTTGACAGCATAGTAAAATCAGTACACGTATTAGTTCCGTAAAATTCCGCAATATAGAAAGAAAGAAAAGAAAGAAAAACTATTTATTGACCCACAAAGTCACAACAATATGGCGAGATATTTTATTTTTCTGGTCGGATTTTAAAAGTATAAGTAAATATTGCAATAGCTAAATCCGAATTGTTGAGTGACTTGTGTAAGTCAGGCCTCCCGGTCAAAAGAAAGCAAGATTTTAATCGATGCATGTTGGTGATTATGTGATCAGTTATTTTTATATGGCTAAGACTATAAAATAGTTAAAATGTGTGATAAAGTCTACATCAGTTGAACTTATATTCCCTATGTAATATGGTTTAAAAAAGTGATAAAACCGACGTTTTAAATATATCTGTCCCTTTCTAATGTCATATGACAAAAAGAGACGGAGTTTACAAGACTTGCTTTAAACCATCTTACGTAATGAGACCGATGGTGATGACGGATAAAAGGGATGAATTGAAGTCTGCCCTGCGGTTTTACCGTTTCAGGGATAAAATGTATCCTAAATGCTATTCTAGGATGTGATCTATTTACGTGCCAATTTTCATCTATATCTGTTTAGCCCTGATGGCGTGATTGAGTAAAATAGATACACTATCTATCGCATTTATTATTCTATACTAGTGACCACCCCGGTTTTACCACCCACGGTCCTGAGAGATCGAACTATTTTCCAGGATAAAATAAAAAAGTATTTTTATGTTTTTCCATCCATATTCATTCAACCATTACAGCATGAGTGCATTGAGTGACAAACAAACACAGAATACAAACTTTCGCATTTATCTATACTATTAGATAGATTTGTTTTTTTCTAAATGGAATTTATGCACGAAGTCCATATCCTGTCCTTCACATTTTGAACAATCACTGTGTTTTACTTCCCAAGAGATTGATTGGGTATAATAATAAAAAATAAGTATAGGAGCGCATATGTTAGAAACAAACTTTGATTTTTATATATATAGTCTAGCTGTTCCCCGCGGTTTCGCCCGCATTCCCGTGATAAAAAGTAGCCTATAACCGTCCTCAAGAATTGGGCTATCAAATGCAAAAAGATTTTTTCAATTCCGACTGGTAGTTTCAGAGATTAGCGCTTGTAAACAAACAAACAAATAACTACTTCTTTATTATATTAGTATAGATAGACGAAAATAACTTTGATAGTGTTGAAAAGTGAAGGTTGAGGGAAAAAAATAAAGGTAAATTACGAATGTTCAAAAATTCGTATTATCGTCATTAAATTATAGTGTTCTATGAAAGGGAACGAATTTTATTGTTGTATTTTCATTTAATTTTGAAGTTATTTTTGGTTCAACCTTGTATTTTTAATCAATGATACCTTGGTGTTATTATGTATGTGAAAACATAGTGTTTCAAAGTAATAAAAAATATTAGATCATCTAAATAGGGACGCCATTGATTTAGAAAGAATAGAAAGTAATAAATATTATAAAGATATTTTACAAAATGAGAAGATGTCTTCAACGCCACTTAAATGTTATTTAAAATTCATATATATAATATTAATTTTAGGTAACAAAATCATTTTCTTGTAATGTCCAAGGTGGGCCGAAAATGGGCATTTCCCTTTCTTGTTTAAGTATAAGATGAAAGAGACTAGATTAAAATGATAACTCCTTTGATAGCCCGTCACGCCCCCCACAGCGGCCCCGCCCTGCGCTCGCCCTCAGCTTAAGATATGCCATGTCTAAGAAGTTCCAATATTCCATTTAGGCAGTTTCTCTTCTGATATTTTGGATAGGGTAATTTCTAATTCACCAGCAGTGTTTTAGGGGGTGGAAGTAGACATCAAAACCAGTTTATATAGCAAATTCCTTACCACTAGAGTTCACTTAAGTTCGTAAAATATAGCATAATTAAGTCCTGTGACAGTAGCCAGAATGATACGAAAATGAGCCTTACTTGTTTCCAATAAAGTTCATCTGTTTAATCTATGATTAAGAATATGTAGATTCAGTTGAACCTATTTAGTTGTATGGGCGCTTATACAATTTAGAGGTCTAGCTACCTCAAATAAGGTAAATAAATAAAATTGTGCATTTCCCGTGATGGACGAACGATGGACGAAGTTTGTACGGAACCTTCGGTGCGCGAATCCGACTCGCACTTGGCCGGTTTTTTTATATCACTGGCTACTGTCACAGGACTCATGCTATATTTTACAAACTGTATATGCTTATCTTATGCTGTTAAGAAACCTAATTTTATTTGTTATTTATTTCACATTCAAATAAATGTTAATTAGATTTCAATTCTTAAACTATACAAACTATTCTTGCCTTAGTTTCTTGTGTAAACGCGAGTGTTTGGAATCAATTATGTGAAAGGTGCTTGAGAAAACAACGTACGATGTATAGTTAGTTAGATAAATATATATTATTTGATTCGGCCAAAATTGACCTGACATTTTAAGTTTGAATACCATAAATGTACACAAAATATGATAGACTCATTGTATCACTGTGAACTATTTGAGAGCCTGTGACAAATAAAGAAGTTATGACAACGCTGTCATGAAACTGCCAGTTTTTATACATGTGTGCTGTCGCTGAGTATAGTTTGACTCAGTTTGTTGCGTATGCGTGTGAGGGCGTGTATTTAGGGTACTTGATAGGAACACAGTTTGTTTGGACTTCATATAGTGGACCGCGTACTATCAGAACTTCTTTATTTGTCACAGTTAAGAGCAAGGAAGGTAGGTACTTTATCTATAGTTTAATTTTGCCTCAACTACGTGGGGCACTCCGAAAGTACTGAGAAACTTTAAAAAAAAGTTTTACGAGTTAAGTTTTTTTTATTTAACCTTTTCAAAGAACTCTTCACCAGTATCTATACAAAGTTTCATGCGTCTAAACCAATTTTCGAAACACTTTTTCCAATCCGCCGCGAGACACCTTTTCTATGGCCTTCTCGAACGCTGTTAGCGCATGCAGCACCCAGCGTGAAAATATCCTCCTCACGCGAAGATGCTCATGTAGAATTTCGTGAACGCTTCCCGATCCAATTTGCAGTATGTGCTGAATCTCTTCATACGTAATTCGCCTATTCTCTTGAATTATTTTTTTCACTGCTAGCATGTTTCCTTCCGTAACAGATGTCAAAGGGAGACCACTTCGTTTTTCATCCCTCAAAGTTAGTCGACCGCGATGAAATTCGTTATACCAGCGGTATACGGTTGCTTTAGAAGGGCCTTCATTAATAAATGACATTTGAAGTCTATCCTACGATTCGTCCGGTATAAGACGACATTTGAAATCATAAAAAATCATCGCGCGAAAGTGTTCCTGACGCAGATCTATTTTTCAATGAGAGTGAGACACGATAGTTCAAATTAGCTCTTAAAAAAAGTGGAGGGATGTTTGTAATTGGAATGTTTTTATTTTTACTTATAAATAATCGTGTTTTCTAAATAAATTATAACTGGCCAGTGTCACATACATAAAAACTTTTTTTCTCAAAACTTTCTGAGTGCCCTGGTATTTACTATGTTTACCTTAAAATTAAACATGATGTGAAAAAGACTTGTGTAAGTATTTTTTTTGTTGAGACTATTTATAATACCTAAATTATCCGACTATAATCGTTCTAAAGCGTGTGAATATCGATTAAAGAACAAATTAAATTTTGGATTTTCTTTTCATGTGTTGTTTAAATCCCTTTATTAATGGAAAAAATATCTAATAGTGGAAAATAAAAATGTAGAGCAAATAGTATAAGTGCGCCAAGAAGGCTAGCAGTGGCAAATGTGGCAATTTCAATTTATTGGTCCAAGTCGAAGCTAATTTCTTGTTACGAAAGGCCTCAGTGCGTCGAAAGGAGACCTATGTTTTTAAATTAAAAGTACCGTTTACTACTAATAAGTGATTTTGCACAGTAGTGACGCTACGTCGCTGAACAGTAAACAATAAGTGTCCCTTGAATTTATTCTTGATTCCAATCTGAAATAATTTGTATTATTTATTATGTTACAGTCAGAAGAAAAGTACTTTGACTGAAACAATCTCAGTCAAAACTCATTCCTGGTACATAAAAAAAACAACCTATAACACACCTATATTATATGAAAATAAGTAGATATTTGATCACATAGGTTATTGGTTTTTTTTGGGTATTTTTAAAGTACCGGAAAGAGTTGACTGAGATAGTTTCAATCAAAAGTAGTTTTGACCATGAAATAATTCTGTCTGACTGTGACATATACATCAGTGTTGTCAGAAGGTTACATTTCTTTCATTTTTCGTAACTTTTGACTCCCTCGCGTAACATGTAAGTAATTTTTATATTTAAGGCAATTTTCGTAACATTTGAGAACAACGAGATTTGTTATACCTACTAGATTTTTATTGCAAACAGCTTACGAACGCATCCAAACTGAACGCACCTAAAACTGAAGCGTCTAAAAAGTATTTCACTCCTTAAATTATATCACACTCAATGATTGGAACGCGCCATGACAAAATGAAACGTATCCTTTGACGTAACGGATGAATTAAAACTTGCTTTTGCTTGAGCGTGAGCGCGCACGTTTCCTACTTCGCATGTTTGCGCCGTTCGCGGCGGTTCGTGGTTTCGTAGCTGCTTAGCTAGAAATAGAAAATAAACAATGCTGATTGTGATTGTTTGTTGTCAAGGGCGGATTTAAGGGGGGAGGCACAGGGGCACGTGCCCCCCCCCCCCCCAGATGGTTGTGGAGGTTCCATCACAGTACATACTTATAGGCAAATCAAATTATTGTTTAACAACTCTGATATATGAATAAAATAACAGAAAGAACATGAGCGAAACATTCGTCCATTTCTGCTTTGTGATTTCAGGCTGGAATTAAAATTCTGATGATAACTAAATCCTTGTTGATTATTTTTGCCCGTTCCTTGGGGCACCAGAAAAAAATCCTGGATCCGCGCTTGTTTATTGTCATACAAAAAACAATAATGTAACTTTTGGAGCAAAAATGTTACAAACGTAACTTACGACTCAAGGGCCCTGGCAACACTGTATACATTATTCACCTGTGGTCTATCTGTCAGTGTCAAAAAAAACTGAACATAACATAACCTAAAAAAAGAAGTATTTATTACTCAATGAAAACTTGCAAATATTTACCGAAAATATGAACGGAAGACTGATAATACGATCAATATATCAGAACTACGTGAGAAAATCTGCCATAAAACATAATATTACCAGTAAAAAATGGTTCAATATTGGTGTTTTTCATGTGAATTCGTGTAGTAACTTTTGTACCAAAGCAAAACCTGAAATAGTGGAGAAAAAGCATTGTAATGTGGGTACTATTGGACATGTAGACCATGGAAAAACTACCCTGACGGCAGCGCTAACAAAAGTTCTGGCTAATGATGGTTTGGCTCAGTTTGTTTCGTACGATGAGATTGACAGGGCACCCGAGGAAAAAGCGAGAGGTTTGTTTTATTTTCGGCTTATTCAGAGTTTGTCATTCGTTAACATGCTATATGAAGGATAGTTGAGTACAGAAAATATTAAAGGAATCAGTGATCATTATAATTTGAGAATTATACAATAATAAAATATGTTTTTAAACAAAACATCATAATTTAACAATACAGTATTCACTGACAGTATTACAAAGAAATATTTATAAAGCAGATATTTAATTACTTACATTAATTACACCATAGCAACTGTAATTCCCTCTGTTAGGTTCCCTACCATATTATTGAATGGCAATAAATTTGTAAAACTATATTTTCAGGAATAACAATAAATGCAGCACATATAGGCTACAGCACAAAACTGCGCCACTATGCTCACACAGACTGCCCAGGCCATGCAGACTATGTACGTAACATGATATCAGGTGCATCACAGATGGATGCAGCAATACTTGTGGTAGCCGCAAATGATGGCCCAATGCCTCAGACCAGAGAACATCTCTTGCTAGCTAAGCAAGTGGGAATAAAATATATATTGGTGTTTATTAATAAAGCAGACATTGTCGATAATGAAGTAAGTATAAATAGAGTTGAGAATTTATTTTAAAAGAGGCACATAAAACTAAATTTTTTGTATTAAAATTTGGTATAATTTTCATAAAGAATAATATAGAGCCAGTGTCTGTACTTTGAATATATTTTCCAGAATGCAAGACCCTTTAAATATTTTTGGTCAATGACTGTTTGAACACGCTAATCCCTGAAACCACTGAACAGATTTTCATGGGATTTTGAGAAGGAATTTTAGCTTAGTTTGAGACAACATACAAGTTTATTATACCAAAATCAGCTGATGGGAATAAATATATAGCAATTTTATGAGGTCTGTGCAAGCGAAGCCCCATGTCAAATGCTAGTTCATTATTCATTTTAATTGTTATATTGTATTTCAGTTGCTCGAGTTAGTAGAGATTGAAATGAGGGAGCTGTTGTCGGATTTCGGGTACGACGGCAACACTGTCCCCATGATTTGTGGTTCCGCTTTAAAAGCGCTAAATGGCGACGAATCAGAATATGGTAATTTTTATAACAATAAAAAATAACTGACATAGAACCATTTTGAAATCGGTCATAAATTACAATAAATTGCACAATAATTTAATCATTTATCCTACATTAAAACTTCTCTGCTGTTCTGTCGTACTAATATTTTAAAGAGCAAAGATTTGTATTTTCGTATGTTTGTTATGAATAACTCAAAAACTACTGGACCTATTTCAAAAATTCTTTCACCATTAGAATGCTACATTATCCCTGAGTAACATGGGCTATATTTTATCCCGTGAACACGGGTGAAACCGCACGGAAAAGCTAGTCATTTATATTTATGTAAACACATTTTCAATTATGAATTCATCTTTAAGAGTTATTTCAATTATTTAAATTTAAGGTGCACCATCAATAAGAAATCTCCTAGACACTATGGACAAATACGTACCTCCTATAGTAAGAGATCTTGTGTCTCCCTTCCTCGTGCCTATAGACAATGCATTCACAGTCCCTGGTAGAGGGACAGTAGTAGTTGGTACAATCAAGAGAGGAATCATGAAAAAGAATGACGAAGCAGATTTAATGGGATTTGGGCATAATATTAGGACTACATTATCTGATATACAGATATTTAAGAAAAGTGTGTCTGAGGTAATTATTTTATACTATAGCATCACCTACACAGTACAGCGCCACCAACTTATCTGTAAGTGGCAAAAAAAGGAACTACAGCTGCCATGATTATTCGACTGTCACTACTGTCTGTAAAATTCAATGACCACCAGCGCCGCTCTTCACTAGCGATGGGCGATTGTTGCAAAAAAATATTCGATTGAATCATTAATTATAATTACGCACATTCGATTGCCGATTCATTCGTCGCCACGAAAAAAAAATCACATTCGAATGATAATAATCGACAAACAACGCGTGCGCCACAAGTTGACAACAATCGATCAATACTCGAATAATTCATTTGGTCATTCGAATGCGTAGGAATAAACCGAGCATTCGAATGCTTCGATTCATTTTAGTAATAATCGCCCATCGCTATTCTTCAGTTCACAGATAAGTTTGTGGCACTGTAGGTACTTTTTGACAGGCTTATTTGGCAGTATAGTAAATTCAAGAAACTCCAATAATCGCGTGGGAATTTTCCGCTAGAGGCGCTAGTGTAGCGAGAGGTCTTCGGAATGTCAAACTTCTCTGTTTCTGGGGTTTATTTCTAAATTAGAATAATGTTGTGAATATTTTGCAATACCTGAGATTAATTATGGCAAATACTAGATTCCGCCCCGCGGTTTCACCCGCGTTCCCGTGGGATCTTATGTTTTCCCGGGATAAAAAGTAGCCTATGTGTTATTCCAGACTATAATCTATCTCTGTGCCAAATTTCATCCAGATCCGTTCAGCCGTTCTGGCGTGAAAGAGTAACAAACATCCATCCATCCATACTCACAAACTTTCGCATTTATTTTTAGGATGAGTTACGGGTCAATTAATGGCAGTGCTTTGAGACAGTTTTTTCTTTCGGAAACTTTTACCTACTTTTTTACTCTATCTGTGTCGGACTCTATCTGTAAGAATATAATGAACTTTATTAATTGCATTATGCTTGATGACATGAGGCCTATGTATTTTCCCTTACTGAATTGAGTCCTAATCAATGTTTCACTCTATGTACAAGATTTTAAAGCTCAATTTCCATTATTTCAGGCTTTAGCAGGCGATAACGTTGGTGTATTACTCAGAGGTATGAAAATGAAATCCGTTGAAACTGGCATGCTGCTCTGCGCCGCAAAAAGCTTCCAAATGAGCAACCATTACAAGGCGAAAATATATTTCTTGACGAGAAGTGAAGGTGGTCGGAAGAAACCAGTGTTTTCAAAGTACTCCCAACAGATGTTCAGCGGAACTTGGAATATCGCTTGTAGGATTGATTTAGGTAAAATGCTGTTTATTATTATTTCATCTGACTTACAGCCGGTTTCCGAGAAGCAAAATTATAGAAAAATTACGTGATAGGCTGCTAATCTCGGATTATTAATATTTTTGGTTGCTGAACGGGTCAAGTGACAGTCTATCAACAGTTTATCCACATATTCCAAGTGTCAAATCTCCAATTATTCGTCAATAATATAACATTTTTGGGTTTCCGAAAAGCTTTTTCGTATATCAAACCCATGTTGACGTATTATTGAAGTTATACTTCTTTTGGCGCGATGGAGAAAAATGATGAGAGTGAATTTTTACGATGCGCGCGCACACCGACACCTAAATTTAACAGCATGAAGTTAGTTCTAGGTGGTATGAAAATTGATAACTATGTTCAAGTTGTATATTCTAGTATTTTTATATGTAGAACACGTGTTTCGTAAGGGTACAATTAAACAGTGTGAATAAATAAATATTATTTTGGTGTTTTTATTAAATAAATTTCATATACGACGGTGATACTAATAATTTATTATTTATTATTATATCTATATATATATATATTGAATATTAGTGATAAAACTGATTTGAATAAACTGTTTTGAGTGCATTTATAGATTTGAGGTTAATTGTCGGTATGTATAATTTATTTACATCGTTAATTAAAAATTATTACATTATTATTTAAAAAAAAAAATTTTTTTTCGTTTTGTTTTATTTCTGGTATATTAACAAATTTTATGTATAAATAAAAAAAAAAAAAAATTCTATACTTGTTTATATTAACCTTAAACCTTAAATGCTGAATGTTTATTTTATCTTTGATCTTAACTATTTGTTAAAATTTGATTTATTGATATTTCAATTATTTTTTATTATATTTTTATTAAAACAAACAAATTTTAGTAAATAACTCTAAAAATAACGAGCACTGAGCTTAACATGATATATTTATATAAACATATATTTTCAATCTATTAAAGTAGTACTTGAAATAATCAAAAATAAATTCTCATAAATAAATTTTGATAAATAAATTTAAATAAACTTAAATAGAACAATATAAATAATTTTCTATACTAATTCGTATCTATCTACCTATTTATTTAAATAAAATCTTTTTGATTAATTTTAATATTTATCGTTAATCACTACTGCATTTTAGTTATTTTTTTTCCATACGCCAAAGTATAACGCGTGTACATAAGTACACACACTCTTTTATTTTTTCGACCCATTAATCGAATTTCGAAGTATTTATTATTATGATATATTATAGGTTTTATAACTTTTAAAGCTGAATATTTATTGAATTTTAATCTTAAGGATTAAAATTGTTCGTTTATATGAAAAGATGTTTGAAAATTAAATTCTAATGGAAAAAAAAATCACGTTTATTGTATGGGAGCCCCCTCAAATATTTATTTTATTCTGTTTTTTAGTATTTGTTGTTATAGCGGCAACAGAAATACATCATCTGTGAAAATTTAAACTGTCACGGTTCATGAAATACAGCCTGGTGACAGACGAACGGACGGATATGTTGCAAAATTGTTTAATTTAAGTTATTATATACAAAAATACTATCTTTTTCAGATCCCACAATGCACATGATGATGCCCGGCGACCACGGGGAGGTATACCTTACTTTGCTAGAAAGTATGGTGATGACGCAAGGCCAGCCTTTCACCATTAGAGAAAATAATGTCACTGTAGCTACGGGCATAGTCACGGACAATTTGCCTCCTATAGACGTGCCTAAGGGGAAGCTGGGCAAAGTCGTTGTCAAATATGAGGAATAGTGTTACTTATTATTTAAATGTATAGTGTATATTATGTAGATATTATTTTAATCGATAAATAAATAATTTATTTACAATCAATGTATAAAATACAAACTATGATATATAGAAAACATCCTCAAAGCCCTCGCTGCTGTCGATAGGCAAGGTTCCCAACAGGCTGGCAGCGTTCCCTTTTTGGATGGCCAAGCTTATGCGTTGGCGGAAAAAGCTCCCAGCCCGTCGGTCTCCCGAAGCCTCGATGAGCTAGTAAATCCTTTTGAATTACATATTTATTGATCCAATGTTCTTCTATTCTTCTATCTCAGAGATAGCGAAAACATAGTCAGTCAATTATTGGTTTTGGAAAGGGAGACAAATAAAACTGCACAAAATATTTTATTTCATTATATATTTTTGTCAGAAGGTAATTAATACAGTGCCAAAACAGTAACAAAACATTAGTAAGAAAAAATCAAGACTGCATCTAGCATGAACTACTATTCAGATAAACAATATACCCTATACGGTTTGATAGGAGGACAACATTTAACACTTATTATTTTCACAACATTTGAACAAGACAGTTGGCGTATTAGACTATTACTTGTTATTTTCTATTAATAAATTGTGAACTAGATTCATAACACCGATACGCCTAATGGATATTTTTATTTCTCTACATTATTATTTGTGGGGCAGTTCTGTGCAAATCCATCATATTATTACCCTTTGAGTATTTAATTTTTTGAACATTTTGGCGCCCACCGTGGGGCCTTTTTTTACTAAATCTTATGAAGGTAGGTATGTAAATTATCACAGGCGTGTTTTCAAAGCAAATACTAACGATATGTGCATTTATTTTGAAAATTATAGTCGACGACACGACGTTTGAAGTATAAAGTGGAAAAATAAGGTAATTACTTTGCACACAACTACCCGCGCTATAATACTTCGCAAGAGCAGATCGCACCACTGCGGTGGCCACGTTTACCATCCAAATAGTAATAAACCTGCTCTAAAATCAGTCTGTCACGATAGTTGTCACCATACCTCGTATATCTAACAAACATTAATCACAAATATACTTGTATACATGAATCTAACATGGAGAGACAGAAGACATGTCAAAATATTTTAATTCTTTTTATTATTAAATTTCCATCTATGTAAAATGCTATAGGTACCGTCAGCAAGTGAAGTGAGCTACACTTATTTAATTATACATTATTCCTTGGTCCAATGCGACAGCTAACTTGGCATCTTATGAAATACTATTTAGCATCGTTAACAAACATTTTTTGAATTTTTTGTGGATACCCGCTTTTGGTTCAATAATGCACGTCTCTTGGCAATTTATAAGCTTTTATAAGTATAAAACTACTTTTATTTTAATATACAAATCACGAGCTAGAAACCATGAGTCACAATAAAGAAACCAAATCAAATGTTACACAATAAGTAATACAAAAATTGCATAGTAAATAGGCATATAATATTGTTTTTTTTTATAAAAATGTGAAAATACAAAATACTTGATATTCAGATATGACTATACTCAATTTCAAAACTAGGGCTATAATTTATTAGTGGTGGCATAAAAGTACAAATTAATTTTCTTGTGAATAAACCCGTGTTACTATTTTTAGAAAGTATATTTCATACCTTATGAAATATACTTATAACATAATAAATTGAACACTTGACTGAATTAATAAATACAAAAGCGTGTCATATCAAATGAATGCTCCATAAACTTATAGCCCTGGTTTTAAATGTATTACAAAAATTACGGATATAAAGTGCGCCCGCAAAATGCGTGCGCACACGTACTTAAGTTCGCACTGGATAAAAAGTGAAAATCTGTTTTAGAAGAACGAGCAAGAATAACTCGTAGAATTTATTTAAAATTATCGAGACGTGCATTATCAATATAAATACATTAGTAGCACACCACGATACATTACATATTTCGCGATACCGATTTCCACGGAATTAAGTTTTAATAAGCTCATAAAATTCGATATTCACCACAGACAGTATATTTTGTTATTTTTTTCATATTCTTTAAGTATCTTAAAACACCTAAAGTATTTTCATATTTCAGACAGATCCATAGTTATACATTGAGATAAGGACTAGCGATCGATCATTTATTTCATTAACCATTATATTAAAACACAGTGGTTTGCGTCTACAAAGCATTGCTAAAATCAACAAAATTATAACAAGAAACAATGATAATAAAAACATAATGCAGCTTTAATACATTTATAATGGGCATGTTTGAAACAGTGGCAGTGTTGATAAGGAAACAACAATTCTAAGATACATTAAAAATATCGTTTTACTGCATAATTGAAACAAGCAAGCCGCTGTAAGCACATCGAGACACACAATCTCTCTTTGTACATCAGAAAATCCAAGAGAAATTGTGCCCTCAATGAAGCCCGCGCAGTTACACATAAGCAATTAGTAAATTTATACAAAACAGAATTAATAGATAAACGTAACATTATTTTTAGAAATCTGTAAGTAATCTAAGTAAATGTAGTGAGATTTCAACCGACCGTTGTAAAATTACCCGAAAGGTTCGAAACCGACAACTTGTTTTGAATCGACGTTCCCATTACATTTGCCTTGTTAAACGTATATCAGAATATATTAAGAACACTGTCACTTGAATGTCACTTACAACTTAAAAGATAAATCATACAAATACATTATTGGTGTCGACAAATAGTGTAGCATAGCACCACAATTAAAACTAACTATATATTCGATACGTATGCCCTACAACAAATCCATGTGACGCTTCAATTCCAACGATCAAACTGATAAATTATATGAGAAAAATAATTAAAAATTAAAAAGTATTTTCCCGTTCGAAGACCTGAGTTTAATACTTGTGTTATTACACAGTACAGTACCTAATATGTAAAAATAATTTTACCAACACTTACAACTATAAAAATATTTTAGAAATTCTCACTTACATTTAAGAGGAACTGGCAAAATAAATCCTGTATTTTTCCCGTTTCTTTTATTTTTATTTCATTATATTTCTTTTTAACTCACAATAAAATACAAAAAACCAGACATTTGGTCCTCGCGTATAAAATTCATGATGCCATTCCTATAAATTGGACAGAACTGTTCACTGCATGCGAATCGGCGAGTAACAAACATTAGTACACTATGCACACTAAATAATGGGTCAAAATATATCAAATCCACCAAATACCCAATAGAAATTAAATAAAAACATCCGCCTTGTGTAACGACAAAACCCCGTACAAGCAAATGTTAAAATAAGAATCTAATAGAGTTAGATTATAAACTGTGGTGGTTGTCCTGCGCGCGCCCTCTGCCGGGCAACTGGCTTTAACATTATCACAATTTATAGTACACCTAACAGGACTAACCACCGTTATTGTCCACACTCATTCCACTATTTAAACACTAACGTTTGCAACTAATACAATTAAAATTGTTTTTTCCCACGGTACTGCGACTTAGTATCAAAAAACAGAGATTAAAATTTTTGATTAGAGTATTTTGTGCTCACGATGCATTCTATCGTCGCCCGACGCGCTACGCGGTGCCCGAATTAACCCGAGCAAGCACGAGACTGCCCGAGCGAGTCCGAGCACGAGGCCGCTCGAGCCCAGCCTATAGCGGTGCCCGAGTGAGCCCGAGCGAACCCGAGCACGAGTCAGCTCGAGCCCGGCCTATCTAAGCTAACCGTCACCGCGAATCCCTAACATGAAAGGACTGACACATAGATTAATATGCTAATTAGTTACAAATTTGTTCTAAACGAGGATTCTTATTAACCATGCACGGTTATTATATATACTTTTAAACATGTAACTATTAGATTCGTACTATAAGCTTTAGGGCCGTATCCACCTATAACTAACTTCACCTAATGGCAAAGGCTCATATCGATATCGTTCTCTACACAACTAGCATCGTTTAAAATAGATAAAAAACCAACTACAATACACATTTCTTGCAGGAATAACTATCTAAACAGTGAGTTATGGATATATTTCAATCTACCGAGTTTTTTCTTGTCAGTTAATATTTTTTTATAAATTTAATATTCATCCATAAATTATTATCAAATTCGATAAAGCTCTTCTAAGATTGATCCACATTCAAATAAATAAACTCCCAGCAAGTCTGATACACTGAAGCGTCTGTATTTAAAGGAACACGTTATTTTAAATAATAAACTTATTGGAACACTTCGGAAAATCACCGAGTCGAAAGGTAACGACATGCGAATCGAGACGAGTGACGTGTACTCGAAGCCGACGACAGATTAAACAAAAAAGAGAACCATATTCCAGTCTTGCTAAAACGGTATACACCATGACTACCACTTCCTAACACAAAATTAAAATACCTAGCTGAGTACACTAGCGCGGTGCGGCACGTTATATTTTGTACATTCAGGATTTAGGAGCAAAAATCATATTACGATAGTGTAGGATACGATTTCGCCTTATTCGCAGGCGCTAATATACACAAACGGGACGTACGATCGTACGAAAATATTTGTGGGGTGAAGTCCACCTAAAAATCTCAAATCTACAACATTGACTAAATAATAAACAAAACAAAATAATCAACAATCGCTATAATGTTAAAGATCCACCAAACTGCAGCTCGAAATACGCTACCGCAGAGTAAATAAAGGCATGTTAAAATTGCATAAAGAGCGTTACATTTGGTACAATTTATGAATGTAATACGTGCCGGCGTAAGAAACGCAACTGTCACGTCGGTGCAGCGAACTTGAAAATTGGCACATGGAGAAGCCAAAGAAGATATATCAAATAATACTGGCCACTCATGCAAATTGCTTAGCGTATTTTATGTTGCGTTGTAGAAGCCACGACACTGCCACGTCTGCGTATTTCTAAGCTCCTGTGTGGGAGATCCTACCATGCATATTTCTTTACTACCTAAAAAATCTAGCGTTCGTAAAAGTTCTCTTAGAATTATGTATTTGATGCACAAAATGGCCTCAAATTACACTGTGTTGAAAAAGTGATGCTGTGTATTGCACTTTTGTTTTCTTAGAAAAGGTAAAAAGCTTTTATGCTAGTTCTGCTAACACAGCGCCATTTGGTGGAACCCGCTGTCTGAGTCATTGAATTACATTTAGTCAGCATCTCACTTTGAACAGTATTCATTCTGAAGGTTTTTTGGCTAGCACCGTACTTTTGTATACCTTTCTAAAGTCCCAAACAACGGGTCCAACAGACGAGGTCGAAAAGGACGAATTACTGATAACTTTTAGGAAAGTTTAGAATCATTCACTTACACTTATGTATATAGTAAGCATTCAATGTATTGGCTTTAAATTAAGTACTGAATAGATTTGGTATTTATTTAGAAAATTTTCACGTATTATTAAGGACTAAGTAAAGGACATTTCATTAATTATAATTAGGTTATATCACACAATATTCTTATAGAGATATGCTGTTTATAAGCGTTGGTCACGTACAAATTCAGAAATCATTTTATATGATTAAATATATTAGTATTTGATATATGTTCCCCTAAACGAAGAGAAACTAACAAAAAAAACTTAAAAATAAATAGTAGAAAAAGAAGCATAGCATGGAAACAGTATTTTTTTGGATAAAATGCATTTCATTGGGGAAGCTTATACTATGTGAAAAATTCCAATATAGTATGGACGGAAGGAACGTTATATTGAGCTAAAACAAATTTGGGCATCGTTTGTGAGCCAGCGTTTTTATAAATCGGGGCATTGCCTTGCACTAATACTATAATGTAATGTTTTTACTTCCATAATTCACAGCCATCAAACTTTAAAGCTGATATACGTTGTGTATACCTTCGTTTGTCATAGGCCAATTTTCAGACAAGTTGAATTATCTTGAACGCGTATTATTTTTTATTTTGTAATTTCATGAATTAAAAAAATATTGGCTTTTACCGCGACCCCATTTCTGATTCAATTTATCTTTAACATACTCTTATATTGCAAAATTAATGTAGAAAATAATGCTCTTGTATCTTTTTAAATAATATGATAAATATGTGAACAAAATTCAACGTTTAAATTTGCGTGTTAAATTTAATTAGTCGTCTAAAATTTTAAAAAGAAAAGCATTTCCAAAATCATCATTATCCTTTATATAAGAGTTTAAAAAAAATATTTTGAATATGAAATATCGTGTACACGCATTTAAGACCCACATTTAAGACCCACATTTATCACCCACGACTAAGATATTTTATCTAAAAATCAATGAGATAGCACTATACTAGGAGAGAAGCACCTAACTACATACACTTTCCATCTCTTTCACTAGTATAACGCTATCTCATTGAATTAAGATAAAATATCAGAGTATCTTAGCACTGTTAGTATACTTTTAACGCGACATTCGAATTCTCACTAACAAGAAAATCCTTCCTTTTTCTTACGATGTAAATTAAGCAATGCCCCAATCGCAATCTAATTTAAAAGAAGCTAGTTGTGGCACTCATTTTAAGGTTTCCAATTTCATCTTATAAATAAGTTATTAACCCTAATTCCAAGGTAAATTATGAAGCAAGCGTCAACTCATAGCCTGTATGTAATTCATTTTAACAATGATACTTTTAGATTCGTATAAATAATGGTAAATAAATTCATTTGTGTCAAATCAAAAGTAAGTAAAATAAATAATTGTAACAATCAAAGGCATCGGCTACACTGGAGGTGCGAAGCGATATAGTCGATTAATTTTTCGTGAATTTTTCATGAATCACCATCAGAGGCATCACATGCAGTAATAAAATTCTTTTAATTTTTAAATGACCATAAGATGCCGTTTACATCACAGTATACGTATTTTTTCATTCTCAAAACATATATATGACGTTTCGTCTTGGTTATTTTTTTGTGTTTTATATTTTAATGAGTTTTCATATCTATTGATATTTATTTAATATAAAATATAATTATCAATGAAAACATCGTTGAATTTAAAATTATTATTTTTTTTACTTTAATTTGGAATAACCTAAATCAAATCAAATATACCGTCGCATAGCTACAGCACTTCAGTGTAGCCGAGGTCTAAACGATCTAACTTCAGACAGTTCATATCTGAACAATCAATGAATTCATCTAATAAATAAACTTCATATATTTTTGCGTAGAAACTCTACAATTGATTTCGAAGAGTGCGCGAGTGAAATAAAATTAAAAATAGAAATTTTCACCGGCTTAAATTTTGCAAGCTATAGATATTGAGGTAAATAGTTACATAATATGGCAACATTTGAAAATAGTAAGTAGAACCTCGTCAGAATACGTTGTCTACGTAGCGCATTCCACATTTGAAAATATAAGAAAAATATACTTACTACCTCATAGGCTCAGTTTTAAAAGGTCTCCTAACTCTCAATGAGGTCCATTTCAACCATACCAATACTTATAAGCTACAAAAATCAACTGTCTTTGATAAATTACGTTATTATTGTACTTAGGGAAATAATACATGAAGACGTTTAAGAGGATAGGGAAGACTACAAAGTAAAGTTTTAACACTAACTTATTTTAAAAACATTGAAATTCAAACTTTTTAAAATTTAGTCGTGTTAACACTAAAGGTAAGAAGTTTTTTTTTATATATATAAAATGCGTTACGTAGGACAACTCTCCAATAAAAATAAACATGTCGAATCAGCAGAGAACAATATGAGAGAAAAAAATATTAGCTAACTACTAATTCGCTAAGAAACTAAATTCATTATTGTGCTAAATATATTATTAAAGAACAAAATGAATATAACTTTGACTACATACTAAGTTAAAACGCTTAATGCGATTTGATTGTACTAATATCCGTTTAGATTTCATTTAAATTGAAAAAATAATGGAGGCATTTGAGACTTAAAAATATAATGTCAAATGCGTAACGTAAATAATATTGACTTTTCTTTGGACGAAATAGTAACGTTCAATTTGTTCAAAGTGCATTATTTTTTTTAAAACACCACAATCACTATTTTATATGAATTTTAAGATAAGAATAAATAAAAATATAATAAACGACATTGTTTCTCAATGTATACAAATTATAATTTCATTAACAGACGTTTAAATGAAGCTTTGTCATGGAAAAAATCACGCATTTGATATTATATTCAATAGATAGTTGTTTGGAGTTGGTAATACTAGTGCGAATACATTCTTACTAACCAATGTAGCCAATTTCGGATGTTTTGTAAGTTCAATTTAGCTATTAATATTATACCAACCCTATTTAAAAAAATAATCATTATCACTGATAAAGCTCTTTCACCGCGAAAATGCATAATGCAGTGAGGGTAAAAAATTAAAACTATGAAACAAAAATAAACAACTGGTTTTAAAACTCTCAAGTTTAAAATTATTTTGTTTTGTACACAACATTGTATGTCATAGGGCTATTAAAGTGCATGCACATTTTAAATAGATAAAGGCACTACATTTAATGAATACTAATTAAGTCCTATAGCGTTTTAATGTTTAAATAAACTTTCATATATTAATTTATAGAACAGTTTCTGGAAGTTAAATATATTGCACAATTTTGCTGAAGCAATTATGCAATTAATTTGTTGGTACTACCAATCCCAAGCGCCTGTATGTCGTATGAAACAATTATTTCATTTATTTTAAATCTTAAAAGCTGCATAAAAAGTTCCTACATAATTCTTAATCAGTTCCCCAAAATACTCCACTCTAAGATCAAAATTGCCTCAATATTGAGTTGAAAATAAAAGCAATAAATTCCCCTTTCAGAAACAGATCAACTTGCGCGACAATGAAGAGAACTATTTCTCATATAATAAAGTAACCATTTTCCTTAAAAACTAACATAAACTCAAAATTGGAAGATACGTATATAGACTACTGTTTGGTTACGTACCACCGTTATCAATGAGGAAGAAATCTGAAAAACTTTCCCACTAGAGGCGCGACTATCGCAACAACCAATGAACCTGTCAAATCTCTCGTTTCCGACCAATTCTAGGAATTATACTATGTTTTGTGGTCATCTCAATCAACGCAAGTCACAATAATTTTGTAAACAAAATACGACAGTTTCATCCATGAATGTAGTAATGATTTTTCGTCCAAGGTTTCATCAAGCGTTTGCAACGCCATCTACAAAAAACTTTGCAAAATCTTCCTCATTGTCGGCAGCAATTTGTGCACGATTTGAAACAAATCGATATTAAAAGCGTTATCATAAAGCTGGATATGTATGTGTTAAGCGGTTTAGGATCGAACTTATTTTTAAAACATGCAACCTCATGCCAAGGATTGACCGCTGAGAAAACTAAACTATTGGAACTCTGACTAATACAAATTGAGGACTAACATATTTAATTCGGAAGCGGACATCTTCATTAAAACTATGTTTGCCGAAGTGTCTTCTGAAGAAGGAAGGAGACAGATTGAGCTGTCAAAAAGACGTTATATATAGACGCCAAACTATTAGAAAGTAGTATCTAAAATGTTAGTTAGTCCTCATTAAAAGCGGTAAATTTTCCTAAAGAACACAAGTGCATATCAACTAACACTCATTATATCACGCACCGTAGATTTGCGGACACTACTGTACAAATTAAACAATTGACGAAAACCAACTGATCCGACCTCAACCGCACCAAACCTTATTACTTAAGCAATAAGTATCAATTCCGTATAACACCGTCGCGTCGCGTCGCTAAATACAATACAACTATACAAACTAAGTCATATACGTTAAATAAATTAAAAAAAATGTGGTACACTTACATGCTAGTAGTTTTTAACTTCATTTCATTATATACTTTTTTTCATGTATTTGCACGAAACGTGATATATTAAAATAGTGTCTAGAAACATCACATTTAATAAGGTTTCATCTTCTATAATAATACGTTGTTGGTGTGAGCGATTATGGAAATAAACATATTTGTTTTTGGTTTGTCAGTCATTGTTTATATAATTTCTATTGAAAACTAACGCAGTGACTAGATAGAATAAATAATATTATTTAATCGTATAGAAAATAATTTTTATTATAGTTAAAACCCAATAGAATTTAAATCGGACTCAGAATAAATAAAATTGTGCCATTTCTGAGAACTCCTACCAAACTATGCTTTTATTTCTACCAATGTTTTGATTTTATCAATCGATGGATACATTTCTACCAAATGCCAAACTCATAATTTCATAGAATGCTAGGTTGTTCGCTCACACCGAACAAATCATCAATTTGGCAAGTTCTACTCATTCAACTAGCAAATCGATTGAATTTAATCGATTCTATACAAGTTAAGTATAATACTTAATAACATTAAACGAGCCAAGCACGATTATTAAAACGCAAGGGAGTCGGGACACTGGCGTATTGAACTAACCTACACACATTTAGTCTGAGTAATATTTTATTATATTTTTTTTTTATTATTATTTTCTCGTTATTATACCTGCCTGTGTTAGTAATAATTATTACCAGTTCACTTTTTAGACACTTGTACATACGGCAACTAGTTTGTTATATTATTGAGCAGACTGTATTAGTTATGAATTACTCAAATAATGAAATATTGCAGGCAACACTCGCTAAGCATAAATAAATCGTCAAAAACTATATTTGCCGTATAAGTATTAGTATTTTATGCAAATAGATCTGGTTATCAATTTCGACTAAAACCTTAAAAGGGATGTAAAGAAGTCTTAAATAGACACATCTCGGTTATAAATCGACGACATATGTCGCTATTGCCGTATGCATGTGAGTTTCAATATAAATGCATCATTTTGTTAAAATTTTATAAAGTGCAACTAGGTAATTCGTTTCATTACAATATTTTTGTTGTTGATATGATATTTTTATAAGATTGCAACGATCCCATTACAGAATTGTTAAATGTGTTAATGGATTTATGAACAACGACATCTTGAGTCCAACGCGATTCTCCATTACTATTGAGATATCAATTTTCAAATGACGGTTAGACCCAACATGAGCTAGATTGTCACCTTACCCTCACAAATAAGGCTATTTACAGCCGCTTTGCATTAACTCATTTAGTTTATGTGCATTTTGAACTTTATTACAAACTATAATAGAAAACATTGTCGCTTACGTATGAGCTTTCATTTTATAATCTTTAAATAATCAGCTGCCTATATTATGTACTCAGAAGTGAGAAAGCTAAAATAAATACAGTTACTGAGCAAAATAATAAATTAAATATGTATGTAGAATTTAGGGTATTGTAATAACATAATCATTTCATTGACATTCTTTGCATACATATTTGAGCAAATCAAAAGTAGGTACATTTCATTTCTAAAATTGAAATTATCAAACAATTAGCAACCTGTATTTTTTTTAAATAAAATAGTGAGCAGTTTTGTAAAACATTTATGCTATAAATCAAACAGTTAATTTTTTTGTACAATACATGCTAATTTAATAAATTTTTCCTTTAGTCTAAAAAATATGTAATAATTTAGCAAACTGAACAAGAACGCTTTAGTTTCATTTCTAAGTTCAAATTGACATATTTTTGCTCAGTTACCGTATATTTTAGCTTTCAAACACATCACAGCAGGCAAATTTCCTTTGTAAAACATAAATAAATAAATAAAATATTTAATTTATAGGCCCAGTGGCTAAATAGTGATACGGGTGTCTGTTGTGCATAAACCTGCTGTCATACCTCTGGTTCTTCTGGTAGAAATCATTCCTCCCCTGATTCACCTTCCTGTAATTTTGGGTTCGACGCTGCTGATTCTTGTCTTGTTTGTCCGTCTGTTTGTTTGTGGACGTTTTGTTTTCGTTTTTGGTTTCGTTCTTTGTTGGTTCGTTGGGGCTTTTCTCCTGGAAGTGTGTATGAATCATAAATAAAACTAATTCTCACTGTACTGCTGAATTTCGTTAAATTTCTTCGTAGTTTTCAATTAATTGCTTGGGCACAATGCTGGGGTAGAATTTTTTTTGGTAGACGCAGATATTTTATATAGCCAATTATAACGCACCACAATGTTGCCATACGGTGCATTTTTTTTCGAGTTGCCGTTGTTGCATTTCAAATCTAAAAGTAAAGCAACAAGGCCCGTATTTCATTGGTGTTTACAATATTTTTTAATCGGCGATACCTATCTTTCTTTGCTAATGAATTATTATCGATATAACTTATAAAAGTGAAAGTATTATATGGACCAAAATGTATGAAGCAGCCGATTTTTGCCCTTTCAGATCTGTTCCTATAGTAAAAGTTGTTCGTATCAATGAATACTTTCGAAATATCTCTGTATAAATTCAAGTTTATATAAATACCTCTTTAGTGTCAGTAGGCGTCGTTTTGGAATTGGTATCGGCAGGTTTTGGAGCGGTGGTATTTTGAGGCGCCTTTGTCGTCGCCTGTGACGTGAACTGCGATGTGCTCTCACTCTGTCAAACAACATAAGTAAATAATATTATTTTGCTAATTATTTCTTTACATTTCAGTAGGTACATTAAAAAAAATGGACAAAAATAAAAATCATTCGGCTTGAAGACCAATTTATTCGTACAATAGCTATGGCTCGCTCCCAATTCCATGGTTTAATGACCATTCCATGGTTTAGTTGAGGCGCTGAGTACCACTTTCAGTCAATCAATCAGTCAGGGCTTTACAGCTGTTTTATTTTATACTAGCTTTTATAATAGTGTATAAAAGGTGGAGAAAATGGTCAATCATTAAATTAAACCAGAGCATTATCACGTAGTTTTTAAACAGTAATACAAAAAATCATTGAAATCAATCGAGTAGTTTAGCTACAGTAATTAATTTTCGTTTTATCTATTTTAGATGTAGATGTCTAACAAATTCACTAGGCTAAAGCTCGATGACCCAAGCAAACCATATGATTCTTGCCTCCATTTCTCTGTCTAACACGTTATGTGAGACGAAGAAAGCATATCGCCCGCGCCGCGCCCAAGGTCGCGCCTCTTACACGTCAGTGACGATATAACTATAAACTGTCCGTCCGTCTGTCTGTCCGTCGGTATCTCATGAACCGTGATAGTTAAGACAGTTGAAATTTTCACGTATTTCTGTTGCCGCTATGACAACAAATACTAAAAAAATACGTGTGGCACTCGGGGACTGCCGCGGTAAAGCTATTGCATTTTTTATCAACTTATGCAATTATGATTATTTATTTATTTTTTATTTACGCAGTATTTTTTTTCTTTATACTACTAAGCCCGCTATAAAAGCTATGCAATAGCTTAACAACAGGAAACAAAAATAATAGGCTGTCAATAAAGGCTCATTTATACACTGAGAACACTGTGTCATCTCATGATTAGGCTGTATGGGCTAGAACCCTTTGCCTTCCCGAAATAAAAGAAAACAAAAGAAAATAATAATACTGTCAATAAAGGCTCATTTACACACTGAGAACACTGTGTCATCTCATGATTAGGCTGTATGGGCTAGAACCCTTTGCCTTCCCGAAATAAGAGAAAACAAAAGAAAAAAATAATAGACTGTCAATAAAGGCTCATTTACACATTGAGAACACTGTGTCATCTCATGATTAGGCTGTATGGGCTAGAACCCTTTGCCTTCCCGAAATAAGGGAAAACAAAAGAAAAAACTGACACTGACTGACAGGGATGCGTTCATTGAAAATATGGCGGTACTGTGCTCGGCCAATATGGCGACTGCCATTTGCACCATTAGAATTTAACAAAATACTCGACAATCCGAATTTTGCGGATATACATATGTTGTCAACTCGATTTTTTTTGTTTTTATTATTTTTTTGTTTTATTATTCAGGTAAGGTTTCAATCGAGTCTACCGGGTGTTAGGTTTTTTCGTTACGGAATTTCTTGATTCGGTCGCCGCGCTCAAAGCCCGAAGCCCGCGATAAAAGCTATACAATAGCATAAAAAAAGAATAAAATTAATATTTAAGGGACCTCCCATACAACAAACGTGATTTTTTTGCCGTTTTTATAGATAATGGTACGGAACCTTTCGTGCGCGAGTCCGATTCGCACTTGGCTGGTTTTTTAAAATTATTATTCTGTACTTTCTCTCATATAAATGAAATGTATATTCTTATGAGATTAATAAAGTTGTTTAAACCTACCGTGTTTAGTTCCGTATGTTCCGGAGCGAGGTAGTGGTGCGGCGCGAGCGCCACGGTGAGCGTGAGGTCGCACCACATCGCGCACCGAGCTCGCCTCGCACTTATACAGAGCAGTTTCACTGCTTCCGCCAATTGCAGGATTGCTGGAAGTTAATTAAATTAATAAATAAATATCCTGGGAGATTCTTCACACACAGCCTGATCCTAAACTAGCCAGGGATTCAATTTTTAAAGACATAACTAATATATGTACATGTAAATTTATACTTACAAGCTATCTGCTCTGTGGTTTGTTTTCCCACTTAGGAGTGAATTTTGGAAAATCCTTTATGTTATAAGGAGAAGGTTCAATATGTACAAAGTCTACCTCCTTACCATGGTACAGGTTGTATATTGAATATCTCTGTAGGGGTGATTTTCCAAAAACTCTAAAATACGTACTTCCTAATTTCCAATTAAATAACTAAATACTAATTTTCATAAATGTATCAACAAAAATAGAGATTTCCTTTGGGTACGGAACCATACAAATCATGCGAAATCGATATTTTAAATCAAATAAACCAATAGTAATATAAAAGATATATATGATGGATTATGTTGAGTGAATATGAATATAATATTATATCGTATCGTATCGCATCTTATCGCATCGTATCGTACCTATCGTATCGTATCGTATAGTATCGTATCGTATAGTATCGTATCGTATCGTATCGTATCGTATCGTATCGTATCGTATCGTATCGTATCGTATCGTATCGTATCTTATCTTATCTTATCGTATAGTACAGTACAGTACAGTACAGTATAGTATAGTATAGTATAGTATAGTATAGTATAGTATAGTATAGTATAGTATAGTATAGTATAGTATAGTATAGTATAGTATAGTATAGTATAGTATAGTATAGTATAGTATAGTATAGTATAGTATAGTATAGTATAGTATAGTATAGTATAGTATAGTATAGTATAGTATAGTATAGTATAGTATAGTATAGTATAGTATAGTATAGTATAGTATAGTATAGTATAGTATAGTATAGTATAGTATAGTATAGTATCGTATAGTATCGTATCTTATCGTATCGTATCGTAATGGATAGTATTGTGTGGCAGTGGCAGTGGTAGTGGTAGTGATAGTAGTAACTAACGGTCGGCCTGTCGGTATCTGTTGTTGTGGTGGTGCGGCGCCATCTCGCGGCGGCGGGCGGCCTGCACGGCCGCGACGGCGCCGCGCCACGCCAGCATCGCGCTCTCCACCTCACTGTGCGGGGCGCTGACAACAATACGACATATTAGTCATATAAAAGCAATGGCAGCAACATCCCATTCACTAAAAGGGATGTTGCTGCCTTTACTTTTATATGACTCAATTATTAATCACCACCTCTAATTTCAGGGTCGAAAGTAATCATGAGTAAATCAGAGGCAGTTCCCTAGTATTTTTTTTTTGCCCATAGATATGTCCCTGCTGAGTCTCGGAAACGACTGACCCAATTTCCATAAACTTGGTTATGAACAATCTTGCAAATACCAGCTTTAAATCAAAAAATCTATAAAAATATTTTTTACCTGATAAACTTTTATCAGGCACCATATTTATGAAGACTCGCTTTATACACCACTTGAAATAACTACTTACATTTCAGCTAAATTCTTGACATCATCCCGCCACGAGGTCGGGTTGAAGGTCGCCGGGTCGACTCCATTTTCTTTTTCTTTCTCACTAGCGACGTTCTCTTGGCCTCTCTTGAGCACGGTGATCTTCCCGTCTTCGGGTTTGTTCGGTTTTTTGTTTTGAGCGACGCACACGCTCGCTCGGAGAGTCTCCATCTTTCCCATTAGTGTTAATACCTGAGGGATATAGTTAGCCAATCAGTATATTATATTTTTACATGTATTTCAGTTTTTACGTCAACTGTTAAAGAGTGAGTAAAATGTTTGTTAACTTAGGGCTCGTATAAGAAAGAAGTCACAACCATTTGATACAAGAAGAAGTAGGGTTTATGTTATTCCAATTTTATGGAAAGCCAAAAACTTCACCTAATTCTGTTTTGTTACTATAATTTCATAGGATTTAAAGCCAGCATCAAAATATTGTATCTTTCTTGGATATTCAATGGGAGGGGACTATGTACCTGAATATTTTTCAGCTTCACCATCATATTTGTAAGTGTGGCAACCCGATTCTCTTCGAAGGCCTTCTCAATCTCGAGTGTTGAGCTCGGATTAATGAAGATGAGGACGTACCTTGGTATGTTCCCGGAGCATGTCAACAGTGAGCCGGTCGACCCTGGTGGGGCAGGGCGGCAGGCGCGGCACGGGGATGGAGTTGGACGAGGAGACGGCGCGGCCCGGGTACGCGAGGGCGAGCTTCGCCTCGGTGCGCTTGCGCTCGCGCTCCAGCTGGCGCCACTGCTCGTAGCACGCGTCCAGCCGCGCGTGCAGGATGCCCGACGAGGTCGCTGCACCCCTGTTACAATACAATACAATACAATACAATACAATACAATACAACCATTGACTAACTGGATTCACCCCAAATGTTTACAGATGTAGGTAAGACAGATTTGTCAGTGGACCCCAAGTTAGGCGAGCACTGGGACCTGAATCGTTTCCATTGGAAATTAATGGCAGGACTTGAGAAAAGATGAAGAATAAAAAAACTAGTGAGGTGTCGTGAGACAACCGATAGAAGCGAAGCGTACGTAAAATCGAATTGGGTGGCTATTCAACGCACCTTACTGGCCGATGCAGCTTCTTAACGCAAAATGAAAAAATGCGTAACGAACGCGGCGAAGTCGAAAGTAGAAAGGCGATAGTAGAAAGACGAAAAGCAAAAGTCAAAGTCATTTAACGTATGCTTCGTTTCTGTCAAGTTTTCCACAACACCTCACAAATTTTGATTAAACCTAATAAATAGCAAATTAATAGGATCCTGAAATACGGTTTCATTAAATATCATCACTAATATACACCTTATAAATTAAATATTGAAATGTCCGTAACTAACGCCATCTATTGAAACTAAACTCACCTCATATTCCTCATAGCGTAAAAAGGTGCCAACAGAGGTATATCCAGCATAGGTGATTGCAAAACTGGTGGTGGGACAGTCGGACTAGGACCTAGTAAAGCACCCAAACCTGAAATTTTATAAGAGATATTTGTACTGTCACCGTTTGTAAGAACTGTTAATGTAGTTTTAAGCAAGTCTCTTGAAGACAACATACCGAGATTAAAAGGAGTATTCTCATGTAAGAAAGAAACATCCACGTTCAATGGATTTGGCGGAGGACGATTCCTCATTAACAAATTCATCTGCCGTGCCAACTCCTGATTCTGTCTTATCAATGCCGCTTGCTGCATATTATCCCTTCCCATGTTGTTATCAAAATTTGTCCGCTGCTCATTCATAGCCCCATTCCCTTGGAAATTATCCCGCGGCATCATCGGATTCATTTCACGCCTCTGAATAAAATCATTCTGATGGTGAAACCCGTTCGGCTTGTAATTCAATGAATTCGCCGTCGAGACGGGTGTCGTTTGATTTGAATAATCGAAATTCTGATTCATAGGGCTCCTATCGTTCATCTGCGTCATCATATCGTAAAAGTTATTGTCCCCAAAGTTCTTACTCGGTGGTGGCTGTTGAAAATTTCTGTTATAGAACATTTTATTCGTATCCTGCATTTTATTAAAGTCTTCGTTTGGGAACGGACCATTTAAATCCACGGGCGTTTTGAAATCCATGTTGTTTACATTTTCATCCCTATTGCGATCTAGAGACATATTCAGCTGACTTAAATAAGCTAATATTTCCGAGGGATCTTGGCTCTGCTCTTTGACGTAATTGTCGTACTTGTTGGGAATCCTTTGCGTATTGTTAAAAAAGTTTTCGTAATTCGAGTTAAAGGTCATGTCTAAATTAAGACTGTTTGGTCGGTTGAAGTTGTTCATTGGGAACATATTTGTTTCGGGTAATGAGTTTCTTTGGCTCGGTTCGAAGAAATTGTAATATTTATCATCGAATTTATTCGGACTGGTGAACTGAGCGCCACCGATTTCCTGAGCTGCCAGTCTTAGCAAGTTTAATTGCTCCGGAGTAACTGTATCCGTGCTTGTATCAGCTACCGGGTCCATACCTAATAACGCACTTACATCGTTCTCGGGATAATTAACAAATCCGTTTGTATTACCAAATCCGTTCTGCATGTTAAAATTAAAACCATTCTGGTCGTTCTGTGCGAAATTGTACAATGAGTTGTTCTGATAAGGGTTGTATGAAGACGGTGGCATGAATTGGGTGTTCCCTGTATCATTTTTGGGATATTGTGTGTTTGTTTGTAGTCCACTTATAGCTTTTTCCGGTGGTTGGATACAGCTGTAATTGAGAACAATTGGTAAACCAACTGGGGAATAAAGGAAATGAATCGAAAAACGCTTAGACTACATCTTGGTAGACTAGATAGATAGGTACATACATAAATAGACCAAGAAAACTAGAAAGATATGTACAATGTTATAATGACACAATTGCGTATCATAGAATATCCGCCCCATCGCTGACCTGTGAGAGGTCGGGTCGTCTACATTGAGAAACAATTTTAAAATAATTTTAACAATATTGGAAGCTAAACAAGCAGATAATTATCGCAGTTTGAACTAAAACTATATTTAAATTGTATATTCTCTGAAAAATAATTTTATTCTGTTTAATGGGTTTCACGAAACATTTGTGAGACTAAATTGCATATTTGTTTATCATGATTTTTATCTCTTTCTGACACTTAATTATTTTATGTACGAAAGAATATGACAAACTATATGATTGATTATGCAGTATAATGAATCTAATGAATCAATTAGATAGTTACGTTTATGATGAAGTTCGAAATAATTTTTTATTTACACTTCTATCTTACCTGCTCCCTTCTGAGGGTCCGGTTTCATCAAGGATTTTTGTGATAAGATCACGGACCATTGAGTTTTCTTCCATAATGCGTTCCGACTGTAATTTAAAAAAAAAGTAAGTGCTAAGTAGTGAGAGAAGTGGGAAGCACTTTCCCGATTATAACTTATTGTTTCGAATTTAATGCTAAGTGAGAACCATGATAACGAACTATGAAATAACCTATACTTGGTATCTCTCTGGTAGATCAAATCTATCGTCTAACGACGTCTATCACCAGAGGACCAAGATAGTTGGTAACTTAAGGTTAGTATGTGGAAGTGATGGTGGGCTGGACACCACACAAATATGGGATAGAGAAGGCATTGGAGTGGAAGCCAACTGGAAAGCGCCGTATAAGATGTCCAAAGGGTACATGGACCAACGACTTAAAGAAGATAGCGGGACATGAATGGATCAGAAACAAACTCACAGAATCGAACTCTGACGGGCTTTAGTAGCCTATAAACGACGTAAGCAGTGGACAAATAGATGATGATGACACTGCTATGTACCATAATATGTATGATTTAGTGACTAAGTAAAGAGTAAACGAATATTTAAAGACTAGAGTGGATTCTATCGTCAACTATTAAGTGAGATGTAGAAAACCCATGCCTAACCTAAGCCAAAGATTTAGCTATTCTAGTTATTTTTCTCCATATATTATATGTTTAGTGTGTTAAAAAATTAAATTTAAGAATTTCGTGAGGTTTAACAAGAAAAATGTAAACATTTTTTTTTTAGTTTTTCATATCTTTTTAGGGTTCCGTAGCCAAATGGCAAAAAACGGAACCCTTATAGATTCGTCATGTCTGTCTGTCTGTCTATCTGTCCGTCCGTATGTCACAGCCACTTTTTTCCGAAACTATAAGAACTATACTGTTGAAACTTGGTAAGTAGATGTATACTGTGAACCGCATTAAGATTTTCATACAAAAATAGAAAAAAAACTAAATTTTGGGGGTTCCCCATACTTAGAACTGAAACTCAATTTTTTTTTTCATCAAACCCATAAGTGTGGGGTATCTATGGATATGTCTTCAAAAATGATGTTGAGGTTTCTAATATCATTTTTTTCTAAACTGAATAGTTTGCGCGAGAGACACTTCCAAAGTGGTAAAATGTGTGTGTGTGTGTCCCCCCCCTGGAACTTCTAAAATAAGAGAATGATACAACTAAAAAAATATATGATGTACATTACCATGCAAACTTCCACCCGAAAATTGGTTTGAACGAGATG
This sequence comes from Tetheella fluctuosa, assembly GCA_951216915.1. Lineage (NCBI taxonomy): Eukaryota > Metazoa > Arthropoda > Insecta > Lepidoptera > Drepanidae > Tetheella > Tetheella fluctuosa. The sequence goes on from OX578237.1 coordinate 5,897,336, forward strand.
TAGTAAGTAGTTTTTTTTAATACGTCATAAATCGTAAACCGCATTTTACCTTTTATTCACTATCATTCATTAAAAAAAAAAATTAAGGAAAAATTCGAATAAAAAAGTTGAAAATTAAAGGGTGTCCCCATACATACATAGTTACGCCAATTAACAAAGACCTCTGAGTTGTATCGGCGCTCATACAATTTAGAGGTCTAGCTAAATTGGCACCAACCTCAAATAAGTTAAGCAACGTCCAGTTTGGCCGGTACCTGGATGGGTGACCGCCTAGTGGTATTTCATCTTGAGCGTTTCCGTGCTTCGGAAGGCACGTAAAGCCGTTGGTCCCGGTTATCACTTAATTGTGATAGTGTTAAGCTAGTTGGAGACCTCCTAGGTGGCTTGACAACTCCAACAGTAGGTTGACCACTAGCCTACCTCCACCAATCCGCAGTGGGCACACGTGGTGGAGTATTTGCCCATTCCCCTTTCACCATTATACGTGAAAGGAGGCCTGTGCTCAGCAGTGGGCAAATATAGGCTGTAATTATTATTACTTAATATTATGAAGCGAGTTTGTTTGTTTGTTTCTTTGAACGCGCTAATCGAACTACTGGTTCGATTTGAAAAATTATTTCAGTGTTGGATAGCCCATTTATCGAGGAAGGCTAAACTCGGGAGCGAAGGCTCGGGAACGCGGGTGAAACCGCGCGGAAAAGCTAGTATTCTGAATAAATTCTAAAAAACGTACAAATAAAAGCATTCATTTGAGAAACTTTGTTACGTCACATTAAAACTACGAAGATTGCGAAACCAAGCGGTAAGCAATGTTCCTGGCACGCGCGTCACGTGGCACGAAGAAATGCGTAAATGTGACCGACGGTGCTCAAAAAAGTTTGAAAACACGTTGCCATGCCTTTTCAACGATGAATATTCATTCATTCATGGCTTCATTAGATCAGGTGGCATTAGGTGGCATCGACCATGACATCCCCATGGAAGCCAATGTGTTAAATATAAGACCACAGGTGTTCATCACACTTCCTTAGAAAATATGTATAGCTGATTCCCGCGGTTCCATTTGCCCCGGGATAGAAATTGTACCGAGGTTTCTCTTCGTGAACCAATCCTCTGCCAAAACTCATGAAAATCATAACTTAACCACGTTAGGGGTTGTGTTAATGGCTGGGATTCATACACAAAACGTGATAATGTGTGAGTCTAAATAAATATTTTTCTTTCTTTCTTTTCTTTCTGATAAGAGTTGTTTATCTTCGAAGTAACAGTATTACTCATTTGCTCTTAGACTTTAGATTAAAACAACCCCTTTATGCAACACGTCAGGAGTTAAAAATTTCTATCAATTGCATAATTTGTATTAACAGCCATACCTATGTAGACTACTAGTGATCAGGTGATTTCTTCCAATAATATAAGTGACTATTTCTACCATCAGGTCAGCTCAGTTATTCAAGTGATAAGATCTCATTCCTAACAAGAAAATGAACCCAAACTCTAACTTGTACTATCTAATTGAGAACTCCAATCATCGCTCTTGGTTGGTGGTAGAGTCAACTGTAACATCAGTCCAGTCAGTAATAAGATCTTATTTCAACCAATAAAATGTACCCAAACTCTAGCTTGTACTATCCAATTGGGAGCTCCAATCATCACAGTCTTGGTTGGTGGTAGAGTCAACTGTAACATCAGTCCAGTCAGTAATAAGATCTTATTTCAACCAATAAAATGAATCCAAACTCTAGCTTGTACTATCCAATTGGGAGCTCCAATCATCGCTTTTGGTTGGTGGTAGAGTCAACTGTATAATCAGTCCAGTCAGTAATGAGATCTAATTTCGACCAATAAAATGAACCCAAACTCTAGCTTGTACTATCCAATTGGAAGCTCCAATCATCACTCTTGGTTGGTGGTAGAGTCAACTGTAACATCAGTCTAGTCAGTAATAAGATCTTATTTCAACCAATAAAACGAACCCAAACTCTAGCTTGTACTATCCAATTGCGAGCTCCAATCATCGCTTTTGGTTGGTGGTAGAGTCAACTGTAACATCAGTCCAGTCAGTAATGAGATCTTATTTCAACCAATAAAATGAACCCAAACTCTAGCTTGTACTATCCAATTGGGAGCTCCAATCATCGCTTTTGGTTGGTGGTAGAGTTAACTGTAACATCAGTCCAGTCAGTAATGAGATCTTATTTCAACCAATAAAATGAACCCAAACTCTAGCTTGTACTATCCCATTGGGAGCTCCAATCATTGCTTTTGGTTGGTGGTAGAGTCAACTGTAACATCAGTCTAGTCAGTAATGAGATCTTATTTCAACCAATAAAATGAACCCAAACTCTAGCTTGTACTATCCAATTGGGAGCTCCAATCATCGCTTTTGGTTGGTGGTAGAGTCAACTGTAGCATCAGTCCAGTCAGTAATAAGATCTCATTTCAACCAATAACATGAAACCCAAACTCGATGTAGTATTTTATCTGTTGATTAGTTCCAATCAAGACTTCAAGGTTTATCCTAAGGTCAGCTCAGTCAGTCTAGTCAAAAGGTCTCATCCATACCAACAACCTCGACACAGCTAATCACTTTGAAAGTTCCAGTTCATATCTGCAAGGTCTATTCAGCAGGTCAGTCAAGTAAGTCAAGTGATAAGATCTCTTCTTCATCATCAAAATGAGCTCAAACTCGACAAAGCTACTTTCATCCACTCAGTAGTTCTAATACCACAGTTCATGTCAAGTCAGTCAGTAAAGCTAATGGAAAGATATAAAAATATACGATGTATTGAAGAATGTTAAAAAAACTTGCCTTGATTGAGTATCGAAATTACACAAACCAAAAAAAACTCAATTGCAAATCACTCAATTGGTATACACTCTGATTTCGTAAACGACGTCTCGGTGTCTACGAAAAAAAGGGATAGCGACCACGCTCGAGCGTAACTCAGCGAGGACTAACAGGACGGGCACCGAACGGGCGGCCGAAACCTGCCGACCGATCCCTCCATACTAAATTGTAAGGTGAATTTGTGTAAAAGTTTTGAAAAAGTAATTATTTTTATTAACAGACTTCATAAACCGACTTCAAAAAAGAAAGGTTCTCTATTCGACCCGTATGTATGTATGTATGTTTGTATGTCCGCGATTTTCTCAAAAACTACTGATCCGATTTGGATAGGGTTTTCTTTATTAAATTCATATTTTTTCAGGGAAGGTTTTAGTGTACAATATATTAGGATCTGATGAAGATCTTCGGAGATAAACAATGGAACTCTTCAATAACAAACGGCATTTTTAACAAAATAAAACCGGCTTCACAATGTTGAAGTCAGCGAAAGATACATCTGAAGTTCTAGCATTGGTTTTATTATTTGTTAAAAATTATTATTAAAATAATATGCTCAGTAGAAACTGAGAAATCTTTACCGGAAATAGGCATATTTTGTCGATTCAGTAAATAGATCCTTATAAACACCAGGTTACAATGTGAATGTGTTTCAATGTCACAGAAAAATATCAATATATGACTGAAAAATATGTGATTAACTTAGATGTATAATAATATGTAAAATATTTAAGTAGCTACTATATATAAATATGCCAACAATTTATGTAAGACTAGCTTTCCGCACTGTTTTCATTGGCAATCCTCTATTTTACCCATAGGGCTTGAATTTTGAAAAACTCTGCCTTAGTGGTTGCCTACAGTATTTAAGGAACCCGTGTGAAAAAAAAAAAAAATTAAGCCTAGCAGTGTATGTTGTGCATTGATAGATCAGTCAGTCAGACAGGACATGTTATTGGTTGATAACATAAAACAATTATGCATTTCCCTTTAATCTTTGACATGAAGTCAGAAATTGGTCAGGCATTGGTTAGGTTAGTTTGTTTAATAATATGACACTTGCAGCAGCACCAGGCAGTGTACTTAATTATTATTTTAAAGGGCTGCCCTGCCATCAAATAAATATGGTAAGTGGCCTAGTGCTTGTGAGACAGGCCTAAGGGCTGCATGCGCAAATGGCATTTTGTGTTAGTAATTCAGCAGTTAAATAATATAATTTACATCCTATTTGTATGGCAACTTTTTTTTGTATAAATATTAATATCTGTCTAAGGAGTCATTCATCAATAGGTAATGCATTTGATTTATTGTTTTTAATTTTGATTTCTACAGCAACTGAAAATATTTCTAACATAGGTATATGCTCAAAATAAAATTCAAGACAATATCTAATATCTGATTTAAATTCAAAATATTGTTTGTTTTTCAAAGAATGTAACAAAAACTCTATTCAGTGCTTAATGCATATCCTTGAAAAAATATTTTAATTAAAAGTCATGTGCCTCAGACCCCCGCTGGATGAAACCCAACCAATTGTAGGTCTTACTCCAACACTGAGAATTTCGACCCCCTATTTCAGCCTTATAAGACGGTGGACACACTTATAGACAAGGCACACACATGGGCACTTTCCTTAAAGCAATTTCAACCTTAGCTTCCTTTTAATACAATACAAACAATGTGCGACGGCAGAGGATGAAAGACACAGGCGCTAATGTTCATACTTTTATCTCATATGATACTAGAAATTGCTTTGAAGAAAAGCACCTGTGTCTGCACCTCGTCTTTTAAGTGTGGCCTGTGCCTAAGAGAATAATATATATATTTTTTTCTATTGCAATACAGTTGGGTAAGCAATATTCAACCATTTGTTACTTATTTAACTATTCTAAATTTCAAGTTGATAGCATTAATAGTTGCTGAAATATGTAACTGTGTCAGACAGACAGATAGAGTCGCACCATAAGGGTTTTAGAACAGAACCCTAAAAATTGATTCTTATAATTTGTAAATTATGAATACTGATATGAAATACCCATATACCTAGTTCCTATACCTTATTTCTTCATGTGATGAATAAACTTAGAAATCATTTACATATACGTAAGCTCGGGTCTGCTAAGAAACTAGACACAACACTGCATCACATCGCAATGGCATAATGAACACACCACAAACTACACACAGAACAAAACAGATTATGAAATAGTATAAACTATAGGTTAGAGTTAGAGTAGCCTTGGAAAAGCTTATGTTGGGACTAGAATTAATCATTATCAATATTTTAGAATTTATTATTACAATAATTCTTTTGTTGACTTAGGTTATACATTAAGTAATATCACTATTTACTTTGGCTCAATATACTTTGTTATTCATGGGCATAATTTACTAAATATCTCCACTTCATCTTACTATCACAATATCTACCTACAGTCCATTGAACAAATCAAATTGTTTATCAGCTGTCTCATTACTAAACAAGGACAGAACAGTTAACTTTCCTACTGAATTTTATGACATGTAAATAAATGTAACAGTTATAAAGTCACAGCACAAAAAGAATTAAATTTATTTAACGGGAATTGACTTATAATGTACCTAAGTAGGTACTTACACATCTCAGCAATGTGGTCATCATTGAATACATTACCTAATAAGATTCTCATAGGAATTTAGAACATAATTATGTTGAAAAATTTATTAAACATGGATAAATACGTAAGTGTTACCTTGTTATTTCGTCCTCTAACGTGCAAACTACATAATTCTAAAAATATTATGTACATTCTTCGATGTCATCATTCACCTCAAGAGAAAAATGTCTAACATACTCATAGAACACCAATACAGAAGTCGCGTCTTATAAACGATTATAACAAACCAAAACTTCCGTGAACAATTAAACAATGCACTTTTCACAAATATTTGTCGATATTATACCCGGATTTTAGGTCATATTGACAGCCGAAGACTTTTACAACACCCAACGAAAATGGCACTTTACACAGCACTCACTTCACTTACCTGATCTGATTCATTTTCGACGGTTTTGTACGCGTTACTTAAGTGGCATAAATCACTGAAGGCCATTTAAATTATACGAATATTTCTTGCCACGATACATACGAGCTTACTTCGGTGCTAAGCCATTTTTTCATTGACCTACATGTGTATAAAATTATACGTGCTTACTCGCAGTGGTGTTGCTGTCACTCAGCCAATTTTTTTTGGAAAGTAACCTTTGGATCTCGAAATAACATATTAAAAACGTTTTAAAAAATAACTTACATAAAAATTTAAAATTTCACTTAAAAATATTATTTTCCAGCATATAATAAAATGTCTATTTTGTGAATTTCCCGCCCTTTCATTTGGCAATTTTTTTTTTAAATTGTTTTATTTCCAGCCATGTAAATTCAGTAAACTTTTATTAATTTGTAAATATTTTATTTTAGGTGTTTAAATTTATCGAAAAGCTCTTATAATTGCAAAAATATGCTATTATTTTGAAATAAACTTTACATATCATTTTGCTGGCTTTGAATATTGCAGGCCCGTTTGATTTGGTTGATGGTTTTCTTGTTGCATGCAGTACCTCTGCCTGCAGTACAGTTTAGTAAGTATCTATTATTTGTTGCTCACTTACGATGTCGTTTTTGTTGTATTCCAACAAAGAGTCTCATCATAATATGCATTGCAATCACAGCTGTCAAAACGTAAATACATAATCATAAAAACACCATATTTTTCGTATTCAAGAAATTTCAATAAGAATAAAATTTGATTGCAACAAAAGTTGTTGGACATTCAGACCTGCTCGGTTGCGGTCCAGATCGGGTAGACAAACCGATTGAGTAGTCTAATGAATAGAGCAATTGAGTAGTCTACTCCTATTTTCTCATTTCAGACTTCCAGAGAATTTGGAATGAGGCGGTCGATCGGTACACGAACCGGTTGGACACGATACGATTGGGTACGATAGTTAAGGAAGTGCGTTTCATTGCCGCGTTGCTAACTACTTAGTCCCATTCCTACCATACGTTTTTTTTCATTGTCTATAGACTGACAAGCAACACTAAATTGATCACCCACCACACCACATACAATTTCTATGTAGGTACTAGTGGTCAACAATCGAAAATCACTTTATCGTTCATTTTTTATGTTTGTTTTGGCATGGCTACTGCCCTGAATTCCGATAATATTTGTTTCACAGATCTCCCTAGAGCGCCACCTTTTGGTACAACGGCAAATAATGTCCCTATTTTGCCAGCGCAACATTAATTGTATCAAAAAGGTACACGAAATGACCGCAGGATAACGGGTAATTTGTTGTGTTGTTTGTGATTGTGATTCTTAAATAAAAAGAGAAAAAAATAATATGATTTAATGTTTAATAAATGAGATAATGATGAGTTATCTACCAATAAAATTGTAACAGATTCTTATTATTTGCGAACACTAATAAATTATAATTATAAAATCGCATGTCAAGAAAATGTTCAAAAACATCAGAAGAAAAAAACCGGCCAAGTGCGAGTCGGACTCGCGCACGAATGTACGCACATCTATAAAAACGGTAAAAAAATCGCGTTTGTTGTATCGGAGCCCCCCTTAAAAATTTATTTTATTTTGTTTTTAGTATTTAGACATACGGATGGACAGACAGCGAAGTCTTAGTAATAGGGTCCCGTTTTTACCCTTGGGTACGGAGCCCTAAAAACCATTGGAAGACCAAAGAATGTTTCAAGAAAATGTTGCATTTTTAAGCTTGGCGTATGATGATTCTACTTCCCTTTTATATTTCTATGATTATTATATTGCGGTTTTAATTAATTTATTAGAATATAGTGTTGCAAGTAAAAAATAAATGTATCAGCGCCATCTATTGACATGATTTTATGAAATAGTTTGGTATCTATCTGAAATCTTGCTAGATGTCACGAGAGGACTTTTGGCGGGAACTTGCAAAGTATCGTAGCGCGTTTTCTTTCGTTATTTTCTGAATAACTAGCTTTTTGCCCGCGGCTTCGCTCACCCAGACTTTATAAAAAAATTATAGCTTTTTCCCGTTAGCCATTTTTGATGAAACGAACAGTTTAACAGTAAATTCCAAAAATCTGTAAATGTCGATAACTTGTTTTAACATCCGTTTTTGATGAAAGCCTATATTCTGCTCCAAACTAATCTCTGTTTACCTGGAAAAATTAAAATCCGTTCCTGAGATATGCGCGATATAACAAACAAACAGACAGACATACATCCAGAAAATAATTTTAAAAATCGTTGGTTTAGGTTCTATTATTATTATTTTTTTACCCCCTATCTATTTTTATTACTTTTCTTCAATGTTCAGACACACCAGGTTCTACTACCTATTTTATTATAGGTATGTATAGATATAGATAGATATATAAGATAACATATATATGATATGTATAGACATACTGGCAGTTTGTTGTCCAACATGTCTACGTTTTGGTACCTATGGAATAATTGTTATTTGACAAGGTATTAATCGAATTACACACAAGCAAACGGTACCGGAGTGTAACAAATCCCTTTGTGTTTGTGATCGACGAGCACTTTCAGCGTGTGCAATTGTATCAGTGCTTATTGTGCAAACTGACCCGTGCAATGTAACTCTATTTAGTATTTTGTCTATCAGTGTGTCGGCAGATGCATCAGATTCATGCGCTAGCTAGCCCCCGCGGTTTCATCCGCATTCCTGACAAATGTGAATGTCTCCGAGGTCATAATAATATGTATAGCTGTCTTATGCCAATTATTATTGGTTGAATAATTTTGCTGTAAATACGTAACAAGTAGGTAAGTATTTAATTTTGCAATAAAAGTCTTTTATTAGATTAAAGTTTTATTATATTACCTCCCCTTTGCCCGCGACTTTTTCCGCGTGGGATTCGTTTATCGCAATCGTACTTTTTTCGGGATTAAAAAAGCCGATAAGCTTTAGTTGTAATAAGTACCAAACGAACAAACAGAAGATCTTTCGACTTTATAATATTAGCACCTACACCCTGGGCAACCGAGTAGAGATGCGCTAAATGTATCACTGAATTGAAATCTTAATATATATATTTCTTGTGTGCGTGTGTATGTGACTGAACTCCTCCTAAACGACTGGACCAATTTGGATGAAATTTTGTGTGTATATTTGAGCGGGTCCCTGGATGGTTTGAAAATACAATTGGACCCGGTAGATGGCGTCGTAATCGAGTTTGGACAGGACGACGTCTGTCGGGCCCACTAGTAAATATATATATCTCTTTTCAGCCCAAAGATATATATCACTCTTCTATATCTGTATATCAGTGATAATATCCTCGTTGCTGTATATCACTAGTGATATAAAGGTTCGTTTGACGACTGAGCGAAAACTAGCGATATGTTTTTACAACTCTACCACACAGACCTCGACGTATGTCAATTTCCACACACCACACATATTAATACATGACAAATTATTGATATTTACAGTGTGTATGTAGCATTTGAGTTTCCTTCAGCAGCTAGAAGTAGTAGTATAGTCTACTATAATCAATTTACAAGTAAAAAAATTAATAATCGCTAGTCTCGTTCTTTTTTATGTCGTGTGCAATATCTATCTCTATCTGAGCTAGAAGAGTGAGAGAGAGATACTTTACCCATCAACTACATATCAATCACCTTTAGTTCAGTCACTCAATTTGAAACCATATCCTCAAAAATATAAAGATATAATTCGAAATCAAAAGTATATGTTTTGATTTATAGAGAAGAGAGATTATATCTTCGGTAAAGATATATATCTTTTAAATCTCTAGCTCGCGAGCTACACAGCTCTGCAACCGAGCTTTGCTCTGCGTTTCTTTTCTTTTGTAAAATCGCGTTTTTATGTCGCATTGAGGAGGCATCCTACCTGATGACGTCACATCCGTAACGCTTTTTTAACCGACTTCAAAAACGGAGGAAATTTCTCAATTCGACCGTATACAAAATATATTTTTTTGGGTACCGTACCCAAAGATTAAAAACGGGACCCTATTACTAAGACTTCGCTGTCTGTCCGTTCGTCTGTCTGTCACCAGGCTGTATCTCAAGAACCGCGATAGCTAGACAGTTGAAATTTTCACAAATTATGTATTTCTGTTGCCGCTATAACAACAAATACTAAAAACAAAATAAAATAAATATTTAAGCGGGGCTCCCATACAACAAACGCGATTTTTTTGCCGTTTTTATAGATGTACGTACGTGTTGGTACGGAACCCTTTGTGCGCGAGTCCGACTCGCACTTGGCCGGTTTTTTTATGTGTGTTCGCGGATAACTTCGTCGTTTATGAACCAATTTTGATGATTATTTTTTTGTTGAAAAGGAGATATCCCAAGGGTGGTACCATGATAAGGAAACCAGGATCTGATCGTGGCATCCCAGAGAAATCGAAGGGAACCTTCGAAAATCGTAGTGGCGACTAGTGCGTTTGTTAATTTTCATTAATTATTAAGTATTTTTTAAAGCATTACTATTTAATGAGGGTCTGGAGTTGATCTGATGATGGAGACCACAGATAGTCGAGGGAATTCCTCAACGATTTACAGCAGTTACCTTTTGTTGGGCTTATACGGTTCAATATGCCAAAATGTTCAGTTCGTACAAAAAAAACTAAAAATGGAAAAATAAAATTAACTTTTAACAAAAAGTAAAACCGACTTCAAAAAAGTTTTTTTTTTTATTATGTTAAGTACTTACCCGATTACGCGAACCGATTTGGAAAATTATTTTTTTGTTTGAAAGGGTATAGGTACTTCCCAGGTGGTCCCATTGGCACCAAGTCAGGATCTGATGATGGGATCCTAGAAAAATCGATAGCAACCCTCAAATTTTATAGGGACGCATAATGTGTTTTTCAATACACTTGTTCGTAAAGTGACCCTTATTACATCGCGTTTAGGGCCATAAACCGAGCGTAATAACACAAATAAATAACACACGCGTGCATAATAATATTACCGCACTCGTGCGTAATAGAATTATCCCTACAAAGTTAAATTAGTACCTTAATACAAGTTATTTGCACTATATGCGAGTATTTTAAATTGAACCGGGTAATACAGTTTTTTTTTTAGTAACAACAAAGAGATTTTATGCCGCTGAAAATCCATATACATTTTTGGAATAAATAAATGTGTACTTCTATAATTAAGTCAAACAAACATTTGTTAAATCAAATTATTCATAATTTACAATAGTTTGTTATAAAATATTAAAATATTTGCATTTGATGCATTATTAGTAAACATTATTAAATGATCACCAAATCACGATAATACAATTCTTATTATAAAAATATAATATACAATTCAAGACCAACTTATGACTAAAAATAAGAAGCTTAAAATTCTAATTTTGAAGTAGGCTGTATGTTCATTGACCATCCATTTGGCGCGTGAAAAAATGGCGCGCCATTTCCCATAATTTAGATATTTTGCTTTTATCGTATGTCGCTGTGTGGTAAAAATTGTGTTTGTTTTTTTCTCGCAAATGTATTGAAAAACGTCGTATGAAACTCGTAAGCTCTGCTCATTACACACTCGGCTGATTTACGCCCTCGCCTACGGCTCGGGCTGCAACTCACAGCCACGTGCGTAATGAACAACTTCGCTCACTTGTATCATAATATACTATTATATATTTTCTAAAACTATTCAAGTATTTGCGTCTGTTACTCATCATCTCATGCTGCTGAGCTGATGATGGAAAATATAACTCCTTAACTATTAGGGTTTAGTGTTTTATCTAAATATTATAGGCTCGTATAGACCGCTACTTATGTTCCTTTGAGTTAGTCAGGTGAGCTGATGATGGAAGGTGCAACTCCTTGTTAGTTAGGAGTTAGGGGATAATACTTAAATTACCTACTGTATAGACCGCTAGTTAGTAGAAAGTAGTTTTTTTAGAAATAATTTAATTATTTGCGTCGGGAGTCTTAATTTTATGCTACTGAACTATTTATTTATTATACTTATGAACACAAAAGAATAATAAATAAATATTATTCAATATTGCCAATAAGTAACTAATCTTTATAAGTATTCAATGCACAAGAAACTAAAAATGTAATAATAAAATTAACTTTTAACAAAAAGAATTTGAGATACTGGAACACGTGCTTTCATTTCGCTGACTTCAAAAAGAGTTCTAACATCGTTATTTTATACTTTTTTTTTTAGTGCAAACCCATTTTGAAGTCGGTTTTGCTTTTGTTCAAAGTTAATTATATCTACACTAATATTATAAAGAGGAATGATTTGTATTTTTGTATTTGTATGTTTGTAACGAATAAACTGTTTATTTATTAGCTCAACATATTTAATATAAATACAATAGTCAGTGAAAATTGTACTCAACAGGTTACAGGAAATAAAGGCTATTATTATTTTTATTTTATTTATTTATTTAACGAATAAACTCAAAAACTACTGGACCGATTTCAAAAATTCTTTCACCATTAGAATGCTACATTATCTCTGAGTAACATGGGCTATATGCTATCCCAAAAACTCGGATAAAACCGCGCGGAAAAGCTAGTATAGATATACAGATTCATTCTATTTTTGAAAACAATTACAACCTACAATCTACATCTAGACCAACACTAATATAATAAAGATGTACATACAGTTTGTAAGTATGTAGGTTTGCATGAGGTAATGTCACAGATTAGTAAATAGTTACTACGTAAGTAATGTCCCTCGTTCAGCCTGTCAATATTAAAAGTGCCTACCTTCATCAACCACATTTATTCGCCCAGTACCTACATCCACTATAAAACAACTGTCTACGATTACAATATTGTACCGACCGAGTAGTTGCAACATCCCAAACGTCACCTGTTTCCAACATCGACCACCTCCCGCGGGGGCGCCACCTGCCGCGCTCATTATCCAATTTGCCACCATTCAACTCCCGGGATTAAAATAATCACTGCCAATGACGTTTGTATTTATTTTATATGCGTCTTTAGGGTCTTGTGTTATCTATGTTATATACGTATTATATACCTATGTTATCGTGATTTTGACATAATATAATATTTTCATAATTATCTCATCACTTACTGAACTACTACTTACTACTTTGAACACCTTTACGAAGTCAATCGCTGTGAATGAATAAAAATATTAAATGGCGTTTGGCCACCGATCCACCTATCAAGGACGATCACGAAGCCAAAGATAGAGCACGCTTGTCCAGAAGAAACCGCTTATTTGACCTTTATTTTTTAAGATACCTATAATAAATTTGTATTATAGGGGGCCGAAAATGGCCTGAACTGCTTCGAGAAAAGAATGGTACGGCCGTGCTTTTTTTTTCTCGACTTGACTTCGAGCCGTGCCCCCAGATAGACACTCCGCATATTTCTAGGTGTGTCATCGTAACATGCTACAAATGTATGACTTTGAGTAATGTTTGAAGGTAGTAGAACTCTTAGTGCAGAGTTCGCCCGGGGAAGTACTACCACCATATCTAATTCCGCCGTGAAATAGTTAAGCACTTGTATTACTGTGTTTCGGTTAGGAGGGTATGGGAGCCGGTGAAATTACAGGCACGCACAGGAGACTTAACAACATGTCTCAAGGTTGGCAACGCGTGAGTGATACCTCTGGCAGGGAAAATATAATATTGTATTTTCTTTGCTGGTGGTGTTATGAGCGTCTATAGGCTACAGTAACCGCTTACCATCAGGTGGGCCGTAAGCTTGTTTGCCACTTAGTAGTATAAAAAAAAATATCAATGACATAGCCTATTTTTTTACTACCGCATAGGCCTGTGTTTGATCTCAAAGGTGAGCAATACAGATATTCAGTTTATGCCCTTATGAACCTACCATATAATAATTGTAGGCTTTTCCTTCTACGATCATTTCTACGACTCGACTCGACTCGATAAATTTTCTACCAAATAATCCTAGATAGATGCATCACTACGGTTCGTAGCGTCCTTCGGTTTATAACATAACGAGCTAGTAAAGCCCCCACCGAATATTCTTCCCTTTACTTTGCTTCTACAACTCGTATAACGCTACGGTTCGTAGCGTGCTACGAGCGACGGAATGTGCTACACAAGCTCTACGTAAATCTGTTCGAATGTGTCTCAATGGCGATTGGCGAGCGATTATGAATTAAAATTTATTTAATTTTATAAAAAAACATCGTAATTAACGTTTCTACATCAATGGTACGCTTGAACTCTTTTATGGTTGTTTTCTGATAAGGCGTCCTGTGACGGAATTTTACTGTTATGTAATTTATGATAAAGTGAATATGCTTTGTATCTGGGTACCTGCTTAGTGCCATTGTGGGTGTCAAATTGATAGCCAAAAAAATAATTACCTACCTACCGAATATGGGCGTACCGAATATTGAAGCCATCGATGAGGTATTAGATGTATCCAAATAAAATATGAAATAAGATAAAATAGTTTTAATTCAAGTTCATCGACCTTATCTATAACCTAGGTTTTCTAACTCATTGTAAGTACAACGGTTTAACTAACTATTCACTATTGTCACTATATGACCATTCACATCACACCATACTCCAATTGCTATACCTAGTCGAAGGCTTGGCAGAAGCCTCGTAGGGATGTAACTCAATGACTCCCGTCACTGCTGGTCGCGATGAGGGTACCATGCTCTGCCCACGGAACTGCACACTCCATCTCTCGAAGATAGTTGCTGGCCTCAACCGGTGCGCAACCAGGTTAGTGTCCGCCTTGGTATTTTCAACACAGAGGATTTTTATTCACACCATTACACCTAAATATTATCGATATATTAGCTATTACAATGTTCGATCGAATACACTTGTATTTTTGAAGTGAAAACTTCTTTAGGCGCGTTGAGTACTTTTTAAGTGAACAAAAATCATGGCACTCGCGTCATCGTCACGCGTCACCGAACGCTTTCATCGTCACCTAACGCATTCTATGAGCTATATGTATAATGTGTATATGTCACCAGAAAATAACAAGAACCGCAAATTTATTAATTTACTAGGTTAGGTTAGGTAAGTTTATAAATTTCCTAGAAAATAAGATCCATAAGTTTACAAATTTCCTAGAAAAATTATAAACTCGCGGATCTTGTTATTTTCCGGTGACATATATAAATTATCCATTAATTATTTTCGAATTAAATAAGAAGAATTAAAGAAGTGTTTATAATCAAGTATTAAAGTTTAAATTGGTTAGTATTCACTTCTATCGGCAGTCCCCAAAGACTGTCCCGCGTGATTTTTTACTTTATTAGAGGGTTGTGTTTGACCACACACAATCACACAATGATAAGTGATGATGTGGAAGTTGGTAAGCACACAAAGCCTATAGAAGGAACTGACTCTCAAGTACAGCTGCCGGAATACACCGGTAGTGTTTGGTGACAGATCTTCAACTTGTAATCGCTGCATAGTGATACCACCGTGCTATGGTTTCCTCATGTTGTAGGATTCGAACTCACGATTTTCCACACGGCATCCGACAACACCACCACATTGCCTTTTTTAACATATACATATATTATGTCTCTATACAAATTATGTAATAATGCTACTACAGTGCACCCAATCGTTTACTTTATCAACAGCATGGTTTTGTTGGCGTCAAAATTGAATCATCTGAACAGATACCAACATTATTCAACTGCTTACTAAAAAAGCTATTCCTTTATGATCATCGATATATTAAATACGACTTGTTTATTTCTGAATGAGACGTCAAAAGAATATTGTACAAAATCCAAAGCGAAAAATTCCATATAATGTCATATTATATTATCGGACACCGTTCAACGAATTGTAAAAACAAAAGAAAATTGAAATAAAGAATTCTATCGCAATCGAATCAAGAATCCGTCGGCCGTGTGTTGAAACGTGACGTCTATATGCAGCCTCCCACGTGGGGAAAAGAGATGCATGTAGCGTTAATCCTATTGGCTTATACCGGGCGACGTTTGCCACGATTGGTCGTCGTGCTTTATTGAACTGTCACCGAAGACCGCGGTTTAGGGGGGAAGCGGTAATTCGGGGGCAAATAGGGGGGAAAGGGGTGTAAAAGGTGGTGGGTGGCGGGTGGAAAAGCCGTTTCACAGAGCGGAGTTTGGCGATTGACTTGTGGGTAGTTTTTGGGGTTCCTTTTGAAGGGATTTAAAGGAACGTTGAGTTTTATTTTTCCTGTTTCTCAATTCTACGCCTGTAATCGAATAAAAAATTGAAATTTCCGTAAATCCTCTTGCATTTTTCTAAGAGCTTTTCGCCAATATTTATACCGCATTTAAACCAGAGGTCCACAGTAGCTATGAATATTTAAATGCTTTTTAAAGACAGAAAGAATTAATTTTAATAGAATATTTTGAAATGGACATGAACCTCAAACCGTTTTCTATGAATATTGGGATAAGTACCTAATCGTCTGGATCTTGAACGAAATACCTAATTTATGCATTTTCTTGAACCGAGCTGTAGATGTAATTTCTGAATTGCCTAAAAATTCTTAGCCAAAAGAATCAACAATTACTTAGCTCAGAAGGTCTTTTAAAAACGAAACAAGATAGTCCGACCAACGTTTTTAAATATACCCAATAGAATTGCAGAAAATGCACGTCTCGATAGTTTTGCTGCAATTGTTTAGTATTTTTTTTTAAAACGTGACGATTGAACTATCATGCATCGTTTTTCGAACTAGAACATAAAGAGCATTCCATTATGTGAACCTGGCTAGAATAAGTACCTTGTTAGAAGGCTTTGGGAATTATAATTATTTATCGATAGGAAATAATACCTAGGTACTTGAAATTACAAAAATATCAGTTAATACTTTTTTCAAAACTACTTTTCAGTTTACGAAATGACAGAATTCACTTCCAAAATAGCTTAACATGTATGTGACGTTCATCCGATAATTTGGATTATTTCATGTAATGTTCAATAGTGTACCTAACCTACTTCCTACCTTTAATCCTACCTTTTAAAGTAGGTACCTAAAGTTGCCAAATGTCATTTTACCCGCCAACGTCTCTCATTGGCCGAGTAAAGCGCAGGGAAAGTGGTGACTTTTCCTCTCTGACGCGACTTTTCGCGGGCGCCATACGATTTGACACGCCCTTCGCGAATCTGTGCTCTTATTGGGTGAGATATCAAATATCATACATAGTTATTTCTTAAACTTTCATAAGTATATTACGTAGGGTTTATGGGCTTAAAGCAATTATAACTATTTTATATTCTCTGGAAATATTCAAAGGCAACCGATTCCATAACAAACCTGAAAAATGTTATTTAATTTACTTAAATTCTACACGCTGAATGACGCCCTGGTTTTACAAACAGTATTATAATAAGTACCTACCTAAAGATAGTAAGTAGTATTTAACATAGATAAATTAACAAATAATAAAATTACATTATTGATACGAAAATACCATAACATTTTATACTCTCTCGTTTATTAGTTATTTGGCAGACAACAGCAATCCGAAGCTGTAATTGGAAAGCGAAATAACCGTTCAATTTTCCTCGTAAAATCTACGACGTCATTATTTTAAATGGCGGGCCGACGCAACAGCGCCATAATGCCACAAATTAAAGCTTAAAACGGACGCTTAACAGCTGACCCAAAATCGAAGTCTCCCCCTGTCTGGGTGCTTCACGTCAGATGCGAAAAGCAACGGGGCGGAGCTACGCCACGCCTTCGAACCAAGCTCACGCCAAGCGACGAGACCGCGTCAAAAGTTCCCCGACTGTGGTATCACGCGCGCGTTTCGGTGCTTATCCCCGAAAAAAAATAACGTCAAATGTGAAACGTCAGATGCGCAAGCAATCTTACAAAATTAGTGAACGGATAGGGTTTTTTATAGTGCTATACTAGTAAAGTGTTTGTACCAACATTCAAATATTATTACGGTATATCATAAAATAACGGTAGGTTGGTATAGGAACTCCAATATTTTAGATCCACCTATTAAAAAAAGTTTTTCAAATAGTAACCGTTTAGAGAAATTGTGAAAAAAATATAATGTAGGTACTTATGAATACACGGCAGTGCGCCAAGTCCAATATCCAAGGTATAGAAACATAACTTAAATAATTTAATACAATCACAAAAAAGTTCGTTTGTTCAATTTGAAAAATAAATAAATAGACATTACAAATAAGTGATCAATTCTCTAGTTTTTTTAATTAAAATAGATATCAATGCCAAAACCACGACATAACCTGTATAGGACAACATTACATTTTAATGCCTTATTATATATTTTTTCTTGTCGGAAACCATCGTAGGCGTGCACAACTCGCCAAAAGTTGATCATAATCGGATGAATGGTATAGCAGCGCATACGTTACGAACAAACAGACAGGCAAACATTGATTTTAATATAGATGCCTAAGTAGTACATGAATAACCATAATTCGCAAACTGGAAATATCTGGGGGCACGGCAGTGACTAAGTCAAGTCCAAGCGATAAGTAAAGCTTAAATAAATTATAAAAGATATTTAATACAGAAAAGTGATAGGTTATTAAGAAATCTAACTGAGTTTTCAAATTCTATTCCTTAACACTATAAAATATTCTTTCTGTTAACAGATTACTTAACTCAAAGACCGTTGAACTATGATTTGTTTCGATAATTTCTAATTGTGTATCAAAGTGTAAGTAGGTATATAAACGGACTTAATACTATGGAAGTGGCACAAACTCCTCTACAGTTAACACAGGATCATCAGGACGGAAGGATGGCAGGTAATTAAATATTTAGATTTTAGTACTGAGAACCACGCTGAGAACCTCAAAATATTTAATTGGATTTTATGTAAGCAATCTCCACAGTATTGCTATTTCCATAAACAGCGGTGACTATTTAACAACAGGTAGATTAGACCGTCTGCCAACAAACCATGAGGCTGAAAGCGCGTTTTATAAAAGTCCTAATAAAAGATAATCGCTCCTTTTAATCCTGACTACGCATATAATCGACTCCCTAATGCCGAATATACCTACCTACCTATCCGACGGAATGTTATCGATCCTAAAATGTGAATGAAGGAAGGAGTAGGTAAATAATATAAATTAATAATAAGCTTGGCCATCCAAAAAGGGAACGCTGCCAGCCTGTTGGGAACCTTGCCTATCGACAGCAGCGAGGGCTTTGAGGATGTTTTCTATATATCATAGTTTGTATTTTATACATTGATTGTAAATATTTGTTGTAAATAAATAATAATTGTAATTAATAATATTGAAACAATTAACATGATATATTTCTCTATACTAAAACTATAAATACAATAATCACTTTGTTACATAAAATAGTCTAAATCAAAAAAGTCGCTATCAGAAGGCAGCGTACCCAGAATGCTGGCGGCATTGCCACGTTGGATGGCAATACTGATTCTCTGACCAAAATATAAGCCAGCATTCTGGTCACAAGTTGCTTCGACCAGGCGTTTGGATATTTCGCGATAAAGATGGTGAGCTCTCGACCCCCACGGACCCAGAGTTTCAACCCCAAACGGCTCAAATATATAGCTTGTATCTATGTTACTATATTTGCGCCGCTTGAGGCTCTCTGCTGATAACGCAGCGCCGCCAGCCTTATTTATTGTTTCTGGAAGATGAGACGGTGCCAAAGTATCGACACACGTGGCATCCCATACCAAAGGCCGTCCCAGCTTCCAAGGGATAAGTGTCATTCCGTCGGGTCTCTTACCATCGTCACGAAACAGGCCATTCGGTTCTAAAATAGCTGTTACGTTGGCGCTGGTAAGGGCCCGGCGGATGATATCATTGAGACTGGCGTGTCTGGCAAATCTGCCAAAGCTTTTGACGCAAGAATGACCGTGGTGACCGAGTTGGTCGACAGCAGTGCCACACTGACAGCGATGTGGTGCTTCTGGTAATCCCAGACGTAAACATACTGATGTTCTAAAAGTGTTGGAGTCCAAGAGTGTGCCTGTATGAGATGATGGGTGAGCCTGCAACCTTATCGGGCCTTATCTGCGGAACTGGTTGACGTTTCTAATAAATTATTCCGTACCAGCTCACAAAGGGGACCATCCCAGAGCCGCTGCGAGGAAGGGAACTTGGGCAGATCCACATTTGGGCAGGCCAATTGTCAAGCAATTCTGGCCTCGGTCAAACAAGATATTGAATATTTGATTACTAAGAAATACCTATGCATTTTATTGCTCCATTGATTTATACATCATCATCATCACCTCACCCGCAAGAAGGACAACTTGCAGCTGAGATTGTTTATAAGCATAGCGTAGCACCCTAAAATCAAAGAGTTAAAAAAAAACGAATTCTTTAGAAAATTGCCTTTGCTCGGCAAAGTTACTCTTCTATGTATAAGTACCTACCTAAATTATTGTCAATTTCATTAACCTTCATGAAATACTCGTCTATATTTTTGTAATCCTAATCCTAACTTCCTAACTTTTAATATTATAAATGCGAAAGTGAGTTTGTATGTTACCTTTTCACGCCTAAACCGCTAAAGCGATCGCGATGAAATTTGGTATGCAGATAGCCTATGGTATGGAGAACAACATAGGCTACTTTTTATTCCGGGAAAACATAAGATTCCTGGGGAACGCGGGTGAAACCGCGGGGCGTAATCTAGTAAAATAATAAACCCATCCAAATTAAGTTACAAATATTCATTTTATTTTCCCACTCAGCCATAACTACCATACTTCATTTACTTTTTTAAAGCCAGCAAAGGTACATTAGTATTCAGCCCCCGACTGCCAGTAACTCGGGGGTCTATTTGACTGATTTTCAGCCGCTCCATGATTTGCCACTTTACCCGGTCAGTGTGTGTTCTGAATACAAAACAGCCAATAGCACCCTGTGTTGGGGATTTGAAATTTCATTTTCGTAGTGATAATAATGCCTCCGCGATCTGAATATTAGGTTTTTTTATTATGTACATACAGCTATATCGGTATTATTTGAATAATGATTCAAATGGAGGGGATAGATCATTAGGTATATTGAAATTAATCATTCTAGTAATAAACAAATCATTTCCATTATTTTTTGATGCACGCATTATTGTTTATAAAATCACTTAACAATCAATAACAGAACAGAAACTATAGAACTTTACAATCATTTGCTATCGACGAGCAAATTGATGATTCATCTCTGGTTGAGATTTATCAAAAAGTCCAGCGCAACACTAAATAGGTAAGTGCAAGCGTTTAAACGCGGATTTGGGATGGACGGAGGAGGGAGCGAAATTAATCAGAGAGGCTCAAGAGCTTGCCGCGTCAAAAGAAAAGCAAATAAAACGGCAAGCGACAAAGTTTCCCGGTTGTGGCCCTGGATTCAGGTGGGGTGGAGTCGTGTTATTTATTTGCCTTTTGGCTTTTAAAGTTTTGTACCGAACTCTTTGAAACTAGAATTAACCTACTCATAATTTGAGTCATCCTCGAATCTTTATAGAAAACCTATAAGTATAACATTTTAGACAAATACTTTTCTAAATACTTAAATCGAGATTTACAGACTTTGTCAAATTATAATGTACTTAATGTTATAAATGTATTTTATTTATGATTATAGTTAATGGAATGTAATGATTTCAAGCATGTATTTTTTGCATTTTAATTTTAATTAAAATTAGTTTATTTTAATACTGAAATCTCTAAAACTAACAAAAAAAAGATATTTTTTTCTTAACTGAGGTCCTGATTCGTGAATGTGTAGGTCAAAAGTAGCAAGAAAAAAAATCTAAATCATTTTTTTAAGTTTGAAACAGTATTACTTCGAAAAATGTTTTGATGTAAGTAGACTATGCGAGTACGACTCCACAATTTCCGTTGTGCCTGTGTAAGTGCCACACTCGGGCACAAACAAACATTGATTTATCTTGATACCGGGATTTACTCCGACCGCCTCCCACCCTACCACGCTGACTTACAATTTCCCTTCGAGGAACTTTTTATGTGTCTTATAAAATTTTCTTTTATGTCTTCTCTTTCGTTTTCTTTATATCCATGTGCCAAATATATTGTGACATAAATTGTTATGGGTTACGTAGATCTACAGTTTTATTTATTGTATAGATACGTGTCATATTTTTTGCGACTGACGGTTTTTAAATAAACCTAAATCCCTTCAACGGTAATGTTATCTAATTTAATTGAATGACCTACTACTATGAGATATAGAACACGTACACAATGTCCGAAGAATTTTGTTTGAATCTTTTATGTACCTTTTTATGACATAATTTGAGTTTTTAAAATCTTTAACATACGTAATTTGACACCGAAACTCGAATTTATAACATCTTCACCGATTAATTAATGTATACCCTTTAAAATCCTGTTGCACTCAAATCATAATATCAATAAACCGTTTAGCCCGGGCCCCGGTCCCATGTGTGGCTCGCGCCAGTCGCGCCCCGCGGGACCGATCTCTGCTCATATTGATTTTATATTGCTCCCATATTGCGACACGATGTGATTCCATAGATCTACTGAATTAATTTGAAGGGAAACATGTTGATACCAGATATATACTTGGATTTTGTCTGCAATTCTCAGTAATCCTATCTATGATTATAATAATCTTCTGATAAAAATATAAGCAGTAAGGACCGAGTAAAAATCTTTAATGTTATCGAGGCGCAGTCCTTTGTCCTCCATTAAATTCCCTTAACTAATAAAAACTAAGGAAAAAGTGAAAATCTAAGAACAACTTCTTTACAATAAACTTACTTAAGCACGCTAAAGTCAGAAGAGCTACAAGTACATGCCCCAGGGCATCAAGCATGAGATATTCGCTCTACGAGAAGTTTGCTGCGGATGCGTGAAGTGGAGATGCTTCGCTCCACCGTGCCTTTCTTTCAGTGTGATGCATTCGTCTTCTATGACGCCCAACGCGAGTATACCTGCCATACTCCAGTTTAAAATAAATCCAGAGAACCTTTTTTTATGTCGGACAAACTGAATTGATTTGACCAAATCGAATTGATTTAAATTAAAAAGACACCGAAGAGTGAATAACGAGGCGAAAACACAAAATTTCATTTGTTACTGAATGGATTGGTTCACAAATGTAGTTAAAGGGGCTGGCTGTGACGCGGCACTGCCCCCATTGAATTATCTTATTCTACAAAGAGCTTTGATGGAACAGATCTGGCACACAACAAAATATTACATTAAGTACATCGAAGTCAAAATGTTGTAGAAAAAATATTTTTTAGTTTTCAGTTCTTTGCTTTTTAGTTAACTTGTAGATTTTAAATTTATTTCGATAACATTGGCTGCATTGTGTAGGTACAATTTTGCAATCTGTTGCAATTTTTTTTTCGATTTCAGGGCTTTTCCTTTGGATTTTACATAATTTTCTATTTTCCTAAACCACCCCAGTATTGAGGCGATCAATACCAAAAAAAATATCAAAACGGTTGAGACATTTTCGAGATTTTGCGAGACTAACGCACGGCATTCATTTTTATATAAATAGACTAGCTTTTCGCCCGCGGCTTCGCTCGCTCAGACATCTTTATTAAATATTTAATTTTGTTCAAACTTAAATACTTATGATGAATAACGTATTTATTTGGGTATGTATTAATATCATTTTTATAATAACACCTTCGCAAATAATGCACTACTTTAGAACAAATTTGATTACCATACAAAAAAAAATAGTGAGCTAACCTTAAAAGATAGACTCTCGCAGACTTTTTTTAGATCTTTTAAAGGGAAACAATTCCGTTATACATAATTTTTGCATAACTTTAACCGTTTACGCAGCGCACTCAAAAGGAATATTTTTACCGTTTTTGCCACATTTTTCATTGATGCTCCGCTCCTATTAGTCGTAGCGTGATATTATATAGCCTTCCTAGATAAAAAAAAACAATTCGAACCAGTAGTTCCTGAGATTAGCGCGTTCAACCAAACAAAAAAACTCTTCAGCTTTATAATATTAGTATAGATAGGTAATGTTTACACTATTGATTGCAACACTGGTCTAGTACAGTATATTTAAATCCTGACTCATGCCGAATTGCACAACAATCTATATAAATACTTGCTGTCCCCCGCGGTTTCACTCGCGTAGTGGTTTAAAAAATAGATAAGAACCTATTATCAGACCTACCCGATATGTACACAAAATTTCATAAAAATCGGTCTAGCCGTTTCGGAGGAGTATGGTAACTAACATTGTGACACGAGAATTTTATAAATAAGAAGTTAAATATTTATCATCAATGTCGCCTCTACAGCTTTCTATAGCCCTCCACGCGCACTACATGTCATGACTGTTCTCGACACATTAATACAGTTGCAGATAAATAAATAGACACAATAAACTACGATTGTGATTCACTAACTACATGTGACTAACCGTCTATTGTTTGGGGTAGCTGCATTGAAGAATCGAGAAAAAAAGCAAGAGAAAATTTGCAAAGCAATGAGTTAACGAGTTTTTCTTGTTGATTTGATTGTCTGGAGAGGAGAAAGACCATGTTAGGCTGATTGATTATGGCACTAAAATCTTGGCTTCCAATTGGGATGCGCGTCCCAAAACTAACTATAAAAATATACTTTCAAGAAATGTCAAGTTATTAAATTCTTTGTTAAGAAAGGGCCCAAAATCAATAAATAATTAATTTGAGGTTATATTTTCATAATTCCCCAAACAACGGGACCAGGGACAGAAGGAGAAGATATTTACAAAATCCTTTCTGAAAAACCTAATAAATATTGAGCATGTTTTCTATATAAGTATCATAGTTTGTATTTTATACATTGATTGTAAATACTTGTTTTAAATCACAGATAATAATTAAATAAATATAATAAATTTAATTCTAAATATGTAAATAAAAATTCTATAAATAAATTTGATTATTTCAAATAGAAAAAGATAAATAAAGACAATTGAAATTACGTAAATGTTTCGATACCCCAAAATATTTAATCTGGATAAAGCTAATAATATATCCATTGCAAATCACACCCTTTCGTTTTAATAGATTTCCACTTTCCGAATAAAGTGGGGTTCGTGCACCCTTCGTCCATCGACTTTATGAGCCAATGGATTGTATGCCTTATTTCTTTGCAATAGATGTTAGGGAAGCAAAATTGAGTTTGTCAAATTATTGTGTTAATGTGACAAATCAATTAAGTGATTGGACGGAACCAGACAATCAAAAGAACGCTGGCTCATAAATTTTAGCTTTAATAGCTGGGAATTCCAAAATTATGAAGTTACGAACAAAACCATTTTATAAAATGGCATGGCACCACGTATTGTATTGTTTATTACGTAACTTTAGGTATCCGTAATTATAGTGATTTGGTTTACTGATAATTTTAGTCCATAATCATGGGGTACAAAGCAGTAGGTACGAGTATATACCTACCTACATATAGCATAACAAAATACACCGATTTTTTTTAAGTGTTTAGAGTTACGATCATAGTGGCTGATCGTGTAATTAATTTACTCTTTCCTAAATTACTTCTTCCTTACTTCTACTTTAATTCTCTGATTAAAATTTTGTAGAGCAGTTCCGAATAGAACATGCACTATTCACACTTCGTAAACGACTGGTCGGAATCAAGTTATAACAGAGTTTCCTTACCTCCTTTAGGAGATGGCAACAACTCCCCTCTGCGCTGGTCACCTCCAACGTCGGCAGCGCTGGTGGCTGCCGCACTGGCCCCCCCAGCACTCAGACCCTGGCTTCCTGACCCACCGTCTAAGAAGACAAACCATTTGGGTAAGACAGCGTTTAACTTAGTTTCTCCTGATACTTTCTAGGTTAGTTTGTGTATTTCGTAGTAACAATGTTGTTAATCAAAAAGTTAATATCTTTTTAGTTCCTTCTCCTATTTCTATGGTTTTATAAGGGTATTTGTCTGTGGCTTCACTGCAGGAACAGTTTTTGATGAATTTCTTGAGTTATCTTGGAGTCTCGGTGCTAAATAAATGTAAATGAAACATAAGACAAGATATGTCGCGGCTGAAAATCACCAAATTGGTTCACTTCTTTTCGAGGATTGTAAGACCATTTCCAAAGCTCTTGGCTAAATGGTGGGGACATTTTTTATGCTCTATGAAGAGCATTCCAGTACGTAAAGAAAGCAATGTCAATAAATAATTTTCCACAGGATTAGTCTGTGTCGTATGTGGCGACACGAGCTCTGGCAAACATTACGGTATCCTCGCGTGCAATGGCTGTAGCGGGTTCTTTAAGCGGTCTGTCAGAAGGAAACTTATTTACAGGCAAGTATCAACTCATACACTTATCTACGTAATCTTGATTTAAAATAGTTTTAATGAATTTGGAGGCAGCGACCGCCATGAAAAAATCAATGTCTGTGACCTGTGCAACAGTCCTTATTACTGAAATAACTACGAAGCCGTGATGTGGCTATGAATAATATGATGCCACAATAATGTAGCTGACGATCCTATCCGGTTTTGTATAAGCTTAGAAGGGATCTGGCTCTCGATTGCAGCTGTTGAAATGTTCCTAGCGACAGTTTTTTAGGTTGGTAACTAACCAAGCGGGAATTACTAAGTACCTACCCTCCCCCCGTCGCCACAACTAAACTAAACATCGTCTAGGACTAATTTACGATTTTGCAAAAAAAAACATTCAGAAATTATTATTGTATGCAATCATACTAATATTATAAAAGCGAAAGTTTGAATGGATGGATGGATGGATGTTTGTTACTCTTTCACGCCAGATCGGGAGATCAGGATGAAATTTGACACAGAGATAGATTATATATATAGTCTGGAATAGCGCATAGGCTACTTTTTATCCCGGGAAAACTTAAGATCCCACGGGAACGCGGGTGAAACCGCGGGGCGGAAGGTAGTATTTGAATAAAGCATTTACTTCATTAAAGTTGATATAATTTAAGAAATAAGTACTTAATCAAAGAATTCCATGTCCTGGAAAACACAAAGAGAATTTTAAATCATTCATGAAATATAACCATTGAGAAATGACAAAACGATTCATAGGTTTTAACCTCAATTATTACAACGTTACATCTGCTGTACGAAAATAACATAGTTACTGATTCTCTCGCGAGTTATTTTATTTTCCAACTGCAGTATTAAGTTGGTATGAAATTAGATCATCCAAATATTAGTTGAATTGTTTGCACAATTGTACTTATGAATTTGTATTAGCTCTGTATGAGTTGCAACGGTGGAAATAATAAGTGAAACCTCGATTTCGTCACTTATATGTTTGTTTTATAATTTCAGGCGGAATTATGTCAACTAGGTAGTTTTTGGAATTGCTTGATTGCTCAATATTCTTGGTACTAGATGCGTTATTAAGTTGATCATGGTTTTAACATAAAAAAATATTTGCGTCTAAACAATTAGGTATAATTTTAAGTAGGTATATGAATTTGTAAAATATATTAACTAGCTTAAGCCTCACGGTTTGACCAACCTTCCCGAGGTTCCGTGACGTATTCTGAGAATAAAAAGAAGAAGTTTTATTCCAGGATATATAGTTAAGTTTCATATGAATCCGTTGAGCCAATATGTGATAACACATTATAAAACACAGTCCCGCCGTGTCTGTGTCTCTGTACGCGATAAACTCAAAAACGACTGAACAAATTTTCATACGGTTTTTACTAATGGGCGGAGTGATTCATAAGGAAGATTTATTGAATATATAATATAATTCATAAAGGTTTTGTGTAAATTGGCTGAAATATGACGATGATAGTTGAAGATGTCGGAAAAAGCCCGACGTGACGGTGAATTTTGTTATAATAAACTAGCATTACGCCCCGCGGTTTCATCCCCTATTTTATAAAGATAAATGTGTAAAAATTTAAAAGGTGTATTCTCATACAAAAGACCTCAACACACTGTTTGTTTTTCAAAATATTATTTTTTTTGTATCATCTTCAACCAACAGTACCTACCTACATATAATTTGTTCACAACCATATTTCATTTTTTTTATCGTCAACATCATCAACAACCCATACTTTCACTTCTGGGGGCACGAGCCACCCCTAACAAGGATTAAAGCAATAGTCCACGTCGCGGGCCCAACGGTAACAGGAAATATATAAAATAGATCATATTATAAACCTTGAAGTAATTTTAATTAACACCGAATCCAAAAGAGAAAGTCAGTGTAAGCGTATACATTAAAACATAATATGATCGGGGTCACAGGTGCGACACAGATCACGGCACACGGACAGACGGACGGACGTACCACAACTGAACTAACAATCGTCAACTATAATATTTGGCGAAATTCGTAACAATTCCAACAAATAGAACGATTGAGTCAGTATCGGTGACTGGGTCGTTCCAATACTGTTTAAATAATTTGTTTACTTTTGTTTACAGTTGTAAGTATTCGTTTGAGCTTAGATTATATACTCTTCCTTTATTTTAAAAATAATAACTTCGCCTGCATGTATATGTTGTAACAATAAATAATATTTCATTTATTCATTCATTATTCGGTAATTTAAATAAACTAATGATCGCCTGTAGACGAAATTCGACCATAATTAAACCAAAGAGAAATTTTCAAATGGGCGTGGATGGCCTCCTAATCTCTATAAGGAATAGCGAAAAATACTCAAAGGAGTCTCGAACCCAATTTTGGTCTGCATCATTGGATTTTTGAAAAATCAATATTCCTAGCCAGGAATCGAACCCGTTGATTTTGAAATAAACAACAGACTGTATTATTACACCGTCCGATAGTGTTGCTAATATGGATCCAGAAATTGATCCAGGAATTATTGATATTCGGATTTGCATGAATTTTCCACAGGTTAATATAGCTTGGCTTGGCGCTTCAAATAGGCTTTATTTAGGCATTTATTTTTTGTGTTTCCCTATTACAATCACCAAATCAAACACACAAATCCACATAATCTCAAAAAACTCAAAATATAATGGAGAAAGTCTCATCTGTACAGAGATCCTGCCAAAAATTACAATGGAAAGAGCAGGGAGCCACTTGAACCCACTTAATCCCATAGTGTACCAGCGAGCATATTTCTAATTCTTAGCGCATCTGTGGCCGACGCGAGGGTAGAGTGCGTACATATTAGCATGAAAGTAGCGGATTGAGGTCTTGTCAAATGAGTTCTTAATAAGAAACGAATAATAGGAAAGTTGTTACTTTTTTGGCTTATGTTTGACCACAATCTGACCATGGTATGTGGCCGAAAGTGGCAAGCACACAAAACCTAGAAAGAACTGGGTCTCAAGTGTAGCTGCCGGAACACACCGGTCGTGACCACGACAGAGCCTTCCAAACTTGTATCTTGCACTTCCCGACAATTATTCCTACTCGCTACCGCTTCTCTGGTATAAACATGCCCGATTTCTCCCCTATTTTCAGATATTTGAATGCTACACAAATTTAATTTTCATTTTTGTATCAAGTGAATCGGTCTTTGTTCACTATTTACTGTTTAAAGCCCCTTGTATTTCTAATGAGATCAAAGTCTTTTAAGAATGGAAATAGATAATACGATTAATTAATATTATTATTTTATTATTATGGTAACGTGTGATAAGTGACGATGTGGCCGAATGTGGGAAGGCTGCAGAGCCTAGAAGGGAACTGGCAAAGGTAAGATTTGTAGTCTTCGGGCGTAAATATCAGTAAGTTTATTAAAGTCCTTGCGGCAGGTGTTTTCAAAGAAAACAAATCAATTCTAGTTTTGTTCACCCCATCACGATTTGCCATTTACAATCAAAATGCAGAATCATAAAAAATTAGGGTAGATGTTGGAGATAACATTAAAAACTGTTTAACATTTGGCCCATTCCGTACCGCGAGCCCCTAACGCACCCGATTCAATTAATTCACCACCCGCTTTAATGCTACTAATATTATGTACGCACCCTTATGATAGATGGTCAAGTGTGACATGTGTACGTCCTTAATTCTTTACAAATTGATTTTTTGTAGATTCTTTGAGTAGCATATTATACCCAAAATACACAACATATCTAAATATTCGACGGAATAAATATTTCATATTCAATAACTAAATTGAACTTAATGTGTGTTTTTATAGTGTACTAGCTTTCGCCCCGCAGTTTCACCCGCATTCCCGAAAGATCTTATGTTTTCCCGGGATAAAAGGTAGCCTATAGCCTTCCTCCGTAAATGGGCTATCCAACACTAAAATATATGTTTTCCCGGGATAAAAGGTAGCCTATAGCCTTCCTCGGTAAATGGGCTATCCAACACTAAAATATTTTTTCAAATCGAACCAGTAATTCCTGAGATTAGCGCGTTCAACCAAACAAATAAACAAACTGTTCAGCTTTATAATATTAGTATAGATTTTTTACCTGTCAATATAAATGGAACGCTTTGTAAATCATAACCTGTATTTTGTAATAATTCCACAGAATTTCATGAATGAATTTTATGAATTAATACCTACAATACAAGCTACATTAAAATTCCTAATATGATTAAAATCTCACATATGACGTCCATTTCAACATTACAATGCAAAAGCTTAAGTGGCGTAAAACAGGGCGCGCTTTTAGGCCACAACTCTTCATACTATACGTTGGCCCCCGCTTTTCGTACACCGATTGCAACAAATGTCAACCTTTTCCCTAAGCCTATTACAGAAGGATTATCAGTAATGAAATATCTTTAATCTGTATTAGTTTCTGTGCCAGCAGATTTCTGTTAGCATTCATGCGGTTCACTTTGATTGAGTACTTTTTCCTCTTGTGCAGGGATTTACCGGTATTTCCAATTTGATTGCTTCCATATTATAGTTTGAGTACTTCTGCTTCGTGGTGGTTAAAGAAAGGCCATTATTTCTTGAATCTGATAATTTTGTATAGTAAGTTTCTCTAAGATATTCCTGATTTCGATTTAAAAAAAGTTTTAAAACTAATATTACTTACTTAAAAAACATAATGAAGGCAAAGATAGTAACGTCAAATATCGTAACAAAAGTGATTGTTTCGAATTCTATAATGAGTTTGAACTTTTAACATCTTGATGGACGCATAGCGCAGTGGTAGAGTATTTTATAGTAGGTACCCGCCCGTCTAGCTCAAGTTGAAAAGGTGTGTTTTGGCAGTTACACTTTAGAGACAGGTTCTTTTTTAGGCTCTGTGTGCTTACCTTCAGCCACATCATCACTTAGACTGAGGTCAAATACAGTCTGTTGTAAAAAGAAAAACCAGTCAAACAATTTTTAATATTTCAATACCTATACATCCTTTATTACATTTGATTACTAATGAAAGCGAAGTAATGTTTGATTCCATTACTATTGAAAATATGTGTATTTTTTATGCTTGTAATGTAATCAAAAGTGTGTTTGCAGGTGTCAGGCGGGAACCGGGAGGTGTGTGGTAGACAAGGCTCACAGAAACCAGTGTCAGGCGTGCCGATTGAAGAAATGTCTTACTATGGGCATGAACAAAGATGGTGAGTGACATTAATTTAAATTACCTACGTTTTGATATGTTTTTGCAAATTTATGATTTATGATTGTTTTTAAATCCAGTACCTACTTACATGTCAATACGGGCTCTGGTTATTTAAGATACAGGCAATAAGAAAATTACAATTTTAAATTGCTTTGTGTCAGTAAAATATCTTGATCGGATTTTTAAAAACCTGTTCGTGTTCAAAACACGATCACACAAAATTTTCTGGATCCTAACTAGTATTATAAATGCGAAAGTGAGTTTGTTTATTTGTTTGTTTGTTACCTTTTCACGCCTAAACCGCTGAACCAATCGCGATGAAATTTTGTATGCAGATAGCCTATAGTATGGAGAAGAACATAGGCTACTTTTTATCGCGACAAAACATAAGATCCTTGGTGAACGCGGGTAAAACCGCGGGGCAAAAACTAGTATAAAATAAAGTGGATGTTCAATAATGTGAATTTTCTGGATGTAAAATTTAAACATTAACTTATCGTAGGTACTGTTGTACTTTGTTTGATAAAAATCTTGTAATAGGTGTCCAATTTTTATTGTACTTTATTACTTTTTTGTGAAAAGAAAGAAATTCGCTTCGACGCACTAATAATTATGCTTGTTTCTCCGTTAGCCGGCGCGCGTCGGCTATAACAGCTCTTCGAACATAAACATGCACAATTCCACTATCAGGCCTTACCTTAACAGATTTAAACTAAACTCTCAACCCCTATATTCCCACGCTCAAAAAATTATATTTACAATTCAAACACATCATAAACATATCAAAACAAACATCCGATGCAGCCAAGCCAACATATCCGCGAAGCGCGACTACACACACGTCGCGCGCACTAACCAAACGAGTCAATTAGGTGTAACCATATTAATACAGACAAGGGGGTCCCTTCGCTTGATATATCTGTTATATATAGATTTCACTTTGAGTTCCATCGTTTTCATTAAATAGTAAGGTGCTTAGTATTTAGTATTGTCTTCGAAATATCATAGGCACCGTTAATTTTCCTTTTTAGGAATTTTGGGCGGAATATCATCGAGAACAAAAATAAATTGATTGGATGAGTATTATTATTAGGCCCATTGTTAGAACCTCTGAACCTTAGGGCTGTGTTTGACTACAATCTCACCACCGTAAGTGAAGATGTGGCCGAAGGTGCTAAGCAAGCACACAAGGCCTGAAAGTAACTATATCTCAAGTGCAGCTGCCGAAATACACCGGGAGGTGCTTGGCGACAGATTGCCAACTTGATGTAGATAAACTTGGTATCGTATGTATTATATAAATCCAATTTTATTGTGCATTTACGAATATAAATATAATACACGCGTAGCAAAATTCAAAAGGGATTTTCTCTTAAAGTAATGATTGAATTTTGTATGGTGATACGAACATGGTACAATCGAACCAATACTTTTATGATATATTAGTTGTTATGTTAAAGTTGAAATAAAATTGTATAGTTAATAGCTTTCGAATTTTAGTAAGTGTATATTGTCCCTGAACTGCTAATGTCCATAGGCGACGGTAACCACTTACCATCAGGTGGACCGCATGCCTGCTTGTCAGCCTTCTGACATAAAAAGGTGTCTCAGAATGAATACGAGTTTAAAATTAAATGATTAACTGATCACAAATTATCGGTTTTGTACTTAATTACATATTTATACACATGAAAAAGAATCTAAAACGTGAATATCGCTTCTTACAATAGTGTAAACATCGAAGGCAACAGGGGGTTAAAAAAGGGTTGAAAAAAAATCTTTTAGTGGAACGCGTGTCGGCACGTGCCAATAACCGCTCCGTATACAAATTATGGCTTACGGTAGAATGAAAAAGTACACACTTTTATTTAGCGAGCTTAGTCGTGCATACGTTTGTTAGCTTATAGAGCACAATTGGTTCCGGCGGGATGAACTTAGTGAAATAATTTAAATAGTTTTTGCTTGGTTGTCTTTTAAATCCATGGTCTGCAAACTCTATGCTATCTATTTATTTACTAACTAGCTGTTCCCCGCTGATTCACCCGCGTTCCCGGTATAGAAATTTGCCTCTATAACCAAAAAAATCTCTACTATAATAATACTCTATCAGCTATCTGTCTTTGAAAGTCCCGTCAAAATCGGTGCAGCTGTTCCGGAGATTAGCCGAAACAAACAGGCATATAGACAGACAGACGTAAATAAAAAATAAACGTTTCATGTACCGCATATATATGTATAGTATAACCTAAATGAGTAGGTAACTTTTACGATATATATTAGGTATATCATGACTGTAACCAACTTACCCAGTCTAGTAGGTACCTGTTGGTGATTTTGGTGATGGTCACCATACTGTAATTTCATAACTTATGTTCATAAATTTTACGATATTTAAAACAAATTAATAAACTACTTAAATATCAACGAACAGCCTGTCTGAAAATTTATAGCAATGTTTGGAACGTACAATTTTGATTGTGAATGTAGTCTTGAACTTTGAAGTCCAAATTAGTAGCAACCAACAGTGGTCTGGATATCCCCTAGTGGGATAATGTATGAGGTTCACAAGCCATTGTATCTAACCCTTAACCCTGAGGCGGTAAGCCACTATTATTTCTATTGTGTATCAGCATTGTTAAAACACAATTTAATTTGTCACTAATGTAGATAATTACTTTTATGGGGGATCAGTATTAATGATTAAGAATATAAACCCACGACAAAGAATCTCTAAAAAAGTACAGCATAAAAGCGTTTATGAATGCTACTACACATGAATTTTTGAGATACTTACACATAATTAATATCCTTATCCGTATCGTCGTTCGATTTCAGTGTCTTTGTGATAGGGAACAAAGTAGTTGTTCGTATTTTGTACTTTAAAAATTATGTCGTAGTAGGTAGGTGTTGAACATCTAAATACCTTTATTTTTGCCTCGCCCATATCTATGGGCGAGGCAAAATGTAAAAAACATGTAATGTATCTACATTACATGTTTTTACATACATTTTATGTTTTTTATTTGACTAATTAATAAATACTTTAAGGACCACTTTCTCTAACAATAATTTTAATAACAAAGTAGGTACAAAACCACACGGTACAATCCATTCAACACCATAATGCCCTTAAGCCGAATCTAATAAGTAAAACTTCAGCGTGCCATGTCCAACCACACCCCCATTATAATGAGTGTCGCATTCCCACAAATATAGATAATTAAGCAAAAACTACAAAGCTGAGCCTGCGGGCGTTCGCACTTTACATTCAAATGAGCACCCCTTGTTATAAACTGGCATATTTAACCGCATGCATTATTATTTGGTTTATTCTACGCAATTTCGCAATGGACATAATGAATCAATAAGGTACGAATAACTATTGCAATATAGTTATTGTTAATTCTTGGTAGTCCAAGAATTATTCTGGATTATCGTAGTACCTACTTACCGAGCCGCATTTTTATTGGTAAATATTGGTATTTTGACAAAAATAAAAAACTTTAAAAATACCAACATAAAATTATAAATACTTATTACTTACCTGTGTTGTGAAAATATTGCTCCGCGTATTATTCAAAATTCAAATTGAACTAAAGAATATTAGGTAAAATTCAACCTATTGTATTAGCAAAGAAAGTTAAGGCAAAAACGGCAATCAAAGTCGAAACATCCATTTTCACAATTACCATAACGTACGCACACACCCAACAATGAAACGTTGATCCAATTTAACACGAAAAGAAAGTGTCAAAAAGATGCACGAGGTAGTAATGAGGGCACAGTGGTGCGCCCTGAGGCACGCCAGACAGGGGCGCCTTTATCACTTTAAGCTTTGTATTATTTTGCTCTCGGGTACGGCACCCTGTGAAAAGGAAAGTGTAATTCGGTTACACTTTGAGATGTCGACGCGACAATTTAATTATCCTTGGATGCTCGGATGCTGCTTCACCTTGTCAAAAGCCTATGAGAGTTTGACTAACTAAATTAATTAACGGTTTTCTTGTAATTTTACAGTTTCGTTTTCCTTGTTTACCTATTTGTGTCGATGGAATATTTTTATAAGCGTAAATGATACCCATTTAGATATCTATTACTTAGTACATACTATGTACGCGTATGCGTGGTCTACTGCTAAATCCAATTCCAACAGGAGCAAATCCGGGGCATCAACTTTCTAATAGCTTTTGTATGAAAATAATATGAAACATCTTTTATATTCTTACTTTAACAGTATTTATGAAAATAATTTTATTTAAAGGAACGTAAGGAAAAGAGTAGAAGGCAGAGAATTAAAGATTCATTTGTAAAATTAAATGCTAATGGGGGTGATTTTGTGTTTTAATCCCCGACTGTACCATCTTCGTGGATATTTAAGCCTGGATTTACATTGGTAACATCGCGACGTAAATTGGTTTGTTTTTAAGATTTTCATCCATTAACAATGTTTGCTATGTTGTAGAAGTATAACGTACAAACTCATTCCGTGTACTGGAAACATATTGGCCTAATATGGGCAACTATTTTGATTAAAAATGCCCTATTATATAGAATGACAATAATATTAATGACTGTTCTGCTTTCATAAATGCATATTTTTCACTATTATTTTTATCAGTCTTTCGGTTTTTAATTACACATATAACTGGTATGAATTTAGAAAGTAGCATTGCATTGTTATATGTTTTATGCTTTGTTAGCGACTGTACCTCAAATCCAACGTCGCGTACCCTAACACTTAACTGTTTATACCAGAGTTAAAGCTACAGTAACAGACACTGATTAATGCGATTTTAATCCTTCTATAAAACCCCTAAATCCGACCCTGTATTAATGGCCCGCTCGACCCGCAAGGTCACAAATCCCCTCCATCCCCAGTGAAATTTAAACCCTATCGCTTAAGAAATTAAACTCTAAATCCGTCGCCAATAAATTACTAACAATTGTATTGAAATTTCAAAAAGGATTTCTAACTTTTAAGTTACGCGAATGTGAGTTCCAGTTTTCAGGGATTAAGGTTATGTTTTCAATTGATAGGAAGTAAATTTCGTAACTAATTTTCAGACAAATTTGAGCTTAATACTTATACAGTTACAGTTCAAAACAGGCATCCGTCGCGAGTAGGAATCAATAACCGTTAAAGCCAAATCAGTTCGACAGAAGTCGCGCGAGAGTGGGATGAGTATGAGGGATTAAGAGAGAGCGAGGGAGAACGAACAGTTTTGGATGGTTACCTCTTTAAATAAATGAGTTTAGGGATGTCGGGCAGATGAGGCTTGCACCTGATCAACTTGATTTTATTTCACAACCAACATTCATGCTACTTTATCTGGATTCAATTGTGATTTTACATCATGTCGATAAAAAAGCCACGCCTTAGTAAAATTATATCGATTTTGAAGTTGGACTTTTATTCATGCAATTATTAATTAAATTAATTAAATAAACGATAGTATATTAATGAATTTAAATAAAACAAGACCAACTTACTAAACTAAAAGTAAGAAACTTAAATAAAAAACTTGAGAGGTGTCAAGGGACACCCGGATGGAACGAAGTAAATCAGAAATGAAAATATCTGGCTTGCTTTCTATAAGAGAGAGAGACAGACAGAGAAACATGCGACGCCGCACAGCTTACAATAGCTTACTATAGCAAAAAGTGTCGTGACAACTTTTCGTAAGAATTTTTTCCGTCTAGCCCCCTTTCACAACGCGCGATAAGGAACTTCGTTCCAATAGTCTAAATTAAAAAAAGTCGCTATCAGAAGGCAGCGTACCCAGAATGCTGGTGGCATTGCCACGTTATTAATTACTTTATGCGAAAAACAGCAATCACACTTACTCGTATTTTAGTATTAGGTAAGTATATATCCCTAAAAATGAAGGGGGTGGATACTTTGAGATATTACTTTACGAAACCTACTTATATTTGGTCTATCATGCTGAAAATTTTGACTAGGTAAGTAGGTAGGTACAATACAACTCATGATAAATAATAATCAAACATTTCATACAAAGAATCAACCAATCAAGATGTGTTAAAAAAATGCCTTAATCTCTCGGCAGAGAGTATTATGTTCCTTGGTCTAAATTTATTCTTACGCAATTTTAGAGTTAGTCTCAGCATGACGTTTGTTCATTCGACTTAGGTTTTAAAAAAGATAACATCTAGAAATATCTACCAAGTATATTTCTCTCTTCCAAGAGCTCTAGATTGTGAAAATAGAAACAACAATCTTGCAATCTCGTACTTAAACTCACATTAGAATATCGTACATTAAAATCTTGTGATAAAATCGACTTTAGTGAGTTATTAAAGGTACATTAACGTCCCACCGCAGGGGCGCCCCTGGTGGATGTCCTCATCACCACATCGAGTGGTGTCGGCTTTATCGCCATACCGGACATGGCAGGTTAGTGATCGCAGACCCGAAACTAGCATTTATTCGAATTAAATAGCTTTTAACGAATTGCTTTTTAAAACATTAGTTACTTTGTTCGGGCATAACTCTATCAAATATGAATCGATAATGATAATAAATTTTTGATGGAAAGACATTTTTCCGACATTTCCATTTACATTTTTTTGCTGCAAGAACTGCTGTATAATTGGAATATTTTTGATACGGGGTTGATAAAATATTTGGGGGTAGATATATGTCAACATTGGAAGACATTTACTTGACCTCTCTAAATCACTGTATGGATCTTGCCATGAAGCGAGCCACTAAGTTCATGTGCAGAGGGTGGATGATCATGTCATGGTTATACGTGGGTAGAACCACGGAATAGGTAAATAAGGGTAGAACGAACTACTTACCAGCAACAACAAGTTCCCATAAAATAAACACATTTCATTCCTTCAAAAAACTTCAAAAATCACTATCAAACATCCACCTATCCCTTTCGTTCCCTTACTAAAACTATTTTATATCTGTCTCGCTCGCACGCAACGGAAGTGAGACCTCAAAGATGGCTGCGGTAGGATGTGGGAGGGGCGTTTTGATTTATAGTTGGGGGAGGGGGTAACTATTCGTATATGTATGGATTTGTCGTTAAGTCGTGCTCAAATTTTAGTTCGTCAGTGATTATGATTTTAGTTTACTGTTTCTTGCAAGCTGAATGTTAGCTTACTTTATAATTATTTATCACGTAATGTAAATATTAAAATATTAGTTAGGGATTTCTTTTAATAAAAGCGGCGAACCGACATTATATGTGTATGAAAATTTTCTCGAGCATGCAGCTTCAATCTACGGCAATTATCAGCTACATGTTCTATGAATTAATTATTAATTTATCAACGAATATGTTAATTCCCTGTTAGGGCTTGAATATTCCCTTAAAACTAGGGTCTCGTATTACTGCTGCTAGCTGGACTCTCCCTACAAAATATTTTTACTCCCAAATTACGCACAACCGTAAAATTTTACCACATTTTTATCGATTCTGAACTATTTATCAATCCTATTTTAAGTTTGTGATACTTATATAAAATAAAACTAATCAAAAAAGGCCAAAGCAGCGAACAAATCCAAATATCCGCACTAGTTGCTATCTGTTCGTGAAGTTCAGCATTAAAAGGTGCGCGTTGGGAGAGGCAATAAAATCAAGTAAAAGCCTTCTGCCCTCCGAGACTCCCTGTGGGTGATGGGAGGTCGGGGAGGACTGCCTGACGCTACGCGGGACATGGTACATGACATTTTCATTCGGATTTTATTCTATTGCTGTAAAACTAATGTAATGTTTAAGTTTCAGGATGGTTCCGTTTAAAACACATATATCTAACTAGCTTTTCACCCGCGGCTTCGCTCGCGCAGACTTTATAAAATGTCTATAACTTTTTCCCTGTTAGCCAATTTCGACGAAACAAAGCCTATTTATTCACTGAAAAAAGTTTCAATTTGACAGCACAATCCCCATCAGAAAAAAGTTTCTATTTGACAGCAAAATCCCCATTAACAAAATGATCCGTCATTTATTGTTACAAAAAAGGTGATAAATGAAGAACCGCTCGACCGATTTTGTGCAAACTTCACATAAACCATCTACTAAATAGTCCGAACAAAGCCTAAAAATTTGGTTTGGATAGGTGACCCCGTTCTTGAGTTATAAAATTACAACGAAAAGTGGCATTGATTTTTATATATGTAGATGTAGGTAGGTATTTATTTATATAATTGCTAATAACTGTATTACTGTGTTTTCTATGCCGTATATTTATCCGTATATCTTCTTTATTATTTATATTTATACCAAGAAAACTGATACTTTGATACTTTTCTAAAGGAAATCATCTCCTTCAAACCATGAGAACTTATGACAAATTATTATTTAGGTAATTGATATAAGATCGTATTTATAGAGGAAAAAAGACTGACAGGTAAACTGATCTCGAAATAATGAAAAATTCAACCTGTTACCTATTCCATCTTCACAAGAATCCCGCAACGTAGCGGCAACGCTGTAGAGTGTAGACTAACAGGGCGGGGGTCGAGTAAAAAACTATTGCCTTATTTTTGTGGACCTTACGTACGTGACAGGGTTGTATCTCTAGCCGAGGGCTCGCACATTTACTGTGGGATAATGTCACTATCAATCATAAACTATATTTATTGGCTGTAAAGAAAACGCTGTTGTAAATTGTATGTGGAAAGATCTAGGCTCAAACAATTGAATGTCACCTTACAGACTTGGATTCTTTATTCAGCTAGTTTATTGTCGTTATAGCTATAGCGGCTATGTTTTAAAAATTAAATAATAAGCGAAACAATGTGCTATAAATATTGAAAAAAAAAATGGCCAAGTGCGAGTGCGCGCACGAACGGTTCCGTATCATTATTTACAAAAACGTCAAAAAAATCATGTCAGTTATACAACATACATTTTAATTGAATTATTTATTTTTAAAGTAAATATATAACTAAATATTCTGTGAATATTTCAAGCGTCTACCTGTTGCCGTTATCAATATCGTACAAAAACCAGCAAAAAAAATCACGTTTGTTGTATGGAATGGAAGCCCCCTTAAATATTTATTTTATTCTATTTTATAGTATTTGTTGTTATAGCGGCAACAGAAATACATCATCTGTGAAAATTTCAACTGTCTTACTATCACGGTTCATGAGATACAGCCTGGTGACAGACGGATGGACGGACAGCAGAGTCTTAGTAATAGGGTCCCGTTTTATCCTTTGGGTACGGAACCCTAAAAAAAGGAATACCAAAAGAAACCTTAAGTAATAAACCAATATGTGTAAGTAAAGACAATTTTGACCAATTGTAATTGCAGTTAATACAGCTCATGACAATAAGGTCTTGAGATCAAGAGATGTCGTGATACACCCGACAGAAGCGATACCTAATATCGAATTATGAGGTGTTGCAACACTCCTTTATTGGCTGGCTGCATCAGATGCGTTGCATCGCCGCGTTATAACGTATACAGTTTTTCCTATTGGTCCCCTTTCCGAATGTGACTTAAGAAACTTCAGAAATAAGCATAGCAAGCATAAGAATTGAGAAACTAATGGAAAGCTGCAGGCAATCGCATACACGCACGGTTATCTGAAACCAAACCAAGCAGAGCTTGTACTATATTTAAACCAGATACTTAACCAGATAAGAGGTAGGTTTACCGAGGAAGCTCATCCTTAATCTTGTGCTTAGGTACTTACCTACTTTACTTTTAGTCGCCCTCTAACAAAAACAATAACCTAAATGCTCTAGGATCTTTCCGCCTAAGCAAAACGGATGTAAACAATTTATTGGCAATTTATGGGTTGATTTATGGTAATTACGTGATACTCAATCAGTCCCATATAAAAGTAACTTTGTCAACTCAACACCCATGTTGTCACACCTCTTCTCTTACAGCTGTTCAGAACGAGCGTCAGCCTCGCAACACAGCCACCATCCGCCCTGAAGCACTAAGAGATATGGATCAAGAACGAGCATTGAGAGAGGCCGCCGTCGCTGTTGGAGTATTTGGGTAAGTAAAATAAAAGCGAATTTGAGTTCAATTAGAAATAAAGAAGAAGAGTAGAACTTTTAATGGGCGAAAGAGAACGCACTCTATCGACCGATATTTTAGAGCTCCTCGCTTTTTCCTCTTCTTCAATGCTGAGGACCGTGACCATAATTAAGGTGCCTCTACACTGCTCTATTATGCGCCACGTAAATAACTTGCTGCCTTGGTAGCCGCTCTAAAGGCGTTATTTCACCATTAGCTATTTAGTAGGTACTTAGTTATTTGATCAATAGAAAACTAAGTATTCTATCAGATTATGCTTGTCTTGATTATAATCTACTTACTTAAATAAATACTAGCTCAATAATTTCTAAATATAGGAATAGACTAAACATAACCATTTCAAGCGTATACCTGCCTACATACTGGCAGTGGTACAGTCTTTGACTCCTCTCTCGGAAACTGTGTGTGATCCACCGAGAGTTTCTTTGTTGAACGAGTGTTGTCTGACGATGCGGAAACTGTTCTTTGTCTTTGTTCGCTACTTTTTAAACGCATAAAGGTGACCCGCTCTGTTAAATGTTGTTTATATGTCTTTCTAACAGATAATATTTTATCTAAAACAATTTATTTAGTTTAAGCCCTAGGAAGGCACTGATGAACGACGAATTTGAGCCTGTCCATTGAAATTTCAA
This sequence comes from Tetheella fluctuosa, assembly GCA_951216915.1. Classification (NCBI taxonomy): domain Eukaryota; kingdom Metazoa; phylum Arthropoda; class Insecta; order Lepidoptera; family Drepanidae; genus Tetheella; species Tetheella fluctuosa. Next base: position 5,939,382 of record OX578237.1, read on the forward strand.
CAAAGGGGCTAATAAACTCTGAACTAGGATTCTTCTTGCCGTCGTTTGAGCATCAACTATTATTAGTTTCCACGTCATAAGGGTCATAGCCGACGTCACACCGAGCGGCGAGCAGCGAGCTGTGAGCAGTGAGCTGTGAGCCGTGAGCCAGTGTGAATCAAGCCTCAACCCTGTAAAGTAGAATGATCAAAGGTTGGATCGTTGGGTCGATACGGGTGACTGACTTGGTCATATTGATCAAGCACCTGTGACGGAGGACTTTGCTGTTATGTCGCTTATGAAATAGTTGGTTTAATCGAGCGAATCGTATGTAAAAATTATAGCAAAATTCCGCCCTGGGATTCTATCCGTAATCTAATCTACAAATGTATGGTTTGTAATAATGTAAAAGGGTTTACCTTTCTATTGTTATTGACATCTAGCACTTGGAAAAATAAAGGATTAGTGATTATATCGTGGTTAATGTAATCAAGTTACCCCATGAATAAAACTATGGTTAACCAACCCTCGGCAATTTTTACAAAATAATATTTTATGAGGTACCATCGGAAAAAAATACTTTGAAACTTCTCTCTCCTTATTTATGCATTCCCTCCGCGCTCGCCCTCCAAAAGCCCATAAAAATACCATAACTCGTTTGTTGCAAACCACTATAAATATTACATTTGCATAATGATATCGTATACATATGATATAGTGATACATCGGCGTGCACTACCCCGATTGGCTCTGATTTGACTGCCAAATGCTCTACCTACGCACTCGCACAGTTTTTATTGCTTTCCATATGAAAAGTATTGAATTAAAATTATAATACGAATATAAATAGTAATACAAACCCAAATCTACTTATCTTTATTGATATTCTAAATGAGCCTATTTGCTAGGACATAAACCATCTCCCGCGTAAACTTCAAGAATAGTTTGAAAACGTTTTGAACAACAACCTTGGCTATGTACCTTTTGTGTCAAATATTAATTTTATTAATGTGACGGGTGATCTTTTGTTAGAAATAATAAAGCCATGTATCTACTAACATAATATCCAAATGCAAATACTGCCCAGTTATCTCAGTGGATGTGAGTCGGTTGGACCTTTTCTAGATTCTAGATAGATTAGATACATAGAACGTTGTATATTCCTATAGAATATACTGAAACTTGGCATCCGTTCAGATCTCAACTTCGACGTTCAGAACGTCGTTTGTATTGAACTTGGCCACTTTTTCACATTTATGTTTTTGATTGGATATCATATATTTTTGAAAAGTTTTAACTTTGCAAGCATTTCAATGTTAATTACTTTTGTATTTATCGTTGACACTAAGTATCAGTCGCCTAGAAGTGGTCTAGGTTTTTGTTGAGTCAGTCAGTCTGTCAGTGATAAAAATGGCACTTTTAGACCTTAACACTGAAGAACTATACTTAATAGGTTTTTAAGCTAGTGGATAGCTTTTATCGCGGGCTTCGGGCTTTGAGCGCGGCGTCCGAATCAAGAAATTTCGTAACGAAAAAATTCCGTAACGAAAAAACCTAACACCTCCCACTGTATGCTGTTTGTGAGAAAGTATATAGGTGTATAGGTATCTATTAATATCAAAGAAAAAAAAGAAAAAAACTGCCTAAATAAATAATTATAATTGCATAAGTTGATAAAAAATGCTATACTATAGCTTTACCGCGGCTTTAAAGCAGCTCAAAATTATTCGTGTAATGTACCTACACATCAGGACGGTGCGTCGCGTCGTCCTTTTATTTTCCGACCATGGCGGACACTCTTTCGTTTGTCTAGATTACTAATTCTGTAACTAGTATGTTTTTTTAAAGCGAATACTTATTCGAAAATGCACTGGGATGGGTATCTAAATCAATGCAACGCCACAGAATACATAATAGTGCAACGCATTGCATTCTATTAATGAACTAGCATGGGGTTAAAAAAACCGGCCAAGTGCGAGTTGGACTCGCGCACCGAGGGTTCCGTAAATACTTCGTCCATCGTTCATCCATCACGGGAAATGCACAATTTTATTTATTTACTTTATTTGTGTGCCAATTAAGCTAGACCTCTAAATAGTATAAGCGCCCATACAACTCAGAGGTCTTTATTAATTGGCGTAACTATGTATGTATGAATATTAAAGGGTGTCCCCTTTAATTTTCAACTTTTTAATTTTTTGGAATTTTCCCATTATTTGTGCTGTATTACCTTGCTTTTTGCCAAATTTCGTGATTCTAGGTCAACGGGAACTACCATATAGGTTGCATCCAAATAAAAGGCCAAAAAAATCGCGTTTGTTGTATGGGAGCCCCCTTAAATATTTATTTTATTTTTAGTATTTGTTGTTATAGTGGCAACAGAAATACATAATTTGTGAAAATTTTAACTGTCTAGCTATCGCGGTTCTTGAGATACAGCCTGGTAACAGACAGACGGCCGCCAGACGGACAGACAGCGAAGTCTTAGTAATAGGGTCCCGTTTTTACCCTTTGGATCGGAACCCTAAAAAGCATAGGTACCTTACTACTATTTCTTGATTTATAATGTTACAATGATGACGTTCATCCCCAGCCCCCCGGTGTCCCTAGCTATGGCGCTGTCCCCAGCGCGCTACCCGCTGCTGTCCCCGCACTACCCGCCGCTGCCGCCGCCGCAGCAGCCCGCGCAACCGGACTCCTCGCACGACCATCACGATGAGGGGCATGCGCACACTGACAGTGACGGTTTGTTACATTATTCATTTAGCATCGTCACTATCAAAATATAGTGACAAATCTTAAATACTTCAAAGTAACGCTGTCAGTGTAGGACGTCCACTTACAAGGTGGACGACCTTGTATAAAGTTTGTCTGAAAACGCTGGATGCAGGCCGCCCGAGACCAGTCCTATTGGAGATCCTTAGGAGGCCTATGTCCAGCAGTGGACGTCTTGCGGCTGAGATGATGATGATAATAAACGTGTCGAGACTTTGGTTCACCATAATCAGCGATTTATAAAACTCATTTCCAAACTTCACGCGTCGTAATTATCCTCTGCTGAACATATCAAATACCTGGACAATGGATTGCCACATTAATCTTGAACATTCATTTGGCTCCCAGTATGGGTACGTACCCGGTGTATAAGGTTGCCCCCTGCTTCTCCATTGGCTTTCGGTTTTTCGAGCTGGTAGCCCATCGAGTTTATTTTTTCCCATCGTCTATCGGCAAAAGTGGCAGTCCGCTCCACTGTTCTTATTAAATAAAGATATTGATTTATTTATAGTTACTGATTTTACGAACTATATCGCTACTTCGAGAGCAATATCCTTCCAACCTAACATCTGTAAGTAACACAATTTTCAGATGATAGCATCGACGTGACTAATGAAGAGGATTCCACCTCCTACTCCCCACCGGCTGCAGTCAGCTACCCTCAGAGCTGTGCTCCTTACAGGTAACTTGAATCAAGAGTCCATACACGTCCGTCCCCAGTACGCCTTCAAATTTTTCTTAACCTAAAAACCAATAATGATTCCGTAATTTAAGTTTTGAAGTCTATCTTCAATTTGAAAAGGTTGTTACAACAAAGTTCATAGATTCCTTGAATTTTAATAACTTCCTAGTTCTTTTTACATGCCGATTGATTATATTAGAAGCCAAAATAGTCACATAAAAAAATATATATAATTTACCTCATTAAACTTCTCACTGGTTCTTTTAAATTGAACGCTGACTTCCAAACCATTAGAAATTTAGTAACATAAGTGACTTTCACTTTTACTCTAACTTCAACTATGAATTGTTCCAGACCTCTGGGGGTGGAGAGCGCGGCGGAGACGGCCGCCAGATTGCTATTTATGGCTGTAAAGTGGGCCAAGAACTTGCCTTCCTTCGCCAGCCTCGCTTTTAGAGATCAAGTAAGTAAGACTTCACAAAATATACTTCACATCCAAGTAACTGTCAAATAATCTGTTTCCAAACCCTCGTGCTTTTGTCCTATTATAAATAGTGCAAATAGATCGACCGCTTTAATTATTCAGATCAAAAATTCTCTAGGTGCCTACGTTAGTGAAGCAAAGAACTTTATCCAAAAAGTTTATTGGTGACATTTTATCAATCAATTTCCTTTGAAATGTAATCATATTCTCGTTGATTTCCAGGTGATACTCCTAGAAGAGGCGTGGTCAGAGTTGTTCCTATTGAACGCAATACAGTGGTGTCTGCCGCTCGACGCAGCTTGTGCTGCGCTCTTCGGCAGCGACCAAACTGACCAGGGTAAACTATCATGACGTCTACCTTTTTTATTACCAGTAGGAAGTAGCACCGTAGATCCACTCTTTTGCTTAAGCGTAGATATCGTTTAGATTTTACGATGCGTAACCGACTTCAAAATTATAAGGCGACGCCTTGAAGATTTTGGTTGCAAGGATTCCGATTTTTCTCAACAATGACTGAAGCGAACGAACTGAAATTTATTGTAAGAATTCATCATGTCTTTGACTTTATTTTGTACGTTGCATAACACGATTGGTTAACTTTTATAACACAAAATAATTAATCAAAAAGACCTCTTTAAAATAAGAGATTCCAATTTTACCGATATTGAGGATCGATTTGAGGTTCCAAAATTTCTACATATATTAATTGAAACTGATCCTATAAATTGTACTTAGGATTTATGAAATATATTTGTAGTTTTTAAATTAAACAACAATAACCATTTTGTCGCATACGCCCGTTCCGTTTACGCGGGTTTTTTTATATTAGAGGTCGCTATAGTAGGGAGCGGGACGCAGCACGTTGAATTTCAGATTTTTACCTTAACGACTTTTCGGACTTAATCGTCTTCAACAATTTTCAATCTGCTTACCGCACATTCGAAATCCTGACAAAAATTGTGGAAGTTCATGGAAGACCGAAAGACAGACAGACGAAGAATGAAGTGATCCTATAAGGTTACCTTTTTCGTTTTGACCCAAATGCGTATACATGCACACTATAATTGCGTCTGTGTGTATGGCATAGTCACGCACACATAGCAATTTTTTGGCTTAAATTCCGAGCAAGCGTTGTTTGAAATCCTACTTTCTGTCGGAAATAATTCTATGGTGGCCAGGTTTAGCTAGTTAAAATAAATAATAATATGTGTAATGATGCAGAGGGCGGCAACAGCTCGGCAAGCCTGCGGCGGCTGCGCGACGTGCTGGCGCGCTACCGCGCCGTGCTCGTCGACCCCGCCGAGTTCGCCTGCATGAAGGCCATCGTGCTGTTCAAGTCTGGTACGTGATAGTTACATGTTACTGACGTCGGTTGCCGCGGCGAGGCCGTGGGTTCCAATCCTACGACCACAATAAACTTGAGCTTGTACTTGAGTGCCACTTCCTTTCAGGCTTTGTGTGCTTACCACCTTCCTCCACATTATCACTTACGATAGTGAGATTGTGATCAAATACAAGCCTAGCCTATACAAAGAAAAAAAAACTGCAGGTGTCCCAGACACGAGACTCTTTTCTCACTCACGAGAATTAAATAGATTACCTATTTAAGTATCTATCTTATGTTTGGAGCAAAATTGGATTCATCTTTAATGTTATGAACAACCGTATAATACTTTCCTAATTCCAGAAACCCGCGGTTTAAAGGACCCTCTTCAAATCGAGAACCTCCAAGACCAAGCGCAGGTAATGCTGATGACTCACGCGCGGGCGGCACACGGCGGCGCGCCCGCGCGGTTCGGCCGCTTGCTGCTACTCCTGCCCTTACTCAGACATGTTCCCCCACATCATCTCGAAAGGGAATTCTTCGCTAAAACCATTGGACAAACGCCGATGGAAAAGGTCCTCGCTGATATGTATAAGAATTAATGTGATTATAGTTTTCGTTCGCAGCAACCAATAGTAAATTAAGTAGGTATTACATATAGTCGAAAGGATAATATTTGAATACACGAAGTTGGTGGCATTTATGTGATTTCCTTAGGCTTGATGCAAAGTTTATTATTCATAAGTAAATATTCTGGGACATTCCTCACACACGGCCATCTGACCCCAAACTAAGCAGAGCTTGTACTATGGAAGCCAGATAACTGATATACTACATATACTACTTTTCTTTTGTAAATACATACATATATAGATAATTACACCCAGACACAGGACAAACACACATGTTTATGCACACAAATTTCTGTCCTGAGTGGGAATCGAACCCACGACCTGCGGCGTGATAGATAGGGTACCTTACCAACCACGCCAACCGGCTCGTCAAAGTCCTACTTAATTATTTATTTTCTTTACATATTTTTTCAATATTGTCAGTATTCAATATTGAACCTACTGCGTCACCTACTTGGTAGACACGTGTATCTACCTAGCTCATATTATTATAAGTGTTTAATAATTTGTTAATATGAAATTAATATCCAAAGTGAAATAAAAAGAAGTGAACTTAATCTACTTAGTTGTAAAACGCTTCGTTTGGAACGCTGCGTGTAAACCAGCCTTTAAGTGTAAAAATAATCAACATTTAAATGTAAAATAAACTGCTGATTTGTATATTTATTATGCCTTCAATAAATGTAAATATTTTCTGTATAATAACGAATAGAATGGCCTCAAACCTTAATATTAATAAGTAAGCACTTAATTACACTGGTAAACACTGTTTTTGTCACACGAACTTTTTGATTATATTTTTTTGTCTTGTACCCTCATTAAATAAATATATATTTTGTTCCAGTCACATCCAGTTTTTTTGTGACAGCTATTTATTAATTTCTGATCCATTTACTTGCTTTCGTTTGAATAACTTAGTTTAGGCGACTGTATACTATCGTATTCGACTAACGTACATTTTATTGACGTTTCTTACATTGTTATTATGCCAGGAAAGTGATCAAATAGCCCGGATAATTTTTATTATGTGTGTGGAGAATTAACTTTTGTATGTCAGGATGCGAAATTTTACACCATTCATTGAAAAGTGTTATTTAGACTATTTTGGTTTTTCAATATTTTATTTTTATTTTTTACCTATTTTTAACCCTGAAAACATACGTTTACCACAGTTGCATATAAAAGTGGGCCTCATTAAAAATATTGTAAAAGCTATGTATAAAAATGGTAGTAGATTTTCATACCACATTCACATTAGATAATAAATTACAATGGGGCCCTCATGTAGAATCTTTGGCTGGTAAATTAAGTTCTGCTGCATTTGCTGTTAGAAAAATCAGACGGTTGACGAATGTCGAGACCGCCAAATTAGTTTATTTTGCATATTTCCATAGTCTTTTATAGTATGGCGTTTTACTGTGGGGAGCTGCAGCAGATATAGAAACTATATTTATATTACAAAAAAGAACAATTCGTGCCATTTATAATATGGGTCCTCGTGAATCGTTGAGGTAATTATTTAAAGATATAAACGTTATGACTTTACCTTCACTTTACATTTATGAAAATATAATGTTCATACGTAAAAATATAGAAATGTTTAAATCAAAAATAGAGATACATAATATCAATACAAGACAAAGAGATAAATTAGTAGTTCCGTATTTTAGATTAGCTAAAGTTAAAAAGTCATTTCTTGGATGTAGTGTTCGCTTTTATAATAAAATACCTAAGTATCTCAGTTTCCAAGATGACTGATTTTAAATTCAACAAAAATACATAAAGAAAGTTTTAAAAGAAAAAGCCTATTACAAGGTAGCTCATTACATTGAGGATAAAGATGTCTGGAAGTAGCTCCACTCTGCACAAGTGCATCTTGTACAACATATTTTTATACAAAAGCCAGTAGGTAGGTACTTACTTAGTATTAGAGTTACTAATTTTTAGTTAAAATTTGAACTTGTTAAGGTTATTATATTTTATTTATTTTTATACATTATATTTCTTTAATAATTGTAAAACATTTAATGGAAAAAAGCCAACATTGTCAGAATGTCCTAAAAAAACAAAAAATAAATATATACAAAAGTGTAACCTTGCTGAGTTTCTTGCCGGTTCTTCTCAGTTGAAGGCGACTTCCGAATCGGTGGTAACTTCAGTAGTTTCGACGTTCATAAGTGCCCTCTTAGGGCCTAAACTGAATAAATGGCTTTGACTTTGACTTTACCCGAAACAAAAATTCCCTAAAATAAGCGAGGCTAAAATGAAAGAGGGAATTTTTGTTAGTCTAAAAATACGGGAACTAATGAAAGATAAGAACTTTGAAGAAAAACTGAATGATCAGGAAAAAATCGCCAGGAAATGTTTTGTGAAGGTCGTCCACAATTTACTAAGAATCCATAAAGCGGAAAATTATAAAGATTTAATTAATGACCTTATAATCTCATACAAAGCTCTGGAGTGAAACATGTCCTTGAAAATAACATAATATGCTGGACTCTCATCTGGATTTCTTTCCCGAAAACTTAGGCGCTATGAGTGATGAACAATGCGAGAGATTTCATCAGGACATTTCCTTAATAGAGAAGCGTTATCAAGGGAAATGGAGTCCAGAAATGCTAGCAGATTACTGTTGGAGACAAAAGGGACCTCCCAGAAGCAAAAACACTCACGAAAATAATAGCTGTATATTGCACGACATTAAGTAATCATTTGTCCAAGTGTAGGATTTTTGTACATTCATGAAAATATTGTTTTTGATGTCACAAAGAAACCTGATGTGTATTTTTTTTTTCATTGATATATTATTGTTTGGTGATCATAGTACATTCGAAATTTGATATAAGTTTTCGTGTGACAAAAAAAAGATACAATTTTGTAGACCAGTGTTATTAATTAAATATGTAATAAACTTATTACGTTCTTCTTATCATAAGTACCTGAGTACATTTGCAATGAAGCTCTTTGGTACCATATTAATATTCATGAAAATCCACGAATTTTTTCAAGTTGAAATACAATACGTGCAATCTAAGTTGGCCGGTCCGAAGTTAGGCTCTCTGAATCTTTTGTGCACTTTTGACACTAAGAACAGAAACAGTGACACAGAAAAAGTGTGCAATAAACTTGATTGTTGAATAACAAAAATATAGTCTTAGTTACCGCCCACTTTCTCGCTTCTTGTCACTATTCAGTTGCTAAATATTAGGTAGGTAAGTATATGTATATTAGAAAATACACTTGTGACTAACTTCTATCCGGCCATGTTATAAGTATTGCGTGTAGGTATTGTACCTAAAACCTATTATCACAAATGTTCATTACGTAGATCGTAAATATATTAAACCACCAATATTTAAGTTAAATCGTCTTAATTGTTGATTTTGAAAATAAAATAAAGTCGGATAGAATCAGCTTCATAATATGTAAATAATTTTATTGTTAATTTATATAAGTGAAATGCTGCCAAATATTTAATCAAAATAGCCAAATGTATTTACAAAATAAATGTGATGTCAAAATAAAATTACCTTATTTGTAATATCTACAGTAGGAAATATAAATTCCCTGAATATCATAGGTACCTAGTGAAATAAATCAGAATCGATGTGTGTACGTGCCACTATCGTGCCATGATCGACCACGATGTTGGATAAACCCTCGAATGGGAAACCCCTCGCGATGTAGCCTTCGTAAATGTTTTTGAAAAATTATCGTGATAATCCGGATGATTCGATGTAAGTATGTTTTATCTAAATGTACCTAATATAATATTATCCAGGTGTTCTCCTTGTCACCACCTTTCTTGTCAGAGCCAAATTAAATTATTATTCTATTTTTAGAATAGATGGAGACTGTTTGTAGCCTATAGCACAATGCCGCCAGTAGATGTTTATAAACTGCGAATGACAAGTGCCGTTTGACATTAGACTTGTTGCGAATTTTAAAATGATGTTGAAAGGAATGAAAATATTGTAGCAGAAATGCCTTGGACGAAAAATCATAGAAATGCTCTTTAAAATACATTTGCCGGTGTAGGTACGACACGCGCGCCACCTACTGTAAGTTAATTGTACTATACACTTATAGCCTTCACAATATGTTGACGAAATTTTATCACAAACTAATGAACGGTATGGCAGTACATAAAATTCGAACAAAAAACATTGATTTTTATATATTACACTAGCTTCCGCCCCGCGGTTTCACCCGCGTTCCCGTAGGATCTTATGTTTTCCTGGAATAAAAAGTAGCCTATGTGCTATTCCAGACTATAATCTATGTCTGTGCCAAATTTCATCCAGATCCGTTCAGCAGTTCTGGCGTGATTGAGTAACAAACAGCCATCCATCCAAACTTTCACATTTATAATATTATAGTAGGATTATGTGTACACAAGAATTGTTCGTTTAAAGTTATAAGACACCAAAACCCTACTAAGTAATACGGTTACTGATTGATGTCATTTTTGCTGCAGTTTGATTGGATCAGAGTTACTGATTTAGTAAAACACACATTTATAACTTTTATTTCTCAAATCGCGGCTTCAGACGTGAATTCGTAGTAACTACTAGGAATAAAATACAAAATTAATCTTCCTAAACTCTAACAATACTATGGTAACGCAGAATGATGGCAACTTCGCATAGCAACTTCGTTTGTATCATCCACATTGTCTGTACAATAAAGATAAAACGATAGTTGTTTAGACTAGTCTACATCAGTTGAAGGTCAATGAATCCGATCCAAATTATAATTTGTGTAAAACTTGCTCCGTGTCGTGCCTGTTGTGATGTATTGAAACGTCCCATAGCTTCTGTTTGTTTGTTCAAGCACCACGTAAAAAGAGCATGGCGAATGCATTAGATTTTTATTACAAAAATGAGAACCTAACTCACGCAATTCGATCATCCAATCTAAAGTTATGCTAATGACGATAATGATAAAATGTATAGCGCTACGCGTCTTTCCAAATAAATAAGCCATATAAAAAAAACCGGCCAAGTGGGAGTCGGACTCGCGCACGAAGGGTTCGGTACCATTATCTATAAAAACGGCAAAAAATCATGTCTGTTGTATGTGAGCCCCCTTAAAATATTTGTTTTATTTTAATTTGATTATTTATTTTTAAAGTGAATATATATATAACTAAATATTCTGTGAATATTAAAAGAGTCTACCTGTTGCCATTATCAATATCGAGCAAAAACGAGCAAAAAAAATCACGTTTGTTGTATGGGAGCCCCCACAAATATTTATTTTATTCTGTTTTTTAGTATTTGTTGTTATAGCGGCAACAGAAATACATCATCTGTAAAAATTGCAACTGTCTAACTATCACGGTTCATGAGATACAGCCTGGTTATATACAGTCCCGTTTTACCCTTTGGGTACGGAACCCTAAAAATAGTAAATGGTACAACTTTACTATTAGACCTGTTGTCAGTCTTCTTCCAGTAAGCGCGAGATAACGAAATACATTCACTTTATATACACATAATATAAATAAATATTATCAACTCTGTACTGACTGGTCAGTGTCATTCATTATCATTAATGTTACCTACCAAGCGTTAATGTGACTCAAAGCAAACTAAGCCGTGACACAAAATCACAAGAATTGAAATTGCGTAATCGCATCCTCCGACGAGTGGTTTTCCCCGATCACCGCACGCCTTTAGTGGTCTTAAATGAGATTTTTTCACACGATCTAAGTATAATTAATGTTGCGGTTTTTCCAACATATTTTATTGGGTTTTTAAAACAATTATCTAAAATTAATATTTTAAAAATCATTATATTTTTGCAGGATTTTTTCCCTAATGTGATATTTCTTTAATTATAAGCATGCATGTGTTAGGTCAAATCAAAATAACACTATAACATAATAAGAAAAAATTTATAGGACCACATCATATGAACTAAGTATCTAATGTCCATCACAGTAGCAATGGTTCAAATAGCTGCACTTATGACTTATAATTAAACAACATTAACAAATTAAAATTAAAATTCATTTTAATTTTATATAAAAATTTACTCTATTGTACAAAAATATGACATACAATTTCAGATCTATCACAATCACAGTTTTGTGTACAAAACAGTCTATAATTAAGGAGTATAGACAGCAATTATTGGGACATTCATACTTTTGATTAGATTTTACATTAATTAATGTACAAAATCCCTTGAATTTTTGTAGTAATTCAAGAACAAAACAATTAGAATGATGAATCTCCCCCGGCTACATTTATTATCCTATATGCAATATTGCAGACAGTCTGTCTCTGTAAAAATAAGGACAAAACATTGGTAAAACAATGGCAACCCTATGATTAGTGTGCAATGAGCAAAATTTTCCAAGATTTCATAAACAATTGTACATTGTAGAACACAAAACTAAACTGTAACAGGAAAACCATTGTTTTCCTCTAACTTTATAACAAGTTTCTAAATAATATTATGCTATTATTATTTTTAAACATAGTATAGATAGGTATGTTGTTTGAACAAATTAAAAATAATCATTTAACAGATCTTTCCAACATATATCTCTTGCACCATAATATATGTTTTAATATGAAATTTAAAAAAAATAAAGTAAACATAATTTAGAGAGACAAATGCTAAGGTCATACATTTAATGTATTATGTCATTTGAACTTTGTACCTACTTCTTTATTTTACATCTAATATAAAGATGGTTGTTCATAAGTACCGCCAAAGACAATAGAATTAGTTACTTTCTCAATTATTAAGAAAGCAAATGGCCTATTTGCTTCAAACCTCACTATTCCAATACGGTTAGTGAATTCGGCGACAGTCACACCTGCAGCTGTGGTTCCATCTTCTGTGACCTCTATTTCAGCTTTATGCACTACTTTTGATACATATAAAGGTGTACGAGCTATTAAAGGTAACCTAGCTCTGTTCTGATCAAACATATCTTCAATGCCCATACTGTTTTTTAACACATTAGACAAATCTAAATTAGATTGTATTTTGAAACGGGGAAGGAAACAATCAACTTCATCCTCTCCAAATTCTTCTTCAGAAACACGTAATTCAGTGAAAACTCTGTCTAATGTAACATTTTTGAAGTTCAAGAACATGTTTTCTAGTGATACATTAGGGTTCGGTAACATTATCAACATAGATAGGCGGTTCTCTTTGCCATATGGTAATTCTATAACTCTCGCTTGCAGTTCCCTTATATTTGCAAATGGGTAATTGTGTCTATTATACATCATGTTGACATCACCAATTTTTTGCCCATTGCTGTTATAGAATGGCAGTTTAGTGGTTGAAGATGCATTAAAGGGAGTTGTCCACTGACCTTTGAAGTACAGGGCACTGGTAAGAATCAGCTGAGCTTCAGCAAAATAACTACTATCAACAATTTTTGGTATTTTTCCATGTGTCACCTTTGAGATTGCAGTGTTTAATAAATTGGCAGCATTTTCTGCATCTGTAAAGTTAAGTCCTACCATTTGTGTTTCATAGTTATTATTTGCAACGTCCAGGAAATCTTGCCATGGCAGCTTAGCAAGATCAACGAATATAGCGTTTATTTTCGCTAGTTGAACGGTGTTGGTATTGACTTGGAGCCAGGAAGCTATTTCACGATATCCACTCCTCGTAGCTTCTCTGCTCTTAAGCTTCAATCTCAATGCGTGGTGTAGTTGCGCTAGCGTAAAGTCGGACGCACCCTCGGCGATGACCGCCAGCACCGACCAGACGGTAAAAGGGGATATGATCATGTTACGATTATCCTGCTGTTGTAGCTTGGACGTGTGGTACAGCAGTTCGATAGAAAAATTACCGATCTTCTCGGTTAGGCCGTTGTGCAGGGTCAAAGACGACGGGTTTAGCGGAGCTCCATCTCCATTTTGTGCATAACACAAAGATAGTGCACAAAGAAACAACAGAATTGTGAAGACGCTCATGTTTACTGATCACTTATTACTATCGTGGACCTATATCACTTTGTACTTAACTACTTTAAATTGAATAAAACTACTATTGCCAACGCGTGTTTGTCATTTTCTGATGGGCACCTACGTTATCGTTCATCTGCGATCGGAACGAACGCGAAAACTGTGACCGAGTGTAACTAACTCGAACCTTGTTCTTGACGAACAAGGAAAACGACCGGTTTGCGGGACGTGTTTTACTACCGCTCCGTCTTGGTTGTTTCTCATTTATTTATATTTATCCACGACTACATATATTTACATGAATTTGTATAAGTTGCGTTAGCATCTGTAGTAGTCTGTGTGTATAAGGAAAATTTTGTTTGATGACACATGAATGAATGACATACATAGTGATTGTTGTTGTTATTCGATTCGCCAAAAAGGCAGGCAAAGGTACAGAGCCATACAGCCATGTCATATTTTGTAATCTCTTTTTCAGTTTAATGTTGTAAACAATAAAGGCCAAAGCCAAGTCTGATTTGTCAAAGTTCAAAAGGCTAACGCCATGACTGCTTCTTTTTTCCCAAGATCAAAGCCATGTCTGATTTGTCAAAGTTCAAAAGGCTAACGCCATGTCTTATTTTTTTTCCCAAGGTCAAAGCCATGTCTGATTTATTTAAATTCAAAAGGCCAACGCCATATTTGTTTTCTTCGAAGGTCTAAGCAAGGTCTAATTTTCTAGTTCAAAGGGCGGAAGTGGAGACTTCTATCCAATGTATTTTCCTTGTTTGTCCATAAAATAAATTCATGTAGTCTTAAATTTCTTTAACACTTCTCAGTATAAATTTTTATAGGGGTATATAAGTATTAACATTACGTAGAATATCATAGAGGACACGCGGGACGCTCTCAGATTCTCCATAAATATGAATTAAACCATCAATCAACAGCAATCTTTCAATCATAAAAGCAGGGCAGCTGAAAATTATGTGATCTGCAGTTTGATCACAATCAGAGTTACAGTAATTACAAGACGATGATGAAATAATTCTCATTCTAGCGAGGTGTGCATTTAAACGATAATGTCCAAATCGGAGTCTAGTTAATGTGGAATAAAATTTTCTATTAACAAATTCTTTGTAGTGAGAGAACCAAGGAATGGATTGTATTTCTGGGTTTATCGACGCATACCATAAGCCTTTTCCATCTTCCAGAATACTTGTCCAATGTGACTTCCATTCTTCTTTTAATTTCTTTTTTAAGATGAAATAAAAATCTGTGTAAGGTATGGCAACATGTGGTAACAGTCAATGTCAGAGTTAACTATAGTTTTTGCCAAAGAGTATAATAATAGACCTATACAGGAGAGTTGTAACATTGTTTCACAGGTGGAATATATTGTTTGACCACAAACCGCCATCCATTCAGGTCTATTTGATCGGGCAACGCATTTGATGCAAATGTAATTGCAACTGATCCTGTTGGCTGCAAGCTGCTGCCTCCTGTGTCACATCGTGTTTTCTTCATTATGCGTTTAACACATATTATTTTTCTGTATGTAGACAAAAGTTTGAAGATTTTAAAATTAGAGATGTTGGCAGGGACACTAGTAATGACCCCAGTCACCTCTGTTCCTGCTGCTGGAATCGACGCTTTGAAATGGTAATCAGTTAAAAAGGTCTTATTATTCAAAAAAGCATTCGCTAGGGTAGGTTTATCAAAATGCACACCTATCTTATAGTTATTCATAGATTGCAAGTATTTAATACCCTTATTAAAACGTTTTGCCTGTGTAGACAGAGACATCATGTCCCGCGTGCCTATCGGTCTTTTTTCATCACTAGACTCACCAAAGACTACATAATCGGTGAGGATCGAGTCTTCTGGATATCTCTTATTATAGTCAGAAACATAATAAGGCTTATACTTCCGTTCATTGTTTAAATCTTCATCTGAACTTGATTCGTCAGAAGTATCTCCTTTCGAATCAGCCCAACTACCATCGTCTGCCACATCCTCCTTCGTCTTTTTCTTTTTACGTTTTGCCATGTTCAAAACATATGAAAAAGTTAACATCAAAGTATGTAATTAATAAAATAAAATATTAATATATTTTTTTCAAAAGAAGCGCCTTTTCGTGTCGGGGTTCCCGCGCTTTTTTTTCACATACATAGTGAACGTGACATGACATGACTACCCACCAGGGTTGCCAGTTGTGACTATTCTCTTTGGTTGTGACGAATCCTTCTACACAAAGAGGATTTTAAAATCACTACTTCTACATACACGAACAAGATCCTGAAAAGGTACGAAAATGTCGATAAAGGTACAGTGACGCTGGCCGCCAACTAACGTAAAAAAAAACATATTATTACACAGTACAAATTCATTACAACAACAATTTAGCATCAAAATAATGAAAAGTGCAATAATCAGACAATGTTACTCACGCATGAATAAAGAAAAATACTTGCTGAAAAAGAAATATAATTCACACACAATCGTACATAATAGAAAGAAGGGCATACCGGTGACGTCATGTCTACGCAAACACGTACCTATCAAACGTTTACATTTCTGCCCTTCAACTCCTACAGCAAGCCGGGTAAAGGAAATTTGTTCCAAAGAAAAAGAACTATGGTCTTATTATTTTGATATATTAATTTTAAAATTTTCTCAAAAGTAAGTTTTTATGGCTGGATCATTTTGCATAACTGCGTCCCATTCGAATGTCAATTTTCATTCGAATAATTTTTCGTGGCGATGAATGAATCGACAATCGAATGAGCATAATTATAATAGCCGATTCGTTCGAATGTTTTTTTTTCAACAATCACCACAAGCAAACCGTCTGTCGCGGAAACAGAGGGCAGCTCTGTCATACCTACTGAAGTACTGATTCATTCGTGCTGCAAGCAGTGCTGTGAACTCTGATTTTAAAAAGGTCCTAGAACTTTGGAGTCCTGTCTGACCACTTCGTAGCGCCATCGTGTTGAGAAGATAAAGGCGACGCTAGGTCAGTGGTAGTGATATTGCATGCCGCGTCGAAGGTGGTGGGTTCGAACCTACGGTTCATAGCAGGCTGTCAATTTGGCTATTCCCTGGTATTGTCTCCAAGGTTACTGGTCTGATAGGGTTTATACTACATTCACTTTCTTGCTTACATGGCATCAAATGTGTTTATTTACACAATCCCGCCAGTCTCAGGAAGTTTAAAAATAAACGATGGAGATTGATCGTTAATCAAAAAATATTTTTCAAAATTGTCAAATCAGAAAATGTTGGCTGGTGACGAGTTAACCTAAAACAAATAAGAACAACATTGTTAAACCAACACCCATATTGTATTAATAAAATATAAATAGAAATAAAATACAAATTGCCGATTTGTACTGAAAAATTGAAATACGTTTTTTTTTATTTAACATATTTATTTAATCAAAATAATTACCATTATTATCTATACATTGCTGCCATCTAATAGGAAGTCATTTATGCCTTTGCGATAGAACTCTGGTGATCTAGATTCGACAAACTGTGTGAAAGCATTTTGTACTGTCTCCTGAGAAGAAAACTTTTTATCACGTAGAAAATTGACCAAATCAGAAAAAAATGGTAGTCCGTTGGAGCAAGGTCTGGCGAATACGGAGGGTGACAAATGGTTTCAGTTGCAGTTCCTGTAGAGTTACAACGGTTTCTCGTGCTGTATGAGATCTCGCGTTATCATGGAGCGATAATGGTGAAGATCGATTCATGAGTCGGGGCTGTTTCACTGCTTGTTTTGCTATCATTTTTCGGAGTTCGGCACAGTAGACATCTGCCGTTATTGCTTGACCAGATCGGAGAAAGCTATAGTGAATATCACTATGCTGAAACCACCAAACAGTTACCATTACCTTTTTATTGGTAAGCTTTGCTTTAGGACACTGTTGCGGCGCTTGACTTGGGGTCAGCCATTGCATTTTTCGCTTACGGTTATCGTAAAGAACTCACTTTACATCACATGTCACAATTCGATCCAATATTCCTTCATTTCTGTTTCGATTCAACAAGGCAATACAAGTTTCAACACGCGTTTCTTTCTGCAGATCAGTCAAACCATGAGGCACCCATTCTTCATATTTTTTTATTTTATTGATTTGAAGCAAATGAGTCAATATTGTTGGTAAGGTAACGTTAAATCATGCCGCTAATTCCTGGGTAGTTTGGCTTAGATCGGCTTCCACCATCACTTTCAATTCATTGTTATTCACCTATGTGGGCGGTCTTCCACGTGGTTCGTTCTTCAAATCAAAGTTTCCATCACGAAAGCGTTTAAACCTAAATCGCACAGTGCGTTCATTAGCTTTAGCTGTTTCTCCCGCGTTAGTTCCGCGTCGGAACTCGTATTAAAAAACCGGCCAAGTGCGAGTCGGACTCGCGCACCGAGGGTTCCGTACAAACTTCGTCCATCGTTCGTCCATCAAGGGAAATGCACAATTTTATTTATTTGAGATTGGTGCCAATTAAGCTAGACCTCTAAATTGTATGAGCGCCCATAAAACTCAGAGGTCTTTATTAATTGGCGTAACTATGTATGTATGGGGACAATTTTTTTTTTTTATATTTGAGTTGATTGAATGAAAGGTAAATTGCGGTTTACAAAATAAAACATTATGAGTTTCAGTTCTAAGTATGGGGAACCCCCTAAATTTATTGTTTTTTTTCTATTTTTGTGTGAAAATCTTAATGCGGTTCACAGAATACATCTACTTTCCAAGTTTCAACAGTATAGCTCTTATAGTTTCGGAAAAAAGTGGCTGTGACATACGGACGGACAGACAGACAGACATGACGAATCTATAAGGTTTCCGTTTTTGCCATTTGGCTACGGAACCCTAAAAAGCCACAGCCACAGCCACTTTTTTCCGAAACTTTCATTCAATCAACTCAAATATAAAAAAAAAAATTGGCAAAAAGCAAGGTCTTACAGCACAAATAAAGGAAAAAAAATTAAAAAGTTGAAAATTAAAGGGTGTCCCCATACATACATAGTTACGCCAATTAATAAAGACCTCTGAGTTGTATCGGCGCTCATACAATTTAGAGGTCTAGCTTAATTGGCACCAACCTCAAATTAGGTAAATAAATAAAATTGTGCATTTCCCTTGATGGACGAACAATGGACGAAGTTTGTACGGAACCCTCAGTGCGCGAGTCCGACTCACACTTGGCCGGTTTTTTTTTTAAATAAGAACATAGGTACCATGAGAAAAAAGTTTCACTCAAAAATCTCAAACCATGAAGGTTCTATGTCAATTCGAAGTACCTATTACAATAAAACGGCAACCTATTATTATGAAGTTACAACACAAAGTAGGTACTATATCAAAGTTTAATTTTGTTAACATTGATAAATCGCGACAAAATATACACAAAGGCAGAATCGACAAGGGATAATAAACATTTTATATTATACAGGTGATTTTTTTATCACTGGCAATACTTGCAGGGATGGATGTACTCATCAATGTGAACAACTTTTATCATGGGGCTAAACTCTGATTTCACGTAAAATAAAACGGTTGCTTCATACATTTTGGTCGAGTAGGTATTGAACTTTTGTATGGAACAGCTGATAATTTTTTCATGATTTCACAGTTAGTCCCATAATAAAAGTTGATAATTTTGCTGAGTACTTTCACCCCTGCAAGTATTGCCAGTGACTAAAAAATCACCCAGTAGGTCCTATACTACATTCATGGTCTGATAGTTTGACACTTGTCATTCTTGACAATAACAGATTATCTATCGGGTTATTCAGATCGGGTAGACCCTCTCTCCTCAGTCTACGGGGTAGACAAACCGATAGAGTAGTTTGCTGAATAGGATGGCTCCTATTTTCTCATTTCAGACCACTTCCATTTGGAATGAGGCAGTCGATCGGTACACGATCGCAGCAAATGAATTCTCTAACACACCATCAGCCTAAAAACGAAATAAAATCGTCCTTTTCGATCGGAATGGCAACCGAATGGATCTGAATAAGGTTCCGTTGTTTCCGGAAACAATCTCACTACACTACCACCAAAGAGGATATAATCACTACGTTCTACACAACCCAGGCTCTAGGGAATTACGCTACGAATGTCGCCTAACAAATGATTACATACTCTTTGGTCAATATTGTTCTGAATGCCGAACACTATTCAGTGAATTTACTAAAACCTAAATGTTACGTAATGCTACGGGTGTTGGGATTTTCCCTCTAATGACGTTCTTGGTTTTTTAGTCTGTAATACGGCTCTCTTGACGGTACCACCTCAGGGCTCAGCCAGTGACCTTAAAAATAACAAAGTGGCATCTTACAAATAATTCTCGGAAAGACGTAACCACATGCGAGTTCAAAAGACGTAGTTTTGGAAACCATGTTTGTCTCGTTTCTTCTACCGTCAAACTAATTACATCAAAGTGAGACAGGGACACTTGAAGTCAAGCGGGGAACTATAGCAGATATGCATGCAGGCTTATACAAAGCGGCAACGCGAGACAGTACCGTACACTGCTAATCTAGTTACGATAACAACATATAACATCAGTTCAAAATCAAACAGCCAAAATAATATTCCACGATTTATTTATTTATCTAATATCTTCATCGTCAGTTTGACTAATATTGACATGAACTCTGTCTGCCTCGACCAACATTTTGCCGATAGCTTTGACCACCCTTACTTTAAATCTAGACAATGCAGTGTAAACATCAAACTCTAGGTTGTTAGTGTCGCGCTCTATATAGTACTGTAATGTATTCCATAGCATTTCTCTTGCCTTTAGTATTTTCTCTGCTTGGCTGAAATCAAAAAATTAAGTAAGTAGGTACATCATATCATCTTTCCTTAGGCCTGTTTCCACAGGGCGAGCAGATCAATCGAAGAACAAGCAGCGGCAGCATCAAGCATGTAAGGCGCCGCGAGTTGTTTAATTTAATATATTTTTTAACTACGTACCTACATAAGGTACGTTTTCTAAATAACTCTGATAGCATTAATTTTATATAAATCAAGGCTATCATTGTTCTTTTTAGGGTTCCGTACCCAAGGGGTAAAACGGGACCCTATTACTAAGACTCCGCTGTCCGTCGGTCCGTCTGTCACCAGGCTGTATCTCATGTAATTCATGAGAATGAAGAGTGTTAGTTAGACAGTTGAAATTTTCACAGATGATGTATTTCTGTTGCCGCTATAACAAGCAATACTAAAAAACTTAATAAAATAAATATTTAAGGGGGCTCTCATGCAACAAACGTGATATTTTTTGCCGTTTTTACAGATAACTAGCTTCCGCCACCAAACCTTACAGGATTACCCTTACAGGGCTAATATGAAGACTGTCTTTAAATTTGCCTTTACATAATTTAAGGAACGTGTTAAGTCCATTTTGGTACAGAACACGGAATAGGTAAATAAGGATGGAAAGGTAATGTGGGCGTGGCAAGCGCGCCACAATTCGATCAAGTTATGATTCGAAAATCATAACTTGACCGATTCATTCATTCACCGCGTTTACTGCGCTTCGTACTACTTCGGAGAACAGAGCTCTGCTTTATAATTCCGTGTTGTGCAATCATAACTTGTAAGACAAAAAGTCAGACCTCAAGTATAGAGCGAGGAGGTATATCTTTCCATCGGTAAATCGAAAATAACATTTAATTACTATATTATTTGTAAAAAACATAAAAAATATACTGATCAATATGAAATTCTAAACATTAACAACATTATTGCTACAAATAAAAAAATATATACATTGCCCGATGTGTACTCGCTTAATCAACGCAATGACCAAGTCCGCTTGCGATGTACTGCATGCATTGCGTGTCCTCTACACTTCGACCATTGACATTGCTCGGCGCCATTTTATCGATAGTGAGGTGACCATGTTGTTAAATAAAATCATCGATAGAATTTTTAACTATATTTACAAAGATATTTTTTTTATTATTTTGTATTTAATTAATGATAGTATATTTTTAGTGGCACACTGGTCCTATTACAAAATTGGAGCGAGGGCCTTCCCAACCTTACTTACTTACCTATTTCGTAAAACCTAATGGGGCGCATTACATTATCAATATTATCACGATATCGTGATATTACTGATAGTGTAATAGGCCGTATCGCAATATCGTGATAATATCACAGAATATCTGGAAATCTTGAAATCCGCGATAATAAGGGGGCGTGGCTTCAATAATATTGAAATGTAAGCGCTTGTCAATATTTGCTTGCAGCCATGGCGGAACGATGTCAGAGTAGTGAAGATGATGAAAAAATAATGTCAAAGAGTTAAATTAAAATCAGCCATGAAATGCGGAAGATAACAAGCATTTTAAACTACTAATTAGACAGAGAGATCCGACATGATTTGTGACGTCATTTAACATTACGACCATTAAAACTCCATACCTACGAAATTCTGTTTTACTAGAAAGAGTTAGAGACAAATCTTTGATGGCTTATATCTTAGATATTTTTTCTGCTGTTTCATATGAATGAGCTTTTATTATAGTAAAAATCATGCATATTCCCAATTGGTGTATCGTCCAAATCGCCGCACAAGATCATTTCTCGCGTAATGTTCAAATTTTGCTTTAAAATCTAGTCTTTCAATCAGCGCTTTCTCACGTTTGATTTTTTAAGCGCATGCTATTATCCATTTCACACGACATTACTCCAGTAAATTCAATGGCATACTGATGATGTTATTATTTACAATGTAATAGCCCGATTTAAATACTTGCGATACTTGGATCGTGATAATATTGACAATGTAATGCACCCCAATGAAAAGTCTACTATAAAAAAATATCGATAAATATCTCTAACTGGAATACCAGTAAATAACATATTTAAGTAATTGTGCAATTTATATTTTGTTAGTTATTTTATAGTTGTTAAACAATCCATCATTATTCATTAATATTTTCATTAATAAATATTTTGCACACCACTTTCAGTTATCAGTTTTTAATATTTATTATTTATTCTCTTTTTTTTCTAATTTTGCACAATAATATTTGCACATAAGTATGCAAATGTCACTTAATTGGCAATAATTACTGTGACGTCAAATATAGATTTCACAAATTATCCAAACCATCCTTATTGTCATTCACCTAAGCTTTGTTTTTAATAGTTGCGATTATCGTGCAAACATGACCAATGACTGTTAAATTATGTATGTATTGCAAATATGACATGTCGTGTAAGTGTGTGCAACCGGCGACAGCGGTTCTAGTACAAAAGTTCCTCAAAGGCCTTTCCAACCTTATTTACCTATTCCGTGGTACAGAAGGCATACTATAACATTAATGAATTTAAATGACGACAATGCTTGGGTGTAGCGCTCGCTCTTGCAGGATACATTTTATGTAATAAATTTAAGTTTGATTTGAAAAGAGTAATAGGGTATTTGACTGGTTTGTATGGAGTTTTGTATGAAATACAAGCATGTGACGTCATAATTATATAGCATACTCTTTATGGTTAGATTGGCCATTAAAAATCATAATAAGGATAAATTTAATAAAATAATCGTGGTTTTCCCTTTTTTTTTAGATGTTTTATACATTGGTTAGTGTTGGATAATTTATTTTGAATACAGGCAAATACCCTATTCCGGAGTTTCTTGCCGGCTCTTCTCAGTAAAAGCAACCTTCCGAACCGTGCGTTAGAGTCTGACTATTCACAAGTACCTGTAAAGGCCTATTTGAATGAATAAATTATTTCATTTCATTTCATATGGGTGTTTTTGTTCGAAGTGTCTAGTCGTCCGCTAAACGGATGAATAAAATAAAAGCTAGTCGTCCGTAAATTTAAAAATAATATGCGTGTACATCTTTTCGGTTGATGGTTTATTTTTTATTAGAAAATAGGAAAAGAATTTTTTTGCGTGTTACCAACTGTACATCTTTTAGGTTGATGGTTTTTTAGGGTTCCGTAGCCAAATGGCAAAAAACGGAACCCTTATAGATTCGTCATGTCTGTCTGTCTGTCCGTCCGTATGTCACAGCCACTTTTTTCCGAAACTATAAGAGCTACACTGTTGAAACTTGGTATGTAGATGTATTCTGTAAACCGCATTAAGATTTTCACACAAAAATAGAAAAAAACAATAAATTTAGGAGGTTCCCCATACTTAGAACTGAAACTCAAAATTTTTTTTTTCATAAAACCAAAAGAGGTATCTATGGATAGGTCTTCAAAAATGATATTGAGGTTTCTAATATCATTTTTTTCTAAACTTAATAGTTTGCGCGAGAGACACTTCCAAAGTGGTAAAATGTTGGTCCCCCCCCCCTGTAACTTCTAAAATAAGAGAATGATAAAACTAAAAAAAATATATGATGTACATTACCATGCAAACTTCCACCGAAAATTGGTTTGAACGAGATCTAGTAAGTAGTTTTTTTTTAATACGTCATAAATCGTAAACTGTAATTTACCTTTCATTCAATCAACTCAAATATAAAAAAAATGGCAAAAAGCTTGACGGGCCGGTTGGCGTGGTTGGTAAGATACCCTATCTATCACGCCGCAGGTCGTGGGTTCGATTCCCACTCAGGACAAACATTTGTGTGCATGAAGATGTCTGTTTGTCCTGAGTCTGGGTGTCATTATCTATATATGTATGTATTTACAAAAGAAAAGTAGTATATGTAGTATATCAGTTATCTGGCTTCCATAGTACAAGCTCTGCTTAGTTTGGGGTCAGATGGCCGTGTGTGAGGAATAATGTCCCAGAATGTCCCAGCTAGGTCTTACAGCACAAATAAAGGAAAAATTCTAAAAAATAAAAAAGTTGATAATTAAAGGGTGTCCCCATACATACATAGTTACGCCAATTAATAAAGACCTCTGAGTTGTATCTGCGCTCATACAATTTAGAGGTCTAGCTTAATTGGCACTAACGTCAAATAAGGTAAATAAATAAAATTGTGCATTTCCCTTGATGGACGAACAATGGACGAAGTTTGTACGGAACCCTCGGTGCGCGAGTCCGACTCGCACTTGGCCGGTTTTTTATTTATTAGAAAATAGCCGCTAAACGGATGAATAAAATAATTTAATCGTCCGATTACTCGGATTACCAGATAACAGTCAAAACTGTAACTGTATCAGTCAAAACTCTTATAGGTTATAGGTCTTTTTTTTTTTATCAGATATCATTATATTAAGGAATATCAATTTAAAAGTAACTAAAAAATTTTTTTTTCAACTATGGAAGGGTTTTATTAATTTAAGTCCCCACTCCGCCTACCATGTAGCTAAAAAAAAAAAAAACACGCTTTATTAATTTATGAGTACTGGACCTATCACAGAACGTTTAAAAAAAAATATTGAACAGATTTTTTTAGCAGACGACTAGCAATAGCCTTGTTTGTTACCCCTTGGTAACATTTTAACATGTGGACTGATTACATATAATTTAGTATCTCTAGCCTTATCTATTCCTATATAATAAACAAAGATGGAGATGTCTCTCAGTAGGTATATATCATTTACCTGTTAGGAACGTGTATGTGTAGTCTATGCCGAGGTACTGATAATACTGTGGTGTCGCCGTCCTTCTGTAAATTAATGAATATTACATTTTATACGTCGAATTACCAATCTTCAAGCTATTTTCATTGTTCCCGTACAATAATATTTTGATTTATGTATATTATAACTTTAAACAAGCAATTCTTGTATAAATCTAATACCTACCTTTAAACAAGCAATTCTTGTATATACATAAATATATAATCTGAATCTCGGAAACGGCGTAATTCGCGTATTTCAGAAAAGGGCCCTTACTATTTGGATCAAATTTTGTATTTAGGTAAGGTGTTGCTTTTTAAGTTTATCTATATACTGGAAAAAAGGTGATTTTACAAAAAAAAAAAATCGCAGAGCAAAGCTCAGTCACCTAGATACTTGATTTTATGGAACTCAACAAGATTCATTATTAAAACTACCGAACCAAAAATAGATAAATGTTTTTTTTAGATTCCAAAATTACTTCTCAAGTTGAAGTTATATAGAACATGGTTTCGAAAAGAAGCCATCAAGATACTTTTACTGAGAACGCGGGTGAAACCGCGGGGAACAGCTAATATAAGTTTAAAGTAGAGTAGTATACCGCAGTCCGACTATGAACATTTCCCATGGTGAAGAGTAAGACACATAGTGGTGACACCACACTAGTCTTATACACGACTAGAGCGCGACGTTCCGCCGAGTGTCTTCCTCCCCCGTGTGCTAATAAACGAGTGCTTGGAATGCTCGTGTTAGAAGTGCTCGCGCCAGAAATGCTTCGTTTAGTAATGGCATAGTTGACGCTCTCGCCGCCGATGTGGGCTCGCTCGCCTGTACTGTGGATGGAAGAATCATTTAGGAACTTAAGTTTTAGTGATTGTAATAATGCAGTGCAGTCTAATCCAACAATTAAATTTTCGTTTGCTTTCTCTATATTCTATTATTACATGTTTTTGTTAGGATTTTGCTTATTATGGTAAATCCTAATTAGGGTTTACCAAAATAAAAATAAAATAGTGTCAAATTATATTGGGTGGATATTTTGGGGTAATAAATTCGAAAACATGCCATCTAGAAATACGGTATAACATAGGCATAGACTAAAGGTTTTCAAAATTCTTCCCCTAGGGTAAAATAAAGGACCGCGGGTGAATCCGCGGGGCGAAAAGCTAGTCTTGGTTTCATATTTTTTTATAGAAATGGTAACCTTAGTCCAGTATGTGTTATCTAATACCTTTAAACGAGCAATTCTTGTACATATATATCTATATAGTATATAATCTGAATCTCGGAAACGGCTCCAACGATTTTCATGAAATTTAGTATGCAGGGGGTTTCGGGGGCGATAAATCAATCTAGCTAGGTTTCATTTTTAGAAAACGTCGTTTAAAAAAAAAGTACCGAGCAAAGCGGTCATCCAGGTACTTATTATTAAACTGAACATAAAATTACCTGGTAAACAATTCAACCATAGTCTTCAGCTTCCCTTTTCTGTTGACGCGTCTCCTCGTGATCAGCAGACGGTTAACACCCGATAGCAAAGTGGCTGCGCACAGCTCGTCTACGTCGGAGAACCGGTTCAGTTCCGCCGCGTCGGGGGACGGGTCCATCCCGCACTTAAGCACCTGCTCTAAGTATAGGTTGGAGAGGGCTGTAAAAAAATAGAAGATTCGTGTTTATTTTGATTACTGTTTTTATTTTTATTTAATAACAAGGAGCTCCCTGCGTTTCCGGGATAAATAGTTGCCTATGATTATCTCCACGCCATAGACTACCTGCTTGCTAAATTTTATCATGATTGGTTGTTCCGTTGACGCGTCGAGAGGTAACATATAAAAAAACCGGTCAAGTGCGAGTCGAACTCGTGCGCCGAGGGTTCCGTACTGAATGTACACGGGAAGTGTGCTGGAAAATCGGGCACAACAAATCGGGAAGTGCATATTGTAACGATCGCTTTAGTTTTTACTGTTAAATGTTCTGCGCACACGAGCATAATATTGCAATAAATATTTTCTTTCACACAATAGCACAATTTTATTTATTTACCTTATTTGAGGTTGATGCCAATTAATCTATACTCCGATTTTTAATTAGATAGACTAAAATGACAGCTGCGATCGACCTTTTTTTTTTTAATGTTGCAAGCGTAGAGCGTAGTGTTGTAGTATGGCTCATTATGAATGATTCATCGAACTGTTGTGACCTGACCTTGCGATTAAATTTTACTCATTGGTGTAAATAAATGTTTAACAAATATAAACGTAATAAAATAAATATAACAAAATTAATAAACAAACTTTTCTTGTAATAAATAAGAAATCAACAATGAAATAAATGTGATCGATAGAATTTAATTCACTTTTTACTCTTTTTGTTAGTAGGTATAGGTTCTATTGCCTGTGTAGAAAATTAATATATTGTTGTATCGATCATGTTATAAAGGAAGAAAACAAAATGATGCAACTCGACCACCTTATTGATGATGTGACAGAAAGCTTTATAATAAATGTAACAGACTCAGATTCTGAGTGATTATTCAGAAATAAATAGTGATTTAAAAAGTTCGGTTTTTCATTTATTTTTTCCATTTACTAGTCAACTAAGTCAACAATTTATAAAAAAAGATAATGAATCACAATGTTCGATTCTCGATCGAAATACTCGATCACTCAAGATACTATTTTTACTTTACGATAACGTGGCAACACACCAAATGTCATTTTAGTCTACCTAATTAAAAATCGGACTTTTGTCCTCTAAATTGTATGAGCGCCCATACAACTCAGAGGACTATCTAAATTGGCGTCAACAATGTAACACCCTTTAATTTTCAACTTTTTAATTTTTTGGAATTTTTCCTTTATTTGTGCTGTAAGTAAGACCTTGCTTTTTGCCAAATTTCGTGATTCTAGGTCAACGGACACTACCATATAGGTTTTCGACCCAAAACCTATAGGGTACTTCCGGTTGACCTAGAATTGTCAATTTTGGTTGTTTTATTTTGTCAATTGTACTAACATTTCACCTGTCCAAGTCGTTCCTTCCTTACTCCATGTCGTTCGCACCAACTTTCCACCTCAGCTCCTTTCCACCCTCGCTCTTGGACCAACTCCTCAAACGTTTGCTGTAGCCAGTGCAAAGCAGAGTGATCGGATGTGGCACTGAATTTGCGGTTTATTGTGCGGATCTCTGAAAATATAGTAAATGTCTATCAATTAAATTAATTGAATTATAATGACGATATTTGGGTATACTATAACAAAACTATTTAATTGAGGGGTGCTATGTGCCCCAATAGTAGTGTTTATGTGGTAGAATATACTAGAATAAACCCAAATAAGTAATTAAACCACCCAAGTGAGTCAGTAAACTACCCAAGCGAGTCAATAAACTACCCAAGCGAGTCAGTAAACCACCCAAGCGAGTCAGTAAACCGCCCAAGCGAGTCAGTTTACTACCCAAGCGAGTCAGTAAACCACCCAAGCGAGTCAGTAAACCGCCCAAGCGAGTCAGTTTACTACCCAAGCGAGTTAGTTAACTACCCAAGCGAGTCAGTAAACCACCCAAACGAGTCAGTAAGCCACCCAAGCGAGTCATGTAACTACCCAAGCGAGTCAGTAAACCACCTAAACAAGTCAGTAAGCCACCCAAGCGAGTCATGTAACTACCCAAGCGAGTCGGTAAACCACCCAAGCGAGTCAGTTAACTACCCAAGTGTGTCAGTAAACACCGAAGCGAGTCAATTAACTAACCAAGCGAGTCAGTTAAGTACCCAAGCGACTCAGTAAACCACCCAAGCGAGTCAGTAAACCACCCAAGCGAGTCAGTAAACCACCCAAGCGAGTCAGTTAACTATCCAAACGAATCAGTTAATTACCCCTGTGACGAAATAAATATTCAGTATAAAATATAACATGTATTGAATTCATCAACTCATTCATAATGAGGACAGCAAAGGAGTAGAAGCTGCTTCCGGCGTCTTTGTTTCCTGACTCCTACAATTTAGGGACTTTCAAGGCCAAAGTGAATAGGTTTCTTCTTCTGCCCCATCAAACGTGCCCCATCTTTAGTTTCAATATAAAAACAATATTTTCCCATTCAATATTTTTAAAAATGAAGTACCCACCTTCTCTTCTATCGGGTGCGTTGTTGAACAGTTGAACGTTGTCGGCGCAGTGTACGGCGACATTGGCGAGCGGCACTACGTTCCCCAGTATGGCGGCGTGCAGCAGCGTGCGGGCCACGCGCGGCGCGACACTCATGCGGGAGAGCAGACTGCCCAACCGGGTCACGCGTTCCGCTGTGGTGAGCGCTCCTGGAACACTCCCCCGCGATGTCATACTATGTTTCTACCAATAGAGTAGTGTCCTAAAAATTCTATTTAGTCCGTCACAAAGATTACCAAAATATATTGGACACGTATTTTTTATTTTGTTCCGTAAACGAAAAATGACGAGGATGCGACAGTGCGTTGAAATTTCGCGTGACGTCACGCCGTGGTACAAATTTTACCACGAAGTGATGTCACAAGCCCCACTCCTACACTTTGATGCGCTATAACTTTGTATATTTTTATTAATTTGATAAAGTAACAAATACGTGTCCAATATTTTTTTGATAATCTTACCGACGAACTAATTAGAGTTCATTTGTATTGACCCAGTACACTACCCTATTTAATAAGGCCATGAAGGAAAATATCGTGAGGAAACTATAGCACGGTGGTAAATTAATTTGCAGTACCATCAAGTTGAAAATCTGTCGCCAAGTATTATAGACATTTCCTTCTAGGCTTTGTGTGCTTACGGCCACACCATTTGGCCATTTGTATTCTTATCAGATATTAAAAAAAAACTTTAACTCTTATTACCTAAATCAACAAGGTCATCAATAGCGAATTGTATGGCATCTTCACTGGGTGGCTCCGGCAACTCGGAGAGAAATGCAGAGATCCTTTCGTCTGGTGCGTACGTCTTGCATTCTAGTACTGTCTGATCTAACGGAACCCTACAAATATATTAATTTAAAATTGTTATGTTCTTTGTTACTAATCAGTGTGACATAGCAAGTTTATACTGACCAACTTTAATTGAGTTTGAGAACAATTTAGTAATGTTTTCATTAAAACAAACATCTACTCGATCAAGTATTTAAGTAAGTGTGACGAAGTTAATGTAAGTGATTAACTTTGTAGATAAGAATGTGTTCCAACTCCAACCCAACTTTATGAATCCACTGAAGTAAATTGGTTTCTAATTAATAATAAATAGTGTTATGACAAAATGATCCACATCAATCACTCACGAGTCACTCACGAGTCACTGACCATTTTTGATGTGATACAACATTAGTATTTTCTTCCTTTTCTTTCGTTTATGATAAACTAACTTCCGCCCCGCAGTCTCACCCGCGTTCCTGAGTGATCTTATGTTTTCCAGGTATAAAAAGTATCCTATATTTTAATGCAGAATATATTCTATCTGTGTGCCAAATTTCATCCAAATCCGTTCAGTAGTTTTTGCGTGAAAGAGTAACAAACATCCTCACAAACTTTAACATTTATAATATTAGTAGGATAGTAGGATGTATTTGTAGTGTTGTGTGTACTTCAACAAATATATTTTATTTCTTTCTTCTTTCACATTTATGTTTTTGGTGGATTATTTTTTCGCTTTATGAGTATGTAGGTACCTTAGTATTTCTGGAGTGGTGTGCAGTGCAAACTCTGCCTCCATCTCTTTTGTATACAACCGGTAGCAAACACCTGGAATTTCATTTTTTAATTATAATCCATATTTTAAAATGTTTTTAGAAATTAAGGGCATTGACTCTATACAGGTTGTGGTTTTGCATTTTACTTACTACTTTGTTACTTTACGTTACTTTTACTTGAATAGAACATGTAGCGACTGTTGGAGGTATTTTTATTTCGGAGAATATTTGGAGACATAAATGAATAAATTGTGTTAAACGAAAATAAACTTTATGACACAGCTTCAGGATTCATATTCAATTGCTTCAATCTCAATTCACAACCTGACTTTCGTGAAAAAAATACTACATAGTAGTTTCAATGTTTTCAATCCTGTGCCCTGTAGCTTTTACCTGAACTTATTAAAATAAATAACATACAAGTGATGGTTACCTGGCTGCACTCGGCCGGCTCGACCCGCCCTCTGCTTAGCGCTGGCTTGCGACACCCACACAGTCTCCAAGCTCGCTGTTCCTACATAAAAATATTACAATATTAATTATCTATCATCAAAAGGATTAGTTCACAAGTATTTTTGACGTATGTAAACGCTTACGTTACCATAAATTCAGGTTTTATGGTTAATGGTTAAAAATAATTATTTTTATACAATAGGGTAATTGACTGTATTCAAAATAAGTTATCAGACACTAACCAATGTATAAAACATCTTAAAAAAAAGTGGAATCCACGATTATTTTATTAAATTAATATTTTTTATGATTTTTAATGAACAATCTAACCATAAAGAGTAAAACTTTTGATGCTATATAATTATGACGTCACAAGTATGTACAAATACAAAACTCCATGTAAACCTTCTTCTTCTTCTTGATAGAATGGCGACTGAAGCCAATAGCACAATTCCGCCAATGTCACGTTAGTTAAAGATAAACGAAGGGGATTCTTTTACAAGAAAATTTTGTTAGTGTTGATAGCAGGAGGAATTAGAGCTGAATTATTATATATATATATATATCTCTAAATATGCAATGATATACGTATAAGGTGACTAAAATCTTAACTTATTAGTATTTAAAAAGTAGGACAAAATGAATATAAAGAGAGAATCAATATATGTTAGTAAACATTTAAAATTAATTGGACGGGGAATTTCTGGAGGGAGAATATCATATAGAGACCACTGTAACCTGGGGCACTCAAAAAATAAATGGTTAGTATTTCCCTCATCAAGACCACATTCACAGAGAGAATGATCCTTTACTCTGATTTTGTGTAAATGGACAGGAGTAGATGCATGACCTAGACGAAGAAGACATATTGTGGAAGTAATTGGTTTACCATATAAACCTATCGTTTTGACATTTCATAAACAGTTGCTGATTTGATATGTCAGTCATCAACCCATTTCACGCACACTCGTATATATAATGGAAAGAAACAGACAGACAAAGAGAGAGAAAGTTGCATGATCGGGGCATAACTGGTGACGTCACATCCGTAACGCTTTTTCGTTACGTTACCATTTCTGTCAGTCAACTCCTACTAACAGCCGCGTTCCAAAAATAATGGTGGTCAACAGCTTCGCCGATAGTACCTGTGTCTTCTTTGAGCGTGTTCTCCTTGTGTACGGCGGCGTCTATGACGTGGACGACGTCGGGCACGGTGACCGAGGTCTCCGCCACGTTCGTCGACAACACTATCTTACGGACGCCTAGAGCGGGACGGGAGAACATGCGGGCCTGCTCTGTCGTCGATAACCTGGAACATGCATTTATTTTGTCAAAAAGCAGACAAAGGATCAGCGCCATACAGCCTAGTCGTATTTTTATTTCTTTTTTATGTTTAAAATCTGTTATATATGGTAGGTATTATTTTTTTTTTTTTTTTGTTGTATGTATTTTTTGCACATTATTATATTTATGGGTCTGTACTTCTTTTTAATATTTGTTGAAGCTGTGTGCGTCGGATGGCGTTCTTAAAATAAAATCTTTTTTTTCTTTCTTTTTAGGGTTCCGTACCTCAAAAGAAAAAAACTGAACCACTATAGGATCACTTTGCTGTCCGTCTGTCTGTCAAGACCTTATATCTCGGGAACGCGTGGAGGTATCGAGTTGAAATTAACTCCAACCATATACTCAGGTCTATAGACCCTTGAAGCTGTGAAAATATCAAACTTCTAAGTTAACGTCAAAAAATGATAGGGCCGTTTATGCCGCAAAAAAACGTATATTTCGACACTCTCATAAGAATCAAAATTTATAGGGTACTTTCTGTTGACCTAGTATCATGAAATTTGACAAAAAGCATTGTCTTATAGCACAAAGTAAAGGAATAAATCCGAATACCTTAAATTTGTTGTAATTTTTTGGTTCTGCGATTATAAACTTATTTGCAATTGGTAAACTGACTACGTCGATGTATGAGGACAACAGTTTTCCAAAGACAAAGTTAAGTTTGTCCCTCAATCCATATCTTATCGTTAAGATTCCCGTGACGAATTATTTACATACCTATAGGTTTGTACGGAACCCTCGGAGCGCGAGTCCAGCTCGCACTTGGCCGTTTTTTTTTACATTGTATTAGAATCATATATATGGCTTAGTACCGCAATTTTAGAGCTAAGCTTTCTATATTGGGGTGTTTTATTAGGAAGCTATCATAATCACTACATAGTATAAAAATGAACTCCTCGTCCGCGGCTGTCTATCTATCTGTCGACGATTTTATCCGGGTTTTTGCTAAAGAACAGAGTTTCGTTCAATTAAATGAATATCCTAAAGGTATCTCAAGTTTTAAAATTACTCGCAACATTAATTACAATTACTCGCCCAGATTCACCTGCGTAATGTCTAGAGGTCGCCCGTGGTCAAAATTCGACCATAGTTAAACAAAAGAGTATAGGTATATAATAAGAAAAGAAAAATCACTTCATTCATATACAAACTCTTTTCTTTAAGTCTGTCATTGCGGCGTTATCGACAAAGCACTGACAGTAGAGATATGTATGTGGACACTGAACCTTTTTTAAAGACTCTGGTACGCAGGTGAAACTAAGGGGCTGAAGCTAATATTTTTGTAAAAGATAACGAAAATTTAAGTAAGTATAAAGGAAGTAACGTGCCTTGAGTGCACAGGTAATATAAGATGCAAACTGGACTGTCCGTAGTGTTCGTCTAGTAGCCGCTTGGTCAGCTTGATCTCCGCCCAGCCCGGTAAGAACACCAGGATAGCACCTTCTTTGCCACGTCTGTCCACTGCCTTTATCACTTCCGATACCTGAAACATAAGAAAATTGCTTTAACCAATTATTCTTTATCTTAAGCCTGACCAGAAAAATAAAAAACCTGGGTGACGTTGGTGCCACTTGACAATATTTTGACAGCTCATAGTAAAATCAGTACACATTATTAGTTCCGTGAAATTCCGCAATATGGCGAGGTGTTTTATTTTTCTGGTAGGACTTTAACAATTTTCAAGGCAATGATAGCTGTAGTAGTGACGTCGAATGCCGTGACGAAGGTTATGGGTTCGAATCCTATCACTGAGCTATGATCACCTTACCTTGGTGAGATAGTAGTCAAACAGAGGCCTATACAAAAAAATAATAATACGGGTTGCACTCCGGGAGTGCCGACAGAAGTGAAAACTATATAATTTTATAAGTCCAGAGGTTTACCTCATCTAAAAATATGCGTACCGCGTAAAAGAAGTTTTCACTTCAATAAAAGAGTAGCCAACTAAATGCTCCTAAATTTTGCGCCACCTGTTAATGATGAATGGACCCACCTCCTGACAATGAACCATGGGTCTCCCGTCCCCCTTCATGCAGTTGTCCACAGTATTGGGCAGCCGTATATTGAACTTGTTCTGAATGTCGTCCAAGTGTAGCACTTCCACCGGGTAGGTACGCCCGGGTACCTCTATGACGGGGCAAGAATCGAAGTACCTGAAATTGATAATTATTGAATAACTAGATGACCCGGTGAACTTCGTACTACACGTGATCGATAATATTGGCCGCATTGTGTAAGGTTTGAGTTACAAAATTTCGGCCGTTCCTTAGGGTTTCTCTTAATTTAATTTTGAGTTAAAAAACAGAAATGGCAATGACATGGCTACTTTATATCCCGGATGCAACTGAAAGTTAGTAAATAATAAAAAGTTACGTGCGGTCGGGGTACCCCCGCCAGAAACGAAGTGATTTTTTTTTTTAGTCATGATCCTCTGAGAAAGTCGCATGGGCATAACTGATGTAGTCGCGTCATTTTTTGGTTTTAAGTTAACAAGATTCATATTCCTCAAAAATTAAACGGAAAAAGTGGTATAGTTACCTAGTAAACAGTTGTGTGTCAAGTGTAGCACTCATAATAACTAATCTAAGTTGAGTGTTGAGTCGCAACGCGCGCCTGAGCAGCAGCAGCGTCAGGTCGGTGTTCACGTCGCGCTCGTGAGCCTCGTCCACCACCACGTGGGTGCAGCCCTCGAGACCTGAGACAAACGAGTGAGACAGCGTTATACAAGCGAAAGAGAAGGAATGTCACATCTTACATAGCGGTTTGTAGATAGTAGAGGAGAAAAATGTTTATGTTTTCATGTCAGAAACTTTCGCAGGCGCGCGTGCAATACAACACAAAGTTTCATCGCAATCGGATGAATGGTATAGGAGCGTAAACGTTACATTAAAAACAAACAGACAGAAAAACTTTAGGGTAAAAGCCGGATAGTTGCCACACTTTTTAAAAAGCTCCTTTAAAAAATGTGTACCAATACATTTTTTATTCAAAGTGTATTCTCAAACATAGTTCATTAATCTTCTAACATTATCTATAAAAAAAAATATAAATTTTAAGTAAATCCAGTTTAATATGACCTCTAAAAAAGAGGATAGTTGCCAACTATAGCGGATACTAGCCTAACGTTAAAAATGGTTGGGGGGATACTTGCCCAATGTGAGGATAGATGCCCGTCTGTTTTTTTTTCAAATAAAAATGAACTTACATTAATTTAAATAATCAGTTTTTATTATTAAATACAATCTTTTATTAAGTACTAGCTGTCCCAGCAGACCTTGTTCTGCCCTATTTCTCTAAAACAAAGTAAGATTGATTTTTTTATGTTAATAGGTGCCCCGACAGATTTCGTTCTGTCTAACGCGCCTTTGTTTTGTTTTGATTGACGTCTAATGTTTGACAGCTGGGGACAGAGTGGTTTCTATTGGAAAAATGGTAGTTCCCGTTGACCTAGAATCACGAAATTTGGCGAAAAGCATGGACTTACAGCACAAATAAAGGAAAAAATCCAAAAAATAAAAAAGTTAAAAATTAAAGGCTGTCCATACATACATAGTTGACTCCATTTAAGATAGGCCTCTGAGTTGTATGGGCGCTCATACAATTTAGAGGTCTAGCTTAATTGGCCCAACCTCAAATAAGATAAATAAATAAAATAGGGGTTGATCGTAGAGGGTTGAAAATTCTGTCCATACATACATAGTTGACTCCATTTAAGATAGGCCTCTGAGTTGTATGGGCGCTCATACAATTTAGAGGTCTAGCTTAATTGGCCCAACCTCAAATAAGATAAATAAATAAAATAGGGGTTGATCGTAGAGGGTTGAAAATTTAGGGTTGTATGTATTTTTTGATGCTGTATCATAAAAAAATAAAAACAAAACATTTTATCTAAAAAATAAATAAAAAAATTTAGGGGGATGAAAAATAGATGTTGGCCGATTCTCATAGATACCGGATAAGCACAAAAAATTTCATCAAAATCGGTCGAGCCGTTTCGGAGGAGTTCGATTACGCACCCCGTGACACGAGAATTTTATATATTAGATTAATTAAAGTTAAATTATAATTATAAAATTATAACAATAATAGACTCCAAAATAGTAAATAAGTGTCCAAAATAAAAATGTAATGTTATTATTTATTTTGAAGATAGAACAATAAACAAAATTAGAATTAACTTTGGCATTAGCCTCTATTAAGTAAGTATTCAGTCCTTAGTCACATTATTTTTCGAGTTACTCTCAACCATCCCTTTCATTTGATACCCATATTGTAGAAGTGCATTAAAAATAATTACTCCGCCATCTTGGATGATCCGCCATATTGGATTTAGAATGACGTCACATTATTTTTCGAGTTACTCTCAACCATACCTTTCATTTGATACCCATATTGTAGAAATGCATTAAAAATTCTATTCCGCCATCTTGGATGGTCCGCCATATTGGATTTAGAATGATGTCACACACTATATCTGTGTGTGACATCATTCTAAATCTGTCTTCCAAACTAAACGTGTATACAAAATTTCAGCTCAATCGGTTGAAGATATCTACTTCAAAATTGAGTTCAAAGATTCCACCCGAACTAACATACTTACATATATGGCAAGATAAATAAAAGCTTTTAAAAAAAACTGTCTTTGCTTGTTAAAAATTTATAGTTACGGATAGTTGCCGCAGGGCAACAATCCGCAAAAGACAGTAGGGCAACTATCCGATTTAATACGGATACTTGCCCTTTTTATTTACGAAATAAATAAAATATATTTAACAATAAAACCTAATAAACAGTGCAATTTAAACTCTAATGCACTCAAAGAAATATATTTTTGACTGAAATCGCAATCAGTTATAAAAATATTTAACATAGATTACTTACCAATATAATTCTGGCGCTCGTCAAAGTATCGCCGCGGAAGATGTTTTCTCACACGGACAAAACACGTGCGCCTACTTCAACGGCTTATGCGGCACTGAGGCCTGCGCGGGGGACGCTTTTAATTATGATCAAAAAGAAACACTGTCAATACCTAACTTAGAGCATTTGAAACTGAGGCATGTATCCGTCCGAGGCAACTATCCGGCTTTTACCCTAATTTTTAGGGTTCTGTACATCGAATGAAAAAAAGGAAACCATTATATGTTTACTCTCGTCTTTCTATAGGTATGTCCGTATGTCGTTTCGTCGTCGTCTAAGATTCCGACTCGTACTTGGCTGGATTTTTATATACAGGGTGATTTTTTTCTCACCACTTGCAGGGGTGGAAGTACTCATCAATGTGAACAACTTTTACTATGGGGCTAACTCTGATATCACTTAAAATAAAACGGTTGCTTCATACATTTTGGTCGAGTAGGTATTGAACTTTTGTATGGAACAGCTGATAATTTTTTCATGATTTCACAGTTAGTCCCATAATAAAAGTTGTTCATTTTGATGAGTACTTCCACCTCTGCAAGTATTGCCAGTGACTAAAAAACACCCAGTATAGAGATCGATCACAAGTATAATACTAGTTTCCGCCCGCAGTTAAACCTGCGTTTCCGTGGGTTCTTATATTTTTGCGATAAAAAATTCTTATGTTTTATTCCAGGGTACAATTTATCAGTGTCCCAAATCTCATCACGATTGGTTGTGCGGTTGAGGCTTTAAGAAATGAACAAACAAAGTCACTTTAGCATATATAATATTAGTAGAATATGATAGTAGGACTACTAGCATAATACCTCATACAAAAAAACTTGAATTCTCCTGTCAAAAGTAATGATAAACAGGTAAACGTACTAGGATTATCATGCAGCCGCCTCAGCAGTACTCCGGAGGTACAGTACAGTACGGAGCCGGCCGGTGGGCGCGGCGGGCGCGACTGAAGTCGGACCTGGTAACCTATTGATTGGCCCACCTGCAACGTTTAATTTTCATACATTTAAAGACTCTTCTCAGCACAAGTAACCTTCTACACCGGACGTAGACTCGGAATATTCATAACACCCGTAGGAACTTAGCTACACGTTTCAACCAGAGGGTGGTAGCCAGACAGGCGGGTACTACAATGTACTGCTTAAATTTCTCCGCAATATTTGTCTTCACCGAAAGCCGGGGCGTCCGATATCGGTCTATTGGGCTTTCATCGCCTCTAAAATATTAAAGTTAATTTTCATTTTAATCTCTATAGTGAGGTAACGTTCCGTATCTCTATTAACGGCGAATATTCTAAAGATGATTACCAACTTACTTCTTCTCGCATTTCATCGGCGACTCTTTCAGCTAACCCTATAGCAGCCAAACGCCTCGGCTCGGACACTATAGCGGCTGTGTTTGCGCCGCATCGCCGCAAGATGGCGGCCGGCACTCGCGTCGACTTCCCACAACCCGCCGCCCCGACTAGTACTAACACCCGAGAGTGGTCTAGAGTTGATGTTATTTTATCACTAGAATTATAAAAAAAATAAAACAAAAATGAGACAAGATCGTTGGCAGGGATCACTCACACTTATCAAATATATTTTACTCGAAAATTATTGCTAGGAAATGTCACTACAGCCACTTTAGCTCGCATTTTCTTCTTGAACTCTAAGGCAGAAGTTAGTTGAATCACTTCGCATCAACAACGAATGCTCCTCATGACGTCACAAGACTAACTACGACACGCGAAAGTTTGGCAACGGCACTCGATGAAATTGAAAGTGAGACGGTCACGTCACACGCCGGCGTCATCACTATCGACGTCATCGTGACGTAGAGGCACGAAATCGACAGTCCACTTTCGATTTTCTACTTTCGATATCGTTGAACCATGACGTTGAACACTTTCTGTTTCTGTCACTAACATACGTTTGTTGTGACGTATGAAGTGATGTTATATACATACATTGATTTTTTTGTCTGTATGAATGTTTGTGATGAAATTGTAATATCGTCATAGGAAATTATTTTCTGTTTATTCAAATTTCTACAGAAACACGAGACATAGGCTTATAGGACTATCAATCCCGGATTGGAAAGAAATATTATAAAAGCGAAAGTGAACCTGTCCATCGGTCTATTTGAAACGTTTCATGACTTAAGTACCAAACAGATTTTGATAAATAAAGTAAAAAGTTTGTGAATTAAATGCAGATGATGACGCGAGCTATAACAGGTATAACGCACGTCACATAGTATACTTTCGATAGTCAAGAAGCGAGAGTTAAAATGACGTTAGATAAGCTGGTGCAGTTTTCACCGACTCCACTCGGTGTCACGACGAACGAAACGAGGTCATATCGCCGCGCCGCTCTCCCTGCAAGATTTCGGTGTAAACTTTTTCGAAAGTAAGTTTCTAGGTTCGCTCGTTTCAAATACAGTTGATATCTCTTCTTGAAAATAACGCGGAGAAGTATTTAAAGACGCAATCAATATTGCAATAGGTTGACAAGATCTTTGACAAGAAATACTCAAATTAATCAGGAATTAGACGAAAAAATATGATGTTTTTCTCAAGATAAAAAGATTGAGGATATTCAGTTCAAATGGCCAATTAATTCCGAGCGAAATTAATAGATAAACGTACTCGATGACCTACATGGGTTGTAATGCAAGCCCTTCTATAATAAATAGAAATAATCATGCAATTCCTAAAATTACTTTCATAATAAGCTTATTAAGACAACAAAATTATCAAAAGTGTTCTTCTCGTTCCTATAACAGTATAACTCGTATCCTAGTTAAGCAAGGAAGTTCGTGTACAAAGTCAAGGTCACCCACCGAGAGATAGGGTCACGTTTTGAGGTCGCGCCCCCGCAACGGCGTCTCAAGGTCACTCGCTGTACGCTCAGCTTTCTATTGAGGCCAGAGGGTCACGGGATACGACGAAGTGGGGCAGTAAATGTTACAAGGTTTTCGAATTTGGTACAGTTCAGTATTTAGAACGAGGTGAAGGTGATTTAGATACGTCCTCATTTTGGTGAACTTGACTTTTTGTCAAGGTCGTGTTCTTGTATAGTTTAAGGTCAGACTCGTAGGGAGGTGAGTGGGGCGGCATGGGGGATGAAGTGACATAGTACGTAGTGTTTATAAATTTTGGTCTTCATTTTAATTATCAATTTTAGAAGTTCGGCTTATTTAGGTGAAAAATAATACATGTGTTGCCCGGCAATATTTGATTTTAAGTATAAGTAAATACAGCAATAAAAATAATTTATAAATTAAAAAAAACCGACTTCAAAAACTGAAAAGCATAAAATAAATATTTTCTTTCTATATCATTTTGAAGTCGGTGCCAAGTAAAACATAAAAAAATACTTGGTCTTCAGGTTACTTTCTTGATTTGTTTTTATTAACCGACTTCAAAAAAGTAGGAGGTTCTATGTATGTTCACCGATTTCTCCGCCAACTGTTGACAGATTTCAATTTTTTTTCTTCTGTTCGATAGGGTACACTTCCAATTTGGTCTTATTGTCACAAAGTCAGGATGTGATGATGGGATCCCAGGGAAATCGAGAGCAACCCTCAAATTTTATAGGGACGCATGTGTTTTATATTTTTTCTAAAATTATTCAAGTATTTGCGTCTGGTACTCATCATCTCATGCTGCTGAGCTGATGATGGAAAATATAACTCCTTAACTATTAGGAGTTATATTTTTTTTAAATATTATAGGTTCGTATAGACCGCTACTTTTGTCCCTTTGAGTTAGTCAGGTGAGCTGATGATGGAAGGTACAACTCCTTATTAGTTAGGAGTTAGGGGATAATTCTTAAAGTACTGTATAGACCGCTAGTTTTTATTCATTCTAATTATTTGGGTGATTGCGTCGGGAGTCTTAATTTTATGCTACTGAACACTTATGAACACAAAAAATTAATAAATAAATATTATTCAATATTGTCGACACGTAAAAAATCGTGATAAGTAGGTATTCAATAAGAATTTGAAATTCTGGAACACGTGCATTCCTTTCGCTGATTTCAAAACGCGTTCTAACATCATTATTTTATATTTTTTAGTGCAAACCCATTTTAAAGTCGGTTTCCCTTTTTGTTAAAAGTTAATTTTATTTTACCATTTTTAGTTTCTTGTGTATTGAATACCTACTTAACACGATTTTTGTTTCAGCGAGTTTTCTTTTTAGTTTAGTAGTCCCAGAATATTGATCAATAAACACATACTAAATTTAGTTATGTTTTCATATTGTTGTCTTTAGGTTTATTTATTTTTGATAATATTTTAAGTTAGTGTGATTTTTTGTTGTTGTTGTTTTGTGTTATCCTTAGTAATTTTAATGTTTTACTTGGCACCGACTTCAAAATGATGTAGAAAGAAATTATTTATTTTATGCTTTTCAGTTTTTGAAGTCGGTTTTTTTTATTTACAAATTATTTTTATTTAACACTTTTAAGTTACGATTATGGGTAGACCTAGTAAGGCAGCTTTTCGAATGCGGAAACGACGGCTAGATGAAACGGAATAAAACAGAACCGTACACAAACAGAAATATTGAAAAAATATTAACGAAAGTCCGTAAGAGTTGGGCCGTCACGGTGCACAAGTTACAGGGCACTACACTTGATGAAACTGTTATAGATCTTGGAAATAAATAAAAAAACCCTAAAGGCCTAACCCCTAAATGTGTATGTATTTAGCTGTCAGTCGTGTAAAAACCTTTGAAGGAATAGCACTGTCTAATTTAGAATAAAATAAATTATTAAATAGGCCACACACTCTTTCGTCAAAGAGCATTGCCAGAAATCAAACTCAAAATCATTCAGTTTAGGCCCTAGTAAGGCACTTATGAACGTTTACAATTGATTCTAAATGATACTCTTTATAATGTTCGCCTTTAAATTTTGCCATGAGGTAATATCTTTTGGTACAGAATTTACACGTTCGAGCTGTTTGTCATTAAGGAGTTCCGTTGTATGCATTCTTAGTCCAAGTCCAGTCCAGTCTAACACGTCCTTGATCATAGTTAGGTACCTCCTCGTAATGCAATTGTCATAAGCCTAACTATACCTCAATCACTACACAATTCCTATCTGGTATATCTTCTGAGTCCACTGTCCAATATCAATGAAATTTAAATGGAACAATTTTGACGCTATACTAAATCCAATGCAAAAGAATTGATTAAAATCGGTTCGTAAACAAAGAAGTTATCCCCAGAAATAGCTAGGATCATTGAGAAGTTCCGGTGGCCGTCTATGGTCTTCTTCATCAGTTTCATATCACCAAATGATTCTTTCTGAATGCAAATGCTTGATTTGTTACCGAAAATACTATGTGGCATATACACCTTGTTACCGAAAATACTATGTATATGCCTGTAATATTTGAGGAGTTCCCTCAATTCCTCAGGATTCCATCGTCAGAACTGAATTTTGATAAGAATGGGACCAATCTGGAGGTATACCCTTTCAAATAAAAAAAGATTTTTTCAAATCGGTTCATAAATGACGGAGTAATGAGTGTACATCCATTAAAAAAAAAATACAACCGAATTGAGAACCTCCTTTTTTTAAAGTCGGTTAAAAATAGAACAATGTTTATAGCTATCGTCAAACTATTATAAGAGGTACCTTTTGACGTTTAAGGATATCAAAGAAATGTAGTCCTTATTGTGTTGATAATGTTCAACTATATTATTATACAAGTACATAGATTTACCAGATAAGGTTTATTGAAAAGCAATATTCTTTACTTTTCATGACATTCTGGCACAGTTTTTAAGAATTACACAGAAAACTCAAACTCATTGTTTGATTCAACCCACACTATCTGGAAGCACACGCGTGCCCCCGCTAAGTCGAGCAAGCAGAGCAGTAAGTATCCTTTACATGAAGCTCAGGGTACATTTAACTTGACCTTTATTTATATTATATGTCTTTGTAGTCAATGTTCAATAAAAATTGTGCGAAGAAGAAAGAAAGAAAATCATTTATTCTGAACAATACATACATGATCGTCCTATTCTTCGATATCGCAAAGGCATATGACAAGGTATTGCACACCGGCTTAATCAATAAGCTAAACACTCTTGTTGTGCCGCAAAGCCTCGAGACCATCTTAAAAGACTATCTGTCAAATCGTAATTTTTTCAAGCGTAAGGCGCCATATCTTCCCTCCACCCCATAAGTGCCGGAGTACATCAAGGCTCGGTATTCTCCCCTTTCTTGTTTGCACTCTACACGAGCGAGATCTCTAGAGTCAGAAATACGCAGTTTGTTCTTTTTACGGACGATACTACTGTATACTTGGCAATCAAAGTGGGGCTAGTGTTGCCAAAAACCTCCAGAGACCGTGACCAACACCCTAGCTAGCCTTCATATACATAAATAGTATAAAAAAAGCAATATAATTAAGACAATAATTGTGTAGCAAATGAATGCAGGCCGCCCAAGATCGGTCCTATTGGAGATCCTTAAGGGAGGCCTATGTCCAGCTGTGGACGTCTTGCGGCTGAGATGATGATGATGAAATGGATAGCGACTCAGTTGCTTACTATGAACCCAGTACTACCATATAGATATATGATGTCTTTTACTTACATATACTGATCGATGGGTAATGGAGTGAGTTCCTCGTCGTATCGTAGGAATGTTTCCCGTAGCGCCCGCTCTCGTCGGTAGAGCGTCGCCTTGGTAGGTGCAGTTATGG
Organism: Tetheella fluctuosa; assembly: GCA_951216915.1. NCBI lineage: Eukaryota > Metazoa > Arthropoda > Insecta > Lepidoptera > Drepanidae > Tetheella > Tetheella fluctuosa. The sequence goes on from OX578237.1 coordinate 5,983,884, forward strand.
GCCGCCCGTATACCGGGTGGATTGATTTGTGTTCTGCATCTGTATACATTACGTTGTTGTTAGTAAAGTATGTAGTTCTTAACAAGGTTTCACTGCAGATACAGGGGGAGGGCAATGGGTGCAATTGCCTCTCCCCCCCGATGCAATTTTTTTTTACAATTTAAAAGAGTCAGTATAAGTTATCACTAGTGTCTGATCGAAGGTCGATTTCTGGTCAAAGCCGAAGCTGAATGTTTAAAAACCCTAAGGAATTCAATTCAAGATTGGATAAAATTTATGATAAATTTGATATTGGATGAATTTAAGGCGATGATAGCTCAGTGGTAGTGACGTCGGACGCCGCGGCGAAGGTCGTGGGTTCGAATCCTACGATGACCTTGAGCTTTCGGTGAAGGAAAATATCGTGAGGAAACCATAGCACGGTGGTAGGGTACTTTGTAGTACCCGCCTGACTGGCTACCACCCTCAAGTTGAAAATCTGTCGCCAAACACCTGTTGGTGTGTTCTGGCAGCTGCACTTGAGAGCCAGATCCTTCTAGGCTTTGTGTGCTTACCACCTTCGGCCACATCATCACCTACCATAGTGAGATTGTGGTCAAACACAAGCCTATACAAATTAAATATATATATATATATATAATATTATTTATTATATATATATAAATTAGCCAAATCTTTTAAATTTAAAAAGTTTTGATTGGCGATGGCACCGGCCTTAGGTACTTAACGACAAACTTTACTTAGGTTACCCAATGACATCAGAAAGTATCCAACCTGTATAAATAAATTGATGATAATACCTATTGTGCTTAAAACTTCTTCGCTTGATTCGGCAACATCTTCTGGATATCCATCTGTAAACAGAAAATCTGATTTACTCTATCAACAGCTTATATATTTTTTACTATGTATATATAACTAGCTTCTGACTGCGGTTTCACCCGCGTTTGCGAGGGTTCTGATGACACTAAAATTAAGAGTTAAAATTCCTGTTTTAATCTCTGAAATTTTAATTGGAATCCGTTGAGCCTTTTCGCAGCCTATTCGAGACAAACAGGCAAACAAAAATTCTAAAAACTGGCCAAGCGCGTGTCTGGCCACGCGCAATGAAGGGTTCCGTAGTTGCCCATCACAATATTTTTTTCACATAAAACAACCACTTAGCTGGCAGGCGGGGAGGACATTTGAGTTTAACAAATATTAGCACTTTAAAGCTTAATATTTCACAAACGGAACCCTTCATAGAAAAATTGATTCCACAAACCCGCAATATTTTTGAAAGACCTATCCAACTCGGGGACTCGGGGACTGCCGCGGTAAAGCTATTGCATAGCATTTTTTATCAACTTATGCAATTATAATTATTTGTTTATTTTTATTTAGGCAGTTTTTTTTTTTTCTTTGATACTAATTCAAGTTTTTCACATTAATATTAATAGATACCTATACACCTATATACTTTCTCACAAACAGCATAGATACATATACATACACGTTAAGCGAACGCGTGTGGGAGGTGTTAGGTTTTTTCGTTACGGAATTTTTTCGTTACGTAATTTCTTGATTCGGTCGCCGCGCTCAAAGCCCGAAGCCCGCGATAAAAGCTATACAATAGCTTAAAAAAGCGTTTTAATTTATAACGTACCTTCATCAACACTGGAATCTTTGGTCAAAAATGCAGACGTTTGTATATTCAGTTTTGCTTCCTTGAATGTTGCTTCGTATATGTCCTCTGAAACATAAAATAAGTCATCACCATCATCATCTCAGCCGCAAGACGTCCACTGTTCCATAGGCCTCCGCTAAGGAAAATAATTAATACACTCATTTAAATATATAAGTTTTCTTATTGATTTAAGTGAAAATTAACCCTATGTCATAGGTCCGTGATTGAATACCGGCCATTAAATCTAACAGACAAGTAATAAAAATAAAACCGGCCAAGTGCGAGTCGGACTCGCGCACTAAGGGTTCCGTACCATTATCTATAAAAATTGGGAGAAATCACGTTTGTTGTATGGGCTCCCATAAATATTTGTTTTATTTTAATTTAATTATTTATTAATTTTTAAAGTGAATACATAACTAAATATTCTGGAAATTAATGTGAAAGCGTCTCATTGTTGCCGTTATCAATATCGAGCAAAAAAAATCACGTTTGTTGTATGGGAGCCCCTTTAAATATTTATTTTATTCTGTTTTTAGTATTTGTTGTTATAGAGGCAACAGAAATACATCGTCTGTGAAAATATCAACTGTCTAACTATCACGGTTCATGACAGCCTGATGACAGACGGACAGCGAACGGACAACGGAGTCTTAGTAATAATCCCGTTATACCCTTTGGGTACGGAACCCTAAAAACAGAAAATCAAAAGCCAAGACCAACACCGTACGCACTAGTCTGAAAACCACTAATATATGTACAACCAAGGCAAACAAATAAACACAAACAAACAAACCTACTTATCCCATTTTCATAATCATTCCATAGCCGGTCGATTCTTTCAACAGACTTGTCACTAATATTTGCATGTAAGGGCTCATTCAGTGTACTCTGTAACTCGTCAAGCACTTCTTTGTTGTACATGGGTGAGCCTTTATTATCTATCCGTCTGTTTGTGTACAGCCAGAGGAGTGATTGTGTTGCCGCTTTCTCTGCCGCCTGACGTTTTGATATAGCTATGCTGTAATGGAAATTGCGATTGCATTTATTAAACTACATCACAATATAAATCTATTTAATAAATAAACCTTAATATTAACAGTTAAACTGATAAACATTATTTAGCTTAAATAATGTTTAAATAGTCACATTGTTTGTCAATGACAAATAATGGTTTTTAGGGTTCCATAGCCAAATAACAAAAACAAAACACTTATAATTTCGTCCTGTACATCTGTCAGTAAAATGGTTGTGACACAGCACAGCCATTTTACTTGGAGACTATAGGCATCCTACTATCCTATCCTACTAATTTTATAAATGTGAAAGTTTGTGAGGATGGATGTCTGGATGTTTGTTGTTCTTTCACACAAAAACTATTGAACGGATTATGATTTGGCACATATATAGAATATATTCTGGATTAAAACATAGGATACTTTTTATCCCAGGAAAACATAAGATCCCTTGGGAACGCGGGTGAAACCACGGGGCGGAAGCTAGTTATACATATATGAAATGTGAAAGGTGCTTTTTATGAACCATTATACAATAGTGTAGTTCTAAGTTCTGTCCCAAACCATTTTGGGAATCAAAAAAAACTGGCACACACAGTACATGAACTGAGTGATGAAAAAAAATTATTCTAGTGTAAAGCGTGTGGAGTATTTTTCAAAAATTTTATAGACGTTTCAAAATTACTTATTATTTTAATCAATACTTGGTTAAAATAAAAGCCATAAGTCGTAAAAAGTGTATGTTTTCTGCATTATTGTAAACAATAACTTACTACTTTGTACATGCTAAAGAACCCTACACACTGTGCGTGGTGCGACACACACTTGGCCAGTAAGGATATAATATTAATTTAGAAATCTGATAATATTAGATAGAATAAAATCAATTGTATAGATAAGTTTGAGTTTAAGAAAAAGAACCCTAAGTAGAACCGAGTTTTTTTTTAAATTGGAAGAGATGATTATGTGATTACTTTTCAAACTTCATCTTCTCTGGCCACACAAAGGCATATGTGCAGATCCAGTCATTGTCCACAGCATTCTTCTTACGACCGCCTTTAGGTGCTACTACATTCTGCTTGTAGTGTATTTCAAATATTTTCTCTGGAGTCCTTGTTGCTAACTCATTTAGTGTCACTCGAGGTTGTGGAAACAGTTCTTTGATTTTCTTGAGTTCTGGAATTCATACATAAAATTATAAATACAAAAGTACCTATATCTCTGTCTGTTTATTACCTTTTCATGAATAAACTACCAATCCAATTTGGATAATTTGCAGAGGGGATAGGACTATGGAGATAAATGTATTAACCCAAAAGTGACAACTAGTTACAAACTATATTTTACTATACAGGGTGATTTTTTAGTCATTAGCAATACTTGCAGGGGTGGAAGTACTTATCAATATGAACAACTTGTACTATGGGATTAACTGTGAAATCACGAAAAAAATATCAGCTGTTTCATATCAGTTCAATACTTACTCGACCAAAATGTATGAAGCTACTGTATTATTTTGCACGATATAAGTTGGTCCCATAGGGAAAGTTGTTTGTATTGACAAGTACTTCCTCCACATATTGCCAATGACTAAAAAATCATTCTGTATAGTATTTATTACTTAAATTATTTTAAAACAGCAATTTAATCAATTAATTCTAACAGTCATAACAGTCTGAATAAAACTCTTTTTATTCAGACCGTTATGCATGTAGTGGTACTGACTTTCTTACTTGCATAAGTATCTATCTTACAAACTAGTTCTATTGATAAAATATACAAAAACCACCATCCGGTAGGTTCCGGCAGCTGCTCTTGAGAGCCATTTCCTTCTAGGCTATGTGTGCTTACCGCCTTAGGCCACAACACCATTGACTAAGGTGAGATTGTTGTTAAATAAAAGGTTATCCATTGCTTGCTAACCTTTTTCATGCTGTTCACTTGTTTGTACTGTGTCTCCATCTATTAACCCTTTAGAGTACCATTTTCTATGTATGACTGACCAGCAGGAATTATTTAATACACTTAATTGTTTATTCACATGATTGTAGTGCAAATAACTGTGGTAGCTGGATGCAATACCTGAAAAATAAAGCATGAAACCATAATGTAGACAGGAAAATACTTATTTCCCTACCTTTAAAGGCAAATGGAACCCTTATAAGGTTACCCTTATGTCAAGCTGTAAATTTTTTTAATCTATTTTCTTTACAATTTGTCTCTTACGGTCAGAGAGAAGTCTTGTCTTAGGGGTTTATTCAACGTATTTATTCTAAAAGTATCTACCTACATGACTGTGAAACAAATTCTAATTTATTAGAAGATGCCTAAAGCTGAGGAATCTCTGCAAGTCTAAATTGCAATGCTTCATAGATAAAATCTGGCTAAAGCTGAATGAAATACCTACTGTACTAGTACGGTACTATGTACGTACTGATCATAGTAGAACAAGAGAAGAACAACTCTTAATACTGATTTCCTCCAGTAGGTACTTCTATTATGGTTTTGATAGATTTTTTAAAATTTCAAAGCACATATTAGGTGTGAGTTTTTTGTACCTTTATTTTTCAGCAGTAAACAGTTGTTTTTAAGATCAGTAAAAATATATTTCTTCCACGGATTAGTTCTCCGCATAAAACATTTAAATAAATACATTTTACTTATTCAAATTATTATGTTTGGGTCTCGGTAACCTCAAATTCAGGTCATTTCAGGTTAACAATTTTTTTTTTTTCCCTTTCACCCCTTCGGGCAGACCACAAACCAGAAAACCACAAAAACCTCAGATTAAAAAAACTACAAAACTAACAACATATTGACCAGTGCTGCCAGATCAAAAATCCCATTCAGCGCTAAAACGACACAAAAAGCGCTAGATTTTACGATTCAGACGCATTAAAAAAGCGCTAGATTTCGCACAAATTGACTAAATTTCTCTTGAATAAAATTGCTGCACTGCTGCACTATTTTCTGACTATATTTTTCGAATGTCCCAATCCTTCACAGGACATCGGCTGGAAGCTCATAATTATAACCAGCAGTTAGTCCTGTACAAATCATTATAATGGCGTGCATTGTGGTTTGCATTGTAGTTTTGACGACATTCATTAAACTGAACACAGTTTCGATGTCAGCATTTGAATGCGGTAACACTGAAAACCATGAACGAAAATTAAAATACAGGGGATTCCCTCGTCTATAGATTATCGGTAATATAGACTAACATTGTTGCCATGACATACAAGAAAAATTGGAGATTACAGGGGATTTCCTCACCCATAAACTATCGTAAGAAAAAGCGCTAGATTATCCACCAGGTGCTAAACAATTAAAATGCCCACTAAACACACCATTAAAGCGCTAGATCTAGCGCCCAAAGCGCTAAAATGGCAGCACAGACAGTGACATGACCAGTGTTGCCAACCCTGGTCATGTCTTAAAATTACTTAAAATTGTCAAAAAATTACAACAACTCGCCAAAAAAAAACAGTAGGATTTTTCTTTTTAGGAGGACTTTTCCCAGTCGATGAATCACTACTCATTTTATCAAAATATTGTTTTTTAATATAGACGGCGGGGTCATATATATTTCTCTAATTCAAAGTTTGAATGCTGTTGTGACTATAACACAGTACGCAATACAATAGGCCTGTAACTGTCATTCATACTGGGACTGGGATTTCCCCGTGAATAAAAATATGATTGTCAATCACATTATGTGATTCACATATAATGTGGTCGGGGATTTCCCGAAGGGGAATTCTCTCGAATCTCGACAAGAGAAGATACTGCCATCTAGTGTCATTGCATTTTATACACTGGGAGCACTGTCCAGTGCTGACAGTATACTGCCATAGTATCCTAGGGAAACATAATGACGTCATAAACACCGCCATTTTAGTGCTTTGATGACGTGATGAACAGCGTCCAGAATTACAGTAGGATATATACATGGATGACAGACAGTATACTAGACTGCGTTCCGTTTTAAACAGTACCCAGTATAGCTAACTATAAAGGAACGGCTTCTCAGTATATTAAATTGACGTCACACCTTACAGTGCTAGCAAGTAGCAGTGTATATCGGAACATACCCTAAAATTATTAGAGATAATAGAGATGCGATTAGTCGATTTAACTATAAGCATATTATAATGAAGGGTTGTTACTTTTTTAATTTAAAAGCACATAAACGCGATTGTTAATTTAAGGATTTAACGTTATTAGCTTCTTTTTTTTTTAAAGATAAAATATGTAGCTCGGTAACTTGGCCCAGTTTCAACAGAATTTTGAAATCAGAGCCATCTAGGGCAGTGTCGCGGTTTCGTGTGTTGATAATTCGTATCGAATATTTCTCGACGTAAAACAAATTGCTTTAAAATGTCAACATGTAATTTATTCGGTTTATTTATTGCGTCAAGTTATCTATAATGTCGCAGAATTTTTATTCATAAACTGAAAAGCCTGTTATATAAGAAAAATGTTACTAATAATTCCTGAATAGGGAAGTCTGATGTATACGGCTGTTATAACATGCGTTTTGTTTGTAGGAAGACTTGTACGATGCTTAAACAACGCGCAGAGGCCTAGTTTAACGGGTGTATAAGACAAAAATGGCGTCATTTTCACAGTCAGTCGTTTGACAGTTCAGTTCAAGGAAGGATTTTATTTGTGATTTTTGAAGATTTTATTTTATTGTTTGAGAAATTACACAACCATTATTCAGTCTTTAACCCTTGTTTAACGAGTGCTTTTCTGATGACTAAAAAAAAATATTTCTTTTCTGATAAATTCCGCAAGAAACTGATTTTAGGGAGACTGGAGCCTTAACATATTACTCTTGTCGCGACGTATCGCGAATGTCATCTTGTAAATATTTGTATATAGCAACACCGAGAGTCTACCCGCCGTTTCCCGCTCAAACATCTTGTCAAGTTGTCTATGGTAAGTGAACCTTACTGTGAAACTTACTGTGAGAAAAGACGCGTGCGAGAAATACACTGGACGATAGCTAAGTATCTTCGTATCTTGTTGATTCTAAGTATTTGTTGTGCTAAGTATCTGTGTGTCTGAATAACTACCCATCATATAACTAAGTATTGTATATATATATATATATATTATACTGTATGTACCCTTTATATTCCCTAAGCAGTCCCATGTATCTGAAAGATGGCCCTCCGGAACTCATATCTATACTATTAATCAGAGCCGCGACGTAAGGCGTAGGCCTTGTCGCGACGTAAGGCGTATGCCTCCCTGCGCCCATGTATGTGGGTTTAAGAGCCATTGGGCTAGAGTATAGATACGTTAATATCCTCCCTCCGGAACTCATATCTATACTATCGATCAGAGCCGCGACGTAAGGCGTAGGCCTTGTCGCGACGTAAGGCGTATGCCTCCCTGCGCCCATGTATGTGGGTTTAAGAGCCATTGGGCTAGAGTATAGATACGTTAATATCCTCCCTCCGGAACTCATATCTATACTATCAATCAGAGCCGCGACGTAAGGCGTAGGCCTTGTCGCGACGTAAGGCGTATGCCTCCCTGCGCCCATGTATGTGGGTTTAAGAGCCATTGGGCTAGAGTATAGATACGTTAATATCCTCCCTCCGGAACTCATATCTATACTGACAATCGGAGCCGCGACGTAAGGCGTAGGCCTTGTCGCGACGTAAGGCGTATGCCTCCCTGCGCCCATGTACGTGGGTTTAAGAGCCATTGGGCTAGAGTATAGATATGTTACTATCCAAGTCTTAAGCAATGTGGCACCTATAAATCAATCTGAACCTGAAACCCCTTAACTTTATTTATATATTATACATAATCTAATTCATGATGTTCTGGTTCTAGCAATCAAAGAGGTGACATAGTCACAGGGTGGGTCATGCTTAAGGCATGACCTATCCTTGCCCTAGGCACCGAGGCAGTCGGTGTCATTGGGCATTATAATCTACAGATGGTGCATGGCTCATTCAAACCGTGGAACCCACACATATAGCGAAGCAGATAATCTAGAGACATTGGAAGGAAGGTTGGAGGCAAGGAAGGCTTGAGGAGGCAATAAGAGAATAACAGGTATGAAGTCTTGTTGATTTTTATTTTTATTACAATCGCTGCGCCTGCCATATATGGAATGAGCCAACAAGTAATGATATCAACAAGCCGTATACTATGATATATCTACTGTATATAGTATATGGGCAGGCCGCCGCGACATGGTGGAGGAGCTGGGATATAGAAAAGATGCAGCATCTAAGAGAAATACCTAGAAAAAATCAAAACTATGTTTTAACAAGATGTCACTAGCGACATCTATGGAGCTATAATGGAAACATTTTTTGTTGATTAAAATGATTGTGAAGATTATTCGTCTCAACCTTCGTGCTTCAACCTTCCTTGTATATTTAATTATCGATATAATTATCGTCGTAATAATAAATGAGAAATGGTACGATATTCCTTATATAAATTTGGTTTGGGTAATGGATTTGACTGTCGTATTGGAAATGTATCAGAAATACGAAAGCGCCATCTTTGTCCAATTGCGGATATGCATCGTGGATCGATGAAGTTACGTTGTCTGTAAACGAAGTCGAATTCAAGATTCTGATTCGTATAATTATGATAAATTAATTTATATGATATTGTAATTAAGATGTTCGAACAATTTTACGACGAATTTATAGAACCATAATTATAGGATTGATCTTAAGGTACGTCATTTGACTTAAAATGGAGGGTGACGCTCGACTTGAAACAAATACATGATAAAGTTTCTTTTGTTTAAAGATTACTTTTAAAGTACTATATATTTACGTAATTTGACATTAAAATCTATTTACGAATTTTTACTACAATAGAGCTTCTAATTATTGATTATTTATTGATATAGAATTGATAAAAAAAAATGGTAAAGTGAATGACTGCATTCGTCTTTCTACCTACAGAATTCGTCTGACGTAGTGATGTCCAAGAGTGTAATATTATCGTAACACTAATATGAAATATATTAGTTTTGTGAAACTAGGTATCCGTATTGAGTAGTACCTATTATAGAAATATAAACTTATACCGAAACAAACAATGTTCACAAGTAATAATAGTATTTAAAGGTTGTATGTATCTATTACGTGCACGATACGATACGATTCATTGATATTATATTATGTTGTACGATATTATTGGTTAGAACCTGCGAGGTGATAACAAATATCTGATGGTATCTGAGACCATTATACTTTTACAAGTTAAGACTGTCAACGTTGGTTTTACATTGGTTTCTTGGTTTTTACATTTGTTTCTGAATCGTTCTCTTATTTAACCATGAGAGATCCTATAATAAATTATTTAATGTATGAACCATAATGGTAATGTCGGTAGTCTCACTCGACACGACGACGATCTTTCAATTATAGCGATTAATGTCACGATACAGTGGTGACTGTATGGTACCCACTATTATCAATCTACCTACTTTTAGCGTTTTTGTGCTCACCATAATTATTGTCGGCCTATATCTACTATTAAGTAGCCCATTCTCAAAATAACCAATAATAATACGATATTTCGAATATAAAATATCGACCATACCTATTAAAAGAACATTAGTCACATCTCTAATTCGACGCGATAAATGGCGGCAAAAGAACTGTGCTGTGGGTAGGTATTGGCTGGAAACATAAGAATTTTGGAGTAATTTGGAGATTTATAATATTGTCCAAGTAAAAAGAGTATTGGAAAAGTGATTTATACTCAGGTGAGTTTGATTATTGTAGTCATATCGTAATGAACATGTGATTTCGATCAGTATGTTGTTTTCGTTCATATTCAATACCTAGATCAAACTTTTTGTCCATGTTCGAATTTTCAAAGGCGGTATATACCTAACCTACTACTGGAGAGCTAGAATAGTGTATAATGCAATGATATTCTAGATAATGTGTTATAAGATGAGGGCAAAGTGTCGAAACGAAAGTAATATAGGTAATTATTGCTTCTCTAAATAGTAAGTTCACACACACTGCAAGTGGCGAACCGGAAAGCGTCTATCTACCTATTCGCTTCGCGAACATTCGATGCATGGCGGATTGTGCTCTGCTCCATCGATACAATTATTACCCGTGACTCTTGTGACTCGAACTAAGGTAAAGTTATCTTCTAGAATTTTACGTACTACGTACCTAAATGGTACTTATCTATCTGCTAAATATATCCATCCCGTTGGTAACTATTTCATATGAAGTACATGGCGTCAACGCATGGGGTGTAGGTATGTGTTTGGTAAATACCGAGTGTACCTAGTACAATGATATTACAATTATCATTGGTGTAATGCAAATTACAATTAATAACTGAGTATATTATACCTACGTTTGGTTACCATTCTGATAAGTGGCTATTCTAGAAATTTGTTATATATATCTTGGTTGAAGGGCTAAGTAAATAGATGTATACTATGGTGTATACAATAGGTACCTACTATGGTGCACTTATTAAAGTAGAACAATTGAATAGTCTAAAAATTCTATTGAAGTATTTATATAACCCTTACTAGGGCAGTGGCTTTATAAATTTTTCAGTGGCTATAGAATGTAGGGTATTCTCCTACCTATTTCAATTACTCAAGGTTCAAATTATGATGCTGACTATTTTGCCACTACCTTATACCTACTTCATATAATAATGACATAATTATGTACTGAAGTGTACTAAAGATTAAATTTAAAATTAATTGAGATTTGAGTACTTAAAGTAAACACTCTTACTTTATTAATTGGTATTAATTCCAATTATTACCTAGACATTTAATCTCTATTTACAGAATTCTTCTACATTTGTAAACATGGAGAAACTATTGCTTAAACGGTTATTGATGCTGGTAAATGAGATTAAGAGGAACTCTGATCTGACCTTGACCTTTTCCTTGGAAAATAATGAAGAAATGCATAATGCTGAAGTTGTGAAGTCAAAACTTAAAACACTTTTAGCAAGATTTAATGAAGATATAAACAATTACTTCCGATTAGTCAACCATCCTTCTGCTGATGATATAAGCCAGATGTCAGAAATTCAGTTGGAGGCTGAACAGAATTTAGTTGAGTTGGAAGTGAAAATGAAACTGGTAAATAAATCAAATGAACAGATTTGTACTGTTAAGGAAACTACAAGCAGTCGCTTACCTAAGCTTAATCTACCCGAGTTTGATGGAGATATTCTAAGCTGGCATCAGTTCTGGGACCAGTTCAGTTCTAATATAGATAATAGAAATATTTCTGAAGTTGATAAACTATTATACCTGATAGCTTCTGTGAAAGGAGAAGCTAAGAAAGCTATTGATGGTCTAGAAACAACTAACAAGAATTATCAAATTGCTCTGAATACTTTGAAGGAGAGATATGGAAATTCCTCACACCTGATAGATGCTCACTATGCAGCCTTGTCTAGAGTGAAGCCTGCGGGGAAAACAGTAAGTGCTTGTAGAGAGACACTTAATAATGTAGAAAGGCACTTGAGAGTGCTAGAGTCATTGAGAGAGGATGTGAATCATAATCACCTCCGTCATTTAATCTTTGAAAAATTTCCTGAAGACTTGATATATGAATTGAAATTGAAAACCTCTAGTAACTCGATTCATGACATAAGACAACATCTTGAAATGATAATTAGAGCACGAGAAGATGCGAGTAGAATTACAAATGAGAAAATTCCTAATACCGAGTATACAGTGGAAACACTACACATAACACAAGAAAATTTAAAGCAAACAAAACTAAACACAGGTAGCAGACCTACATATAATAGAAAAGGAAAATTTAATTTTAATAATACTCACTCTAAACTTAACAAAGTTAACCCATTTAAGGCTGCCAATTTTCAAAGACAATTTTTACACAAGAGAAAGTTCGGTGGAAGAGAAATAAAGACACATAAAGGTGAGCTAACCGAAGGCATCACCAGAAAGAGAATGAAGCTCTCATGTATTTTCTGTAATAATGATCATTTTAATGATCAATGTCAGATATACAAAACAGTCAATGAAAGGAAATCCAAGTTGAACAATAGATGCTATGGATGCCTACGTGAGGGGCATAGCATCAAAACTTGCAGATCAAGACAGACATGTAGACATTGTAACGTTGATAATCACGATAGAGCTTTATGTCCCATCAAGTTTTCATCAAGAGGAAAACAAAGTTCACAATTGGAATAAATGACTCCTAAAACCAGCAGAGATGACGAAGCTATTGATAACTTCAACGAAACTACAAAGATTATTAACAAAAGGTATACAGTAAGTTGGCCTTGGAATGAGTATCCACCACCTTTATCATCTAATTATGGTCAAGCATATGGACGTTTAAACAATTTGCTTTAACGACTAGATGAAGAAACACTACAGATGTATGATAAAACATTGCAAGATCAAATAAATAGGGAATAATAGAAATAGTAAAAGAACCTTTAAAGATTGAAGACCACCCAGTACATTACTTACCACATCATTGTGTAACTCAAAAGGGGAAGTCTATAAGAATTGCTATACGATGCATCTGCTAAAAGTAGCGAAAGTAAAAGCCTCAATCAATGTTTGTATTGCGGCCCATTGATGCTTGAAGATTTGACAGGTCTATTAATCCGATTTAGGTGCCATCAAGTCGTATTATCTGCAGACGTAGAAAAAGGCATTTCTACAGATCGCGCTCCACGAAATAGATCGTGAACCAGATTTATTTGGGTAAAGGATACAAGAAAACCAGCGACCAAGGATAATCTCTAGTGTATGAGATTTTGTAGAGTCCCGTTTGGTATAATATCTAGTCCCTTCATCTTGAACGCTACTATCCACCACCTAACAAGATCAAACCTACCAAACTAGTGATTACTAGTTAAGCAAATTGCTAATGATATTTATGTAAATAATTTAGTCACAGGTGCTTTGAATACAAAGGAAGCGTTAGAGTTATATAATAAATCCAAAGAAGCGTTCCAACAGATATCAATGAACCTAAGAGAATGGAGCTCTAATTCTGTAGAATTTATGGAACAAATACCAGATGCTAGTAAAGATAAAGTTGTTAAAATTTTAGGTCTAGATTGGAACTTAAAGGGAGATTCATTTGCATTGAGATTTGATACAGATTCTAATGTTAATACAAAACGTGGTGTTTTAAAGGTAATCGCATCTGTCTATGATCCTTGCGGATTTGCTGTACCGCATGTATTATCTGCAAAATTATTTTTACAAGAACTTTGGAAGTTAAAGATTAAGTGGGATGAAACCCTTCCAAAGAAGATGACTGATGATTGGTCGCAGATACGCAAAGAATTGGAAGAGATACCGAAAATATCAGTACCTAGATGTTATATGAAATTCGAGGGAAAATATCATCTGCACTGCTTCACAGATGCTTCTTTGAAAGCATACGCTGCAGCATTATACATAGTAAACGGTAATGAGCAACAATTCATCATGGGAAAGTCAAGACTAGTGCCCTTAAAGGACCAAGACAACCTAAAAATACCACGCCTGGAATTATTGGGTGTATTGACAGGAAGTAGGCTTATTAAATTTGTACTCAAGCAGCTTAAAACTAAAGTAACCAATCAAACATTATGGACAGACAGTAAAATTGTTATCGAATGGCATAAGTCAAATAAACTCTTAACACCATTTGTTACCAGACGCATAGAAGAGATAAAACAAAATAAAGAGTTGGTGATAAGATATGTCCCATCAGAATTAAATACAGCTGACATAGCAACCAGACCTTCAACTTCATTAGAGGACAGAGGAAAATGGCTGTTAGGTCCTGACTTCCTTACGAGAGAGCCTAAAATGTGGCCATCAGATTCCAGAGGGACGGCACTTTCTTCTCTGTCGATTGGGGAGGGTCTCCCGAATGGACAGGATTTAGAAGATACCGTCATGAATATAGATCACGAACCTCATGAAAAGGTAGAACGAGAAGAGAATAAAGATTCACAAGAGAAAGATACACTAATTAGTGCAAGCGAACAAATCAAAACATTACAGGCGGAATATTTCCCGCAAGAGGTTCAAGGAAAAGTCACTGATCTAAGTCGAAATTTAGGACTGTTTCAAGATGTGGATGGGATATTACGTTGCAAAGGTCGTATGAAGAACTCAGATTGGTCGTTTGATAAACGTTATCCTATTCTTATTCCAAAAGAGAGTGAATTCACTAATAAAGTGATAATGAAAATTCACAATGAAAACTATCATGTCGGTGTGAACCATACCTTGAGTATAATAAGAGAATTGTATTGGATTCCTCAAGGAAAGAGTAGAGTACAAAAACTTCTGAAGAAGTGCCCGAGGTGTGTTAAGCACGGCGGAGGACCTTTCAAGCTACCGCCGACACCGGCTCTTCCTGCAGTAAGAGTAAATTATAGTTCACCATTCACCTTTGTAGGAGTGGATTATATGGGTCCTCTTCTAGTCGATAACGGGAATGGTTCAGTGAAAAGATGGATCTGTCTTTTCACCTGTCTAGCCGTAAGAGCGGTGCATTTAGAAGTTGTTAAAGATCTTACCGCAGAAGAAGGTTTACTAGCCTTACGAAGAATGGTATCCACCAGAGGAGTACCTACACTTATAACTTCTGATAACGCACTTCATTTCAAACTAATGTCAGAGATATTATCGAGCCGTATTGCATCAATGAAAAAATTCAATGGAAGTTCATACCTCAACTAGCACCATGGTTTGGAGGATTTTACGAAAGATTGATCGGAATACTTAAAAACTGTATGAAAAAGACTTTACAGAAACATTTGTTGAATGATTCACAATTAATTACTGTTGTTAAAGAAATAGAAGCTGTCATGAATACGCGCCCACTTACCTGTGTAGATTCAGAACTGGATCATGTCCTGAAACCATCAGATTTTCTTACAATAGGGAAATGTATATCAATGGAGATTTCCTATAGAGATTCTATAATAAAAGGAACTTTAACTACTAACAGAACTCGTAAAGGGTTGGAAAAGAACACTGGTTATGCTACAAGAATTTAAGGAAATGTTTCAGAATAGATACTTACCAAGTCTCCGAGAAAGATACTGGCATTCACTTAGAGAACCTAGAGTGACCTCAAAAATTGAACCAAACATAGGACAAATTGTCCAAATTAAAGGAGAAACAAAAAACAGGGAAGGATGGAAAGTCGGAAAAATAACTTCATTGGTCAAAGGAGTAGATGGTTTGTGCAGAGTAGCTAAAGTTAATGTAGGAAATAAAGAATTTATTCGATCAATAGCTCACTTATATCCTCTTGAAATTGAGGAAGAAAATGCAACCTGTTTTAGAGCCGATGAAACTAACAAATACCATCCTCCAGCACTTGAACTAGAATTAGAACCTGTAATTGAGAACGCAGAGACAGTTACGCTTGACAAGAATCTATTAGAAGAAACAAGTAGTAATGAAAACATTGAAAATAATGTTGAAGAGGAATGGTCAAGGGAAATACAGACAGAGGAATTAGAGGCAGAAAGGAATGATGATAACCATGTAGAATTACTCGAACAAAGGGAAGAGACAAGACAAAGAAGAGGTGCCGCCACAAGAGCCCTAGAGAAAATTAGGGAGTGGACGCGCAACTTACTAACACTGCTCTAAGCCCTTCGGTCGGGAGTGTCGCGACGTATCGCGAATGTCATCTTGTAAATATTTGTATATAGCAACACCGAGAGTCTACCCGCCGTTTCCCGCTCAAACATCTTGTCAAGTTGTCTATGGTAAGTGAACCTTACTGTGAAACTTACTGTGAGAAAAGACGCGTGCGAGAAATACACTGGACGATAGCTAAGTATCTTCGTATCTTGTTGATTCTAAGTATTTGTTGTGCTAAGTATCTGTGTGTCTGAATAACTACCCATCATATAACTAAGTATTGTATATATATATATATATATTATACTGTATGTACCCTTTATATTCCCTAAGCAGTCCCATGTATCTGAAAGATGGCCCTCCGGAACTCATATCTATACTATTAATCAGAGCCGCGACGTAAGGCGTAGGCCTTGTCGCGACGTAAGGCGTATGCCTCCCTGCGCCCATGTATGTGGGTTTAAGAGCCATTGGGCTAGAGTATAGATACGTTAATATCCTCCCTCCGGAACTCATATCTATACTATCGATCAGAGCCGCGACGTAAGGCGTAGGCCTTGTCGCGACGTAAGGCGTATGCCTCCCTGCGCCCATGTATGTGGGTTTAAGAGCCATTGGGCTAGAGTATAGATACGTTAATATCCTCCCTCCGGAACTCATATCTATACTATCAATCAGAGCCGCGACGTAAGGCGTAGGCCTTGTCGCGACGTAAGGCGTATGCCTCCCTGCGCCCATGTATGTGGGTTTAAGAGCCATTGGGCTAGAGTATAGATACGTTAATATCCTCCCTCCGGAACTCATATCTATACTGACAATCGGAGCCGCGACGTAAGGCGTAGGCCTTGTCGCGACGTAAGGCGTATGCCTCCCTGCGCCCATGTACGTGGGTTTAAGAGCCATTGGGCTAGAGTATAGATATGTTACTATCCAAGTCTTAAGCAATGTGGCACCTATAAATCAATCTGAACCTGAAACCCCTTAACTTTATTTATATATTATACATAATCTAATTCATGATGTTCTGGTTCTAGCAATCAAAGAGGTGACATAGTCACAGGGTGGGTCATGCTTAAGGCATGACCTATCCTTGCCCTAGGCACCGAGGCAGTCGGTGTCATTGGGCATTATAATCTACAGATGGTGCATGGCTCATTCAAACCGTGGAACCCACACATATAGCGAAGCAGATAATCTAGAGACATTGGAAGGAAGGTTGGAGGCAAGGAAGGCTTGAGGAGGCAATAAGAGAATAACAGGTATGAAGTCTTGTTGATTTTTATTTTTATTACAATCGCTGCGCCTGCCATATATGGAATGAGCCAACAAGTAATGATATCAACAAGCCGTATACTATGATATATCTACTGTATATAGTATATGGGCAGGCCGCCGCGACAACTCTTTTGTTTATTAATTATGGCCGAATTTTGACTACGGGTGACCACTAGTATGTATAATAATCAAGCCATTACAGCTTTGTATTACCAAGAGTATTTGAATACAGACGGACGGACAGACGGACATGGCCAAACTATAAGGGTTCCTTATATACTACGGAACGCTAAAAAGCAATTAAGCAAATAACGGACAAGATACTTTACCGTTTTAAGTACATAGTTAAGTGACAATAACTGAACAGTGGTATTATCCCATGTATTCCCAACACAAGCTCTGCTTTGCCGAGGTCTTTCATCTCAAAGTACCGAGAATTCAATTGACCATCCGTAAGCCTCAATAATTTTTCCCGTTCCGTGCTCCCGACCAAACATTCTAACTTACAAACTTTTTTTTTTTTAATATCCTAATCCTAATAACTTTAATCCTAATCCTAACTATCCTAACTATAACTATAATATTATATTATTATAAATGCGAAAGTGAGTTTGTTTTTTACCTTTTCACGCCTAAACCGACGAACCGATCGCGATGAAATTTGGTATGCAGATAGCCTATGATATGGAGAATAACAAAGGCTACATTTTATCCCGGGTAAACATAAGATCCCTGGGGAACGTGGGTGAAACCGCGGGGCGAAATCTAGTAGTTACATACATTGCAAGTTAAATAAAAGCTTGGAAAAATTGAGATTTTTAACGTCCTTATCTCATGAACGGTAGAGGATTTTTTTATACAAATTTGTGTGGTAAGATCATGGACCTAGAAAAAAATTCTAGGTACATGGGTAAAATCATCTTTTAATTGCATATTGTACATAATTATTTGCATGTCTGACAGACTTGGCAGATGAAATTGCAATTGGTAGGTCAAATAGCACTTAAGGCGACGCCTTGAAGATTTTGGTTGCAAGGATTCCGATTTTTCTCAACAATGACTGAAGCGAACGAACTGAAATTTATTGTAAGAAATCATCATGTCATGTTTGACTTTATTTTGTACGTTGCATAACACGATTGGTTAACTTTTATAACACAAAATAATTAATCAAAAATACCTCTTTAAAATAAGAGATTCCAATTTTACCGGCATTGAGGATCGATTTGAGAACAATAAAAACCATTTTGTCGCATACGCCCGTTCTGTTTACGCGGGTTTTCTATGAGAGGTCGCTATAGTAGGGAGGGGGACGCAGCACGTTGAATTTCAGATTTTTAAGCTTAACGCGGCGTCACCTTAAGTTATGGGGGGGTCGAAAGTATCTCGAAATAGTTCGTTTAATATAACCCACCCGGGTCGCTGTGTGCCCTTTTGCTTTGCGAACTTGGCTTACACACTGTAGTTAACATTGCCTAAGAATATATTATGCGAGAATAATTTTCGATACAAGGAAGCAGTAGTGATCTGGGGGCACGGTAGTGTCCCCGCCAAGTCGAGAAAAAAGAAACGTCCGTACCATTCTTTTCTCGAAGCAGTTCAGGCCATGTTCGACCCCCTATAACTTCGTTGTGGAAATATAGTAGTAAGTAAGTAAGTAAAAAAAAAAGAAAAAAAAATACTGCATAAATAAATAATTATAATTGCATAATTTGATAAAAAAAAAATGCTATGCAATAGCTTTACCGCGGCAGTACCCGAGTGCCACACGTATTTTTTTTCCATTAAATGTTTAACAATTTTTAAAGAAATATAATACGCATAAACGTGAAAACACAATGTATCTCACAAGTAATACATATTATATTAAATTAGATTGTTTAGTGCGATGGCCAAGTCAATCTATTTATTTAAAACATAAAAGATTTTTAATATTGATATGGTAACTATAAGATGTTGTGTAATAACTTAAGACAGAAGAATCCTTAAGTAGGGACTGAATAAATTAACCAACATGGTAATACATGGATCTCACAACTTTTTAACCGACTTTAAAAAAAAAGGAGGAGGTTCTCAATTCAGTTGTATTTTTTTTTTAATGGATGTACACTCATTACTCCGTCATTTATGAACCGATTTGAAAAAATCTTTTTTTATTTGTAAGGGTAAGGTGCTCTCAGTGCAACAAATCAAGAAAGTAACCTGAAGACCAAGTAATTTTTATGTTTTACTTGGCACCAACTTCAAAATGATGTAGAAAGGAAATATTTATTTTATGCTTTTCAGTTTTTTACGGTACAAGAACTGAGTTGCGAGACTTGGGTTTTTGTACAAGTCATGTTTTTGATGGCATTATATACTTACTCTTTGCAGTGGATGTCTGAATACCTTGCGTCCGTGACCGTGCCCGACCCGTATTATAGCTAAGGTGGGGAGTACACCTTAGCTATAATACGGACTGACATGTAATGTTGTAGATTTTGGTAGGAATTTAAATTTCGCGCTTATGAATTTAAATCTGCTGGCGTACTAATAACAACAACTAGCGGTAAAATGTGGTGTTATTTACACAGACATGTGACTGAATTCTAAATTTATTATTGACTAGCTGTCCCCCGCGGTTTCCCTCGCGTAGCTGTTTAAAAAATAGATAATAACCTATTATCAGACTAACCTGATATATACACAAACCCGGCAGACCTTATTTTTTTATGTTAATAGCTGCCCCGACAGATTTCGTACTGTCCAACGTGCCTTTGTTTTGTTTTGATTGACGTCTAATGTTTGACAGCTGGGGACAGAGTGGTGTGTATTGGAAAAGAAAATTGTTGTTTTTATTATTTTCCTCGTATTATTTACTTTTTTTCTCTCCGTAAAAACCTTCCTCAGACTTCATCAAACACAACAAAAAAGAAATCAGCCAAATCGGTTCAGCCGTTCTTGAGATTTGCGCTTAGCAACACGTTCAGCGATTCATTTTTATATTATAGATTATTATTATATAAGAAGATTATAGATATAGATTGTACGTTTAGTTTAGAGCTTAAATGTTGCTAGATAGATGTTAAAAATCAATGTTTATCGTATGCAATTTCCATATAAGAGGTTTTAGGTGTATTTTTCACAATAATTCTGTTTGTTTTTCATCGCTTTGTAGAGGATTATTATCCAATTACGGTTTAGCAACTTTAGCAAAGTTGACCAATCATCGAAGGGCAATTATCTGAGGAACTTTCGTGAATAGGGATAATGTTCCCTTCAATTGATAAAATCTACTGTTTCGGTAGACTCTGAAATTTGGTATATTTGAGGTTTTTTTTGGAACGAAGTTCCTTTACGGAGCTTGCGGTAGGAGTTAACTGGCAGCTCCGGTCCCCACCGTCGACAACGATGACGTCGGTGATGACGTCGTCGAAGAGGAGGTCTCCCACCAGGCCCTCTCTGATGGTTACTACCGGTCCAATTTGAAAATTCTTTTCTCATTTGGTAGCCCCATTGTTGAGGAAGGTAATAGGCTATTTTTCACCCTGGGAACGCGGGTGAAACCGCAGGGAATTTGCATATAAAATTGCT
Organism: Tetheella fluctuosa; assembly: GCA_951216915.1. Lineage (NCBI taxonomy): Eukaryota > Metazoa > Arthropoda > Insecta > Lepidoptera > Drepanidae > Tetheella > Tetheella fluctuosa. Next base: position 6,005,053 of record OX578237.1, read on the forward strand.
TGCAATTACAATATGTAATATATATATTATATACTAGCTTCAGCTCCGCGATCCCGAGGGAGCCTTCCTCGATAAATGGGCTATCTGACACGAACCCACGACCTTCGTCATGGCATTCGATGTCACTATCGCAGCTATAATCACCTTAGGTTAGGTTCATTATGAGTTTTTGTTTTATTTTGCTTATTATGGTCGTGAAAATTCTAAAATTATTTTCATAAAGCTATAACTTATTATTTTCAAATTACGATTTTATTATAATTTATTGGTAGTTTTCTAAACGAACGAAGTTTTTGGAAGTTGTGTACACGTAGTAGATGGTAACATTGCTTACTTCCGTTCCGTCCGTTCCATGATCCATCGTTCTTTTTCTTGCTTGAAAGCCGGTATAATAGGTGCAGTGCTGCACATTTTTCAAATTATTGATTAGGGAAATAATTAATTATGTTCATATTATTGATATTTTAATTTGCCATGTAAACGGCTTTTATTTCTATATTATTATAAACATGATCAGTCATGTGAGTAATATGTTTCGATAACGTCAAAAAGTTGTAATTTTGTTGGTTATCTGTCACGTTTATTATTTCTTAATTCGTTTCATATTTTATTACAGATGGTGAGATTACCTACTTTTAAGAAAGGTGTGGGATAATGTAATATTGTAAGAACGTCCTCAATCCACTGGTAAGTCTCATTCATAATCATGTGAAATCACCTACCTACCCGCATGCCCACCCACCCATATAATATAATAATAATAATTAATTAATAATAATAAAACAGATCCGTGCGGTTGCACCAGCGTTCCCGGAATAATTACCTACTGTCTTGTCTTAGGTCGAAGCTATCCGGTCATATCCTAATTGTTTGGGGTTACATTTTGGTAAGTAAATTAGAGATGTGCAAAATGTATCACTGAATTGAGAAGATATATATCTTAATATACAGGGTGATTTTGTTATCACTGGCAATACTTGCAGGGGTGGAAGTACTCATCTATGTGAACAACTTTTATTATAGGGCTAACTCTGATATCGCGTAAAATAATACGGTTGCTTCATACATTTTGGTCGAGTAGGTATTGAACTTTTGTATGGAACAGCTGATAATTTTTTCATGATTTCACAGTTAGTCCCATTTTAAAAGTTGTTCATTTTGATGAGTACTTCCACCCTTGCAAGTATTGCCAGTGATAACAAAATCACCCAGTATATAAATCTCTTGTCACTATGTTTGTCCGCGATGGATTCCTAAACTACTTAACCGATTTTAAATTAAATTGGCACACCATGAGCAGTCTGGTCCAACTTGAGAGATAGGATAAACAGCTGGACCGATTTGGATGAAATTTTGTGTATGAGTTGGACAGGACAACGTCTGTTGGGACAGCTAGTATATATATATATAATTATCTTTTCAACCTAAAGATATATATCACTCTTTTATATCCGTATATCACTAGTGATATAAAGGTTCGTTTGACGAGTGAGTGAAAACTAGCGATATGTTTTTACAACGCTACCACACAGACCTCGTCGTATGTCAATTTCCACACACCACAGCGACTAAGACATAATTAATTAAATTATTGATATTTACAGTGTGTATGTAGCATTTGATTTTCCTTCATGCTTAACAGGCTTAGGACTGTCAACCTAGAAACCTTGAGTAATATTTTTAAAAAGTCTAATTTATTCTAGGTTGGCATATTTAAAAATCAGCAGCTATTTACGATGATTAATATTGTACACTATAGTCAATTTACATGTTTAAATTTCAATAAGCGCTAGTCTCGTTCTTTTTTATGTTGTGTGCAATATCTATCTCTAACTGAGCTAGAAGAGCGAGAGAGATACTTTACTCGTCAACTACTTGTCGATCACCTTTAGTTCAGTCACTCAAATTGAAACCATATCTAAAGAAATATTTAAAGATATAATTCGAAATCAAAAGATATAAAGAGAGATTATATCTTCGGTAAAGATATATATCTTTTATATCTCTAGCTTGTGAGCTACACACCTCTAAAGTAAATCCTTTTATTAGATATTTGTGCGGTTTCACCTGCGTTCCCGGGTTGAAATATAACCCATGTTACTTAGGGATAATGAAGCATTCTAATGGTGAAAGAGTTTTTTAAATCAGTTCAGTAGTTTTTGAGTTTATTCGTTACAAACATACAAAATACAAATCTATCTCCTTTATAATATTAGTAAAGATACTAAAACCGTCCCTAAGGCTACTCTTTGACCCCACCCCGGCTTCGCAGTATAGTTCAACCATTTTTTACTGCTGCTGCTGTTCCCTATGGTTTCACCCACATTCCCAGTATAAAAAAACCGGCCAAGTGCGAGTCGGACTCGCGCCGACTCGCCTCTCAGCACCGAGGGTTCCGTAAGACCTTGCTTTTTGCCAATTTTTTTTTTTATATTAGAGTTGATTGAATGAAAGGTAAATTGCGGTTAACGATTTATGACGTATTAAAAAAAACTACTAATTAGATCTCGTTCAAACCAATTTTCGGTGGAAGTTTGCATGGTAATGTACATCATATAATTTTTTTAGTTTTATCATTCTCTTATTTTAGAAGTTACAGGGGGGGGGGGACACACATTTTACCACTTTGGATGTATCTCTCGCGCAAACTATTCAGTTTAGAAAAAAATGATGTTAGAAACCTCAATATCATTTTTAAAGACCTATCCATAGACACCCCACACTTATGGGTTGGATGAAAAAAAAATGTTGAGTTTCAGTTCTAAGTATGGGGAACCCCCTAAATTTATTGTTTTTTTTCTATTTTTGTGTGACAATCTTAATGCGGTTCACAGAATACATCTACTTATCAAGTTTCAACAGTATAGCTCTTATAGTTTCGGAAAAAAGTCGCTGTGACATACGGATGGACAATTCGTCTGTTGTGTATATTCGGTAGATCTGAGAATCGGTCATAAGATTTTTTTTTTATACCGCTACGGGTGAAACTGCGGGGGACAGCAAGTCATTATATAAAATACTGTCCAAATTTCACATATCATCAGGATATTGATTTTTATTAATACATGGATACACTTTGCAATGCCTTTTTTTTAACCATCACGGATGTGTACACTGCACAGCAATTTGATGAATATTATTTTGTCTGTTTGTAACATGTGCACATAAATAGACTAATATTGATAGATTAACATCTAAATTAACTTTTTTTTTTCTGATTGTTTCAGCAATGATATATATATACTGATATATAGAATCATTGAATTGATTTACTTCAATGGCACATTTTATTGTAGAATCTTCACCTCATAAGAAGTTCTCTTCAATTAAGAGTCACTATTCATGGCGCTGAGTTAAAACTCCAGTAATATGTTATCCGAAACCTGGCAGAGAAGGTACTTACTTAAATATTATCACCTTGTTTCATATATTTTTGCTGGTGTAACATGGTTTAACTTAAGATAACAAATTAAAACACATTCTTGTGATCTGAAGTACATAAATGTTATCTTTAACCAAATTTTTAGATGAATTAACATTTAGAATACATGGTAGTGACCCCTGTTGCTTTGTATAAATGTACCATAATATAATAAAGAGGAACATTGTTTCTTGGTTTGGATATAGCAGGTATTTTCCGGAACTACTGATCCGAATTGAAAAAAAGCTTATTATGTTGATAGTCAGTCGTTTGAGGAAGGTTATAAGCTACTTTTTATCCAGAGAATACAGGTGAAACCTTGGCTTCAGCTAGTATATTATAATTTGAAATAAACCAAAAAGGTACTACTCTTATTGATGTTCCTCAACAAGCAAATTATCAGCCATATCACATTTAATTACCATTGTCTGGGTGGGACAGATGTGTGGAACAAATGGCGCACATGCGACGTGGGCACTATTTGTTTAACGACTTATGAAACTTATCATACAATCACTTAAAGATGGATAAATGCCAATAAAAAGTGTTTGTATTTATGTTGTAACAAAATATGGCGAGCTGTGACGACATAATTTAAATTATAACCCCTTTTTTAGCGCAACATGCGGCGAGGAAGTTAAGTTTTCACTGCCACGTGTCAAACAAAGACTACAGTATAAACATAATGTGTCAGAAATACATACTAAGACATGTGATGTGTTTTTGGCTGCGGCTGCCGATGGTGTTCGGATCTTTTCCTTGGTACATCTTCCTCCTTAAGGTATGTTGTCTGAACACGTCGACACCTTCAGTAGAGACAGTAGGAACAAAGGAGGGTCCTCAAAATAAGTACCTACCTAAATATCCTTCTAATATGTATTATAAATGAGAAAGTTTGTATGTTTGGATGTTTGTGACTCTATTACAAATAAACGGCTGAATGGATTTGGTTGAAACTTGGCACATAAATAGATCATACCCTGGAATAACATATAGGTTACTTTTATCCTCAGAAAACATAAGATCCCTTGTGAACGTGGGGTAGATGCTAGTATTATTCAATTTAACCTATCGTAGTCAGATGGTCGAAGGTAACAACGTCGAATTCTGTGGTCAATCCAATACAAATAATAGAAAAGGTGATTTTGTTTGTGTAACATACTATTGTTAATATTAGAATCATATGGTGGCGGGTAGGATTAAGAAATATTGATTAAACCAGTCTGTCGTTAATCCTCGCCTTTCATTGACGTCTCACTGGCGCTGAGGACGGGATTTTTAAGCATTTCTGGTGCAATTTGATTTAAAGTACTCGGTCAAAAACAAATTTTGTGATTTTTAAGATGCCCATCGGTAAAATAGAACCGTTCAATTTATGTTCTAAGCAATGGCCGGCGTATATTCGTCGCGTAAATCAATACATTAAACTAAATGACATTGATGACACGTTGAAGGTGTCTATGTTAATAACAGTCGTGGGGGAAGAAACATATGCGTTAATGTGCGATTTGTGTTCTCCCAGTTTTCCGGAAAATAAAACGTACGATGAATTAGTGAAACTTGTGACGGAACACTTAGAACCACAACGTTCGGAGATTGCTGAGCGCCACGTGTTTAGATTGCGCCGGCAGCGCGCCGGCGAGTCCCTTACGACGTACTTACAGGCGCTAAAGCATCTCGCCGCCACGTGTAATTTTGGAAAGGGCAACTCATGTTCCACCCTGGAAGAGAACCTGCGCGACCAATTTGTGTCAGGTCTGACGAATGATGCTATGCGATCGAGGATTTTTGCGGAGAAGAAAATTGAATACATAGAGGCGGTGGAGCTAGCACTGGCTCTAGAGGCTGCGGAGAAGCATGCCGAGGTGAGCGGCTCCACGGCGACGACGGCGGACTCATCGGGAGCGGCGGGCGGCGACGCGGGCGACGGGCTGCACTACGCGCGTAGTGGGCGAGCCGGGCCGCGGCCGCGACCGCCACGCGCGCGCGGCGCAGGCGGCGCGGGCGCAAGCGGCGGCGCAGGTGGCGGCGCCGGCGCGAGCCGCGACGTGCTTGCAGCTGCGGGCTCGTGCACTCGGCCGTGCTGGCGTTGCGGCAAGGCGCATGTAGCGGAGAGGTGTCGATTCAAAAATTATAACTGTGATGAGTGCGGTCTAAAAGGGCACCTAAAGGTTATGTGTAAACAAGTGCGCGGCGGTGGCGGTCATAATTATGTGAGCGACGAATCGGATGATGGTATGTTCAACATTGAAGTGGCAGCTCGAGGTAACAAACCTTACTTTATTAGATTGTTGATTGATGACAATACTATCGAATGTGAAATAGACACCGGTAGTCGTATTTCAGCTATAAGTGAAGAAATGTACCGAAGCTTGTTTTTACATAAAAAGATTTTAATAGATAATTTAGTCTTACGTTGTTATTCAGGTTCACGGATTGAATCACTCGGTTACATTGAGGTAGATGCTCGTTTAGGCGACATTGAAGGAAAATCTTTACGACTTTATGTGATAAAAGGTGGCTCGCGTCCCTTATTAGGTCGAGAATGGCTACAAGCTTTGAAAATAACGCAAATAAACCTCAATGAAATCATTGATGATGAATTCGTGAATCAACTGTGTAAAGAATTTCCAGAAGTTTTTTGCGATAAACTAGGTACGTGTAAACGTCCTATTCGGTTACAGCTGTCAAATATGGAACCGGTGTACGTACGCGCGAGACCGATGCCGCTGGCACTGCGCGCACGAGTCGAGCGCGAGCTAGCACGCCTCGAAGCGGACGGCTCCATCTATCGCGTAGATTACTCAGACTATGGAACTCCAATAGTGCCGGTTGTTAAAGAAAATGGTGACATACGTATTTGCGGTGATTATAAGATCACAATTAATCCTAAGCTTAAAAGGGATTACTATCCGTTGCCACGTATTGAGGAGTTGTTTGCCATCCTTAGCGGGGGGGAGAAATTTACCAAAATTGATTTGAGACATGCTTACGAACAATGCCTTCTTTCAGAAGACTCACAAGCATATACTGCTATTACTACTCACATGGGTACATTTGCGTATCGACGTACTCCCTACGGTTTATCGTGCATACCTGAAAAATTCCAAAAGTTGATGGAGGAGACTTTGCGTGGGGTGCCAGGGTGCGTTGTATTTTTAGACGATATTTGTGTTACGGGCACGTCTCGGTCGTGTCATACAAAAAATTTGAGAGCTGTACTCGAAAGGTTACGCAAAATGGGGCTTACTGTAAAGCTAAGTAAATGTCAGTTCTTGCAGGACAGTGTTAAATATCTTGGCTTCATTATTAACAAGGATGGTTTACGACCAGATCCAAAAAAAATTGAGGCTATTTCCAGCGCACCAAGACCTGAAAATATAACTCAACTTAAAAGTTTTCTAGGGATGCTTAACTATTACGGACGTTTTATCCCTAATTTAAGTACATTATTACAACCCTTGCATAACTTGTTAAAAAAGGAGGTGGGCTGGAAATGGAACTCTAAGTGTGAACAAGCCTTTATAGAAGCGAAGCGATTTCTCTTGAGCGAACGGGTATTAGCGCACTACGAAGAAGGGCGCGAGCTTGTGTTATCAGTGGACAGTAGCGCGTACGGGCTGGGTGCAGTGCTAGCGCACAGGTACCTGGACGGTAGCGAGCGGCCGATCAGCTGCGTTTCGCGCACGCTGAACGCACCCGAGTGAAATTACAGTCAGCTGGATAAAGAGGCGCTTGCTATACTGTTCGGTGTCACAAAACATCACCAATATTTGTTTGGAAGACGGTTCACGTTACGCACCGACCACCAACCGCTAACTTATATTTTTGGGGAAAAAGGAGGAATCCCACAAACTGCAGCCAGCCGTTTACAAAGATGGGCGGCGCGTCTGGCCGCATATGATTTTGCTATTGAATTCGTTCGATCGGCGGACAACGGTCCGGCCGATGCTTTGTCGCGGTTACCCTTACCTCGCGAGGGTCGCTTCGCAGACACTATAGATTATTTAAACCTAGTCGATGAGGTCTTGCCTGTTTGTTATAAAAATATTGCGAAAGAGACAGAACGCGACGCCTTGTTGTGTAAAATTAAAGGTTACGTTCTCTTTGGTTGGCCGTCGGCCCCGAGCTGCGAGGCGGAAAAACCCTATTTTGTTAGGAAAAATGATTTCGTGATCGATCAGGGCTGTGTCATTTATAAATACAGAATAGTAGTTCCTCATATCTTGCAAAAAAAAATATTGGATGAAATTCATGAAGGCCACTTAGGCATGAATAAAATGAAAAGTTTATCGCGAAATTATATTTACTGGGCGAATTTAGATCGTGACATAGAAGACGTGTGTAGGTCTTGCGCTGCGTGCCGCACCGTTCGCGACGCGCCGCCGCGGGCACAGCTGCACCCATGGGAGTTCCCGCTGCATCCGTGGCAGCGCATTCACGCAGATTTTGCTGATTGTGGTGGCGCACGATATTTGATCATGGTAGATGCACACTCAAAATGGATCGAGGCCATACCGATGCGGGGTACGAATGCCAACTTAACTATTTCAGTTTTTAGAAGTATTTTTGCTCGTTTTGGTTTGCCTTCGCAGCTCGTGACCGATAACGGTCCGCCATTCTCGTCTCAAGAATTTAAGATATATTGCGAAAATAACTGTATAAAACATACCACTTCGGCCCCTTATAGACCCCAGGCAAACGGCGCAGCGGAAAATGCCGTAAAAACTGTAAAGAAAGCAATCAAACGAGCACTGTATGAGGGCGATAGCGTAAATACAGGACTGAGTAAATTCCTTTTCCAATATAGAAATTGTGAGCACGCGACCACAGGGGTTTCACCAGCGGTGGCATTGCAGGGGCGACGGTTACGCAGCCGACTAGACGCGCTACGACCAGACAGGGCAGCCGCAGTACGCAAGAGCAACAGGTCGCGCGGGATTCAGGCACCGATAGGGACTTCCGCGTAGGGGACGAAGTACTAGCTCGCGATTACACGGCGAGGGGGGATAAGTGGACCGAAGCCACTGTGGTTAAGAAAACGGGGCCTGTCTCATATAAACTTAATATGGGTAATGGGACAGAGTGGCGTAGGCATGCCGACCAAATAATTCCGACTAGGAATAAAAATAGATACTCATTATCTCGAATGAGTGGAGTTTCCGTAACCGAGAACACGGGTCTCCTACCCGGTGAACAGGGGATCAATAAAGCGGCCGAAGGGGATACTTTTGAGGACGCGTCTAGCGGTGATGATGAGGCGCGAGCGGAACAGCCGCCGTCGGTTCGGTCCGACCGGCCATCCCCGCGGCTCGGACTTGGGGCTGGGCCGTCCGCAACGTCACCACCGCCTGACGTGACCGCGCGAGCGCTGCGTGCGCTCAATCGGGCTAAGCAAACATTCTTACATTTAATAGAATAGTGATGGCTTTGTTTAAGACTTCCATGTATTCAATTTATATTGTTATCTTAGCGGGGAGAAGTGTAACGTACTATTGTTAATATTAGAATCATATGGTGGCGGGTAGGATTAAGAAATATTGATTAAACCAGTCTGTCGTTAATCCTCGCCTTTCATTGACGTCTCAGTTTGTATATATGAGTTGGTCCCTGGATGGTTTGAAAATACAATTGGACCCGGTAGATGGCGTCGTAATCGAGTTTGGACAGGACAACGTCTGTCGGGCCCGCTAGTATTAGACGGATTATGTTTTATGTAGATTCCTTTGCCGTGTGCGATAACCAAGTCACAATTGCAAAGTTTGTGAGTGTGTTTGGATGTTTGTACTAGCATAAATCGTAAACCGCAATTTACCTTTAAGGTGACGCCGCGTTAAGCTTAAAAATCTGAAATTCAACGTGCTGCGTCCCGCTCCCTACTATAGCGATCTCTCATAGAAAACCCGCGTAAACGGAACGAGCGTATGCGACAAAATGGTTTTTATTGTTTAATTTAAAAACTACAAATATATTTCATAAAACCTAAGTACAATTTATAGTATCAGTTTCAATTAATATATGTAAAAATTTTGGAACCAGTCATTGTTGAATCGGAATCCTTGCAACCAAAATCTTCAAGGCGTCGCCTTAATTCAATCAACTCAAATATAAAAAAAAAATTGGCAAAAAGCAAGGTCTTACAGCACAAATAAAGGAAAAATTCTAAAAAATAAAAAAAAGTTGAAAATTAAAGGGTGTCCCCATACATACGTAGTTACCCCAATTAATAAAGACCTCTGAGTTGTATGGGCGCTCATACAATTTACAGGTCTAGCTTAATTGGCAATAACCTCAATTACGGTAAATAAATAAAATTGTGCATATCCCGTGATGGACGAACAATGGACGAAGTTTGTATGGAACCTTCGGTGCGAGTCCGACTCGCACTTGGCCGGATTTTATTATATGTACTTGTTCAATTATACCACATTGTAATTACAAACTTTTATTTGCAGACAATACAAGTACAGTTAACAAAAAATACAGTCACAAAAAAAAGCTTATACTTTTTTTAACAAAAACTTATTTTAATTCTCTTTTCTCGTCTTTTCAGGAATTGTGCTGATACAACTGAGAGACCATCATATTGCTTCCGGGACCTTACAACACTCAATAATATTATTTGGATGTGATATATGATTCTGCTATTTTTCTGGAGCTTTTTGCCTGGTGTAAGAGCATAAGGCTTCGCTTGCGTGTGAATTTGCTGCTATCTGTGCTTGCGTTATTTCTTCAACTTCGAACATGGAACATGGATTCTTCCTGCTGCTATCCGGGTACCTTAATTGATTTATGCTGTAACCTTAGAAATTAATAACTCTTAATTCTTAGATTAAGTTAAAAAGGAAAATATAGTACATACTTACTCAGTACAACTAGGCCCAATTGTGACGGCAAAATTGGAATGTTAGTGATAGCAAGACATGCTCAGACTGAAGCTCTAACATTACCTATAGCAAAGTGAAATTTTGTTTGTTTAACACAATTAAAGTGTCAACCACGTTTGAGAATCCAAACTGTATCTTCCTATTTTGGTTTCATCTAACCACATCATTATTAAAAGATAAGCAAGATCAACCAATCATATCTTTCAGCACCTAACTGTATAGACACCTAACAGTATTTTGTATTAATGAAACCAATATAATTTTACTCTGGTATTGATCAACATGCTTTGAATAATTCTGAGCTTAGTTGTAGAATTGTAATGTATGTGCATTGCAAATTATTATGCACTGTGTAAAAATAAAATATTTTTGCCCATATACATTACTACCACGTTGCCTAGATGACATTAGATACTTAATGTGATCAAATTTTCATACCATTACTAGCTGTCGCCCGCAGTTTCACCCGCGTAGCGGTATGATATAATATATACTTTACGACATATTCTCAGACCTACCGAATATACCTACACAAAATTTTTCATAACAATCGGTCAAGCCGTTTCGGAGGAGGTTGCAGACAAACACTGACACGAGAATTTTATATATTAGACTAGTTGTCGCCCGCGGTTTTACCTGCGTAGCGGTATGAAATATACTTAACAACCTATTCTCAGACCTACCGAATATGCACAAAAAAAATCATAAGAATCGGGTCAAGCCGTTTCGGAGGAGTTTGCAGACAAACACTGTGACACGAGAATTTTATATATTAGACTAGCTGTCCCCCGCGGTTTCACCCGCATAGCAGTATGAAATATACTTTACGACCTATTCTCATACCTACCAAATATGCTAAATTTTTTTCATAATAATCGGTCAAGCCGTTTCGGAGGAGCAGACAAACACTGTGACACGAGAATTTTATATATTAGACTACCTTTCCGTTCCGTTTCATCCGCGATCCCCTATTTTAATACGTATTTTGCTCCGTGCATATACTTCGCAGAGGGGCGTTCGAGTATTGGACTTTCTAAGTCCGGACCGATACACTATTGCTACACACACACAAATTAAAAGTTACAGAGGATAATAAAACAAAATAAAATAGCACAAGTGTCACTGTCACGAAGATGTCAAAATGACAGAAGTGTCACTATCACGCGCTATGTCAACAACTGACAGCTGTCAGACGTCAGCTGTCACACTGGCAAAGCTGTCAAACACGGAGAGAAAATGGCGTCCGTATCGCATTAAACACTAAAATCGTCACTGTCGCACAACACAATAAGGGTCACTGTCGGGACAGAGGCACCTGCCTCCCAACCGGGGGTGGTGGGAGGGGTGTGGGTCTTGCGTCCTGCCTGCACTTCAAGATGGCCGCCGACGTATATGGCCGGAGCCGCAAGAAGAAACAGGACAGGTAACAGCACAGAGCACAGAATGGTCGCGAGTAAGTGGTGGTGATGCGCGGAGCGGTCCAGCGTACGTCCGTCCTCGACGAGTGCCGACGACGAAGCCTAGGGACACTCCCACAACCTCCTCATGGTCATACCTACCTTGCGGTATACTGACCGAATCTTGGGAGATGCGCGCGCTACTTGCTCGGGGCTCTTTCGCGCGCGCACTTCGCTGGCTCCCTACAAATTCATAATTGCGGTCCCTTTCTCATGCCACTTCTCCCCCTTCTGGGGCGTGAAGCCACAGTATGTGACTTCGCGTCGGGCTGCTGTTGATCTTGATCTTGACCTTATTCCTCATATGTTCGCCTAATGGTGTGCCAGGTGTGCGCGAACTCGCGCAGTGCTTCAAAATGTTCTGGGGTCCGTATGAGATCCTGGTGATAGACCGGTCCTGGTTCTTTTCTCTCGATCTTGTCTAGCATCTTGGACCTGGCGTCCGCGTACAAGTCACATTCCCAGAGTGCGTGATCGCGGCTCTCGTATATCTCACCGCACGGACACGTCGCAGACTCGCACAGCGCCATCTTATGTAGGCGCCGCCTGAAGCAACCGTGCCCGGTGAAGATCTGGGAAACCACATAATCCGGTTCGACCCAGTCTAAACTTAGCCTCACAGCAACGTCGGGAAAGAACTCGTACAACTCGCGTCCGTCTTCCGTAGACTTCCATCGATCCTGCCAAAGGGCAACGACATCCCTCCTGACTTCCGCCTTGAGTTACCTGCGCTCCTTCGGGGCCAGTTGGACACTCTCCTCTGCAATTCGTCCTGCGCGAAGGACCTCCAGGTCGGCTGGAAGAACGCACGCTAGCACTGGTAACGCCATGGAGCTAGTCGACCTGTAAGCCTTCGTCAGCAAAATTAGTGCCGGTCGCTGTGTTCGAAACAGTGCTCTTCTCACCGCAAAGTTGGAGGAGCGTTTGTACCATACGGCCGCCGCATACGACAACGTGGCCACATAGGTCCCTGAAAACAGGACTCTAAGGGCACGGAACTTGACACCCCAGGTCGATGCGGAAACTCTCGCTATCTTCCCGAAGCAATTTGCTGCGCTCTCGCCGATAAAACCTGCATGCGGCACGTAGGACTTAGCATCGTCCAGGGTCACGCCCAAAATTTTGGCCTGACTGACGCACGTTATTGAAGCACCATTCATACGAATGACTGGCGGTCTCGCTAATTTGCCCTTATAAGTCATCGTCTTAGACTTTCCCGAGGAAAAACCCAGCCGATTGCGGGTCCCCCATTCGGATATGCCGTCCAACGTGGATTGGGCCTTCCTTTCTATTTCCGTACGCGATCTGGCTTCAATAACGATTGTCACATCATCGGCGTAGGCTACCATGTGAAACCTCTCTGGTACCGGCAACAAAAGGAGATCGTTGAGGAGGAGGTTCCATAATGTCGGGCCTAGAACTGATCCCTGTGGACATCCCATAGTGCAGGTCTTCCATGCCGCCTGGTCTCCGGTGAGGAGGAGTCCCACACGACGGTTGGTAAAATAACTGACCAAGATGCGATAGATGTTAGGCGGCGCACCGCACTGTTTCGCCTTCAAAAGAATCATTGGCCACCACGCGTTATCGAAGGCACCAGAAATGTCCAAAAGGACCAGCTGGACGTACTTCTCGTCACTGGTATCAGCAATTGTGTTAATACGGTTGAGCGCTGTGACCGTGGAGCGGCCGCGCGAAAATCCGTGTTGCGAATCCGAAATGTTACGATACAAGCACGGAGCACAGGAAACTATCACACGCTCAAGAACTTTGCCCAAAATGGGCAGTAGGGTAATCGGTCTGTAAGCCTTCGGATCCGAAAGAGGTTTGCCGTTGCCCTTCGGCAACACGATGAGTTTTCCGGTTTTCCAGAGGTCAGGGAATATCCCCTCCGCTATGCAGATAACAAACATGTGCCACATCTCGTCGGATGACGCTTTCCAAGCCCATTTGACTATCTTCGCTGAAATACCATCCATACCGGGGGCCGTGTTCGGTAAGCACCAGATGATCTTCTCGACAGTGCCTTTGTCTGGTGTTGGTGCGTCACCCCCATGGGGGGGAAACGCCGCGGTGACCCGAACCTCCCGGTGGTAGTCGATATCATTTTCACGATTATCGTCTGGGTACAGTGTCTGTAGCAGGCCATTCATGGTGTCCCCCGTGGTCTTCGTATATTTTTCAACGAGTTCATCCCATGTAATTCATGAAGCTTCATGGCACTGACCTGGTGCTCTGTCTCCGCCAAGCGCAGTTCAAGAGCCGCTACTACAGCCAGGATGTCCTGGCTGTGTGAAGCGATAGACATCTTGTCGGGTATGTTCAGTTTGTTGGACGAGTTGGCTACCGCTGCAATGCCCTTCACGGCCTGGTGCACCATGTCGAGAAGCTCCAGCTTTCGCTTTCCGGCTAATCCCGAACTCGGTTCTGATGGCGGAAAAGATACTGATGGGGCCTTGGTGGTTGGTGGTTCCTGGACATTTTTCCTGGCCGTTACCCTCCGACGCATCACCTCCTGAACTTCCTCAGGTGATGAGAGCATCCTTTTGTGACCGGACGCAGTCATCACCGTTTTGGTGACATGGGCCTCCTCCATCGAGAAGTCCGCCATTGTGGGCCTAGTGAGCGGGGTGCCGAACCCCTGGGGTGGTGTCCTGGCCAAGGAGTGCCGCGGTCTGATACCCGCCTCCTGACCCATTGCCTCCATCTCCTCTTGCGGGCCAGTTCTTCCTCGATGAGGTCCCGCTGGAGCCGAGCCGCTTCATCCTTGTCGGCCATAGCCGACGGTGGAGTATTGACACTCCAAGGGAGTTCGTGTATTGAATCCCCCTATTGGAAACAAATTCCAAATCGGACTGAAAAATGCTACCGAAAAACGGACCGAAGTACAGTGCCGACTGGCAACACTTCGTGACGGGATGTCAGCTGTCAGCTGACACTGACAGATGTCAGATGTCAAACTGACAACGACACTGACAGACGTCAAACGTAACAAAATGGTGGCCGCCTGAGCACGCGGTTAACCTCCCTAACCTCAAACCACGTGCACGGCTAATACACAGTAATAATCAATAATTTAATAAGCAATTATAAAGGGGGGCGAAGGCCACCAGGACCTGTCCAAATAATTGGAGCAGGTACGGTGCCCGAATGTTCTGCCTCTATTAAATATAAGATCACTTACCAATTAGTGACACGATAAATATACAGATAATAACACAATGAAACACCACGATCACTATATAAACAAACAATAAACAAAACAATAGAACACAATAAACACAACAATATTATAAGCGATATCGCAAACACCTCTGCGCACGTCCGTCCGCTACGAAGGCCGAGCGCGAAGCCTAGGGACATAATCCCACCTGCCTCCCATGGCTTGAGCAACCTTGCGGTCATACAAGCCGAATCGCGGGGATCGCAAGGCACATGGCGGTACCAAGCTTTACCCCTACAAAGTGTGGAATCACCTGCAAGCAGGTTTTTGCCACATTGTCCCCTGCTAACACCCCCCGATAGGAGGTGCGCGAATCTTTCCTTGATCTGTCGGTGCTAATGCACAATACGTCACTCTCATGGACTTCGTCGTTGGGCTGCCCTGTAGCTTCAGCCTACTCTTCAGTCCAGCTGTGTGCTCCGCCTCTTGTGCCACTCACTCCCGAATCGCCGCAGTCTCGCGAAGTTCGCTTCCGTGCGGACCAGGTCGTGATAATAGACCGGGCCCGCCTCAGCTCTCTCCAAGCCATCCATCATCTCGCGCCTGTCATTCTCATACAGTGAACAGCTCCATAACACATGCTCGCGGTCCTCGTCTCCCATACCACATTCGCAAGTGCCCGATTCGCTTAAAGTCATGTCATGCAGTCTCTTTCGAAAACATCCGTGCCCTGTGAGGAGCTGGGAAGTCACGTAGTCTGGCTCGACCCAAGTGGCCGCCAGACGCCACCGCACATCCGGGAAGAACCGGTACAACTCCCTGCCTTTCGAGTCATTCTCCCAGCGCTCCTGCCAAAGGTCAATGATCGCCGACTCAATGCCTACCTTACGGGACCTAAATTCCCTGCTGGGGCACCCCTTACGCGCCTCGTAGAGCTCCCCCGCCCTACGGACCTCCAGGTCGGCCGGCAGCACACCGGCCAATACAGGCAAGGCAGCCGAACTCTTGGAACGGTAAGCCTTCGTCAGCAATATCAACGCCGGCCTCTGAGTCCTCAGCAGCGGACTACGCACGACGTGGAAGGATGCGCGCCGATACCACACTGCCGCGGCATACGTGACCGTGGCGACGAACGTGCCCCGGTACAACAGTCGCAAACTACGGTATCGTATCCCCCACGAGGAGGACGACACCCGCGACACCTTACCGAAGCATTTCGCCGCCCTCTCACCGAGCGATAACGCATGCCGCGCAAAGGACAGGCCTGGTTCGAATACCACCCCCAGAACCGTTGCTTCCGTCACGCTCCTTATCGAGTCACCGCCCATCTTGACGGTGGGTGGTCTCTGGAACTTCCCTTTGCAAGTCATACTTACTCGCGGAGAATTCCAGTCGGTTTCGGACCGCCCACTCCGACACTGAGGCTAATATTGCCCCAGCCGCGCGTTCAATTCCCGCGCGGGACTGACTCGATCAGGACCGTGACGTCGTCCGCGTAAGCGGTGAGCGAGGTATGTTCAGGCAATGGCAATCGCAGCAAGTCGTCCATCAGCAGGTTCCACAACGCCGGTCCCAACACGGATCCATGAGGACACCCCATCGTGGACCTCTTCCAAACTACGTGGTTACCGATGAACAGGCCAACCCGGCGACCATTGAAGTAGTCCGTCAACATCCGATAGATGTTTGGCGGACAACCCCCCTGTTTCGCCTTGACCAAGATCATCGGCCACCACGCGTTGTCGAAAGCCCCAGAGATGTCCAGAAAGATCAACTGTACGTAGTTCGCCGCTGAAGTCTGCACCGCTTCGGTGATACTGCTGAGCGCGGTGACCGTAGACCGACCCTTGGAGAATCCATGTTGGCGGTCAGAAACTCCACGCTGCAGCCCAGGGGCGCACCAGAGCATTGCTCTCTCCAAAACTTTCCCCAACACCGGCAACAGGGTGATCGGCCGGTATGCCTTGGGGTCAGTGAGTAGCTTATCATTCCCCTTGGGCATGACAATCAGTCTACCCAACTTCCATACTGCGGGAAAAACACCCTCTATCACGCATCTGCCCATAACGTACGTCAATTCAGCCGCTCCAACCTTCCATGCTTGTCTCACTATTTTACTCGTAATACCGTCTATTCCCGGCGCGGTATTAGGCAGTCCCCGAATGATGACTCCCAATGCCTCACTCGATATAGGAAGCGCGTCCGAGCCCGATGGTACACAGGCTGCCGCGAGCCTTACCTGAAAGTGGTACGCCGTGTCGGTCGACAGGTTGTCGTCCGGGCACAGCGCCCTCAGCAACCACATCGCCGAGTCGTCCACGCCGCCCGCGTAGCCCGACAGCAGTTTGGTGGCATTCGTCACGTTGGACGGTGGTCGACGCCGACCACTTGCCACCCTGTAAGCCGCGCCCCACGGGTCAGCGTTGCCGGTCTCGGCGATGTCCCTGTTGAATTTGCACTCCGCTTCCTGCATCGACCTTCTGTATCCCGCTCGTAGCCTATTGGATTCCTCGTGGAGGTCCATCTCGCGCTGTCCGCCTTTCGCCCTGGAGTTCTTCCATTTCCGTCGTGCCCTGCGATACGCCCGGCGTAGCCGGTCCAGCGCAGGGCTCCACCATTCGTAGCCTGTTTCATCCCTCTTCGCTTTGGTCCCTAGACATTGTAAAGCTGTGTCAGTCAGTACGTCGGTGTAATGCCGGCAAAGCTCCGCTGCCGGCAGTCCCATTGTCAACCCTCCTAACCTATGGTGCAGGGTCGAGCAGAATCGATCCCAGTCCACACCCCGATCCCGGAAGGACTTCGGCTCTTTGCCCGGCGACGTACCCTGGTGGCGCGGAGATGCCTGGGGATCCACTATGTAGGTGATCAGCTGATGGTCGCTGTCCACCGCATCCTCATGCACGATCCAGTCACGCACAGCCGGTGATGCCCTTGAGGTGAGCGTGATGTCCACGTTGGACTCACCATTCGGGCTCCGTAACGTTGGTGGTTGGCCCCCCACATAATGCAGCATCAGTCCGTTGGTCAGGATGAACCCCTCCATGTTTTCCTTCCTCCGAGTGACTTCTGCGCCTCGGCCGATATAGTGCCGGCGCTCGCAGTGCCACATCGGGGAGTGCGCGTTGGAGTCCATCCCGATCAATATCGCCTTCCCATGTAATGCCCGCAGTACGCGGTCGAGGTGCACCAGGTGGACCTCGATGTCGTGGCTGTACTGCAGGTACGCCGACACGATGTGAAGATCCAGGTGGGGGGCCAAAAGGTGTGCCACCGTGCAGTGGGCAGTCGATAGGTGATGCAGGATCGTGCATGAGAACCCCTGGCTGATGATGGCAATCCCCGCTTTTGGACCCGCGCCATGCTCTGTGATGTAGTGCTGTCCCGGGTACTGTTCTTGGACCAGTACCACATCCAGCCCCAACTCCCGCGCGACTTCTGGCAGCTCCTTAGTGGCAGCCTCGCTGCCTTGTAAATTAATCTGCCCCACCCTGGTTCTGTCATTAACAGCCATATCGCGTGGTTGCCACCCATCTGGCTTCTGCGTGTTGGCGCGCGGGACAGCTCTTAGATGCCGTCGCGTGGTCCGCATGCTTCTTGCCGAAGCTCTTGCATGTAGCGCACATTACGGCAGTGGACGCACAGGAGTCCGCGCGGTGTCCCTTTTCGCCACACTTGCCACAGACCACTGAGTCACCCCTGCAGTACCGCTCTGGGTGCCCATATTGCTGACACCGATTGCAGCAAGTGACCTCCACGTAATCTTCCACCTTTATGCTGTCCCACCCAATATACACATGGCCCCGGTTGACTAATAAGTCTCTTAGCGGCGGCTCGCATTCTAGGACGACTGTCGTGTATTTGTCGCCCCTTCGGGACTTCTTGAAAGCCAACCGGCATGATTTCTTTAGTCTCTCCAGAGGCCACGTGTCGGTGTCAGCCAAGTTCTGTTCATGGATGGTGGCCAGAACGGCGTCCAGGGATGGGTCACCCTCGCAGTTACGCAAGGCGACCAGTGGTCGCCTAGTCCTCGGCTCCGAGACCCGGAGACTCGCCGGCATGGCCTTGGCAATGCGCTCGGTAGCCTCTTTGCTGGTGGTTTCCAATAATACCCCCGCATTGCCCACACGCTTTAATCGGGCTACCTGTACTCCCATCTTCGTGGGGTCCACCGACTTCTGTAGCTCTGCCTTCGTTTCGTCCGCTGTCTTTATCTTGCCAGTATCCGTCGGGTATATGGCCAGTAGAGGGCCCTGCTTCACCGGGACCTGTTGAGTCTGCCCCCGTGGCAGTCGTAACATCGCCGCATAGCTCGATGTCTCTGCCGGTGCTGCCATATTAGCGACGCTCTGTCCCGACAACTTAGCCTCTGCGTATCGGAGTTCAGCACGGCAAGTAGCCGTTTCCGCCTCCGCGAGACGCAAATCCAGTGCCGCCACAACTGCCAGAATCTCTAGGCTCAAACTATTTATTGCAGCTACGTCAGCCTTATTGAGCCTTGAGGCCGTCCCCGTAGCTATAGCTGCAATTCCGTCTAGGGCCGTCCTAGTCCTTTCTAAAAGGCCAGCCTTGGGCGTGTGCACCAGAGACGTCGCATCGTCTACATGGTCGTGTTCCTGTTCCAAATGGGATCCCGACGTCGTTGCTGATGGTGGGGGCGTCGGTGCAACCGGGCGGCTGCCGGCGACGGTGGTCAGGATACCACCCACGGGTGGGACCTGACTAGTCCTGAGGCGCGTCTTTTTCTCCGCGTTCTTGGCGGTTGGCTGCGCAGGCGGCGAATCGCGCGGCCTTTTTTCCGCCGTCTGGTCCGCTGGCTGGGGGGAGCGTCGGGGTGGCGATCTGGCCAGCGAGAGACGCGGCGAGAAGCCAATATCCCGCTCAGCCAGTAACTCCTCTACCTCCCTCTCAGACAGTGGAGGGGGAGGGGGGCCCCCCGGGGGGGGGCGCTGACATATTTAATTAGCCCAGGACAAGGACCAAGGCAAGTAAACAAACACAAGAAAAATAAAATCAAAATTTTGTCGCATACAAGTCCCGCATACACCTCGATGTCGTCCTAACTACGGCGCTTATGCGTATTTTGCTCCGTGCATACACCTCGACAGGCGAGATTTGCACGGGGTGTTCGCGTATTGGACTTAGAAATTTCCCAAGTCCGGTCCGATACACGACTGCTGGCGGCACACGCAAGTACAAAGAAACACAAAAGAAAATAAAATAAAGCAAGTGTCACTGTCACAGGGAGAGAAGATTTCAAAAGTTAAATGTCAAATGTCAAGTGTCAAATTGACGTAATGTCAAAATGACGAGAGTGTCACTGTCACTTAAAACACACAAATGTCAGCTGTCAGCTGTCACTGTCACAATAACACAAACTGTCAAACATAAAAGATGGCGTCCACACCGCACTTACACTAAAAACGTCACTGTTGCACAACACAAAAGGGTCACTTTCCCGGAACTACACGCCTCCCACACGTGGGTGGGGGGGGGGTTGGCACTCATGCGTCTCGCCCGCACAGCAATATGGCCGCCGGCGTTTATGGCCAGAGCCGCAAGATAGTACGGGATAGACTATGAGTTTGCACTTAACAATCGTGGCACTCGGAGTGGGGATACGCGGAGCAACTCGACACACGTCCGTCCTCGACGAGAGCCAACGACGAAGCCTAGGGACACTCCCACCACCTCCTCATGGTCATACCTACCTTGCGGTATACTGACCGAATCTTGGGAGATGCGCGCGCTACTTGCTCGGGGCTCTTTCGCGCGCGCACTTCGCTGGCTCCCTACAAATTCATAATTGCGGTCCCTTTCTCATGCCACTTCTCCCCCTTCTGGGGCGTGACGCCACAGTACGTGACTTCGCGTCGGGCTGCTGTTGATCTTGATCTTGACCTTATTCCTCATATATTCGCCTAATGGTGTGCCAGGTGTGCGCGAACTCGCGCAGTGCTTCAAAGTTTTCTGGGGTCCGTATGAGATCCTGGTGATAGACCGGTCCTGGTTCTTTCCTCTCGATCTTGTCTAGCATCTTGGACCTGGCGTCCGCGTACAAGTCACATTCCCAGAGTGCGTGATCGCGGCTCTCGTTTATCTCACCGCACGGACACGTCGCAGACTCGCACAGCGCCATCTTGTGTAGGCGCCGCCTGAAGCAACCGTGCCCGGTGAGGATCTGGGAAACCACATAATCCGGTTCGACCCAGTCTAAACTTAGCCTCACAGCAACGTCGGGAAAGAATTCGTACAACTCGCGTCCGTCTTCCGTAGACTTCCATCGATCCTGCCAAAGGGCAACGACATCCCTCCTGACTTCCGCCTTGAGTTTCCTGCGCTCCTTCGGGGCCAGTTGGACACTCTCCTCCGCAATTCGTCCCGCGCGAAGGACCTCCAGGTCGGCTGGAAGAACGCCCGCTAGCACTGGTAACGCCATGGAGCTAGTCGACCTGTAAGCCTTCGTCAGCAAAATTAGTGCCGGTCGTTGTGTTCGGAGCAGTGCTCTTCTCACCGCAAAGTTGGAGGAGCGTTTGTACCATACGGCCGCCGCATAGGACAACGTGGCCACATAGGTCCCTGAGAACAGGACTCTAAGGGCACGGAACTTGACACCCCAGGTCGATGCGGAAACTCTCGCAATCTTCCCGAAGCAATTTGCTGCGCTCTCGCCGATGAAACCTGCATGCGGCACGTAGGACTTAGCATCGTCCAGGGTCACGCCCAAAATTTTGGCCTGACTGACGCACGTTATTGAAGCACCATTCATACGAATGACTGGCGGTCTCGCGAATTTGCCCTTATAAGTCATCGTCTTAGACTTTCCCGGGGAAAAACCCAGCCGATTGCGGGTTCCCCATTCGGATATGCCGTCCAACGTGGATTGGGCCTTCCTCTCTATTTCCGCACGCGATCTGGCTTCAATAACGATTGTCACATCATCGGCGTAGGCTACCATGTGAACCCTCTCTGGTACCGGCAACAAAAGGAGATCGTTGAGGAGGAGGTTCCATAATGTCGGGCCTAGAACTGATCCCTGTGGACATCCCATAGTGCATGTCTTCCATGCCGCCTGGTCTCCGGTGAGGAGGAGTCCCACACGACGGTTGGTAAAATAACTGACCAAGATGCGATAGATGTTAGGCGGCGCACCGCACTGTTTCGCCTTCAAAAGAATCATTGGCCACCACGCGTTATCAAAGGCACCAGAGATGTCCAAAAGGACCAGCTGGACGTACTTCTCGTCACTGGTATCAGCAATCGTGTTAATGCGGTTGAGCGCTGTGACCGTGGAGCGGCCGCGCGAAAATCCGTGTTGCGAATCCGAAATGTTTCGATACAAGCACGGAGCACAGGAAACTATCACACGCTCAAGGACTTTGCCCAAAATGGGCAGTAGGGTAATCGGTCTGTAAGCCTTCGGATCCGAAAGAGGTTTGCCGTTGCCCTTCGGCAACACGATGAGTTTTCCGGTTTTCCAAAGGTCAGGGAATATCCCCTCCGCTATGCAGATAACAAACATGTGCCACATCTCGTCGGATGACGCTTTCCAAGCCCATTTGACTATTTTCGCTGAAATACCATCCATACCGGGGGCCGTGTTCGGTAAGCACCGGATGATCTTCTCGACGGTGCCTTTGTCTGGTGTTGGTGCGTCACCCCCATGGGGGGGAAACGCAGCGGCGACCCGAACCTCCCGGTGGTAGTCGATATCATTTCCACGATTATCGTCTGGGTACAGTGTCTGTAGCAGGCCATTCATGGTGTCCCCCGTGGTCTTCGTATATCCTTCAACGAGTTTGATCCCATGTAATTGGTTTGGCGGGGCGCGTAGACGCCCACTCGCCTCGCGGTAAGCTGCTCCCCATGGGTCGTCGTTTCCAGATTCCGCTATGGTCCGGTAGAATGCCAACTCTGCTTCTTTCATTGCCGACTTGTATTTCAGGCGGGACATCCGAAGTGCGTCGTGTAGAGACTTCTCCCTATCTCCTCCCACACGACGGGAACTCTGATAATCCCGGCGAGCACGGGCAACGGCGTGCCGGAGCGCATCTAGTTCTGGGGACCACCATTCGTACTTGCCATTGTCCTTCCGCGCGCTGTGCCCCAGTACATCCCGGGCAGTGCGGAGCAAAATCGACGAGTACTGTTCACTGTATCTCTGGGCTGGAAGCTTTCTGTTCAGTCTATCCATACGAGCATGCAGCGTCGAGCAGAACCTATCCCAGTCGACTCCCTTCACACGGAACGGCTTCGTGATCTCTTCACACTTTTCACTGGAGCTATTACTTGGGCTGCTAGAGGATGCCTCGAAGGTGATCAGTTGGTGGTCGCTTAGGCTGGCGCCCTCGTGTACCGTCCAATCGCGTACAAAGATACCTCTCGTAGATAGTGTCAAATCCACATTCGATCTTCCATTCGGACCGCTGAACGTGGGTGGTTGATCTGGCGCATTGTGCAGTAGAAGATTCCGTCCGAGTATAAATCCCTCCATCTAATCTTCCTATGCTCCGTATCGGGTCCACGACCGGTGTATTGCCTCCTCTCACAGTACCACATTGGGGAGTGTGCGTTGCTGTCCACACCGATGAGCAAACGCTCACCAGACAAGCGTTGAAGCACACCCTCCAAGTTCTCCAGGTGTAGGCTAATGTCGTGACTATATTGAAAATACGCGGCGATCAGGTGTACCCTGAGATTCTTGTACGCGATATGGACTACGGCGCAGTACTCGTTGCTCAGGTGGTGTAGTAATGTACAGGCGACACCACGATTAGCTACGAAGACGCCAGCCCTCGGGCTCTCGCCACACTGGAGTATGCCGGGGCGGCTATGATATTGCTCCTGGACCAGGATGATATCAAGCCTATGCGAACTCGCCAACACCGACAACTCGGTGGTGGCTGAATCGGAACCCTGTAAGTTTAGCTGCCCTACACGTAAGCACTGTACCTCACGATCCATACTGTAGCATATTGGCGGCCTGCTGTTCGGCGTGATGGCGAGCTGGGCAGTTGGCCGCAGCCGTCGCATGGGACGAAGCATCCTTGTGCTTGAATCTCTTGCAGGTGGCGCAACACGGCGACGTCGTCTGGCATTCAGCCGACTTGTGACCGGTCTCTCCGCACTTCCCGCAAGTCATTGTGGCGGCCCGACAGTACCTCTCCGGGTGCCCGTACTGCTGGCATCTGTTGCAGCAGGTGGCCCGTACGTGGTCACAGACCTCAGCCTCGTCCCAGCCGATGTAGACCCGGCCAAGGGCGACCAACTTATCCCGAAGCGGCATCGAACACTCCAGAAGGACAAGTGTTTTCGGACCAAACTTGCGCTTAAGAGCCACTTTGCAGCTAGACGCAAACTTTTCGGCGGGCCATTCTGGGTCTTCGGCGATGTTAATTTTGTGCAGGTCCTTCAGTAGCTGCTCGTCGGAGATCTCGCCGAGCAAGTATCGCAAGGAGACCCGGGGCAGGCGGGACTTGGGATCCGATGCCTTTAGGCTGGGCGGAGCCGCAGCCTTTAACTTCTGGGCTGCCTCTTGGGTAGTGGTCCTCACCACGATCCCGGAGTTTCCAACCATCCGTACACTTTGTACTCTGATTCCCTCCGTGGCGGGCTTTATAGCCTCCTGTAGAGCCTTTTTCGTGTCCTCTGACGACTTAATGCCATCATCCGCTGGGTAGAAGAGTACGGCTGGGCCCTTCTGCATAACTGGGATTGGGGCCTTTCCCTTGGGCATTTTCAGGGCTGCAGAGTAGGACGGACCAACACTTGGTGCAGGGCCAAAGTTGGATGCTAGAGGGGCCACTGGTGCGGGTCGTTTGGACATTTCCAGCTCCATTGTGGTGACACGAAGCTTCATGGCACTGACCTGGTGCTCTGTTTCCGCCAAGCGCAGTTCAAGAGCCGCTACTACAGCCAGGATGTCCTGGCTGTGTGAAGCGATAGCCGTCTTGTCGGGTATGTTGAGCTTGTTGGACGAGTTGGCTACCGCTGCAATGCCCTTCACGGCCTGGTGCACCATGTCAAGAAGCTCCAGCTTTCCCTTTCCGGCTAATCCCGAACTCGGTTCTGATGGCGGAAAACATACTGATGGGGCCTTGGTGATTGGTGGTTCCTGGACATTTTTCCTGGCCGTTACCCTCCGACGCATCACCTCCTGAACTTCCTCAGGTGATGAGAGCTTCCTTTTGTGACCGGACGCAGTCATCACCGTTTTGGTGACATGGGCCTCCTCCATCGAGAAGTCCACCATTGTGGGCCTAGTGGGCGGGGTGCCGAACCCCTGGGGTGGTGTCCTGGCCAAGGAGTGCCGCGGTCTGATACCCGCCTCCTGACCCATTGCCTCCAGTGCCTCCATCTCCTCATACTTGCGGGCCAGTTCTTCCTCGATGAGGTCCCGCTGGAGCCGAGCCGCTTCATCCTCGTCGGCCATGGCCGACGGTGGAGTATCGACACGCCAAGGGAGTTCGTGTATTGAATCCCCCTATTTGAAACAAATTCCAAATCGGACCGAAAAATGCTACCGCAAAACGGACCGAAGTACAGTGCCGACTGGCAACACTACGTGACGGTATGTCAGCTGTCAGCTGACACTGACAGATGTCAGATGTCAAACTGACAACGACACTGACAGACGTCAAACGTCAAACGGAACAAAATGGTGGCCGCCTGAGCACGCGGTTAACCTCCCTAACCTCAAACCACGTGCACGGCTAATACACAGTAATAATTAATAAGCAATAATAAAGATGGGGCGAAGGCCACCAGGACCTGTCCAAATAATTGGAGCAGGTACGGTGCCCGAGTGTTCTGCCTCTATTAAATATAAGAACACTTACCAATTTGTGCCACGATAAATACACAGATAATAACTCAATGAAACAATACCACGATCACAATATAAATATCTACGTAGATATATAAATATCGACGAAGACAAATAATAAACAATAGAACAATAAAACACTATATAAGCGATATCGCAAGCACCTCTGCGCACGTCCGTCCGCTACGAAGGCCGAGCGCGAAGCCTAGGGACAGTAGGATCCTCATCAGTCCATTTATTCGTGATACGTTATTAAAATCGAGGCTATAGGCTATTTCCAGAAAGTTCTAGTTAATCTCGCCGCGTACCCGGTGTACCCGTGTTTTCTTCCTTTGTGTTCATCGTTACAGCTTGCAACCGGAGTTTCCTTAGCAGTACTAATATTCTATTCTGCTCTTCTCAATAGATCAATGTATTTATATTTTGAGACTGGCAACACTACGTGACCGGATGTCAGCTGACACTGACAGATGTCAGTTGTCAAACTGACAACGACACTGACAAACGTCAGACGTCACCCGTCACTTGTCACCTGTCAAACGTCACAAGATGGTGGCCGCCTGAGCACGCGGTTAACCTCAAACTACGTGCACGGCTAATACACAGTACAATCAATAAGAAGATTACTTATTAATAAGCGATGAAGGGTGGACGTCACCAGAACCTGACCAAATAATTGGAGCAGGTACGGTGCCCGAATGTTCTGCCTCTATTAAATGTAAGATCACTTACCAATTGTAACACGATAAATACACAGATATTAATAAACACAGTGAATCACTACGGTATCCACGCAGATAAATAAATATCTACGTAGACAAACACAATAAAACAATAGAACAATATAATAATAGTGAGAAATCAACTTAAATTCGCACAACGACTCCGCGCACGTACGTCCGCTACGATGGCCGAGCGCGAAGTCCTAGGGACAATAATCCCACCTGCCTCCCATGGCCTGACCAACCTTACGGTCATCCAAGCCGAATCGCGGGGATCGCAAGGCACATGACGGTACCAAGCTTTACCCCTACAAAGTGTGGAAATCCCCTGCAAGCAGGCTTTTACCACACGTTGTCCCCTGCTAACATCCCGAATGGAGGTGCGCGACTCTGTTTCTAAGCACGTCACCTCTCAGCACGGTGACTCCAGCCTTCGGACTGTCTCCACACTCCAGCATGTGGCGCTCTCCTGGATATTGCTCCTGGGCGAGCACCACGTCCAGCCCCAACTCCCGCGCAATTGCTGGGAGCTCCTTGGTCGCCGTTCTGCTGCCCTGCAGATTAATTTGGCCCACTCTCAGCTTCCTGTTATAATCCATAGTTGGTCGTGGCTATCCATCTCTGCTCAGCGTGCAGACGCGCGGGGCAGGACCTGGATGCAGTTTTGTGGTCCGTGCTCTTCCTACCGAATTGCACGTCCCACAGGCTGTGAACTCTGCATTGCATGCATCAGCGCGGTGTCCCTTACTGCCACAGCTGGCGCAGACCAAACTCTCGCTCCTGCAGTGCCGTTCAGGGTGACCATATTGCTGGCACTTATTGCAGCAGGTGACGGTGATATAGTCCTCTACCCTGATGCTTTCCCAGCCAATGTAGACGGTTTCTCTACTCACCAGCTCGTCCCTTAGCTTCGGATCGCATTCAAGCACCACCGTGGTATTGTCCTCCCCCCGTCTGGACCTTTTAAATGCGAGCTTACAGCTCCTGCGTAGTTTTTCAAGGGGCCATTCGTCAGTGGTGGTCAAATTCTGTTCGTACAGATCCTTTAAAAGGGCATCCAGTGTTGGATCGCCTTCGCAGTTCCTAAGGGTGACTAGTGGGTTTCTTCGCCTTGGCTCCGTCACCCGCAGGCTGGGGGGCATTGCCCTGACGATTTTTTCCGCTGCATCCCGGCTGGTTGTCTGTAGTAGAACCCCCGCATTGCCGACTTTTTTGAGGCGATGCACCTGGACCCCCATTCTCGCCGGGTCCACCGTTTTCTTTAATTCTTCCTTGGTTGCCTCCGCTGTTTTTAGTGTGTCCACTTCCGTTGGGTAGATGGCCAGCATGGGGCCGCCGCTTGCGGGAACGGCCTTAGTTTGCCCACGCTGAGCGCCGCCGCATAGCTTCCCGTAGATGATGGCGTCAATGCAGAAGCACCCAGGGGCGCCTGCGCCAGCAGCTTGGCCTCGGCGTGGCGAAGCTCGGCCCGGCAGGTTGCCGCCTCGGCCTCCGCCAGCCTCAGGTCCAGCGCTGCCACCACCGCCATTATCTCAAGGCTTAGGCTGTTAATAGCGGCCACATCCGCCTTATTTAATCTCGACGCCGTCCCCGTGGCGATGGCCGCAATGCCGTCCAGGGCCATCCTGGTGCGTTCCAGCAAAACGGTCTTGGTTGCGTCGGCCATTGACGTGGTCAAGTCCAGTTCTTCTTGGCCCTGGCCCGCTGAGACAGCAGAGTCCACTGCTGCCGGCGGCACTGGGGACACCGGGTGGCTGCCAGTTGTGGTCAAGATTCCTCCCACAGGCGGAACCTGGCTGCCCGTTCTGAGCCGTGACTTTTTTTCGGCGTTCCTTTGCGTTGGATTCTCAGGCGGAGAGCCCCTGGGCCTCTTCTTCTCTCCCACTGCAGCTTCCTCTGGCAGCGTTGTTTGGCGCCGGGGAGGTGATCGAGCCAGGGAGGACCTTGGTGAGAAGGCCCGTGACTCCTCCTGACGTCGTTGCTCCGCCGCGAGTGAAGGCTACCGAGGGGGGGGGGGGGGTGGTTCCTCTTGCGGTTCCGACATGCTACAGAAGCCGGTTTGTCCGAGTGATGTTAATTACAGAGAAGAACGACTTTTTTTTTTTTACAAGTCCGCAACTACCTCACTAATGTCCTTATCGCGGCGCTTATGCGTATTTTGCTCCGTGCATACACCTCGACAGGCGAGATTTGCACGGGGGGATTTGCAAGCAAGGTCTTACAGCACAAATAAAGGCAATATTCTAAAAAATTTAAAAAGTTGAAAATTAAAGGGTGTCCCCATACATACATAGTTACGCCAATTAATAAAGACTTCTGAGTTTTATCGGCGCTCATACAATTTAGAGGTCTAGCTTAATTGGCACCAACCTCAAATAAGGTAAATAAATAAAATGGTGCATTTCCCTTGATGGACGAACAATGGACGAAGTTTGTACGGAACCCTCGGTACGCGAGTCCGACTCGCACTTGGCCGGTTTTTTTTTCTTATGTTGAATTTAAGGTTTGTGTGTGACAAATAAATATTTTATTCTTTCTTTTGAGTTTTTTCTATACCTACTATACTTCGTTTTCATAACACATTGTTAAGTGTAATATAATTATCAATCAATTAAATAAATAATAAAAATAAATATTCTGGGACATTATTCCTCACACACGGCTATCTGACCCCAAATGTACTATGGAAGCCAGTTAACTGATATACTACATATACTACTTTTCTTTTGTAAATACATACATATATAGATAAAGATATATATATATATATACATAGATAGGTTGAAAGAGGGAAGGCTGCCAGTTGGCGGCGGCGATAACTTCGAGAAAATTGTCGACATTATAGTTTGTATTTTTGTAGTTTTATAGTTCTTAATTATTATTTTATGCTCTCTATGATTCAGTTAAGTTTAAAATTGTATTGTATATGCTTGGAAAGGCAGAATTCGGAAAGTCCGTTTTATTATATTAAGAACACCTTGTAATACCCAAATTTATACAAATAAAATATTTCTATTTCTAAAACTTGTAATTTAAATAATAATAAATAATATATCAATCAGTCCTTGAATGTTTTTTTTATTAGGTATAGCTTTGCTCGGCTTTTTTTTTTCTAATATATTGTAATCGGATACTGTCATATAGCAACGAATTGTTGCTTCCTAATGGTACCTCAAAACTTAGTGAGATGGCGCTATATGACATTCTCTGTATCAGACCCTAAAAAGATGCAGTTTGACCTCTGCTGTATGTGTTCCCTTTCAAGTGATCCCTTTATACTGATTTATGCGAGATATAGATTCCACGCGGACTAAGTCGTAGGGCCAGCTAGGTAACAATAAAATACGTTAATATAGTTTTTAGGGTTCCGTACCCAAAGGGTAAAACGGGTCCCTATTACTAAGACTGCTGTCCGTCTGCCACCAGGCTGTATCTCATGAACCATGATAGTTAGACAGTTGAAATTTTTACAGATGATGTATTTCTGTTGCCGCTATAACAACAAACAAATACTAAAACACATAATTAAATAAATATTTAACGGTAAAAAAAACACGCTTGTTATATGGGCCACCATACAACAAACGTGTTTTTGTTTTTATAGGGGGGTAAAATAGGGGATGTACGTTCGTATGAAACTGTCTGTTTTGATAATAAATCCATGAAATTTGGTATTTAGGTATATGGTTAAAAATTAAGATAAAGGTGTTTCAGAGTTAAGCTGGTAAGCTATGGTCTGACTTTTAAAACATATTTAAATAAAATAAAAAGCTTGCAGACAAGATTCTTAAAATATCTATCAGATAAAAAACTAAAAAGTCATTAAATAAAAACTATAATAAAATGTTGTGTAAGTATGCATAATATTGAGCTAATGAAAAAATCAAATCTATACTTTAATATTATAAAGCTGAAGAGTTTGTTTGTTTGTTTGTTTGAACGCGCTAATCTCAGGTACTACTGGTTCGATTAGAAAAATTATATCAGTGTTGTATGTCCCATTTATCGAAGAAGGCTAAAGGCTACTTTATATTCCGGGAAAACATAAGATCCCACGCGAACGCGGGTGAAACCGCGGCGCCGTAGCTAGTGCACTATAAAACCAACGTACTTGGGAAAGCGGGTTCCTATTGGGGTGTATGACGTATGTATAAGAAAGAGTTTTTTTTTAATTCTTGAAACTTCATTACAAAATTGCAATAATCAATCGGACAACGAAAGTCACATAATGAATTAAAACAATTGCAAAACATAAATACTTTTACTGAACTGAACTTTGAACTGAATACAGTTCACACACTCGTATACAGAGACAGACAGAATAAGACGTAAAAGATGATTAGCGATAGTGGTATAATAAAGGGTATAATTATTGTGATCTAAGTATAAATAAAATAAACATTAAAATACTTACTTAATTTTTTGTTAAAAAAAATACGTGTGGCACACGGGGACTGCTGCGGTAAAGCTATTGCATAGCATTTTTTATCAACTTATGCATTTATAATTATTTATTTATTTTTTATTAATGCAGTTTTTTTTTTTTTTTTTTCTTTGATATTAATTCAAGTTTTTTCTTTGATACCTATACACCTATATACTTTCTCACAATCAGCATACACATACATAAATATATGTTTGTGTGGGAGGTGTTAGGTTTTTCGTTACGGATTTTTTTTTGGTATGAAATTTCTTGATTCCGTCGCCGCGCTCAAAGCCCGAAGCCCGCGATAAAAGCTATACAATAGCTTAAAAAATATGCATCCTTTCAGCTCTATCAGAAACCGGAAAGTGGGTCAAATTTAACTAGCAAGATTCCACCCGGACAAACATACATACATTGCAAGTTAATATAAAGCTTGTAAAAAATTACTTACGTTACCGATCAACACTTGTACTGTAGGTACATGCCCCTGGAACGCGCGCCCGCGCCATTCAATATGAAAATAAGGTTTTATTTCAGGGGTATCATCATACCACCACATCTGGTTTCATTAAAGAATGAAAATGATAACTTAAATTACTTACCATAATATACGGAGCGTTAAAGTTTTTCTCCGGGTGGGTCATTTCAAGAGTGACAGGCCACATTGTAAATTGCCCTTGTACGTTACTAACATGAACGAAAAACTATTAAAACCTACTTTAAACTTATCAAAAATTAATAAACTTAAATCTAAATTATAACCTAATCCTAAATGGTAAAACATAAATACAAATAATTATATTATTTCATAGTTACTTATATTCTTTCGTATTCTCTCAGCAATGTGTCTCTCAAAAATATTTTCCATTCCGACAAGAAAAAAAAATAGTACAAGCAATAAACACTGCAGTATATGGTCACCTCAAGCCATAGATAACCTCTCAAAAGGATACCATTTGGACTAGAGATGCGCAAAATGTGTCACTGAATTGAAAATATATAAGTATATATTTTCAGCTCAGTGATATAGGTATATCACTCTTGTATATCAGTAGCTCACTATTGTCGTCTCGTAGTAAGTCTCATTTAACATAGGTAGTAGTTGAAGTGTAGGGTTCGGCTGCAAAAACTAATTTACAACAAATACAGATCATTCAAAATAAAACTAAAATTATTTTTAATTTTACTTATTGAACACCAACGGCAATTTAATAGAACTAAATTGATTACAATCACACAAATATATACCATATGTTTGCTTATAAAAAAAAACTGACCAAAGATATTAGATACTTCCAAATAACTTTTACAAAAAAATCACAAATTCGAACTCGAAAAATGGGTAATGCTAACAATATCTGCTTATACACTCCACAAACTTTACTAACTTTAAACTTTAAACTAACTATGAAATTAGAAATAACGAATTTGAAGGTGCTAACCTTTATAACAAACTTCCTAATGATATAAAAGAAATAGTCTTTCTCATTATTCAAAAAGAATTACAAATTTTACATTTATTTATTTACATATTGAAAAACAGTTAATTAATTGCGTTAATTAATTAATGCAGTTACTTTCAAGAACTCTTTGTGATAGAAATTGCCTTTCAACATGTTATAGGGACCATGTAATGTTGATTCATTTATTTCGCTAGGCGACTAAAATAAAATGGTTGCTTACCCACATTTACATTGTATAATAAAAAAAATAATCATAAATGATATTAAATTAGATTCTACTAAACAGTTTTTATATGTATAACATTCGTCGTTTCGTCCGATCATTGAATATTCAACTTATGTTACCCTGTATTTCTCATTGTAAGTGGATAATATTTTGTTTTTAAGAAATAAATTTCTCAAACCATATTAAAGACTAGCTGTTCCTCGCGGCTTCACTCGCGTTCCCGGGATAAAAAGTAGCCTATAACCTTCAGGAACTATGTAGTTTCCTAATAGTGAAAGATTTTTTTAATCGGACCAGTAACTCCGGAGATTACCGGTAACGATAAAGGTAACCGATAACTCTTCAGCTTTATTATTAGTACATAGACTAGCTTTTCCGCGCGGTTTCACCCGCGTTCCCGAGAGATCTTGTGTTTTCCCGGGATAAAAAGTTGCCTATAACCTTCCTCGATAAATGGGCTATCCAACACTGAAAGAATTTTCTTTTTTTCAAAAAGAACCGATCGATTCCTGAGATTAGCGCGTTCAAACAAAAAAACTCTTCAGCTTTATAATCTAATATATAAAATTGTCGTGTCGCGGTGTTTGTAGTTAAACTCCTCCGAAACGGCTTGACTGATTCTCATGAAATTTTGAAAATTTCTCCTGAGATTCGGCTGATTTCTTTTTTGTTGTGTTTGATGAAGTCTGAGGAAGGTTTTTATGGAGAGAAAAAAAGTAAATAATACGAGCAATACAAACCACTCTGTCCCCAGCTGTCAAACATTAGACGTATTCAACACAAAACAAAGGCGCGTTAGACAGAACGAAATCTGTCGGGGCACCTATTAACATACCCTGACACTGGCGGAATTGTGTGAAATAAACACATCTGATGCCATCTAAACAAGAAGTGAAGTGAACATAAAAAAACCAATGTTACTTTGTTTTAGAGAAATAGGGATATACTTGCGTAAGTTGGAAAATTACAAGTCTAAACGTGTTTGAATTTGCTTACGGAATCGCCTCACAACTTATCGAAGCAATTTGATAATTCGAGAGCTTACAAATTCATTTTCAGCAACAATGGAAAAAAACAAACAAAAAACTCGTCACCACTTGAGGTGGAAAGTTTAATTACTGCATTTGAATCACATTCCATACTCTGAATCTACAAAAATAAAGAGCACAAAAATAGCTAGAAAATTGCATAATTTGAAAGGGGTATTTAGCCAGGAAGTAGCGAAAATAAAAAAGATGTTCGAATCGAATAAAGTTAAAACTACTTGGAACATTATCAACTCTGAAAGAGGAAAATCTCAAAACTGTAATAAGCGTATTGAGTTAAATATTAATAATAATATAATTTGTGAAGATAGTCAAATTACACATACCTTTAATTTATTTTTTACTAATATACCGGTAGATACGACTAGCTCTTTGAGTTCTTCATCAATAGATTCTGAATTATTATTGAAGTTATTGTAGTCTTCCGTGATTTATCTAAAGCTTTCGATTGTGTTGATCACCGAACACTCATACGTAAACTTAATTATTATGGAGTCAAGGGTACAGCACTTGATCTGATGAAGTCGTATCTTGGGGAAAGAACTCAAAGTGTTGATGTCAATAGAGTTAAATCATCTGGTTCTCTTGTGCATATGGGTGTGCCGCAGGGCTCTATTTTAGGTCCTTTTCTATTTTTAATTTATATAAATGATCTTCCCTTTTATGTTAAAAATACCTGTGGAATTGTACTGTTTGCTGACGATACCTCACTGCTTTTAAGTGTTGATAGACTGAAATCCAATTATGACGATGTAAATGGTGCATTAACTCAGGTATTAAATTGGTTTACTGTTAATAATTTAGTTTTAAATGCAAAGAAAACTAAATGTATTAAATTTGCACTACCCAATGTAAAAAAAGTAGGATGTAACTTGGTGCTAAATAATGAATATCTCAATCTTGTTTTTAGGGATTACTTTAGACTCAAAACTTCAATGGGGCACCCAAATATCATGTCTCGCGGGGAAGTTTAGTTCGGCTGCTTATGCAGTTAGAAAAATTAGACAGCTAACAGATGAAGATACAGCTCGATTAGTTTATTTTAGCTATTTTCATAGTGTTATGTCCTATGGCATTTTGCTTTGGGGTAAGGCCGCTAATATAGAAGCTGTTTTCATTTTGCAAAAAAGAGCGGTGCGAGCAATTAATAATTTGAGTTCTAGAGCTTCCCTCGGAGATAAGTTTAAACAAATTAGTATCTTCACAGTAGCATCTCAGTACATTTATGCAAACATATTATTTGCACAACAAAATATTAGTCTTTTGGTAAAAACAAGTGACATGCACACTATTAATACTAGAAATAAGCATAAACTTGTAACCTCTGCTTATAGACTCCAAAAAGTGCAAGGTTCATTTTTGGGTCTGTGTACACGCTTCTATAATAAGATCCCTCCTGCACTTTTAAATGTGGTACAAAAGGCATACTATAACGTTAATGAATATTTGAATGACGACAATACTTGGGTGTAGCGCTCGCTCTTGCAGGATAAATTTTATGTAATAGTCTAAGTTTGTTTTGAAAAGAGTAATTGCTGAGTTTCTTGCCGGCTCTTCTCAGTAAAAGCAACCTTCCGAACCGTGCGTTAGAGTCTGACTATTCTTAAGTGCCTGTGAAGGCCTATTTGAATGAATAAATGATTTCATTTCATTTCATTATTTCATTTCATTTCACTACCACTGAGCTATCATCGCCTTATCGCATTCTTATAAAGTAAAAAAATGGTATTGGCCTTCCATTCTCAAATCCAAAAGATTTTCAAATGCACCTCGTGATATTCTGTTATCCAGCCAAGTTTTTACCCATTGCTTTCGTTTTTTATTTGAAATGAAATGCAGCAGCAGCTGCTTGAACGTGACGATGAGAGGGCATTTTCGCTTATGATTTTTCTAAGTAAATGTAAATGGGCTTGTAATATTTTACACAAGTAAAACTCACAAAACTTATGTAAACATTATTTACTGTATGTTTATTTATTAGTGTAAATGTAGCCGTAAGATACTTACATAAATTTTACGAAAGCAAAAATTTGAAATCGTATGAGCTAAAGAGAAATTAACTCTTTGGTAATGATATACATATATCTTTTATATCATTAACTCCCGAGCTACACAACTCTATTTTGACGACACCATTACTGGCTGCGCAGGCGGCGCTTACAAGTCTAACCTAAAATTTTAATTATTTCCAATACTATATTATTATTAAATAATATATCTTAATTCTTATATTTTGGTGGACCCCTTCATTGGGTAAGTTGTGCATTTATATTGCTTTTGTAGTTTATTTCAAATGCCTTTGTATTAATTTGTGTGCATAACCTCATCATGACTTTCATGTTTGCTTAAACCACATTATTACCACATTTACATCATTTTACTATTACTGTACTTTTGTCAATATACTTTTAAGTTCAATTGGTTTTTGTTGAGTAAAATCATACCTTACCTTTTTTTGATAAACGTACTTACTTTAGTCTTTCCATTTTCTTTAAAATAGCAAAAAGTCCTTCTGCTTAGCTTTCGCCCTAAAACCTTGACTGCCCCTTCTTGATTACTAATTAATTAATACCATCTTTACATTTCCCATTTATCGGTCATCCATCAATTTCATGCATCATCAGCTTTGCTTCGCCGCACTGGAATCAAGGGGTGTTAGTAGCGTAGCAGTCAAGGTCTATACCTAAATGAACATTGTAGTAAATAACTAAGTACCTTCTCTAAATTCCAGGATTTTTCGTCGAACCTAGACGTCACGGCAGACCTCGCGTTACGTCACAAAAAGGACATATCTGATTGCCGCTGTCTCTGCCAACCTACCTTTCGGCCACATTACCGAACAAAATTGACAACGTTGCTTCCGAACGAAGTCTACTATTCGAGGTATTCCTGTAGTTAATAGCTGTGACTAATATTCGGAGAAAGAACTCTGCCCTGCATTTTTTTAATGTAAATTTTTTAACAAACTTAAATAAAGGAGGAGGTTCTCAATTCGTCGGTTTTTTTTATATATGTTCCCCGAAGACGCCTGAACCGATTTGGAAAATTATTTTTTGTTTGTATATAATTCCCAGGTGGTTCCATTGGCACCAAGTTAAGATCTGATGATGGGATCCCAGAAAAATCGAGAGCAACCCTCAAATTTTATATCTTAAACTATTTAAGTATTTGCGTCTGGTACACATCATCTCATGTTGCTGAGCTGATGAGGGAAAATATTACTCCTTAACTATTATGAACTAGTGAATCATTCTTTAAATATTATAGGCTCGTATAGGCCGCTACTTACCTACGTTCCTTTGAGTTAGTCAGGTGAGCTGATGATGGGAGGTACAACTCTTTATTAGTTAGGAGTTAAAGAATAATTCTTAAAATTATTTGGGTTATTGTGTTGGGAGTCTTAATGTTATGCTACTGAACACTTATGAACACTAAAAAATAATAAATAAAAAAATACGTGTGGCACTCGGGGACTGCCGCGGTAAAGCTATTGCATAGCATTTTTTTATCAACTTATGCAATTATAATTATTTATTTATTTAGGCAGTTTTTTTTTTATATATTAATAGATACCTATACACCTATATACCTTCTCACCAACAGCTGCTTACGTATTCGTCCGATTTCGGAGCAGCTCGTCTTAGGTTTTATTTTCGTTGCGGAATTTCTTGATTCGGTCGCCGCGCTCAAAGCCCGCGATAAAAGCTATACAATAGCTTAAGGTGACGCCGCGTTAAGCTTAAAAATCTGAAATTCAACGTGCTGCGTCCCCCTCCCTACTATAGCGACCTCTCATAGAAAACCCGCGTAAACGGAACGGGCGTATGCGACAAAATGGTTTTTATTGTTCTCAAATCGATCCTCAATGCCGGTAAAATTGGAATCTCTTATTTTAAAGAGGTATTTTTGATTAATTATTTTGTGTTATAAAAGTTAACCAATCGTGTTATGCAACGTACAAAATAAAGTCAAACATGACATGATGATTTCTTACAATAAATTTCAGTTCGTTCGCTTCAGTCATTGTTGAGAAAAATCGGAATCCTTGCAACCAAAATCTTCAAGGCGTCGCCCTAATATTATCTGGGGTAGTGCCCCCGCCTAGTCGAGCATGGCCGTACGTTATTTTCTCGAAGACATTCGGGCCATTTTCGAGCGAGTGGGGGCCGCGTAGGGGTGTGTCGAAGTTGATGTACCGCGGTGAGCGGCAGCCGCGCTCATTAGCGCAAGCGAGTAGATGTTGTTTGCATGTGCCCCGAACCATATGATTCCGGTTTTCATCTAAAATTTCGTTTCTTTGTTATTATTGGCTTAACTAATTTGTTTAATGATACTGTTTGTTAGCGATTTGAATGTTGTTTGGATAATTTTAGTATATACTAGCTGACCCGGCGAACTTTCATTTGATAACCATATTGAGAAAGTAGTGATAAAATATGTAATCCGTCATTTTGTAGCGGCGGCCATCTTAGATTTACAATGATACCGAATGTATTAAATTATATTTTCACCAGAACTAAAGGTGGGTACCTTTCGAATCAATCCGTCAACAGGAAGGGGGTCAAATTTCAATTACTAGATATGACCCCAAAAATAAACAGGGCAAGCAAAATAAAATCGTTTAATAATAGGGCAAAAAAAACACGTTTTTAGTATTTGTTGTTATTGCAACAGAAATACATAATTAGTGAAAATTTCAACTGTCTAGCTATCGCGGTTCTTGAGATACAGCCTTGAGACAGACAGACGGACGGACGGACAGACAGATAGCGAAGTCTTAGTAATAGGGTCCCGTTTTTACCCTTTGGGTACGGAATCCTAAAAAAGGAGGACTATCTACAAAAACCGACTTCAAAAACTGAAAAGCATAAAATAAATATTTTCTTTCTACATCATATTGAAGTCGGGTTTTTTTATTTATAAATTTAACACTTTTAAGTAACGAATATGGGTAGACCTAGTAAGGTAGCTTTTCGAATGCGGAAACGACGGCTAGATGAAACGGAATAAAACAGAACCGTACAGAAACAGAAATATTGAAAAAATATGAATGAAGGTCCCATCAAAAATATAACATGTAAAAAATGCACAAGTCTAGCAATGCAGTTCTTCTGCCGTAAAAAGTTGTGAAATCGAATGTTAACCAAGTCGGTTAATTCAGTACGTACCTACCTATCTATGGGAGCAGCTATCCAACCACTTTTTCATAAATGTATACCTTGTTAGTTAGCTAACAACATCTTAATATATATATTTCTTGTGTGCGTGTGTATGTGACTGAACTCCTCCTAAACGACTGGACCAATTTGGATGAAATTTTGTGTGTATATTTGAGCGGGTCCCTGGATGGTTTGAAAATACAATTGGACCCGGTAGATGGCGTCGTAATCGAGTTTGGACAGGACAACGTCTGTCGGGCCCGCTAGTTTCATTATAATTGTTAATCATCATTATGTGCTTAATGTTTGTTTTGTTTTTCAGGAGGTATGCGGATTGGACTGACCATCATATTGGGACCTAACAACACCTCAATCACCTTGTTGGAATGAGAAGTCTTTTATCGCTGCTGCTTTTTGCCTGCTGTCAGCGCACAAGGCTTAGCTTTTGTCAAAAACTGTGCTGCTATTTGTGCTTGCGGTATTTCTTCAATTTAATACAAAGATCACTATCCGATCTCGCTTAGTGGTTCCATGTGGTGTGGTGGTAAACCATTCATCTCTTCTCTTACTTAACTCAAAAATGCAAAATGGGACTATACGGGAAATACATTTTTTATTTTATTAATTGACAACTGGCAATTTATTGGGCATTACGGGCATGTAACAGAGACAGCAAGACTTACTTAAACTGCGCAAACGAGATAGCAATTTCAAATTTTGTTCAATACACACAATAGGGTATTTGCCTGTATTCAAAATAAATTATCCAACCTTAACCAATGTATAAAATCTAAAAAAAAAAGAAACCACGATTATTTTATTAAATTTATCCTTATTATGATTTTTTTTGACCAATCAAACCATAAAGAGTATGTTATATAATTAGGACGTCACATGCTTGTATTTCATACAAAACTCCATATAAACCTATCGTTTTGACATTTCATATTTCTGATTTGAATGTCAGCCAAATACCCTATTCAAACGTGTATTCCACGATCCCAAAACCGTATCTTCCTATTTTGATTTTATCGTAGTCTTAATGATAACATAAGCTAAATCAGTACCTATTATCTCTATCAGTGAAGCTCCCAAAATGCATTTTGTTTAAATATAACCAACATACAATTTTCCGTATTGTACCAGCATGTGAGCTGAGCTGTAATATTTTTTTTATGCATTAATATGTCGCATTAGTCGCATAAGAGCTAGTAATTTATATTTGTCCTTTTACCTACTTAAAAGGGACAAGACAAGATAAATGTCGACAATAGTGTATTTAAGGTTTCCGTATCCAGAATTATTTTATAGAGTTTAAAAAAATAGATCTTGTATGGAGTGAAATATTATATTATGCAGTCTTTGTGAAACATCAGAAAAAGTTCATTGTCATTAGATCGGTATTGAAAATGTACGAAAATTAGTACATACTTATTAATTTTTAGTTAATAGTTGATGTTAAAAAATACAAACTATGATATATAGAAAACATCCCCAAAGCCCTCGCTGCTGTCGATAGGCAAGGTTCCCAACAGGCTGGCAGCGTTCCCTTTTTGGATGGCCAAGCTTATGCGTTGGCGGAAAAAGCTCCCAGCCCGTCGGTCTCCCGAAGCCTCGATGTGCTTGGATGATAAAATCCGAGCAAATCGGCGAGGCTCGAACCCCCATGGACCCATGGTTTCAACTGCGAATGGCATGAACGAAAAATTAGAACCAAGACAAGCGTATTTTTTAAATTTGGATTTTTCAGAACCGGTCGCAGCCGCCCCAGCGACTTTACAAGTCGCCAGTAAGTGGGAAGGCGCAAGTGTATCTACACACGTGGCATCCCATACCAGCGGCTTGCCAACACTCCACGGGATCAAAGTCATACCATCCGGCCTCTTTCCATCGTCACGCGCAATTCCGACTGGTTCTAGTACAGAAGGCACGTTGGCAACAACAAGAGCCCTACGGATAATATCATTAAGTGCCGCGTGGCGTGAAAAACGGCCGGCGCTTAAAGAGCACGAAAGCCCATGGTGGCCGAGCTCGTTGACAAAGTCTCCGCAGCGGCAGCGATGAGGATGATTGGTCCTGGAACCAAGACGGAGACAAATGCATAAACTTAAAGTGATTCGGTCTAATAAAGTACCGATGTTTGTAGATGGAATGGCTTGCAACCAGAGACCCGATTCCTTCTCAGAGACAGCTAACAAGCGTGCGCGGTCCGAATTTGAAGAAAAATTGGAAAATTTGCCAAGTTTTTTCGCATAGAGGCTTGTCCCACTCTCTCTGAGAGTGACTTAAGGTTAGCGACGGAATATTTGTGCCTGGACAAGCTGCCTGCCAGGCATTTCTGGCATCGGACAGGTGAGAAACCTCAACCTTATTAATTATATATATCGGCGTGGCGATAGTTTTTAGTATTTAATTTTAAAATTATTGTCAACTTTAATTAGAACTTTATTGGAAATAGATTATTTAAGTACTTTTGGGATTTAATTACTATTTGATATTGCTAAGGAAACAAATAGTAATTGAATCCGTTTTGATTTTAATTGTAATTTGAATTAATGTTAAAACAATGCTTTCTGTTCAGATATTAGGTTATAAATTAATGTTTTAAATAGGAATGATTATTCAATGCATTTGTAGAATTAATTATTATGAGCCTAATTATTAAGTAATCCATTTGATTAATGTCATCAATAAAGCGAGGAAGCGTTATGACACGCGGGCTGTGATTGGTCGGCAGCTGACTAATCGCAGCGCCGTGCATTACTGTTTTCCCACGCTTTACAAAACCGATTTAAGTAAAAAATTATAAACTGGCATCATTCTTGTTCGAGACGCCAAGGTGTGAACAATAAAGTAGAAGTGCTGCTTAAAATAAATTTGGTGAGTCATTTCAACTATTATAATCACTTGTTTTATTTGGTATGAACAATTCCGGCGATGATAATGGCGACGTCAGCAATGCTGACGTCGCCACTGAAATACAGGAGAGTTGGATATACGTTTGAAGGACCCAAATAAATTCGTAGAACGTAGAC
Source organism: Tetheella fluctuosa (assembly GCA_951216915.1). Lineage (NCBI taxonomy): Eukaryota > Metazoa > Arthropoda > Insecta > Lepidoptera > Drepanidae > Tetheella > Tetheella fluctuosa. The sequence continues at coordinate 6,046,880 of OX578237.1, forward strand.
CTTACAGGCTAAGTCCAGTCGAACGACAGAAAGTACGTGACATTGTTAATGAATTACTTGAACACAAAATTATTAGAGAAAGTAAATCCGCATATTCAAGCCCCATAATTCTTGTTAAAAAAAAGAATGGTAATGATCGTATGTGTGTAGATTGCTCTGCGTGATCACTATCCATTGCCAATCATATCGGACCAAATTGACCAACTGGCAGACGGACTCTTTTATACATCTTTTGATATGGCAGCCGGTTTCCATCAAATCCCTGTATCGGAAACATCAATTGAGAAAACTGCATTTGTTACACCCGATGGGTTATACGAGTATCTCGCCATGCCATTCGGTTTGAGTAACGCTTGCTCAGTATACCAGCGGTGCATAAACAGAGCCCTGTTAGGCACAGTTGCGCAGGTTTACGTAGATGACGTTCTTAGTAAATGTAAAGAATTTGCTAAGGGTCTGTCAGATATCGAGCAAATACTCATTGCTTTGCAAAGGGCTGGGTTTTCTATAAATATTGATAAGACTGCATTCTTTAAACGCACCATTGAGTATTTAGGCAATGTAATCTCAGAGGGACAAGTTAGTCCTAGCCCAAAGAAAGTGGAAGCTTTATTGAAGGCACCAATACCAACAACAGTCAAACAAGTTAGGCAATTTAATGGTCTTGCCGGGTACTTCAGACGTTTCATTCCCAATTTTTCTCGCACAATGGTACCATTATACGAATTGACCAAGCAAGGCGTAAAGTGGGAATGGAACGAAAGACACGACGAGGCTCGCAATTTAATCATTAAATATTTGACTACTGCGCCTACCTTATCACTTTTTCAGGAAAACTCTCCAATCGAACTTTACACCGACGCGAGCAGTCTTGCTTACGGAGCGGTGCTTGTGCAGGTGTTGAGTGGGCGCCAACACGTGGTGGCTTACATGAGTACGCGCACCACTGATGCAGAAAGCCGATATCACTCCTACGAGCTCGAAACGCTGGCGGTGGTAAGAGCAATCAAACATTTTCGCCAATACCTTTACGGTAGAAAATTTAAAGTAATTACAGATTGTAATGCTCTCAAAGCATCAAAGCACAAAAAGGATCTGTTACCTCGGATCCATCGCTGGTGGGCATTTCTGCAAAATTTTGATTTCGAGGTGGAGTATAGAAAGGGAGAACGCCTTCAGCACGCAGACTTTTTCAGCAGAAATCCGTCGACTGAGTCGTCCGTTAACGTTATGACACGAGATTTAGAATGGCTGAAAATAGAACAACGTCGAGATGGCATGTTGCGTCCAATAATTGACAATATAAGTGCCGACAATGAGGTTAGTGGGTATGTTCTAGAAGAAGGCGTGCTCACCAAAATATGGCATGATTCTGTATTGGGACCACAAAGGGCAACCGTTGTACCTAAATCGTTCCAATGGAGTTTGATAAATTCCTATCATACTGCACTCAAACATCCTGGATGGGAGAAAACCCTACACAAAATAAAGGAGTCTCATTGGTTCGATAAAATGAGTACAATCGTGAGAAGATTTGTAGATAACTGTATAGTCTGCCGCACGTCTAAAGGTGTGTCAGGTGCTGTACAAGCACAACTCCATCCTATACAAAAGCCAACTGCACCATTTCAAGTGGTACACATGGACATCACTGGTAAGCTGGGTACACGTGAAGAACAAGAATATGTCATAGTAACTATTGATGCGTATACAAAATATGTATTACTAGATTATGCTACTAACAAGAGCCAACATAGTAGTCTGGCAGCTTTAAAACGTTTAGTTCACCTTTTCGGTACCCCCGTACAAGTCGTCGTCGATGGAGGCAGGGAGTTCCTGGGAGAGTTTAAGAATTACTGTGAGCGCATTGGCATCAACATACATGCAATATCGCCAGGAGTTAGCCGAGCAAACGGTCAAGTTGAACGCGTCATGAGTACGTTAAAAAACGCTCTTATCATGATCAAAAACTATGAGACTGAACAATGGCATACAGCACTCGATGCACTTCAATTAGCATTCAACTGCACAGCCCATCGTACTACTGGAGTTGCTCCACTTACCCTGCTGACCAGAAGACAACATTGTGTACCACCCGAGCTCCTAAATTTAGTTAGACTTGAAGATGAAACTATTGACTTCGATTCTCTTGAGAGACATGTAGGTCTGAAAATATCTGCGGCTGCACAATATAACAAACAGCGTTTTGACCGTAACAAAGCAGCAATACGTCATTTTCAAAGAGGAGATTATGTGCTAATCAAAAATAATCCCCGTAATCAAACCTCTTTAGATCCCAAATTTAGTGAACCCTTTGAGATCCATAGAGTTCTTGAAAACGATCGCTACTTGGTGAGGCGGGTGGTTGGCCGAGGACGACCGCGTAAGGTTGCACATGATCAATTGAGACGTGCGCCACAACCGGGTGACCAGGCAGCCGTATCGGAGGATGATGATATCCACCAGTCACCCCGCAACCACACGGGTGACTTACCTGATGATCTTACAACAGTACCAGAACCACAGCCGTCAACATCACATGCTGATTACTAAACGATTGGGTGAGTTGCTATGTACATTTATTTAAACTATGTATGACATCATGTGGAATAATATTTCTATAAAGCTAAATGGCAGTTCCAAAACAAAACTCAAGATAATATCACATGAAGTCATGAATATTGAACTGCGACTGCATATTATCAATGCCCATTATTTATCGTTCTTAATCGTCATTTTTTAGAGCCCCTGTGTACCACGGTGCACGAGACCACCCAGAGCACAGCAACATCCTTGTCCCAGTCCCTTAGAGCCCCTGTGTACCACGGCGCACATGACCGCCTAGAACACAGCATCATCCTAATGTATGAACAATATTAATTAAAACAATATCCTTGCTAATAACCATATCAGTATTGTTGTTCCAACCTCGTATGTCTATGAAAGAGTATGAGAGTTAAATCATTTTGAGTATTTCATCTAGAGCCTCTGTGCACCACGGCGTATAAGGCCGCCCAGAGCACAGCTTCACCCTTACCCTATTCCTTTAGAGCCCCTGTGTACCACGGCGTACAGGACCGCCCAGAGCACAGCTTCACCCTTACCCTATTCCTTTAGAGCCCCTGTGTACCACGGCGTACAGGACCGCCCAGAGCACAGCACCAACTTTATTTCAAATCATATGGCATCACTAATAGCCATTATATTATGTGATCATAAACGTTACATACCTTCACACTCGGAGAGTATGTCAGCTAGCTCACTTGCATATCGAGCACGTAATATAATCAGGTGATAGTATGAATACCCTATACATAAGCTAAATCTGTACAAGTATATTGCTGGAGCAATTCCTAATAATTTAATTCCTAAAGTATCTGCCGTGATGGCACATTATATGGGTAACTAGCTCAGATCAATATCCGTTGTTTCAGATAACGGCTGGTGCAGAGCACGCACCGCCTCTCAGAATGGCCGTATCGGCGTGGCGATAGTTTTTAGTATTTAATTTTAAAATTATTGTCAACTTTAATTAGAACTTTATTGGAAATAGATTATTTAAGTACTTTTGGGATTTAATTACTATTTGATATTGCTAAGGAAACAAATAGTAATTGAATCCGTTTTGATTTTAATTGTAATTTGAATTAATGTTAAAACAATGCTTTCGGTTCAGATATTAGGTTATAAATTAATGTTTTAAATAGGAATGATTATTCAATGCATTTGTAGAATTAATTATTATGAGCCTAATTATTAAGTAATCCATTTGATTAATGTCATCAATAAAGCGAGGAAGCGTTATGACACGCGGGCTGTGATTGGTCGGCAGCTGACTAATCGCAGCGCCGTGCATTACTGTTTTCCCACGCTTTACAAAACCGATTTAAGTAAAAAATTATAAACTGGCATCATTCTTGTTCGAGACGCCAAGGTGTGAACAATAAAGTAGAAGTGCTGCTTAAAATAAATTTGGTGAGTCATTTCAACTATTATAATCACTTGTTTTATTTGGTATGAACAATTCCGGCGATGATAATGGCGACGTCAGCAATGCTGACGTCACCATTTTTAAAAACCCTCCTGGTGGTGATCAGCAGTTATATATAATTGAAGATGTTTCATTTGGTTGTAAACGTCAAGATTTATTCTTTACAGAAGTATATTTTTATGAGAAGAAAAACACTTCAGTATGAGATTGACGTACTTAAATGTAATCATGACTTTATTTTTTAACATACATATATAGATTTCTACTTGCGGCTTCACTCGGGTAAACTATAAGATTTGTTCAGTTTTTAGGGTCCCGTAGATCCGATGAAAAAATGGATCCCTTATAAGATCACTCTCGTGTCTCTATCCATGAGAGACAGCTTATTTTGACCGAATCTATTGGATGAATGTAAGTAAAGTAAGTTGTTCATACTGATGAGTACTTCCAACCCCCCCCCCCTGCAAGTATTGCCAACGACAAAAAAATCAACCTGTATTTTTAACAAGATTCTATTAGATTCTCTTGTAGGTATGTAATTTAACTAAACTTGACAACTTAGTAGGAAAAGAAAATAAGTAACCTACTTTTAATAATCGTATCGACAAAATAATAAATTGATACAATCACACTGATCTGATGATGAAACTGGAAGGTAGGCACTAGAACTCCATAACGGAACAACGTATCTCAACGTGATTGGGCTTGTTGGAATCATCTTGACATACACTTTGGTGTTAAATAGTTTTGAGGGTCTGATAATGGAGCCGGAAAGTAGGTATTGGAAGTTCATAACGGAACAACATATCCTAGCCGTGTTTGGGCTTGTTGGAATGGTCTTAAGATGAACTTTGGACATGAACAGTTTTCAGTCACACTTACGGGAAATGTGGCGAAAAGGGGCACTGTGCAGAAACCTGTAAACCGATGGTTACAGCCTGCGCGACCTGCAAAATGTTCGGGAAAAATCATTTCCGACCACGCAACAGCCTCTAGGAAGTGCCCTGCGCGCCAACATGCTGAAGAAAGATGGATAGTTAGGGCACCATGTAGCTGTTAACACAATCAAGATGGGGCAAGTCAATCTGCAAGGCTAGGAGACATCCACCCTAGCTGGACGTGGTGCTGGTCCAGGAACACCCAGGACTAAATCAGTCTTCCGCCACGGAGTCTCGTATGCCGTCTTACACCATTTGTCTGCTGGCCCCCTTCATCGATCTGCACGTCGTATCTGCGTACCTGCAGTACAGGTATGACATCTATGTCCACCTGACTCACTTGGATCATGTGCTGCGGGTACGTAAGAGGAAAAGCAGTCCTTATCGGGATGGACTCAAACGTAAATTCGCCATTGAGGTTTTGCGCTGGCCGAGGCACAAAAGCCACCAAGACGAATGAGTGAATGGAAGGATTCACCCCGTTTTACTTCCGTACTGGATAAGGAATACGTACTATCGTGGACGTGGCCAGCCAGATTCCTTATTTGCGGCACCCATTACTATTCGTTTTCAGGTATATCGGATTCTAGACCTAATTTCTAAATTAGAGAATTTTGATATATGGACCAAGCCATCTCCGATTAACTTGTATTGTACTTCGATAGTCTCAAATAAATACATTGATCTATTAAGAAACGCAGAATAGAAGGTTTGTTATTTGAGTTACGGCAAAGGAAACTCCGCTTGCTGCTTGCAAGGAGAGTATAAGTAACTATGAACAAAAAGAAAGAAAACAACAGTTCACCGGGTACGTGGCGGGATTAGTTAGAACTTTCTGGAGATAACCTAATGCCTCAACATTTAGTACGTATCGTTTTTTTTTTTTTTTTTTTTTTTTTTTTTGACTGGAACAGGAAGGTGGTGGGTCCAGGGGACCTTCTTCCACCGTTACGCGGACTTTTGCGGTGAGCGCTGAGGGCTCTCAACCGCTACAGTACGTATCGCGAATAATTGGACTTATGTAGATCCTTCTGTCTGTCCCTTCCTACTTCGTCGTCGGCACTCGTCGAGGACGGACGTACGCTGGATCGCTCCGCGCATCCCCACCACTTACTCGCGACCATTCTGTGCTCTGTGCTGTTACCTGTCCTGTTTCTTCTTGCGGCTCCGGCCATCTTGAAGTGCAGGCAGGACACAAGACCCACACCCCTCCCACCACCCCCGGTTGGGAGGCAGGTGCCTCGGGACAGTGACCCTTATTGTGTTGTGCGACAGTGACGATTTTAGTGTTTAATGCGATACGGACGCCATTTAATCTCTGTGTTTGACAGCTTTGACAGTGTGACAGCTGACGTCTGACAGTTGTTGACATAGCGTGATAGTGACACTTCTGTCATTTTCTTTGTCAACTTGACATTTTTGACATCTTCGTGACAGTGACACTTGTGCTATTTTATTATCCTCTGTAACTTTTAATTTGTGTGTGTGTAGCAATAGTGTATCGGTCCGGACTTGAAAGTCCAATACACGAACGCCCGTGCATATCCCGCTCTGCGAGGTATATGCACGGAGCAAAATACGTATAAGCGCCGTAGATAGGACGACCTCGAGGTGTGGTAACAGGTTCCTTATGGGTAGGTGACGTCGTAGGTTGAGGTGGTAGAGAGAAACCAGATGTGATGTTCAAAGCATCGTATAATGTAAGAACGCCTTAATACTAAGTACATTCTATTTATATTATATTTATTATTATTAAGTCCCGACTTGGCAAAAAAAAATACTGGCAACGCCATTGGCTATACACGTCTAACTTAAAGTATCCGTGTCGTTTCTAAATAAGAAGACATTTTAGAAGTTATATTTAGACTATAGTGTTTCGTTTATTAGATGCGCATTTGCTTTTTTTAAGTACAGTTAGTATTTTTGATATGTAGGTAATTTATATTTTTGTTGTAACATTTTTGTTGTAGGTACAAGTTTTGATACTCGGTTAATTAGTAGTGCAATCATTTATTTGGTGTATATGTAGTTTATTAGGTGTGCGGTTAATAATTCCCCTTTTATAAGTTGGTCGACTCGTAAACTTGAAGCCTACTAAAGATGTGATTATCAGGCATCATGGCTTTGAAATTTGAAAATGCTATGAAGGTCAATAAAATATTGTGCCCATAGAATATGATTCTAAATATGTAAAAAATTTACTCTGTAATTTTTTTTTGTGAATGAAAATGTTAACCTATTAGTTAGTAATATTACCAAGTAAAAGAATTTATATTTAGCAAATCATGTATTTTATTTTTAATATCATCCTGTTGGTTAATCAGTGTACGTAATCCTACTAATATTATGAATGTGCAAGTTTGTGACAATGGGATGTATGGATGGATGTCTGGCTGGATGTTAGTTACTCTTTCACGCAAAAACTACCAACTTCCGCGGGGCGGAAGTTGTGAGTGTGTGTGTTTGTATGTTATAAGTTTGTGAGTGTGTGTGTTTGTATGTTTGTTACTTCTTCTCGCTCAAACGGCTGGACCAATTTTGATGAAATTTGGCATGGAGGTAGCTGACACCCTGGATTAACACATGGGCTACTTTTTATCCGTAAAAACATAAGAACCGTAGGTACCGCGGGTGAAACCGCGAGGTGGAAGCTAATATTATATAAAGTATATTAATTTTGGTACTTACAAGTTTTCGCGAAAATCTAAATTTGCCCAATCTTTTTATCGTGTTGACTCAGGACCTTGATTTTTATACACCTAATAGGGACTATTGACCCCAGTACCTGGTATAAATTTCAACTTGCTAGGTCCACCCGTTCCTGAGAAAATCGGTGGTGACACACGGACAGACGGACGAGAGTGATCTTATTAGGGTTCCTTTTTTTACCTTTTGAGGTACGGAAACCTAAAAACCGGACAAGTGCGAGTTACCTACCCATTATACAGCCATAATAAAACGTCAACTATGTATGAAAGGGGACACCCTTTCCTTTTTTTTAATTTTTTGGAATTTTCCCTTTACTAGTTCTGTAAGACCTTGCTTTTCACTAAAATTGTCAATTCTAGGTCAACCGGGAGTACTCTATTTTTTAATAAAATAATTGTAGCCGTGATTTGATGAGCACTTTCTCACCTACTGCGTAAGATTCTGACCTACGTGACTTATCAGCATGATCCTTACGCCTATCCTGCTGTTTCTCGACTCTATCCCTAACCGAAACTAAACAATTCAAAAACCTTTTCAAATAGGGCGTGATTTGAGGAACAAAATTATCTTTACATAAAACCGCTCTGATATCATGTTGAACATCAATAGGCGACCGCAGCTCCCTAGCAAATGTCAAAAACGCCGGTGATACACCTGTAGTTTGACATACTGCCGAATTCATAGCAAACCTGACCGCAGGCAAATGCGATGGCCACGAAGTGTGCTTGGTATCCAACACCTGAGCTAAATGAACCTTAAGGTCACGGTTTTTCCGTTCTGCTGGATTTGCCTGTGGATGGTACAACGGTAACAGATCTTGCGTAATGCCTAAAACAAACATACACTGTTGCATAACAGAAGAAATGAATTGCACTCCATTATCTGAAATGATGCGACGTGGAAGTCCATAACGGAGAAAATACTCCTCTATAAGGACTCGAGCACATACCTCAGAGGTCGCCTCCCTCAAAGCGTACAGCTCAACCCACCGAGTCGCTGTATCTTCCACCAAAAGAATCCACTTCTCCCCCTTTTCTCCAGCTGGAAGTGGACCGAAAAGATCAATGGCCAAAACTTCCCCTCGCTGATTCAGAACTGGGGTCTGAAGAAGGCCAGTTGGTTTCTGATTAGACGCCTTATAGCGTTGACAGGTAACGCAAGTTTTAATATACTCTCCTATAAAACGGCGCATACCTGGAAAATAAAACTGCTGAGAGATCTTGTGAAAGGTCCTTTCAATCCCATGGTGCCCTGCAATTTGAGAATCGTGACATTCTTTAACGATATCAAAGCGAAGGCTAACAGGAACAACCAGCTGTGGCTCTTCACTGTCGACATCAGGATTGTACCTAAACAAAACTCCTTGTTGCATGAAGTACCCTCTTTCTGACCAGCGTTTTGCAGCTACGGGTCCAGCATCAGAGGTATCTTCAAAATCATTAATGATCTTTTCCAGTTCCGGGTCATCGAGCTGAGAACGTCGCAAATCTGATGGACTTCTAGTAGGTAAGTCTACGACGACCGAGCAAACTCCACACTGATCTCTGCTATCATCTTCGCAGATTGGACGACTTAGAGTGTCAGCTACGACATTTACACGTCCAGGAGTGTAAGTGAACTGGATATTAAAAGCCTGTAACTTAAGAGCCCAGCGAACGAGCCTTCCGGAAGGTGACTTTAAAGTAAGAAGCCACTTCAACGGCTGATGATCGCTGCCTATAATAACCGGATGCCCTTCAATATAGCCCCTGTAACGTTCGACAGCCCAGACGACAGCAAGTGCTTCACGCTCTGTAGTGCTGTAATTTCTCTCGGCTGGACTGAGTAGGCGGCTGGCATACTCGATTGGCCGTTCATCCTTATCTTCGCCCTGTAGTAACACCGCACCGATGGCGTAACTACTTGCATCAGTCCTCAGGATGAATGGATGATCGTAGTCTGGTTGGATAAGTATTGGCGCTGAAGTCAATAAACGCTTGAGTTCGTTGAATGCATTAACCTGAGCTGTCTCCCAAATCCATGGTTGTTTTTTCTTCGTGAGCATGGTCAACGGTTGAGCAACCTGGGAGAAACGAGGAACGAACTTCCTAAACCAAGAACACGTCTGTAAAAAACTTTGTAGATGTTTCAGAGTATTTGGTTCTTTCATATCAGCGATGGCGCTGATCTTGTCAGGGTCTGGAGATACACCTTGCGAAGTGATCACGTGACCGAGGTACTTCACGTTATCCCGTGCAAACACGCACTTAGCACGGTTAGCCTGCAATTTGAAAAATCTAAGACGTTCAAAAACAGCTTGCAGGTCTTGCAGGTGTTGAGCATAACTGCTGGAAATCACGATTAAGTCGTCAATGTAACCGAGACACGTGACACCCTTGAGAGCGGCGCCGGATCGAAAACGATCGATCAGCCGCTGAAAGGTTGCGGGCGCATTTCGCAAGCCGAACGGCATTCGTTTGAAACGATGAACTCCGAATGGCGTCACGAACGCCGTTTTGTCTCGATCCTCTTCCCTGACTAACACTTGCCAGTAAGAAGCACGAAGATCGATTGTACTCATAAAACAACTCTTACCTGTATACTGAAGCAGGTCATCGATTACCGGCAGTGGATATGCGTCGCTCTTTGTGACTGCGTTCAGCTTCCGATAATCTACACAAAACCTGATGGAACCGTCTTTCTTCGGAACCAGAAGTGCTGGTGCAGCCCATGCTGACTCGCACTCTTCTATGACACCATCCTTCAGCATCCGCTCGAGCTCAGCTTCCATAATGGCCTTTTTAGCTGGCGTGAGGCGGTAAGGTGGAACTGCAATGGGAGGATGGTCACCGGTGTCAATCCTAAGCTCAGCGAACGGAGTTGGCTCTCCCCCTAACTCGAAGATGTCCTGATTATTAATGAGGAGACCGGCAAGAACTTCGCGTTGTTCGACACTAAGTGACGTCGCCTCATCATCCCTGAGTACATTAATTGATGCCAATGAGGTTGCAGGTGACATTTCCTCGAACCTCAACTTAATTTTTTTTAAATGGTTTTCACCAAAATGCCACGTGGCATTTCCAAAATCTACTGATATATTAAAGTTTATCAAAAAATCTACACCGAGTAATGTTTCGTTTGACTTTGCTTCCGGAAAAATCAAAAATTTAACTTTATTTACTTTGTGTAGGAGAGTCACCTCAACCTCTGCGGTAAGTACATCCATCAATCTACTAACACCATCCGCCAACCTAACATACATTGTTGACGGGATTAACGGATGTCCCTTTTCTCTCAGAATAGCGTGAAGCGTGTGACCGGCAATACAAGATTTTGCCCCAGAGTCAAGTAACGCAGAGCCGCGCTCGCCTAAAATAGTAATATTTAAAATAGGGCGACGATAAAGCTCACTATTCGAAACGGATTGAGAATCACTGCCCTTTTCCGAAAAAACTTGAGGGCCGCGTGATTTACCGAAAAAAAAATGAGAACCACTGGAATTCTTATTTACCGCTTTTGATGAAAAACTTTTAGGTGAAAGCTCCCCCTTAACACGAGTATTAACATTTTTATCAGTAGTCGTGCTAGAATAGGTATTACATTTGCACGAAATGCACGAACCAGAATTATAAAAGCACGAAGAATTGCACGACGAACAGTTTTGTATACGCAACATATTATTGCAATCATTATTATTTTTTGTGCAATTTAAACATTCCGAATTTTCAACCATATAACTTAAATTGCACGAAGAACATGACCTTTTAATACCATTCATATCAATAACATTATCGTAATTACAACAACTAGAATTATTGGAAACATAATCATCACTAGAATTAATAATGTTCAAATTACGAGAATCAAAGTTATTGTGAACCCCTACGGCATGCGCAGGGTTACCTTGAACACTTGTCGCAGTTGACGGGTTAGGTTGCTCGACACTCGTGTGAGCTGATAGCAACGGTAGCGCACATGCGCCGCGCTGTTGAGCCGACGACTGCAAGTCGCTCGAAGGCGCAGGCGCGGGCGCGGGCAACTCCGACACGGGAGCGGCGCGCGACCTCCGCACCGGTGCTCGAAGTGGACGGTCAGCGACGCCAGAGCCACGAGTGGACCCAATGCCCACGGAATAAAACGAATGTCCGGATTGAGTGGGATTACACTTTACACATTTACTACGGACTACGTTCGCGGCACCACAACCGTAACACGATACTATTTTACTCGTAGATTCACTTTTAGAATTTTTTAACTTAACACAATTTTCACGTGTATGACCGCCACGTTTGCAGTAAACACAATAGGTATGTTGCACTTTTTCTGTCTGCGACGTCGACGGCACATTGCTGACCATGGGAGCCGTCAGCGGTGCCGGCGCGGGCGTCTGCCCGATCGAAACGGCACCGCCAGTACTTGGCACCGCGGCGGGTACCGGCACTGGGCGAGTAGAACGGCCGAAAGAGGGTGCATTGACCCCTTTGATAATCTTATCTGGACGGCTTTCCTTCTGTGAATCTTCTATTGCACGACACTTAGTTAGGAGTTCGTCGAATGAATTTACAGAAGTTCTGTCCAGTCTTTTCCTTATACGCCGGTCCAGTAATCCAAAACTCATATCTATCTGGACACGCTCGCATAAATCATCAGTAGGTAATTTAGCGAAGAGGGCTCTAATCTTAGCTATAAATAGATCTGTATTTTCATTACCTTGACTAAGCGAGAATAATTCCTTATATATTTGGAAAGGTAGACGGCGCTCACCGAATGCACTCCTTATCCTTGTCAAAGCTTCTGTCCAGGTACTGGTGCTGGCTTTGACTCCTTGCCACCATACTGCAGCATCATTAGTGAGGAGCATAGACATGCCCCGGAGTGCGTTGTCGTCATTCACGTTCAGACATGCCTTATATACCTCTACGGCGTCTATGAAGTTCTCGAGGGACTCCGCTGACGAGCCACTGAACCGTGCCGTGCACTTGGAAAAGTTTCCACTGGTGGCGGCATGAGGGGCGGCGGCGAAGGATCCCGTGGTAGCACCGGCGGCATGGTCGCAAGTATACGACGCGGCCGGTGTCGACGATCGAACTTCACGAAGCAACACTTGGCAGAACTCTGCTTGTGATTGCTGAAGAGACGCAAGTAGTGACGTCAGAGCTTCCTTATTAAGCGTGACGTTGGTAATACTCTCATCGGCGTCCTCTGACAACGATTTGCGAACTTTTCTTGGCATTTTCACGTTTCACTTGAACACAAAACACACAAACACACGAAATGGCGTCCATTAACCCCTAAGCCCTGAAGACGTTGGGCGTCATTGTAGGGGGTGGGAGTAACGGAAAGTCTATATACTTGAAAGTTATGTTTATTTAACTGATTGCCCGACACGTTACATAAATTTAGGAGTAGCAAATGAACGATTAACAAAACAATGTGAGAAAAGGCGCAAGAATCGAGAGCGGCAGTGAACGTGACTATGCGCTGAGAGCGATACCGGACGACTCTGTGATTCTTCACTTGAGCTTCACCTGCGCGCGCATCTAGCGGGTGGCGCGATAGGTATCTATGTATAATAACTACGTACTGCCGCGTACGCAACGCCGAACGTTCTAGACCGCTTACGATGTATAGCGAGAGGGGAGCTTACCCCTAGTAGTGCGGGCGGGACGGTCACACGCTACAGATTAAACCTTAAGGTCACGGTTTTTCCGTTCTGCTGGATTTGCCTGTGGATGGTACAACGGTAACAGATCTTGCGTAATGCCTAAAACAAACATACACTGTTGCATAACAGAAGAAATGAATTGCACTCCATTATCTGAAATGATGCGACGTGGAAGTCCATAACGGAGAAAATACTCCTCTATGAGGACTCGAGCACATACCTCAGAGGTCGCCTCCCTCAAAGCGTACAGCTCAACCCACCGAGTCGCTGTATCTTCCACCAAAAGAATCCACTTCTCCCCCTTTTCTCCAGCTGGAAGTGGACCGAAAAGATCAATAGCCAAAACTTCCCCTCGCTGATTCAGAACTGGGGTCTGAAGAAGGCCAGTTGGTTTCTGATTAGACGCCTTATAGCGTTGACAGGTAACGCAAGTTTTAATATACTCTCCTATGAAACGGCGCATACCTGGAAAATAAAACTGCTGAGAGATCTTGTGAAAATATTTCTATTTTAGGCGAGCGCGGCTCTGCGTTACTTGACTCTGGGGCAAAATCTTGTATTGCCGGTCACACGCTTCACGCTATTCTGAGAGAAAAGGGACATCCGTTAATCCCGTCAACAATGTATGTTAGGTTGGCGGATGGTGTTAGTAGATTGATGGATGTACTTACCGCAGAGGTTGAGGTGACTCTCCTACACAAAGTAAATAAAGTTAAATTTTTGATATTTCCGGAAGCAAAGTCAAATGAAACATTACTCGGTGTAGATTTTTTGATAAACTTTAATATATCAGTAGATTTTGGAAATGCCACGTGGCATTTTGGTGAAAACCATTTAAAAAAATTTAAGTTGAGGTTCGAGGAAATGTCACCTGCAACCTCATTGGCATCAATTAATGTACTCAGGGATGATGAGGCGACGTCACTTAGTGTCGAACAACGCGAAGTTCTTGCCGGTCTCCTCATTAATAATCAGGACATCTTCGAGTTAGGGGGAGAGCCAACTCCGTTCGCTGAGCTTAGGATTGACACCGGTGACCATCCTCCCATTGCAGTTCCACCTTACCGCCTCACGCCAGCTAAAAAGGCCATTATGGAAGCTGAGCTCGAGCGGATGCTGAAGGATGGTGTCATAGAAGAGTGCGAGTCAGCATGGGCTGCACCAGCACTTCTGGTTCCGAAGAAAGACGGTTCCATCAGGTTTTGTGTAGATTATCGGAAGCTGAACGCAGTCACAAAGAGCGACGCATATCCACTGCCGGTAATCGATGACCTGCTTCAGTATACAGGTAAGAGTTGTTTTATGAGTACAATCGATCTTCGTGCTTCTTACTGGCAAGTGTTAGTCAGGGAAGAGGATCGAGACAAAACGGCGTTCGTGACGCCATTCGGAGTTCATCGTTTCAAACGAATGCCGTTCGGCTTGCGAAATGCGCCCGCAACCTTTCAGCGGCTGATCGATCGTTTTCGATCCGGCGCCGCTCTCAAGGGTGTCACGTGTCTCGGTTACATTGACGACTTAATCGTGATTTCCAGCAGTTATGCTCAACACCTGCAAGACCTGCAAGCTGTTTTTGAACGTCTTAGATTTTTCAAATTGCAGGCTAACCGTGCTAAGTGCGTGTTTGCACGGGATAACGTGAAGTACCTCGGTCACGTGATCACTTCGCAAGGTGTATCTCCAGACCCTGACAAGATCAGCGCCATCGCTGATATGAAAGAACCAAATACTCTGAAACATCTACAAAGTTTTTTACAGACGTGTTCTTGGTTTAGGAAGTTCGTTCCTCGTTTCTCCCAGGTTGCTCAACCGTTGACCATGCTCACGAAGAAAAAACAACCATGGATTTGGGAGACAGCTCAGGTTAATGCATTCAACGAACTCAAGCGTTTATTGACTTCAGCGCCAATACTTATCCAACCAGACTACGATCATCCATTCATCCTGAGGACTGATGCAAGTAGTTACGCCATCGGTGCGGTGTTACTACAGGGTGAAGATAGGGATGAACGGCCAATCGAGTATGCCAGCCGCCTACTCAGTCCAGCCGAGAGAAATTACAGCACTACAGAGCGTGAAGCACTTGCTGTCGTCTGGGCTGTCGAACGTTACAGGGGCTATATTGAAGGGCATCCGGTTATTATAGGCAGCGATCATCAGCCGTTGAAGTGGCTTCTTACTTTAAAGTCACCTTCCGGAAGGCTCGTTCGCTGGGCTCTTAAGTTACAGGCTTTTAATATCCAGTTCACTTACACTCCTGGACGTGTAAATGTCGTAGCTGACACTCTAAGTCGTCCAATCTGCGAAGATGATAGCAGAGATCAGTGTGGAGTTTGCTCGGTCGTCGTAGACTTACCTGCTAGAAGTCCATTAGATTTGCGACGTTCTCAGCTCGATGACCCGGAACTGGAAAAGATCATTAATGATTTTGAAAATACCTCTGATGCTGGACCCGTAGCTGCAAAACGCTGGTCAGAAAGAGGGTACTTCATGCAACAAGGAGTTTTGTTTAGGTACAATCCTGATGTCGACAGTGAAGAGCCACAGCTGGTTGTTCCTGTTAGCCTTCGCTTTGATATCGTTAAAGAATGTCACGATTCTCAAATTGCAGGGCACCATGGGATTGAAAGGACTTTTCACAAGATCTCTCAGCAGTTTTATTTTCCAGGTATGCGCCGTTTCATAGGAGAGTATATTAAAACTTGCGTTACCTGTCAACGCTATAAGGCGTCTAATCAGAAACCAACTGGCCTTCTTCAGACCCCAGTTCTGAATCAGCGAGGGGAAGTTTTGGCCATTGATCTTTTCGGTCCACTTCCAGCTGGAGAAAAGGGGGAGAAGTGGATTCTTTTGGTGGAAGATACAGCAACTCGGTGGGTTGAGCTGTACGCTTTGAGGGAGGCGACCTCTGAGGTATGTGCTCGAGTCCTCATAGAGGAGTATTTTCTCCGTTATGGACTTCCACGTCGCATCATTTCAGATAATGGAGTGCAATTCATTTCTTCTGTTATGCAACAGTGTATGTTTGTTTTAGGCATTACGCAAGATCTGTTACCGTTGTACCATCCACAGGCAAATCCAGCAGAACGGAAAAACCGTGACCTTAAGGTTCATTTAGCTCAGGTGTTGGATACCAAACACACTTCGTGGCCATCGCATTTGCCTGCGGTCAGGTTTGCTATGAATTCGGCAGTATGTCAAACTACAGGTGTATCACCGGCGTTTTTGACATTTGCTAGGGAGCTGCGGTCGCCTATTGATGTTCAACATGATATCAGAGCGGTTTTATGTAAAGATAATTTTGTTCCTCAAATCACGCCCTATTTGAAAAGGTTTTTGAATTGTTTAGTTTCGGTTAGGGATAGAGTCGAGAAACAGCAGGATAGGCGTAAGGATCATGCTGATAAGTCACGTAGGTCAGAATCTTACGCAGTAGGTGAGAAAGTGCTCATCAAATCACACGTTCTTAGCAATGCGGCCAAGAACATCACTGCCAAATTCGTGCCCAAGAGGGATGGGCCCTACCAGGTTGTGAAGAAGATCAGTCCCACGTCCTACCTTGTTTCTGATTCTAATGAGGAGATTTTAGGCAAGTTCCACGTATCGGAGCTTACTCGGTTTTTTTGTAGAGATGACTCGCCTCCTAATCCTGTCATGCCAAAGCGGTCAAGGGGACGTCCCCGAATCCAGGATGTTGATGTTCGAGTCCATGAACGAGGGCGTTCTCATGAACTCGAGGGGGAGTCTGTAGCGTGTGACCGTCCCGCCCGCACTACTAGGGGTAAGCTCCCCGCTCGCTATACATCGTAAGCGGTCTAGAACGTTCGGCGTTGCGTACGCGGCAGTACGTAGTTAGTATACATAGATACCTATCGCGCCACCCGCTAGATGCGCGCGCAGATGAAGCGCAAGAGAAGAATCACAGAGTCGTCCGGTATCGCTCTCAGCGCATAGTCACGTTCACTGCCGCTCTCGATTCTCGCGCCTTTTCTCACATTGTTTTGTTAATGGTTCATTTGCTACTCCTAAATTTATGTAACGTGTCGGGCAATCAGTTAAATAAACATAACTTTCAAGTATATAGACTTTCCGTTACTCCCACCCCCTACATAATGTAATTACGAGATAAAAATAGGAGCAGTTAGTAGTAATAGTGTTTGTGTATGTGAGGGTGCGCGAGTGTATGTGTTGTGTGAGAATCAATTGTTATTTATAGACATTTATAAATAAATATAGGTATATATATTATATTATCAAAAACAACTAATTCAAACCAGAGTTCAAAATTTTGGTTACTTCTTTTTTAAAACTGTAGCCGGTAGTGTTAAAAATGTCTATGCCATAAAATTTCTTATTAAAAGTTTTATGTATCCTGTTAGCTAAAACAGTTACTACCATAATTCGTTCGGGAAAGTTGTGTTTGGAAGAGGCGAGTGTGTCTAGTTCGTGTTGTAGGTACTTGAAAATGAAGAAATAGTGCACACAGATCCATACAATCAATCCCACCATTGCAAGCCTTATGAAGGAGTAGTGCATCAAGGAGCATGCGTCGCTTCTCGAGCGACATCAAACTGTGCCGTCTACATGAATCCTCATAATCTTTACCTATATGATGGACATGGTAGTTCAAATGTTTTATTAATGATTTCTGTATATTTTCCATTTTTTGTATATAAGTAATATAGTGCGGAGTCCAAATGTAACTACAATTTTTACATATTTGAGTTGATTGAATGAAAGGTAAATTGCGGTTTACGATTTATGACGTATTAAAAAAAAAAATACTAATTAGATCTCGTTCAAACCAATTTTCGGTGGAAGTTTGCATGGTAATGTACATCATATATTTTTTTTAGTTTTATCATTCTCTAATTTTAGAAGTTACAGGGGGGGGACCAACATTTTACCACTTTGGAAGTGTCTCTCGCGCAAACACAGACAGACAGACAGACAATGCTATGCAATATGCAGCTTTACCGCGGCAGTCCCCGAGTGCCACACGTATATTTTTTTTTTGTTACTTTGTCTATTAGGCTTGTGTTTGACTACAATCTCACTATGGTAAGTGATGATGTGGCTGAAGTTGGTAAGCACACAAAGCCTAGACGGAACTGGATCAAACATGATCTAAACTTGTACTTCAACTACACCTCTCGTTAGTTTTAAATAAAAACTTAACTACTAAAAATACCAATCTATCTTGTTTGTTGTCCAAGTTCGCCAACCCGACACGAAATACTCTCAAGATGGCAGCACAGTACTTGTATCATCCTGCTTGAACTATGAACGAGTTGCACATCTATTTTAATGTATTATTATTATATG
The DNA here is from genome assembly GCA_951216915.1 of Tetheella fluctuosa. Taxonomy (NCBI): domain Eukaryota; kingdom Metazoa; phylum Arthropoda; class Insecta; order Lepidoptera; family Drepanidae; genus Tetheella; species Tetheella fluctuosa. Next base: position 6,065,487 of record OX578237.1, read on the forward strand.
GTGGGAGTAGCAGATCTACTTTGATTATTGTATTATCTATGGTGGACTGGTAGAAATAATATGGCTGTCTGTGCGTGCAATCTTTGGTAAAGGAAGTGGTCTGTGTTTACTCTCAAATATAATATTTCACATTCTTCAACTTCAAAAAGTAATAATAAATCTTATATAATACATGAAGTAATCAGTAAAAGGGGCATTTCACGTGAAGTAGACAGCGAAAAAAACGTGACGTTCTGAAATTTGTTCATATTCGGCTTAATACTTCTAGTAGGTATGAATGTGGACACACAATATTTTTTTATATGAATGTTTATTTATCAAGTTATTGGCTTCTAAAGAATTATCGTTATTGAAATTCGTATTTATTGGAAATAGATTTTCGAATTAAACAAATTTATTTAAAAATATTAAATATTGCTACTTATATTAAAAAATTACTGTTCTTTTTAAATACAAAATAAAACATGATTTATTTTTAATATACAAAACCAAAAATAAACTTTATAAATGAATTAAAGTCCCATTATCCCATTTTGAAACTTCTGGTGTATAATACATGTACTTTAGGCTTTATTTTGAAATTAAAAAAAAATTGGTCGAAGTTACTAAAATTCTGATTTGAAAAGTTTATTTTTGGTTTTGTATATTAAAAAAAAATAAAAAATCAAGTTTTATTTTGTATTTAAAAAGATGTGTGATGTAAATTTTATATATATATAAGTAGATATTTAGATGTCCACTTCACTTGAAATGCCCAAAAAGTGAAATTCAATCGCTGTGTCCAAGTTTACCGTAAGTTTTACTTCTTAAAATACGATATATCGAAAATATCGATGTTTTTAACTGAGATATCGTTAATCATAGATACAATATTTCGAAATATTATATCGGAAAAAACATCGATATTTTTTGTACATGAACATCACTATGACGAACTAAAAGAACGAACTACTTCGCCGAGGCGCTGCGAACTACATATTGGTCGCGAACTGTGAACGAATTGGAGATGGGATCTAGAATTCGAGATGGAAGATAACGAACGAAAAGACCGAACTCGTTCGTTAAGGAGCTGCGCAAACCCTACTATTTTGTTTTTCCTAATAGTAATAATACTACATGTATATTTTTTGAATTTGCCGCGTTTTCTCAGGTCACGCTTTCGTTTGCCAGACTCTATGAACAATTTGAACTTGAACAATCGTTTGAATTCGGTTGGATGATGTCCCAAAACTACCTACAAAAAAAATGCACTCCGGGAGTGCCGACAGAAGTGTTTTTTTTTTTTTTTGAGAGATTGAGATTGAGAAAAGAAACTAAACGTCAAACTGCGTCTCGCTCGTAACGGTGTCGCGAGTCCAGAGGTTTTACCTCATCTAAAAAGAAACTTAACGTCAAACTGAATCTCAATCTCTCTATATCTATCTCTATCAAATTCAAAATCATTTATTCAGTTTAGGCCCTTGTGGCGTGCTTCCCCCACTTGAAATCTGCTAAACAGAGCCGGTATTGTAATCTTGGACCAAGCCCTTACATTTTAGAATAAATCGCTCAGCTTGTGAAACTTGGGCCACATCTTTACAATACCAGTTTTGCGTTCGCCCCGCTCGTCGCCGCGCCGGTCGCCTCGCCGACCGTACGGTGCCCGTACAGATGGTCACATAACTTCTATCCGACACTACGTAGTACATACATCGCGCTTTGCATTATATTCAGTCCATATTATAAATTCATTTAAGCTTTTCTCATTTCGGCCAAATTTGTAATTGCTTGGATTAAAAACCATTCATCTCGTTCATAATATTCTTCATTTCATTCGTCTCGTCTATCTTTCTTCATCATCCTTTCTTCATCATTCTATATCATCGCTTCACGATATCATATATTTCAAATCTATTCTAACTATCTTCGCTTCCTACACCCTAATAAGGCACTTATGAACGTTACAATTGATTCTACCATCTGATATCTCAATCTCAATCTATATGTTGCTGTACCGCGCTAAAAGAAGTTTTCACTTCAATAAAAAAAAGAAACTAAACGTCAAACTGCGTCTCATCATAACGGTGTCGCGTCTCAACGGTGTCGCGGGTCCAGAGGTTTTACCTCATCTAAAAATATGCGAAGAAGTTTACACTTCAATAGAATTCCCGGAATCGCGAGTCAACTTAGCGGTTATTACACTTGTGCGGTTGGCAGTCAAATACGGCGAATACGCCAATACGTATAGCCATGTGTGGTGGCACGGTAATAAGAGTTTCTACAAATAGGAAAGTGTAATTTATAATTTTTTTGGTAATATTATTTTAAAAGATAGTACTCAATAATACAAAGAATTAAGATTAGGAATGCAATACCAGAACGGAATCTAAGAAAACAATGACATAACACCTGAAGGTTATTTCTTTTTAACTTTTTTAAATAAAATAAACGTTCTTAAACCATAAACAACATTAGTGATTCTCTTTCCGGAACATCCTCCAAACACTAGAAGAATTATCACTGATGTAAAGTTACATTATAACATTAACAATAAAAATATTCTTGTAACTTTAATAGGAAAATAAAAAAGAGTGTGTGTACTTATGTACACGCGTTAGAAGTTATACTTTATTCAAATCAGTTTTATCACTAATATTCAATATCTTAATATATAAAAATCCAGTGTCATATGTATGTTCCCAGTGAACTCTTCACCAAGTCAACCGATTTCGATGAAAATTGGCATTTTATGTGTAATTCGGTCTAACTTGAGATATAGGATAGTTTATATTTCGATTAATGGTCTTAATAATTTATAATTAACAATAAACTGATTCTTAAATCAGATTTTTTACAGAAAATGTCGGACCATCTATTGTGAACTTCTCATAGATGGCGCCACGTCGTAAGTTTCATAAGTCTCAAACAGATGGCGCCTTAAATCAGATTTTTTACAGAAAACTGTCGGACCATCTATTGTGAACTTCTCATAGATGGCGCCACGTTGGAATTCGAAATTTCTTTTTCAACAACACGTGGTGCAATGTGATATTTTGATCGATCTATAACGTAACATCGCTTTTTCTGGATTATTTCTCATTTAATTTCATGTGCTCTATATAATTCTGAATATTCCTTTTCAACTACTAAATTGCAGTTTCATTAATACAACAAAATATATGAACAAAAAAATTAAAATACAACAAAATTTATTCTTTTTTAAAAATTGTAAGCATAGGTTAGTTTTCCCTGATTTCGATTAATGGTCTTAATAATTTATAATTAACAATAAACTGATTGTCAATGTTGATGTTTGTTATTAATCGTAAGTTTCATAAGTCTCAAACAGATGGCGCCTTAAATCAGATTTTTTACAGAAAACTGTCGGACCATCTATTGTGAACTTCTCATAGATGGCGCCACGTTGGAATTAGAAATTTCTTTTTCAACAACACGTGGTGCAATGTTATATATACGTATTTTTTTTTGTGTTTGATGAAGTCTAAGGTTTTTATGGAGAGAAAAAAAGTAAATAATAAGAGGAAAATAGTAAAAACAACAATTTTCTTTACCAATACAAAGCACTCTGTCCCCAGTTGTCAAACATTAGACGTCAATCAAAACAAAACAAAGGCGCGTTAGACAGAACGAAATCTGTCGGAGCAGCTATTAACATAAAAAAAAACAATGTTAGTTTGTTTTAGAGAAATAGGGCAGAACAAGGTCTGCCGGGACAGCTAGTATAAATATATAATCTGAATCTCGGAAACGGCGTAATTCGCGTATTTCAGAAAAGGGCCCTTACTATTTGGATCAAATTTTGTATTTAGGTAAGGTGTTGCTTTTTAAGTTTATCTATATACTGGAAAAAAGGTGATTTTACAAAAAAAAAATCGCAGAGCAAAGCTCAGTCACCTAGATACTTGATTTTATGGAACTCAACAAGATTCATTATTAAAACTACCGAACCAAAAATAGATAAATGTTTTTTTTAGATTCCAAAATTACTTCTCAAGTTGAAGTTATATAGAACATGGTTTCGAAAAGAAGCCATCAAGATACTTTTACTGAGAACGCGGGTGAAACCGCGGGGAACAGCTAATATAAGTTTAAAGTAGAGTAGTATACCGCAGTCCGACTATGAACATTTCCCATGGTGAAGAGTAAGACACATAGTGGTGACACCACACTAGTCTTATACACGACTAGAGCGCGACGTTCCGCCGAGTGCCTTCCTCCCCCGTGTGCTAATAAACGAGTGCTTAAAATGCTCGTGTTAGAAGTGCTCGCGCCAGAAATGCTTCGTTTAGTGATGGCATAGTTGACGCTCTCGCCGCCGATGTGGGCTCGCTCGCCTGTACTGTGGATGGAAGAATCATTTAGGAACTTAAGTTTTAGTGATTGTAATAATGCAGTGCAGTCTAATCCAACAATTAAATTTTCGTTTGCTTTCTCTATATTCTATTATTACATGTTTTTGTTAGGATTTTATTATTATGGTAAATCCTAATTAGGGTTTACCAAAATAAAAATAAAATAGTGTCAAATTATATTGGGTGGATATTTTGGGGTAATAAATTCGAAAACATGCCATCTAGAAATACGGTATAACATAGGCATAGACTAAAGGTTTTTCAAAATTCTACCCCTAGGGTAAAATAAAGGACCGCGGGTGAAACCGCGGGGCGAAAAGCTAGTATATATATATAGATATAATAATAAATAATAAATTATTAGTATCACCGTCGTATATGAAATTGATTTAATAAAAACACCAAAATAATATTTATTTATTCACACTGTTTAATTGTACCCTTACGAAACACGTGTTCTACATATAAAAATACTAGAATATACAACTTGAACATAGTTATCAATTTTCATACCACCTAGAACTAACTTCATGCTGTTAAATTTAGGTGTCGGTGTGCGCGCGCATCGTAAAAATTCACTCTCATCATTTTTCTCCATCGCGCCAAAAGAAGTATAACTTCAATAAAATTCCTACCAGTAATTAGTAACCTAAATTCTAAACAATTAGTTCTACTAAAAAAAACTTAAATTACAATTTGAGTGATGTAGCCCAAACCTAAGTATATAATTCATACTTACTTGGTAACCTTACCTCCCGTCCACAACGCGTTGTGTGGCTTATCTGTGCTCTGCTAACACCACTCTGCTGTGTATTCTTAGTTGAGCTGTTATTGGTGACCGGCTCAGCGCTATCTGAGCTACTATCCATTAACTTGTTGAACTCAGAAGACAATTGTTTATTTGTTGCAACTTCGTCGCTTGTAGAAACCTCTAGCTTAAATAATCTTTGAAATGGTCGAACTCGCAGACCGGCATGTGTTTTTATTTTTGCAGCTCTGTTTTCACCATCCTTTCCTCTATAAATTTCTTCCACTATACCAAGCGGCCATTTTATATTTATCTTTTTTTTTTGGCCTTTTTTTATCTTCTGTTTGTACGATTACAACATCTCCAACTTTCAAATCATCTCTTTTTTCTTTCCCTTTCTGTATCAGTAATGTTCAAATATTCAACTTTAAATCTTTCCTTAAATTCTTTCCTTAGTTATTGTAAATATTTTTAACGACCATTTAAACTCTCACTATCGATTTGATCCATATCGGTAACATCAGTTGAATGTATTGGTTGGATAAAATATGCGGGTGCTAAAGGTTTTAAAGATGAAGCTTGATCGTCTCGTACGTCCTGTCACGGTCGCCACAATTTAAAAGATAGTACTCAATAATACAAAGAATTAAGATTAGGAATGTAATACCAGAACGGAATCTAAGAAAACAATGACATAACACCTGAAGGTTATTTCTTTTTAACTTTTTTAAATAAAATAAACGTTCTTAAACCATAAACAACATTAGTGATTTGCAGAACTCACACTGGCAACACTGCTAACGTTCGTTTCGTTCGTTACGTTATTTTTTTAAAATGGTGTAGGTTGTGCGAATCCTCGTCTCCTTACTTGCTTGCTTTTGTCTGATATCAGGGAGAGATTGTAGGTAGGACTATTGTTTGCTGCTTCCGAATTTTTTTACAACCGTGAGCTGTGAGGGCATCGTGAACTTTATAGAACAGTGTGGATTATATAAGGTGTGTAATTTCACTGATAACTGATAGGTTACATTAGTCATGGACGCTTCCTTGTTGTACCTATCAATTTGTATGTACTGGAAGTATATAAACCTGTTATAAACTATCAATGATAAAATATATAGTAGCTGCGGATCAGTCATCTATAATTTGGTGTGTCTCAGATGCATGCTCCGGATTCCTTGGGATTTTATTTTGCACCTGTAACAATAATGCTGACCACGTGTTCGCACATCATGGTTGTTTGTTTTGGGCTGATCGCTGTTTTGTGACAATTTGTGATTTGAGTGCATCGACTGTCTTACGCTATCCTAATCGTCGCATTTGTTATGTTGTTTCCAGGGGGTGTCCTGACCCGGGTTTGCTGCAACAAGATCCTAACTACTACACAATTATGAGTGAAATTTTACAACGAAGTAGCCTGGTTTTTGGTTACTGTTCGGAGCTTTAGCCTGCTGCAGACACTCAAGCCTATGCATGCCTGTGAACTATTCTGATCTATGTGCATGCAGTTTTTCTACAGTTTTGGAGCATGAAGTACTATACATGTTACTATCTGGTACTTATCTAACTATAATAATACCTACTTATTATACATACTTAATTACTGAAATTATTTAATAACTTAAGTTTTTTTTAATTAACTTAAAAGCACATGGGCAGTAACAAAGTCTTGCTGTTATTGGTCTCTAACATTATTCTATAATTACCAACTTTATGATCCCACATGCTAAGTTGCTTATTCTTCTGTGAAGCCTTTGTGCTTGATCCCAAGCAATTCTTGTGTAACTTTTACCCACAAATGTAATAGATGTTTTCCTCACTGCAGGTAGGCACTAGTTGAGAAATGCTTGGCTATATATTAGCTATCTGTTTTGTACAAAAAAAATGGTATTGTTCAGCCCCTAAGACTACTCTGACCCAGCCATTTTAAGGCTGACTGGATACCTGCACAGTCAAGTATTGTGTGGCCATTGTAGTTACAAACATTGAATGGCTGATATGCCTGGCAGATAAAACTAACATGGTATGTGTGCGGTATCTGGATTCCCTTCAATCAAAAACTTATCTTCAAATGGACTGTATACTATATTTATTTCACTTTGTATCTTGATCCGTTATTTAATAATACTTTATCTTTTACAAACTTGTGAACACTGGCTGACTAGATACAAAATTACTACTTTTCAATGTGAATTCTACTTTACTGTATTTATCTGAATTAATCAGTAAAAAGTCCAAAAATACTTAAACATCGACAAGTTACCTTATTGAGAGATATATACACAATTTTCCGATTCTGACTTTACTATGAATTGGATTTGGACTATGAATTTACATCATTTCACATTATTTGATCTACTATTTGTACCAAAGTGATTTTATTCTTAAACATTGCCTGCAACTAGGTCTTTCCAATGAATCTACGTTGTGGATACCAGCTTAATCTACCTTAAAGCTATAAAATGTTTTATACACAAAATAGTCAAAACAACATAAAGTTTTCATTGGAAAACCCTTTTTCTCCAATATCCCTATTCTATCGGGTTAAATGTATATACACATACATAATACAAACAATTAGCTCAAATAAAAACATATTCTTACGTACTGTCAATTGTAGGAAATAACCCAAATACACAGAAAATAAACATATCATAAACCAAGTTAAAAGGAGAAAGTCGTCTTGTTTCCCTTTCACAGTATCCTCTAATCTGTGATTGGTTAATGCCAAAATCGTCCATGACAGCCTCTAAGTGAAACCGATATATGATGTACTACATAAAGAATAGTTCAATAAAAGGAGATAGCGATATCATATTTCTATTTTATACATTTTGAGCTAAGTTTGACTAATTTCATCATCCATCCGCAACAGTATGCCTTGTGGATCTGGTGGATCCAAAATTAGTAAAATTTATATATTTTTATCCAGTATCTTTATTATCAATCAAATAAATCTATTTATTGACAAACATGGGTATAATCGTACTGATGTTTTAAATAAAATGTTTCTCCATATACCATACCTATGTTCCTCCATCTACCTCTAGGCTTGCAAATATTGCTATATGTGTTTTAATATAATATTGCCTCAAATAAGTGTCAAATAGCACTGAGAGACTGTTGCATTTGACTCACACAAAATGGAGTATTAGGATTCATTGGTGTGATGGGGCACTATAGAATAGTGTCATTTTAAAGCATTAAGGCTCCAGTCTCCCTAAAATCAGTGTTCTTACGGAATTTATCAGAAAATAAATAATATTGTTTTTTAGTCATCAGAAAAGCAATAAATGAAATATATTTTACGTTATTTTAAAGTGTGAAATTTGAAGTTTCCAATACATATTTTATTTTTTAATTTGACGCCACTTTTATTAGCTTTGTGAGGCTTTAAACATACCTCTATTTACGTTCCACGCGTAGAGGGTCTCATTCATGCACACGCCACGAAAAAAATATAACAAAAACAAGAAATGTATTCAGATTACATTTGTCGGCAAATCCTCTACAATAATCTTATCTAGTTACTTTTTTTCAAAATTGTCTCAATTTCTTATTTAAACTGCTTTAAAAAGTTATAAATTTCTGAATTTGACCCTTGCAACATATATTTTTTTCTATTACAAAGTAATGGTTTAGAGAAATCAGTTTCAGAGTTTACCGAAACTAAACAAATAAAACATAAAACGCATCAAAATTCCATTCAATTCCGCTGGGAATTGACAGCGTTCGTTGTGTTATATGTTTAGTCTCGGTAAATTTATTTCAAATAATTTTTTGAATGCATATATTTTTTATTCGACAGATAAGTAGTTGTTTTCGGAGTGGTTAAAGTGTGATTTCTCTAAACCATTACTTTGTAATAGAAAAAAATATATGTTGCAAGGGTCAAATTCAGAAATTTATAACTTTTTAAAGTAGTTTAAATAAGAAATTGAGACAATTTTGAAAAAAAGTAACTAGATAAGCTTATTGTAGAGGATTTGCCGACAAATGTAATCTGAATACATTTCTAGTTTTTGTTATATTTTTTTCGTGGCGTGTGCATGAATGAGACCCTCTACGCGTGGAACATAAATAGAGGTATGTTTAAAGCCTCACAAAGCTAATAAAAGTGGCGTCAAATTAAAAAATAAAATATGTGTTGGAAACTTCAAATCTCACACTTTAAAATAACGTAAAATATATTTCATTTATTGCTTTTCTGATGACTAAAAAACAATATTTCTTTTCTGATAAATTCCGCAAGAACACTGATTTTAGGGAGACTGGAGGAGCCTTAGGTGATCTTTATTTTATTATTTATTATATATATATATATATATATATACTCAGCTTTATGATATTATATTGAACATCTTAAAGGAACATCTAATTCAAAATAATTGTGTACTTATGTGAGCAATACTTTTTAGGGTTCCGTAGCCAAATGGCAAAAAACGGAACCCTTATAGATTCGTCACGTCTGTCTGTCTGTCTGTCCGTCCGTCCGTCCGTATGTCACAGCCACTTTTTTCCGAAACTATTAAGATCTATTCTGTTGAAACTCGGTAAGTAGATGTATTCTGTGAACCGCATTAAGATTTTCACACAAAAATAGAAAAAAAACAATTAATTTTGGGGGTTCCCCATACTTAGAACTGAAACTCAAAATTTATTTTTCATCAAACCCATAGGTGTGGGGTATCTATGGATAGGTCTTCAAAAATGATATTGAGGTTTCTAATATCACTTTTTTCTAAACTGAATAGTTTGCGTGAGAGACACTTCCAAAGTGGTAAAATGTCCCCCCTCCCCCCCAGCCCCCCGTAACTTCTAAAATAACACTTGGCCGGTTTTTAACACTGATGATGTTGATGCTAGACAGACAGATGAACACCAGAGTGATCCTATAAGGGTTCCGTTATTTCATTAGTTATATAACTCCTAAACTTTTAAATTAAACTCTTATAAAGGTTAATTTTTTTGCACCTAATGAGCAACTGAAGAACCAGCAAGAAACTCAGCAAGGTCACATTTATCTATCCTTTAAAAACATTTGCAAAAATATATTAACAACTTATAACAAAAAATAAGTATTTTTTTGCTCCATTTCTTGTATGGAACCCCCCTGCTGAAAACATTGAATTCAATTTTCAGTTTAGGTCACCATAAAATATACAAATTTATCTTGACCATAATATTTTGTTACATAAGGTATATTTTTACAAACCTAATCACTAGATCCTTCCGCTTTTGAAGCGTTTAGAACTGCCCCACAGTTTTACCCACGTCTATCGCCGAAGATTCTAATGTTTTATTTAAAGTTAGGATATGATGAAGGACTTATAGTAAGTTTGTACATTAATTAATTAATTATCAAGATGAACCAACATCTCCATTCAATCAATTTAAAAAGTAATACCCAATAGATGGCGCTACACAAGTACTACCTCTTTTGGAGCCTAGATGGCGTGTGGCTTACCCGCATCTTTTATTCTATCATCATCTCAGCCGCAAGACGTCCACTGCTGAACATAAGCCTCCCCTAAGGATTTATTCCATAGTATGATCAATCTATGTGCCAAATTTCATCGAAATCCGTTGAGACATTATAGTGTGATTGAGTAAAACCATTCCCACAAATAGGTAGGAAGGTTATAGGCTAATACCTATTTTAACCCAGAAACCGTAAGGCACAGTCTCTTCTCTTCTGTCTCATACAAAAATATACACGCAAATTAGGTTTCAGTATTATTTTTAGGGTTCCGTACCCAAAGGGTAAAAACGGGACCCTATTACTAAGACTTCGCTGTCCGTCCGTCCGTCTGTCTGTCTCCAGGCTATATCTCAAGAACTGCTATAGCTAGACAGTTGAAATTTTCACAAATTATGTATTTCTGTTGCCGCTATAACAACAAATACTAAAACAAAATAAAATAAATATTTAAGGGGGGCTCCCATACAGCAAACGCGATTTTTTTGCCCTTTTATTTGTTTGGTGGTAGTTCCCGTTGACCTAGAATCACGAAATTTGGCAAAAAGCACGGTCTTACAGCACAAATAAAGGGAAAATTCCAAAATATAAAAAAAGTTGAAAATTAGGGTGTCCCCATACATACATAGTTACGCCAATTAATAAAGACCTCTGAATTTTTGTACATTTTGGGGCAGGGAATCATCCAAATCCATGCTGTTATGGTTTGATAGAATTACTAATGTATTCACAAACTTTTGCATTTGAATATGTATGATTCATGTTAGTAATTTATATTTTTGATATTTTTGGTAGGCAGTAGTAACATTTTTAGTAAAAGTTAGTAAGATTTCTAACAGTGGTTTTATAAAACCACCCTAAAAATAACTTTTTATACCCGGATTGTATGCCTGCCTCATAGATTTTCACTATTCAACAGTAGTAGCACATATAACTTAAGTTCTTGTAGTAGTCTTTACAGGATAATGTCCATCCTAGTCTGACGTTGTCAATTCTTAGTTTATTCAATGTTATTGAATTTTTTTTAGAGCACAAGCGCCTACTTAAGCGACCGCGCAAAATTCCTGCCGCTTATGTTGCTTCTTCCACCTGCGACTGCTAACTGCAGCTGCCGATTGGCTACCCACTGCGGCTGCTGCGATACAGATAAGTTTATTAGAAGTTGTATCTTTAGCTATTTCCAGATTTCAAGGTTGGATTGTTTCCAATTTTCATCAAAATCGGTTCTGTAGTTTATCCGAAATGTAGACGATTTCTAGAGACAAAATATTAAGATCTTAAAGAATAGGATTCGTTTATGTTTCCTAGTAGTTTCGAGTCCCAACCTATCACAATGATGTCACAGCGGACTCCTAGTATCATTCACTAGTTTCACGTAAATAAATTTGCTATTGATTTTTTTTTGGTACTATATTACTTATTTAGCTTTCGTCTCGCCACACAAAACTAAATACTTCTTTGTAAAGATAAGTTTTAGTTGCCATGCTTTATCCAAATAAATGCGGGTATGAGGGTAAACAAATTAACATCCACTCAATAGAAAAGGATTTATAATATCCACAGCAGTGGGCATTTCTAGACTGAACATGACGATCATAACTATTTTGTGCTTTGTTACTAACACATAGTGGTGCACTATTAAACTAATCTGAGACACTTTAATTTACTTAATGTTTTCAGTTACGAGCTTAAAGTGTTAAGTTACACTTAACATGCCTAATACCTTCAAACATTATTAAAAGATATTTGCTGAACGAGTTTCAGCGTCTGGGCAGCGCACGAAGTGAGCGCGCAACCTTCATGCTTCTCATGCTGCTTCTTTCACCGGCTGCAGCTGCTGTTATTGCTGCAGTTGGGTTAGTATTTTTTTTAATATGATAAGCTTCTCGCATTCACAATAGGGTATTTGCCTGTATTCAAAATAAATTATCTAACACTAACCAATGTATAAAACATGTAAACAAAAGGGGAAATCACGATTATTTTATTAAATTTATCCTTATTATGATTTTTAATGACCAATCTAACCATAAAGAATATGCTATATAATTATGACGTCACATGCTTGTATTTCATACAAAACTCCATATAATATAAACCTATCGTTTTGACATTTCATAAAAAGTTGCTGATTTGAATGTCAGTCAAATACCCTATTGTTCACAATCTCCCGTGGTGAGTCATGAGGTTACTGAAGCTAGTAGGCACACTAAGCCTAGGGTATTGGCTCTCAAGTGTAACTGCTGGAACAACAGCCATCGGATAAGTAGGTTGTACTAAGTACCCTTACCCCTTGTGTCAGTTTCACTAGAAAGTAACTTTGCTATTGGTTTTATGTAGGTATTAATTAGCTTACTTTTAGTTATCCCCGGGCTCCTGGTGACACTTAATGTTTTTTTTTATAGAAAATATGTACCAAATGTATTATCCAAAGTATGATCCACCAATGTGTTTGTCAAATTCCCTCCAAATCTATGTAGTCGTAGATTACGGCGTAATTTAGTAACAACAAAATATTGTTCAGATGTCACAAACTAATATTTGTAGTATTTCAAATTAGTTAAACATACCTTATATTAACTAAAATAGAAAATGAGATAATAGAGATGTGAATTCGTAATATCAATATCACTGAAACATAACTATTTGTTTCACGCTTTTTTATTCCACCAGGGCGGCGCCACTTTGGTGTGAAGTGATTGATTTTATGGCGCGGAAATGTTGATATTTTAAGACTTTTCATTAATTTATTTATTTATTACATTTCTTCTTTAACCCTCTTTTGGGATGACGATATTTAATATTTTGGTACATTATCTCACCTCAGTCTCAACTAGCGACATCTGGTGAGCAAAATATTAGTCGTCTTTGCAAACCTTTCACTTTAGGATTTTTACTCTTATTTGATGTGTAATTTTGTTTTAATTTATACCGGTTGTACTATTTGTGCATAGTCCTGTCTTATAGATAAACGTAAGTGTTGTCTGAACTGGATTATAAACATACTAACTGGGCGGGCATGGTTAATACTTGTTACATCAAGAACATTCATATTTCTTTTCACCGCTGGGGAACTAGCCTCCAATAGCTAGTGGTGTAATAGCCATAGTCCACCACAAGGGCACAATAAATAAATAAATATTCTGGGATATTATCTAAACGCATTAACGGGAACAAAACGAGTAATAATCCTAGGGACATTTTTTTTGTAAATTTATGAAATGCTTAGTTGTTTCATCTAAATGTCATTACGGTGGCAATCTGTAACAAATATCTTCACGAACTTGGCATTTATAATACTAGTAGAATTCCATACTATTAGTTGTATTTCTGGTACCAGTTAATATACACCATACTACCCCAAGCATGACCAAATGTAACGGCGGTCTAAACAGACGATGGTAATGCTGATTGTGCTTTCTTTACACACGGCCATCTGATCCCTAACTAAACTGAGCTTGTATGGAAATCAGATAACTGATCTAGAAAAGCATGTAATGTAGTATACATTACTCCCAGAATCGTGACAAACAGATATAATCATGCACAAATATGTCCTGCGTGGGAATCAAGCCCATAACCTGTGGCGTTATAAGTTAGGTACGTCCATCTGTCAAGTTCTATTTAATTTACTTATTGTACATTTACAGAGTTAGGGCACAAGTGCCTAACTAAAGTGACCGTGCAAAATTCTTGCTGCTTCTACCACCGACTGCGAGTGCGACTGCTGATTGCGGCTGGCTACTACAGTTCAGTATATTTGTTTATTTACTATTTAGCCTCAGTTTCACGCGCAGTGGCTGGGGTAAAAATTATTCTGTGGTCATGTTCGGGGTCCAAGCTACCCCTCTGCCAGGAAACCTTTATGTAAATATCTCGCTAGAGGGGCCACTTTGTTATAACGCAAACAAATTACGCGATTGGATACATCGGCTAAACGAAACTAATGTCACACATTTTCGTTGTATTTCGGTGGCGCCATCTATGATTCTTTGCTTGCAACATCAACAAAATCTGTGTGATAAATTCATCCGAGAAAATAGCGACGGATTAGTATTATTGTATTGTACCTACTAGTTTTAGTTCCATCCAAACAGTAATATCACTGTTTCCAATATAATCTACATATATAAAATGCTTTGTCCTGAGGATCAACGCACAGCCTAAACCGCTGATCGTAGAGACCTGAAACTTGGAGGGTGTGTTCTTTGTATGACGTAGGCATCCGATAAGAAAGGATTTTCCGAAATTCTACCCCTAAGGTGGTGAAAAACGGGGGCAAAGTTTGTATGGGACAACGTGATTCCTTGGTCCAATCTACTTGAAATTTTGTATAAACGTTTTTAACAGAATTAATTGAAGATACGTTTCGTATTTTATTGAAACTCATCACCTAACGGGGTTAAAAAGGGGTAGAAAGTTATTTTGGGGGAGATTTGCATCGAAGTTGATATCAATACTCTTTAGTGCTTTTGATTTAAATTACATTTTATTTTGACACATGTTTGAAAACTCAATCCGTCAATCAAAATTTTTCCGGTCAGATTTATTTGTAACTAGATATTAATATTAATTTGTCAACACAATGTCGGTGTTTTTCGAAATTGTTACCCTAATGGGGTGCACAAGTTTTATGGAACGACAATTTTTGGAATGGAGTAAGGAGGTACAGTTTGTCGAGATATTTGGGCTCCTAGCTAGAACTAAGGAAAATGTTGTAGAATTAATCGGGGGAAATATATTTTGTAAGTGTCTTTATTGTGGAAAGTAGTTGAATACGAATCTTGCGTAAATATTGCTCAGAGCAAATTATTAGGGTTATTATTATTATCATCTATCTCTTTTCACCCGAAAAGTGTGTAAAGTGCAAAAGTGTGAATGGGAATGGGAAAACATTTTTTTTTTCAGGGTATGTATGTGAAAAAAATATGTTTGGAGGTACACTTTGTGTTGGTATACGGATTGGGGCTTCTTATAACATAGGGGTGTACTAAGAATGTTTTGTAGGGGATCGCGGGTGAAACCGCGGGGCGGAAAGCTATCTATACAAATAGGTAATAAAACAGTAGAATCCGGTGTTTCTGTACATCTGTCTGTCTGATTATTTGTTAACGCACATTTCCGGAACTACTGAACGGATTTTCATTAATTAGGTTTAACTTGGCGCTTCGAATAAGTAGGCTTTGTTTCGTCGAAATTGGCTAACGGGGAAAAAGTTATAGGCATTTTATAAAGTCTGCGCGAGCGAAGCCGCGGGCGAAAAGCTAGTATGCTACTAAAATTGACCAGTTTCGCTCTCGAAAATAACATTGCTATTGAGTTTTTAGAGGTACTTGTACTTACTAGCATTAGTTTTGTTACTCGCACTCCAGTTGGAATTGCATCTCTGTAAAGAAACTGTGTAGGTGTAATTTTTAGTCCAAATACGTGCAGCCGTGTTATTGTGAATGAATGCACTACATAAGTTTTGCATTTATAATATTTATAGGAAGTAAGACATTGTTAGGATTTCCATCATAGATTCTATTCCCATATCAAACGCAGCAGTGGGCATCTGTATACTGATCGTGACGATCATAATTGTACCTTGTTACTAACACATAGTGGGTACAATTAAATTAACCTAAGCCCCTTTTATTTAACGTGTTATGTTCTATTAGGTTTTACATCTAATACTTTCTATCTTTATTCAAAGTTATTTGCTGAACGAGTTTCTTCGTGGTGCTTGCTGCATGCAGCTCGTGTTCTTGCTCCAGTTGGGTTGGTATATTTTTTGTTACTGATAAGCTTGATCACAATCTCCCGTGGTGAGTCATGATATTGCTGAAGGTGATAAGCACACAACGCCTAGGGTATTGGCTCTCAAGTGTAACTACTGGAACAACAGCCATCGGATAAGTAGTTTGTACAAAGTACCCTTACCACTTGTGTCAGTTTCACGAGAAAATAACTTTGCTATTGGTTTTATATAGGTATTAATTTATTAGTTTACATTTCGTATTTCCCGGGCTCCAGATAGCACTTTTATGTTTTTTTGAACAGAAAATGTAGGCCCAACGTATAATCCAAAGTATGATCCATCCATGTGTTTGTCAAATTACCTCCAAATCTATATAGCCGTGGATTACGGCGTGATTTAGTAACAACAAAATATTGTTCAAATGTCACAAGCTAATATCTGTAGTATGAATTTCAAACACAGTGCTAGTTGGTACGCACTAGTTAAACATACCTAACATCAACCAAAATAGAACGTGAGATGATGGAGATGTGAATTCGTAACATCTATATCTCTGAAACAAAACTATTTGTTTCACGCCATTTTATTCCACCAGAGCGGCGCCACTTTGGTCTAAAGTGATTGAGTTTATGGGGCGGAAACGTTGATAAGATATAATGAGGTTTCTTTCTGAGTTAATTTATTTACTTAGTACTGTTTTTTCTTAAAACCACTTTTGGGATTACGATATTTCGTATTTTGGTACATTACCTCACCTCCTCGGTACCAACTAGCGACATCTGGTGAGCAATATATTAATCGTCTTTGCAAACGCTTCACTTTAGCGTTTTTTTTTAACTATTAGTGTAATATTGTTTTATTTATTATTAATCTTACTATTTGAGCATAGTCCTGTCTAATAGACAAAGGTAAGTGTTGTCTGATCTGGATTATGAACATACTAACTGGGCGGACACGGGTAATACTTAGTTACATAATATTTGTCTTCATCGCTAGGAAACAAGCCGTATTTAGTGGTGTAAAGTCCATAGTCCACCACAAGGGCACAATGTAGATCCACAGAGTTTGCATGCCTATGAATTCGGCTTCTCGGTCTTGCATGTCCTATATTCACAAGTTGCACACGAACATAACTTTGCTGTTAGTTTGATACAGGTACATAGGAGTAGTAAATTATGTTCATCCTTTTTATATGCTCTTCTGATAAAACTAAACTCATTAACGGTAACAAAACGTGTAATAGAGAGTCTTATTTGTTTCATCTAAATCCGTACAGGTATTATGGTGGTAATTTGTAACAAATTGCTCATTAACTTGGCATTTATAATATTAGTAGAATTCATACTATTAGTTGTATTTCTGACACCTTAATATACACTTGGTCAGTATGAAGCATCACCTTTTCACAACTGAATTGCATTAATATTGTACAACATTCTTTAGGTTTTTTTATGTCCTATTTATGAGCATGGCCATTTGATCCCTAACTAAACAGAGCTTGTAGTATGGAAATCAGATAACTCATCTAGAAAAGTGTAATATGTAGTATACATTACTCCCAGAATCGTGACAAACAAATATAATCATGCACAAATATGTCTGACCTGCGTGGGAATCAAATCCATGACCTGTGGCGAAATAAGTTGGGTACACGTCCATCTATCAAGTTAATTCTATTTAATTTACATTTACAGAGTTAGGACACAAGTGCTTAACTAAAGCGACTGCAACATTCGTGCTGCTTCTACCACCGACTGCGAGTGCGACTGCTGCTGTGACCGCTGACTACTGCTGCGACTGCTGACTGCGGCTGGCTACTACAGTTAAGTTTTACTATTTATCCTCAGTTTCACGCGCAGTGGCTGAAAAAAAAAATCTGTGGCCATCTGCCAATTTGTCTTAACAGTCCTCTGTTAGAGGGGCCACTTTGTTATGATTATAACGTTAACAAATAACACGATTGGTTACAATATTGGCACGACGAAATAATGCCACGTAAATCGTGGCGCCATCTGCGATTACATTTACTATTAGCAACACCCAATAACAACAAAATCTATTGTTTAATTTAT
Source organism: Tetheella fluctuosa (assembly GCA_951216915.1). Taxonomy (NCBI): domain Eukaryota; kingdom Metazoa; phylum Arthropoda; class Insecta; order Lepidoptera; family Drepanidae; genus Tetheella; species Tetheella fluctuosa. The sequence continues at coordinate 6,083,878 of OX578237.1, forward strand.
GAGAGAGAAATGGGAATCGCACAGATTAATATTATTCTATTGTACCTACTAGTTTTAGTTCCATCCAAACATAGTAATATCACTGTCTCCAACTACTAAACCTCAATTTCACTCAAAACACAAAGGTTTTGTGTACATTGGCCGAAATATGATGTTGATTGTTGAAGATGTTGGAAAAAATCATGCAAAAATTAAAAATGTAGGCGTATTAAGCGGGTAGCAGGCCCGTGCGAAGTCGGGGCGGGTCGTTAGTACTTTCTAACTCTATTAAAAGTTATATGCTGAACGAGTTTCAGCGTCTGGGCAGCGCACGAAGTGAGCGCGCAACCTTCATGCTTCTCATGCTGCTTCTTTCACCGGCTGCAGCTGCTGTTATTGCTGCAGGTGGGTTAGTATTTTTTTTTTAAATATAATAAGCTTCTCGCATTCACAATTGTTCACAATCTCCCGTGGTGAGTCATGAGGTTACTGAAGCTAGTAGGCACACTAAGCCTAGGGTATTGGCTCTCAAGTGTAACTGCTGGAACAACTTGGAACAACAGCCATCGGATAAGTAGGTTGTACAAAGTACCCTTACCACTTGTGTCAGTTTCACGAGAAAGTAACATTGCTATTGGTTTTATGTAGGTACTAATTAGCTTACTTTTAGTTTTCGCGGGGCTCTTGATGGCATTTGATGTTTTTTTTTATAGAAAATATGTACCAAATGTATTATCCAAAGTATGATCTATCAATGTATTTGTGAAATTCCATCCAAATCTATGTAGCCGTGGATTACGGCGTGATTTAGTAACAACAATATTTTGTTCAGATGTCACAAACTAATATTTGTAGTATTTCAAACATAGTGCTAGTTGGTACGCACTTTTTAAACATACCTAACATTAACCAAAATAGAAGAAGAGATGATAGATATGTTTATTTATTACTGAAACTTAATTGCTTTACGCCATTTTATTCCACCAGGGCGGCGCCACTTTGGTGTGAAGTGTTTGAAATTAGGGCGCGGAAACGTTGATAGGATATAATAAAACTTCATTCTTTGTTAATTTATTTACTTGCTGTTTTTGTTAAACCTTCATTTGCGGTGACGATATTTCGTATTTTGGTACATTGCCTCACCTCAGTACCAACTAGCGACATCCGGTGAGCAATATAATAAATCATCATTGGAAACGTTTCACAAGGGTTTCTATATTTATTTAATGTGTTATATTGTGTCGATTTTGATTTAATTTATACTATTATTATTTATGAGCATATTCCTGTCTAATAGATAATGTAACTTTTGTCCTAACTAGATTATGAAGATACTAACCGGGCATAGTTGATACTTTAAGAACATCCCATAAGGCGAGTCTCCCGTGAGGAGAATCACTGCTAGGGAACAAGCCTCCGCTAGCTAGTTGTGTAAAGTCCATTGTCCACCACACGAACCCAATGCAGATTTCGCATTCCTATGAACTATCCTTTTCAGTCTTGCAAGTCCTATGAATAAGAATATTCACAAGTTGCACTCGAAACTAACCTTGCTGTTAATTTGATACAGGTACTTAGGACTAGTAATTACGGCGCCAATTAGTAACAAATATCTTCACGAACTTCGCATTTATAATATTAGTAGAATTCATGCTATTAGTTGTATATCTGACACCTGTTAATATACACTGTACTGACCAAGCATCACCTTTACACGGAATTGCATCATTATTGTTCAACTTTTAGGATTTTCATAAAAGTAATACATTACACCCAGACTCGTGATGAGCAAAATGATCCACACGCATAAATGTCTGTCCTGAATTTAATTGAATTATTGAACATTTGCAGTTGGGGCACAAGTGTCTAACTAGAGCGACTGCACAACATTCGTACTGCTTCTACCACCAACTTTGACTATTAACTGCTGAATGCGACTGCTGACTGCGGCTGCGGCGGCTACTACAGTTAAGTTAATTTAATTATTTACCTGTTTACCCACAGTTGAACTTGCACGTGCCAATAGGAAATCTTATTGCCATTTTTAGGGTTCCGTAGCCAAATGGCAAAACCCTTATAGATTCGTCATGTCTGTCCGTCCGTCCGTAAGTCACAGCCAAACTAAGTTTTTTCCGAAACTAAGAGCTATATTGTTGAAACTTGGTAAGTAGATGTATTCTGTGAACCGCATCACGATTTTCATACAAAAATAGAAAAAAAAACAATAAATTCTCCATACTTAGAACTGAAACTCAAATTTTTTTTTTCATCAAACTCATTCGTGTGGGGTATCTATGGATAGGTCTTCAAAAATAATATTGAGGTTTATGATATCATTTTTTTCTAAACTGAATAGTTTTCGCGAGAGACACTTCCAAAGTGGTAAAATGTGTCGTCGTCGTCCCCCCCCCCCCTGTAACTTCTAAAATAAGAGAATGATAAAACTAAAAAAAAATATGATGTACATTACCATACAAACTTTCAGCAAAAATTGGTTTAAACGAGATCTAGTATACTCTGTCCATCCGTTTATTTGATTTTCGACGTTTAAAATATCAAAGAAATATGAATCTTATTATTATCAGTAATAAGGTTTATCTATTTATTCTATGGTTAACTGTATAACTACATAGATGGACCTTATTTAAAGTAATTAGGTCAAGAATTCTTTGATATTTTTAAACGTCAAAAATCAAATAAACGGATGGACGGAGTATAAGTAGTTATTTTTAATACGTCAAAAATTGTAAACCGCAATTTACCTTTCATTCAATCAACTCAAATATAAAAAAAAATTGGCATAAAGCAAGGTCTTACAGCACAAATAAAGGAAAAATTCTAAAAAATAAAAAAAGTTGAAAATTAAAGGGTGTCCCCATACATATCTACATAGTTACTCCAATTAATAAAAACCTCTGAGTTGTATGGGCGCTCATACAATTTAGAGGTCTAGCTTAATTGGCACCATCCTCAAATACAGTAAATAAATAAAATGGTGCATTTCCCGTGATGGATGAACGATGGACGTAATTTGTAGGGAACCCTCGGTGCGCGAGTCCAAGTCGCACTTGGCCGGTTTTTTTCCACTAGAGGCGCCACTACATGCTATTATCGCCGCCGGTTTAATCTTGCCTCGTCTAATATCTTCTAAATAAAACTAGTTAATAATAATAAAATTATAAGTAAAAGTACCTACTTTCAATTATTGTAGCTTACCTATAAATATCCTCCTAAAGTACAAAGTGTATAATTGTACCGATAGATGAAATGATTTTTTTTACATTAAGCTCATAATAATATGTGATTTATCAGGGTGCGCACTTTTACCATATACTTATTTGAAATTTTGTTGATAAAAGTACGCACGCAGAGTAATTGTATGTGTAATGATAATGAACAAGTCATCATACAGATAGGCGATATAAAATATTACTGCAGTAACTCCAACATAGCAGACAAACACTGACTATTCAGACTGTAACTAAAAAATGAAATCAGTAAAGAAAAAGGAATATTTCATTGACCAAATTTCACCGGATTTAATTATTATAGTCGGACTAGCTAATCCCCGGCGAGCGTAGCAACATCTCTTTTCTTTTGTCGAAACCATCGCGGGCGTGGTCATAATAGCTCATCAAAGTTCCATAGCAATCGGATGAATGGTAAAGGAGGTTACAAACAAGCATACCGATAAACATTGATTTTTATATATGGCTGCCGCGTTATCTTCCTATTGTAAAAAGCACGTGCACGCGCGCCGACTCACCGTCCCACTGCGAATTTGTTATTGCATGTCCAGCCAGTGGGCGGGGCAGCAGCAATCTGCCCCTTTCCTGGCAACGCCCTTAACAGAAGTTCGTGCTTCATTCGGAGGCGCCCTCAGGCGTCTGTTGTCCAAAACTCTTTGATCCCGTTGAGAGACCTCAGCGCTGACCGAATAGCCGGCGTAAGGGTATAAAGACTGAAATCAACATAGCTTTAACTCACTAATATTTTAAATGTGAAAATGTTATCGTTAGTGACCGATCAATGATTCGCATCACTTATAAACGGCTGAACTGTTTTGGATGAAATAAGGCACACAGTGGTAATTCGCTAAGTGCAATGCGCACCGCTGGACAGGCATATAGTCATATAGCGATCAAAACACTCCTCTGCAAAAACTACATTGCGTACTTTTACCCACTGCGTATTTTTACCCAATGCGTACTTTTACCCACTGTGGCCTTCTTGTTTGAGTTGATCTTTCATTACTCAAACAAACTTTTTTTTTACAAGCTTAACTTGTTATGTATGTATGTATGCATGTGTAACATAGTTATGTTTGTTGGGGTGAAATCTTGCAAGCCGAATTTCACCCACTTCCAGTGGTTGGATTGCCTTGATATTTGGTATACATTAGTATATTGGAATACAATGCAAGTACAGTCACCAAAAAAAAGCTTGTATTAAAAATGATTTTTTTAACAAAAAGTGAGTACACAAGTGAGCAGATAAAAAGTTCTTGTTGTATGTTATTACATTTTATGAGTCGGTCTTACATTACTTAACCAAATTTTCACGATGAAAGGAGCAGAGGCAAACTTTCTGTTTTACATTCTTCCATTTTATGAGTCGGTCTTACACCATTTGATCAAATTATTATTCATGATCGAACCAGCAGAGGAAAATATGTCATTCTACGTTCTTACAAATTATGAGTTGTTCTCGCTTCACTAGATCAAAAGATTTTTCATGTATGATATGAACAAACATTTTGTTCTACGTTATTACTTTTTATGAGTCGGTCTTACACTGTATATTTTTTTTCTATTATTTAATTATTTTGTGTTACTTCTTGTATATTTTGACTCTAGCTTTGAAATAAATAATCAAATAAAGATGAAATTTATAAAGAAAAAAAATATTATCGTCATTTTTTTTCAATTTTATCCTTTTATGATAATAAGGTAGCCATCTAAGGTAGCCATCTTTATTTACACTCACTCACTTGTGCGTATTTTGTTAAGTTCACGTAATTTTCAAAAGTGAAATTAGCGTATCAAAATATTCTGTTTCTAATAAAAGTGGCAATTCGCGAGTAAAGAACGAATTGAAAATTCAATAAAAGGTAGGCACATAGTGATAATTTGATACTCTTTGTACATATTGGTTCCCGAAAATGTGTATGGGAAAGAGGCCCTGCCCACCCACTTTAAATGAATGTCCTATTTGTGTTGCACAGACAATATTTTACTTTTGTTTTAACTGATTGTGTTTTTTTTTTTTTCATAGTTGAGAGTTTTGCTTAATGTTTTTTTTTCCTTGTAGTTGTATTGTATGTATGCGACAAAAGACCCGAAACTATCTCTCAATTTTCAAATAAGCGTAATTATGGTGTTGTTAAACTTACCTGTATTTCAGGTGCTGGCAGATGTTTTTATATTTTCCTATATTGGGATAGTAGAACGTTTGTGTATCGAAGCGAAGGGTTATAGAATACGTTATAGATGATAATATTTTAGTTGTTGATTATAGTAAGGTTTCTATGGAAGATGTTCTTTTTTACATGTCAAAATAATTTTAGATGAAAATATGTTTATTACTATTTGATAATACTATTGATGTACTATTAATGAAATTATAACTGAAACCAAGCTATAGAACAGATTAAAATTGTTTTAATTACTTTTTTTTACCTATTCATAAAAATAATGTTGGTGTTCCAGAGTGTGCGCGCGCTCCACGTTGCGCCGCGCGACCGTCGTTCTGCGAAAATGTATAGAAATTTTATGTAAATTATTGATATCTTTTAAATTACAATCGATAGAAACTTTTAACTAGGTTACATAAATAAGTACACGACTTACTTTCTATATTGTGAATTTCAGTTTTCTATTTTGTGCAGTAATGGATTTGAGACCGAAAAATGATTAAAAATGTAACTGAAATGTCTAGAAGTTTCGTTTTTGTTTTAAAGTGGTGAGATCATAGCTGTAATGATTTGTATTTAGTCAGCGATTCGTTATTAAATACGTAGTTTCAAGTAAACTAGAAAAAAAGCATTTGTTAAAGATTATGTGCTCCTCCTCGCCGAGCCGCCGCGCCGGACATCCGTTCTGTGAAAATGTATGGGGATTTATGAAATTTGTTCAACATTTAAAA